>CM053622.1:98200556-98271987 GCA_028646595.1 Phalanger gymnotis
TTCCTTCCTTCCTTCCTTCCTTCCTTCCTTCCTTCCTTCCTTCCTTCCTTCCTTCCTTCCTTCCTTCCTTCCTTCCTTCCTTCCTTCTTTCCTTCTTTCCTTCTTCCTTTTCTTCTTCCCTCCCTTACTTCCTTCCCTCCCTCCCTTACTTCCTTCCTTCCCTCCTTCTCTGCCTACAAGTGTAAATGTTTGGCCTAGAGAGGAGAAGGCTTAGGGTAGGCATGATAATTGTCTTCAGATCTTTGAAGGGTTTTTACATGGGTGAATGGTTAAGCTTTTCTCTTTGGTATAGGTAAAGTAACAAAGTGCCAAATTTTGCCTGCATATAAGAAAAAAACCTGCTAAGTAATTACAGATATTTAAAAGTGGATTGGGCTGTGTAGGGAAATAGTGGATTCTTCCTTATTGAAGATCTTTAAGCAAGGGAAGGATGATCACTTGTCAGGTATAGTATAAAGAAGATTTATTTTTTTGATATGGGATGGACCAGATAGCCAATAAGGTTGTTTCTAACTCTGAAAGTTTGTCATTCTGTAACCATATGCAGTATTGCAGAGAAATGAAATTCTTGCTCATCTTATAGCATATGGACAATTCTTTCTCTTTAGAGCCACTAGCGCCATAATAACTAGGCAATCAAAATTAGCAAATGCATTAAATATGTCCTCTCAATCCTCTTTCATTTATTTTTTATTTTTATTTTATGCAGGGGGGAAGGCAGGACAATTGGGGTTAAGTGACTTCCCCAAGATCACACAGCTAGTAAGTGTATCAAGTGTCTGAGGCCGGAGTTGAACTCAGGTTGTCCTGACTCCAGGACCACTGTGCCACCTAGCTAGCTGCCCCAATCCTCTTTAATTTATTTCATCATTTGTTCATTCATTCATTCATCAACTATTTTGTGAATTCCTACTGTATGTAAGGTCCCACAATATTGGGTACTTATCATCATGTCACATGTCCTTCTCCAGTGACACTCTAGACTATGTGAGATAGCTGGCAATAGATGCATGCACACCTAGCTAGTCTTTCATACACACACACACACACACACACACACACACACACACACACACACACCAGACAGGGTGATAAATTTTTTACAGCAAATATTTAAATTAAAAATAGCAAAATTTCTGCCAAAGATTTCCCTTGTAAACAGTACTCCCTTATCTCAGGAAGGCAGCTTGACTTTGTCAGTACCTTTTACATCTCCACCACCTAAACAGTCTAACTTATGTAAAGATTCCTTTGCAAAAGGGAGATTATGTGAATATAGACAGGACAATGCAGATACATTAGAAGTCACACTTTGAGGTAACAGGAAACATCATGGTGTAGTGGATAGAATACTTACCCATGAGTCAGGCCACCTTAGTTTCAGTGCCAATGCTATTACTTTGACCTTGGAAAAGTCACTTCTTTCTGAGCCTCAGTTTTTGCATAGTAAAATGAGTGAGTTTAGTAATGGAAAGATCTTTCAATTTTGTGCCATAGGGCATGGGCTGGAAGTTTTGTTATTTACTCTTTAATCTCCCAGCTCAACCTAGTCTTTGGATTTCTCTGCCTTTCCACCAACTGCCTTGCTCACCTCTGAATGTCTCTGTCCTGAGGCCTGCTCTCTTGATGGGTGAGTCTATGATGGAGATCACCATGTCTTAAAGGGTCCCAGTCATGTTGCTTATTTCACTATCAGTTCAACTTACTCTCTCCACTGCTCTAGCTCCTCACCATCTGCGCCTGGAATGACAAATAATGGCTCGTACTTCTATGGCATCTTAAGTTTTATAAAGTACTTTCTTGGCATCAAACAGGCAAGGTAGGTAATGCGAGTCTTATTGCACCCACTTTACAGACAAAGAAAAAAGCTCAGAGAGGTGAAACAATTTTTCATACAAATAATAAATTTCAGAGTTGATACTAGTCCTTCTCTTCTTACTCTAAATGCCCAGTGTAACACATTATCCCACTAAACTTCAGAAATTAGCAACACTTGTTCAGTCATTCAGGCATGTACGACTCTTCATGACCCTCTAGACCATAGTATGGCAATACTGCCAATGAGATTTTTTTTGGCAAAGACATTGGAGTGGTTTGTGATCTCTTTCTCCAGTGGGTTAAGGCAAACAGAAGCTAAGTGACTTGCCCCAGGTCACACACCTAACAAGTGTCTGAGGCTTGATTTGAACTCAGGTCTTCCTGACTTTAGGCCCAGCACTCTATCCACTGAGCTGCTAGCTGCTTAACAGTCTTTAGTATTATTCAATTAATTCATTCGCTCAATGGCAGGTGGTATTTTCTAGATGCGTGAAACCACCACAACCATCATAATTTCTCCTCATGTCTCACTAGAAATGGTCCTATCCAGTAGTCTGGAGAGACTTCCAGGCTACTAGCCCTGCCTGCAATGTGAGTCCTCCCACTGTTGTTCAAGAAAGCAACCCTAGTGGAGCCAGGTCCCTGTCATCATCATTACCACTACCACCATTACCATTACTACCCAAAACAATACCAACAGTAATGCTAACAGCTGAAGGGCCATGACTGTAAAGAAAGGAAGCCATCTCAGTCAAAGCTATATGGGAAGCCTCAGTCCAAAGAGTAAGAGTTATGAATTGGATGGATAACTGTCTATATAGTTGCTGTGTTCTCCACCTTTTCAGCAGTTATGGCTACTGAGAACCCGGAAAAGAAAATTCTCACCACCAAATTCCTTGGCACTCTCAAGGGGTTCAATTTCAGAAACATATATGGTTTTATCAGTCAAAATGACACCAAAGAAGATGTGTTTGTACTTCAGCCTTATTTCTCCTCTACACTCTAGCCAAACTAGATTACTTGCCATCTGGAATACTGGGATTTCCAACTGCCTTTTGGCAGCCAAAACTTCCTATATTTGCTAAATTCCTTTAGAAAGTGATCTCTTTAAAAGCAAGGAGTCTCTCACTTTTTTATTTGTAATCCTAGAGCTTTGCACATTGTAAATACTTTTACATTCATTCATTCTTTCATTTATTCATCATCTCATTTGTCATGGAGTATTAGCCTTGAGAGATGCCTGAAGAATAGTTCAAAGCTTGAACGTTTGAGAAA
Organism: Phalanger gymnotis; assembly: GCA_028646595.1. Taxonomy (NCBI): domain Eukaryota; kingdom Metazoa; phylum Chordata; class Mammalia; order Diprotodontia; family Phalangeridae; genus Phalanger; species Phalanger gymnotis. The sequence continues at coordinate 98,203,650 of CM053622.1, forward strand.
TCAGACTTTGAGAGATAGAAGATTTTCCTGAGCAACATGTCACCTGAAGGAAGAAAATCACCATCCACATGACTTGTGCAGAGAGCAAAGCCATGTCACAATAGGGCAAGAGATATGAATATAGGTAAAGTAAGAACATAGATAAGAGATGTGAATACCTGTAGCAGGAAGGCTGAATTTATGATCTCAAATATAATCATATATATATTTGAATGGTTCGAAACCGCAAGGTATGAGAGATTCTCTAAGTAGAAAGCAACAAGACATTTATTTAGGCCACACAGCAACAGATTCACAAACTAGTCTCCCATTCTGACATCTTGACCAAAAGACCCCAGGCGCAATAGGCCCACCTCACAAGAGTAACCAGGAGGCCACAGAGAAGCATGATAACATTAAACCACATATTCACTAGCCTCAAGTCCTTGCTCGCACTCCTGGGTCCACACGGGTTGGCTCTGTTTCACAGCTCCTGCTTCGGCTTTTTTCCAGCTTCAGCTGTAGTTGTCTCTTAACTCGTCTCTCCTTGTAGCCAAGCCTCTGGCATCCTCAAGCCCCACCTCAACGACCAGAGACCATTGGTTCCCGAGTTGACCCCTCTTAAGTCATTAATCTACACTCACACAGGTTTCATACCTGATAGGGCTTTGGGCCTGGGGCTTAGCACTTAACAGCTGAAGGTACTTTCACTCAAAGTAAACAAAAGCCAGATTCCTCAAGTGCTAAGGAGCCCATTTTGCCTTGCCGACACAATACCCTCTGCTATTACAAGGGGTCTGAATGGAAAAGAGCTATCTATCTTAAACCTCCAAAAGGCATTGTATTCTTGGGGTGTTCAAACCACTGGAGACATTATGAATCTGTGAGGGATGGTGTGCTCTTCTGAGAGAGCTAGGGGAGTCACTGGAATGTTAGAGTGTTTCCCCAATGGCAGCCCTGCCTGAGTTTATTTTTTTTCTTTTTTTAAAATGTATTTAATATTTTATTTTTCAACATTGATTTCCACATGATTTTGAGTTACAAATTTTCTCCTCATTTCTACCCTCCTCCTCATTCCAAGATGGCATATATTCTGATTGCCTTATTCCCCAGTCAGCCCTCCCCTCTTTCACCCCACTCCCTCCCCCCCATCCCTTTTCCCCTTACATTCTTGTAGGGCAGGATAGATTACTATGCCCTGTTCCCTATATGTCTTGTTCCCCAACTGCATGCAAAAAACAACTTTTTAAAAATATTTTTAAGCATCCGCTTTTAAAACTTTGAATTCCAAATTCTCTCCCATCTTCCCTTCCCACCCACCCTCCATAGGAAGTCAAGCAATTCAACATAGATCACACATGTATCATTATGTAAAACACTTCAGCAAAGCCCATGTTGTGAAGGGCTAACTATATTCCCTTCCATCCTTTCCTGTCCCCCTTTATTTAATTTTCTCCCTTGACCCTGTGCCTTTTCAAAGGTGTTTGCTTTTGATTACCTCCTCCCCCTATCTGCCCTCCCTTCTAACATCCTCCTCCCCTTTTTATCACCTTCTCCTACTTTCCTGTTCAGTGAGATACCCAATTGAGTGTGTATGTTATTCCCTCCTCAAGATGGATTCAATGAGAGTATGATTCACTCATTCCCCCTCACCTGCACCCTCTTCCCTTCCAACAGAACTGCTTTTTCTTGCCATTTTTATGTGATATAATTTACTCCCTTCTATCTCTCCCTTTCTCTCTCTCTCAATATATTCCTCTCTCACCCCTCAAGTTTCATTTTTTAGATATCATTCCTTCATATTCAACTCATCCTGTACCCTCTGTCTATATTCCCTTCAACTCCTCTAATACTGAGAAAGGTCTCATGAATTTACGCACATCATCTTTCCATGTAGGAATGTAAACATAACAATTCAACTTTAGTAAGTCCCTTATGAATTCTCTTTCTTGTTTACCTTTTCCTGATTCTCTTGATTCTTGTGTTTGAAAGTCAAATTTTATATTCAGCTCTGGTCTTTTCATTGAGAAAGCTTGAAAGTCCTCTATTTTATTGAAAATCTATATTTTGCCTTGGAGCATGATACTCAGTTTTGCTGGATAGGTGATTCTTGGTTTTAATCCTAGCTCCTTTGACTTCTCAGCACCGTGTGATAGAACCCTTCCTGGCAACCATCCAGGCTCTCCTGGGCTGGAGGCCTGTTTCCTTCTGCTATTCCATGGGTTCTGCAGCTGTGAAATTTGTTCAGAGCCATTTTTACAGGTGTTTGGAGGGATCTGGGGGAGAGCTTATGCAGGTCCCTGCTTTCCAGATGCCATCTTGGCTCTGCCTTCCAATTTTTTTCTTCTGAGAGTTAGCTGTACGGGTCTCTCTTACCCCATACTCCCAGGCCTTTGTCCAGCAAAGGCCTGATCTCACAGGCAATGAATGAGGCGGGAGGCAAAGAGATGGTGAATAGCTCCGTTTAATAAGGTCAGGGACCAGATTTTTATAGCCTTTGTTACATAGTACTAGGGCTGCCTTGGTCCGCCTACTCTCCACCTACTCTCCACCTATTCTCTTCCCCTTTCCTTCACGTGCTCTCTCCATGATTCCCCTGTGCACAGGTAAATCCGGAAAAGAACTGAGCATCACGTTGCCAACTAGGGCGAGACCCTTCCTCCTGACTCCATCTTGTTCCTCCCATACCTCAGAGCCCTGAGGCTATCTCAGTTGGCTTCTGGGCGCGGAGGTCCAATGAGGGCAGGGGTCGGCTCTAATTCGCCCTGTTACAGTTAGCGTAGGTGCTTTACATGTTTTCTTTCTTTGTTATTCCCCTGAAAGTCCCTTGTATGTTTTGCATTTTCTGTTGAGTGAAATAATGGCTGTCCTAGATCTGATATATATTAGTTACCTTATTAAGGAGAAATTGAATGTCCTAGAGAAATGCCTCACTACTCTTTGTTTTATCAGTGAGAATAAATGAAATGTTAAATTAAAGAAATACATCATTATTTTCATCACTGTTGCCAAGTGAATCAACCAACCATCAAACATTTATCAAGTACCTACTGTGTACCAAGCACTATGGTAGATGCTGAGGATATGAGTACAAATGTTGACAGTATGCTATAGTCAAATGTTTACTATATACCTCTCAAGGAGCTTACATTCTGTCGGGGAATAATATCTATATCTACCTATCTACCTCTATACATATATTTCATACTTCTATATCTATAGATATAGATCATAGAGATACAAGTATAGGTATAGATATGTATGTATATGTATGTATTTATATATGTGTGTATTACTTTAAAATGTTAGTATTATATGTTGGTATCATAATTTATGTACTGCTATATTATACACTTATATTATGGTGTTACTATAATATATAATAGTGTTACTATATCACTATATTGTATATTATAAAAACACAATGTCTTATATGTGTATGTTACTATATCACATGTATATTACTCTATTACAGATATTATAGTAATACATAATATATATATATAATATTATTATACATCCATACATCCATAAACATCTCTCTATGTCTGTCTGTCTGTCTGTCTGTCTGTCTGTCTGTCTATCTATCTATCTATCTATCTATCTATCTATCTATCTATCTATCTATCTATCTATCTATCTATCTATCTACATAGCTATCTATCTCAGGTTTAGATAGAAGACCTGTGCATTTGGGAGGAATCAGTAAAGGCTTCATGGAGACAATGGTCTTTGAGATGCATCTTCACAGAAATGAAGAACATTATGAGTCAGAGGGAAGGAAGGAGGGTATTCCAGGCATTTGGGGCAGCCGGTGTAAAGGCATGGAGATGGGAGTTAGAGTGTCATTGTGAAGACAAAAGAGGTCAGATTGTAAGAACTTTGAGAACAAAAAACAATTGAAAATGAAAAGCTAGATGAGAAGATGGTCTCCCAATGGAATTCAGACTTGTGGACCATAGTCTAAATTACTAGAAGGATGGTCTCTGGAGCAAGGACAATGAATTTTTATTGAATGTTAGGAAAAATGTATTTGCCTGGAGACTTGTAGATCTAATCAAAAGAGCTTTAAACTAAAAATGGAATCTGAAGTAAAAAACTGCCTACATGTAACAATCCCTCCCAAACTAGCTAGTATATATTTATATTTATTAACTTCATGTCTATATCCTATTTACATATTTGCATAGGTGTACATACACACATGTGCATAATACACATATGTGTATGCACATACATCACATTCACATATTTCTCACACATGCCTATATACGTACATCACATTCATATATATTCACACACATACACACATGTGTATATATATACAACACATTCGCACATATTCACATATGCACACATATGTGTATATACATACAACACATTCACATATCTATATATATACATATACATGCATACACACAGTTTTGTCTCACCTATTAGAATGTAAACTCCTTATGCACAACAGTTGCTTCATTCTTTGTACCTATGGTCCCACTAGAATCTTGTATAGTGCTTGATGCATACTAAGCCGCTAGATGGCATATTGCATGGAGGGATGGACCTGGAGTCAACAAGATATGTTCTAATTCTACAACTGAACACTACCTATTTGAATATGACAAATAGGTCAGCCTCAGTTTCTTTATCTGAAAAATGGGAATAATAATAGCACTTGCCTTTCAGGGTTGTGAAGATCAAATGAGATAATACATGTAAAACACTTTGTAAATCTGAAATTACTACATAAGTGATAGTCATTATTGTAGTAAATGAAAAGTATGACTCTAAATGAAGAATATAATGGGAGGTGTCTAGTAATGCAAAAGAAGCAATATGCAAAGAGGGCAACGACAGTCCTCATGGTGTCAGATAATGACACACAAATATAGAGTTTAGATAGTAATGAACCAAATGAACTAGAAATAAGCTCCTTGGTATCAGCGGCTGTCTTTTGCCTCTTTTTTGTAACCCTAGTGCTTAGCATAGTGCCTGGTACATCATTAGTGCTTAATAAATGCTGACTGATTGATTGATTGAAATAGAAGACAGAACAACTAGGACCAATAGAGAGATGCTAAGTATTGAAATGGTTTACCACTTCCTTCTTCACTTCATTTTACAGATGAGGAAACTGAGGCAAAAAGGGTTAAGTGATTTGCCCAGGATCACACAGCTAGTAAGTATCTGAGGTCCACTTTGAACTCAGGTCTTCCTGACTCCGGGCCTATCCCACTATCCACTGTTCCACTTAGCTGCAAAATGGGATAGGCTTTCACTTAAGGCAATATCGGGTTCTCCTGTCTTCTCATGGACTCTTTGGTTGGGGTTGGGGGTCAGTGGCTGATGTTGTTGTATTGAAGATTTCTGTATCTCAGTACAGGGTTTAGCTGGATAGCACTTGAGATCCCTTCAATCTCTGTCTTTCTTTTGACCTATGATCCTATGATTCTCACAAAACAAAAGTATCTTTCTCACCTTTGAACTCTCATTATAGTTTATCTATACCTAAATGTCTTATTAAAAACTTACCTTTACATTTTATGACTACAGAGGTCTTTCATAAGCATTAATACTTTGCCTCAAATATAGCGCACCCTTTCTCCTAAATCTTCCTTTTATGTTACCTGGGTTATTGCTTCTAGTTAATCATAGATCCCAATTGCCTTTTGTCAGGGCAATTCCTGCACAATGAGTGGAAAAATTAAGAAGTCATAAGTGGATCTGCTGGATGACTGGATTTTAACTGAGTGGGAAGGAATATTTTCTGAAGCAATTTTCCATGGCTTGGAATAAAACAGTGCCATCTTTCAGACATGATGGGTGATAATAAAGGTGGAATATTGTGGGAAGAAGAAAACAGCAGTGAAGGTGATGAAGGCAGAGACAGCAGTGTTAATAAAAATGAATAAAATACATTTATTTGAATTTGTTGTTTATAAAAGCACTTTCAGACTAAATAAGTTTTCATTAATAAGATGATTATATATTCTTAACTTGTGTATTTTCCTTTCAGGGAGTTTTTAATTAAGGAGTAGATCTTATATTCAGGGGGTAATCTATGATTTATCCAGTATAATATTTTATTTGGACCTCAATAGCACTATCAAATAGACAGAAGTCTTTAAAAACTGAGGCTGAGAGATGAAGTGATTTGCCTCAAATGCTAAAGCTCATAAGTGGTGGGGCAAAAACTTAGATTTTCTAGCTGAGAAATGTATTACATAGCGGAAAGAACATAGGATATTTTGGAATTGTAGGACTTCGATTACATATCCCAGTTTGGCTATTTGCTAGCTATGAGTAAATGAGGGGTGGGGGAAGAGAGGAGGGAAAGGACTAGGTAATTACTAAGGTTCCTTTTTGCTCCAAGCTCATGATCTTGACACATGTGTACATATATAAATATAATATACATATATACAAACATACATCCGCATGTATATGTGTGTATGTATGTGTATAGATAACTTATCTTTCCTTATAGATTATAGGCAACTTGATTAGAGGATCCATATGTTATTTTTCCTCTTAAGACAAGGCATAGAATCTTGTTTAATAAATGTTTATTGAATTGAGTTATATTAAAATGAATATGAATCATCTAGAAGTCAATGACTTTGAATAGGATAAAATATATAAACAAGAAGGTTAGTGACTAGCCATTTTCCGCCTTCCTTCTGAAAATAGTAGTAAGTGATTAGGGTTTTGCAGAAACACTGGCCATCATCGGTTGGCAAATTTTGGAAAAGATTCCAAGGGAATTGGTCATGTTTCTCCCTAGAATAGTATTAAATAGAGCATACACTCATTTATTTGGTGATTCAGCAAGGAGATAAAACCACTCAATACTTAAATAAATTAATTCAGGCTATTCACTGGAAGATCAAACAATGAAGCTGAAGCTGAAATGCTTTGGCAAGATAATGAGAAGATGCAACTCATTGGAAAAGACCCTGATATTGGGAAAGATTGAAAATGGGACGTCAGAGGATGAGATGGATAGATAATATCATGGATACAATGAACATGGACTTGGACAGACTTTGAGAGACGGTGGAAGATAGACGGGCCTGTCATGCTCTGGTCCATGAGGTCACAAAGAGTCAGAAATGACTAAATAACTGAACAGCAACAACAACAACAATAATCCTGCTGGTGACAGGAGAATGGATTACATGACTACAAGGATTGCTTGATAGTGTAGCTGAAAGAGCATTGGGGCTTGCAGTGAAAAAATGTCTTCCAGCTCTAAAGTGGAAGATCTAATCATTCTATGACCTTGGTTTAAACCCTGACTCTTCCAGTTACTAATGATGTGACTATAGACATATATATTTCAGTTCCTCTGACTCTCCTCAGTTTCCTCATTTGTAAAATATGACAGTGGGATTTTCATTACTTTCCTCACTGGATTGTTGTAGGATCCAATGAAATAATATACATTAAGCATTTTGCAACTATCAAATGCTATATAAATGGGAGTTATTATTATCATAATTGTAGTGATAAAATTTAGTAACCTACCACTCAATTTGCAGCTAAAAGTCATTACATGTGGATGGAAGATTGGCCCCTGTGTAGTTGATAAATTTCAACTGCACAATCTGAGCATCTCCAGGCAATTTATGTCTACAACCATCTCTACAATGGCAAGAACAGATCATAATTAGTATCCCAGGACAATGGGTATGAGATCCAGAAAGGCCAACCACTTTGAAGAATTAGGATTTTATATGGGTGAAAAGGAATAAAACGGATGAAATTGGTTTGATGTTAGTTTTGTATTACCAGAGGTCTTTAAGCAGAGGCTTGCCAGGGGGTGGTAGAGGAAAGTCTCATTCAGGTATAAGTTGAATTAGATGAAGTATTCTTAACCTAGGGTCCATGAACTTGTATTTATTTTTTAAAATATTTTTATTAGCCATATTTAAATAAAATTGGTTTCCTTTGTATTGCTCTATATTTTATTTCACACATTTTAAAACATCATTCTGAACTGTAGTCCATATGCCATACCAGACTGCCAAAAGTGGTGTCTATGACCCAAAAGGTTAAAGACCCCCCAGGACTACATGATCTATGAGGTCTCTTCCTGCTCTGAGGTTCTGTAATTCCAAAAGAGGCTTGGAATAATTGGAATCAGTCTGTCAAATAATTTTTCCTAATTCATTAAGAAACCAAAATTCTATTCCCTTTAGAATTTGCATTGACTTCCTTCATCCTACATTTACCAGTAGTTAGTACACCATAGAGTCAGACTATTATAAAATGGTGAAGTTAATTCAGCTCACTTGATATTTCAAATGTTTCCTGTCTATATATTGACATCATTTGCCTCCCATTATTCTGCAACCTTCTTTTTCTGACCTTCTTCATCCTCAGTGGTGTACCCTCCACATGCCCACCCATCACCACAATTCATTTCTCAACTTGCCAAGATCTTAATACACTCTTCTTATGAAAACCTGCTCCCCATGAACAACTTAAACAACAATGGTTATAGTATACTCTAAGTTTATTTATTTTTTTGGTTCTTTGGCAGGGCAGTTGGGGTTAAGTGACTTGCCCAAAGTCACACAGCTAGTACATGTGTCAAGTGTCTGAGGTCGGATTTGAGCTCAGGTCCTCCTGACTCCAGGGCCGGTGCTCTACTCACTGCACCACATAGCTACCCCTTTACTATAAATTTAACTTGAGGAAGTCATATGAAGTGGCAGCCAAAAGAGCTTAGTAGAGTCTAAGACTGCTTTAATAAGGACACATATTTAATATTAGGAAGCTGATGCTGCCATTGTATGCTGCTCTAGTCAGAACACATCTGGAGGCCTGCTTTCCGCTGCAGGTAGGCACAACAGCTTGGTAAGGGAACTAGAAAAAAACAGATCAGGTCTACATGAGAGTGAGAGAACTGTAGATGTGAGGATCATTTTATGGAACTGGGTTATTTAACCTGCAGAAGAGATGAATTAATGGGGGGCATCATAGGTGTTTTTAAGTATCAGAGGGTTTCCCATGTGAAAAAGTAATTTGACTTGTTCTACTTGACTTCAGAGAATAGAGCTAGAAGGACAGAGTTCAACTTAAAATAATTACCTAAGAACTGGAGTTTGCAAACATATTGAGTTGAAAACATTTTTAAGGTCCTGATTTACCCCGATGAAGGTGTCTGTGCAGAGGCTGGGTGATAAGGATGTTGTGATTGCAATTCCTGCATTGGTAAGACTATTAACAAGATGGCCTTTGAGGTCCCATCCAAATCTGAGAGTCTATGACTCTGTGAAAGACTCTAAAATTAATTCACAATTAAACTTCAACAACTAGTAAAGCAAAGTATTACTTTTCACAGGAGTGTTTACATTGGGCAAACAGCCTATTTACCTTATTCCAAAGGAAAGAAGGTTTAAGAAAGAATTTCATCCACTGGTGAATTGGGGAAGGGGATTTTTTTGGAGCTGTTTCCCTTTCTGAAATTTAACTACATTAGGAGCCCTGAGTCTCTCTAATTGTAAATTCATTTTCCCCATTTTGGTCTCACATCACATGATTTTAGGGTTGGAAGTGACAACAGAAGAAATCTCATTCAACATATTCCCAAAAGGAATGCCCACTATCATATACTAGACAACAGTTCATCCAGCCTCTGCTTGAAGACCTTCAGTGAGGGGGAACTCAGTATCTCTTGGGGCAACTTATTTCATTTTTACATAGCTCAATTGTAAGGAAGGTTTTTCCAATTCCCACCCAAAATATCAAGCTTAACTTTGTCTCTTTGCAAAGTCAACTGGTAGCTCCTGGTCTTACCCTTGGGGGCCAAAAAGAACAAATCTGTTCTTTCTTCCATGTGACAGGATTTCAAATACTTGAAGACAGTTATTATATCAACAGTAAATCTTTTTCTTTCCTCCAGGCTAAATACACCAATTCCGTTAAGTGGTTATCCCCATTACCTCCACCCCTCAGCCTTCTCTTCTCCATAAGCAACCCCATTTCTTTCAACTAACCTTTGTATTGTGGACACCATGGCTTTGAGACTATTCATCATAATGATAGACATTCTGTGGACTCTCTCTGCCTTAACAATGTCCTTACTAAACCATTATGTCCATAACTGAACATGGCACTTCAGAAGTTGTCTGACATAGTACAGAGGGACTCATATCTCAGTTATGGAAACTAAGCTTCTCTTAATGTATCCCATGACCCCCTCTTTTTTTTTCACCTGACATATCACACTTCTGATTTATATTGACCCAGAAATTTACTCCCAAGATCTTTTTCCAATAAGCTGCTATCCAATTATGCTTCTCCCATACTATGTTTGTGATAGAAATTTCTTTAATGAAAGTATGAGACTTTATGTTTATCCTTATTGAATTTCATCTTATTAAATTCAGTCCAACATTGTCATGGGATCATAGAATCATAGATCCAGAGCTAAGAGTGACTATAGAGATAATGTAGTCTGACCCTTTCTTTAAAAAATGCAGAAATTAAGCCCAGAGAATGTTAAATGACTTATCCAATGTTAAGTTCCTATCCATAGGTAGTAAGTGGCAGAATCTGGTTTCAAATTCAGGTCCTGTCCCTTCAAGTTAATCATGCATCTGGTTAGGGAGGAAGGGAAGACAGGGAATAAGAATTTATGTAGCATCTACTATGTGATAAGCACTTTAAAAATAATTTCTCATTTGATCCTCACAATAAGGAAACAGAGGTTAAGTGACTTGTTCAGGGTCACACAGATACTTAGTATCTGAGGTTGGATTTGAACTTGTCTTCCTGACTCCAGGCCCATCTTTATCCACAAAGGCCCCTAGCTGCCATCGTAGCATACGCCTCTAGTCTTTTGTTGTAGAGGCTAGAATTAGGCCCTAGTGAGGTTCTCCTCCCAGGGGGATAAATCTGGTATGAAGTTCAGGCATGGATTCTTGATAGAGTAGCCACATGGAAGAGAGGGGCTTTCTGGGAACATTTAGGGCAGTGTCACCTGCCTATCAAGCAGTTCCCCAGACTTTACCAGGTAACAATGTTAGCTGCTTTCATCAGGAATTACATACTACGTCTTGGAAAGCTGTGTGGACCCACATGAAATCACTTACCTAGTTAAAACACTGTGACCTTATCAAGGTTCCATTTTTCTCTAGACAGAAAGCACCATACTTCCTTTCACACTTTTTGTGTTTTTGTGTGAATGTTTTATTTCATGGTGCATATTTATTACAAGAGTTTTGTTTTCCTTACTTTTGCTTCAATGTGAAGCTGATGGGATAGAGAGAAAATAAATGTTTGCTAATTAGAGGGGAAAAAACAAACAAACACCTTTTTTGAGAAAGAAAGAAAATATTGATAGCTTTGAGAGAGCATTTTTTTTGTAAAGGGGTAGCATAGGAAGACAGATTTGATTGTAAGGGATTGGGAGGTCCTCTCAACAGACTAGCTGGAATCACTAAAATTAAAAAAAAATGCTTAAGCCCATTTTTCATTAGCTCCCTGTTGTCCTCAATTATATAGTTTGACACTTGAACATCATTATGTTTTCTTTGTACCAGTCTTAGAGAAAAAGGTGGCTGCTCTCCTCATCAAACCAGAGCCAGTTCCCTTCATTCCAGCTCCTTTTCTCTCCACTGGGAGCTTGCTATCTCTTTGATCAAGGCCCAAGACATGTATGCCTGTTGAGGGGAAGGGAATCCCTTGCCTTTCACCTCTAAGTCAGTCCTTATGGCAGCGCCCCATCTCAGAGTGTCTTCTCAAGGCATTTCAGCAGGCCCTGGGTCTACTACTTTCAACAGGAGGAAAGATTCAGTAAGTCAAATCCTTCCCATCCTAATCTGACACCATCAAAGCAGGGGTCAGCCTAGGGAGGCAATAACATCAGACCGAAGAGCACCTAAGGTAAAGCAGGCATCAAGGGCAAGGCAGGGCTATTGATTAAGAGCTGCTAAGGGAGATCCTAAGTCCTCCTCTCTGTGCTGTTCTCACAAGGAGGAGAGATTTAAGAAGTTATTGATTCTACAACCTTCCACAAATTTCCTGCTAGGAAGGAGAGAGCTTAGGGATGATAGGAATCTGAGAGCGGCAACCAAGACTGTTGTTTAGTTGTTTCAGTCATGTTTGATCTTTTGTGACTCCATTTGGGGCTTTCTTGGCAAAGATACTAGAGTGGTTTGCCATTTCCTTCTCCAGCTCATAGTGCAGATAAGGCACTGAAGCAAACAGGGTGAAGTGACATGCCCAGGGTCACAGAGCTAGTAAGTGCCTGAGACTAGATTTGAACTCAAGAAGATGAGTCTTTCTGACTCCAGGCCTGACACTCTATCCACTAGTTGCTTGAGCAACCAAGACTGTGCCTAGTCAAAGTCTTTATCCAATATTGACCAAAGAATAAAATGCATGATGCAGAGCTTCCTCTTTCTTCACCTTTTGCTGGTGGTGGTGGTTGGGGGTGATTTCAAACAGCCCTCCTGGAGATAGCATCTGGAGAGGTCTAGTCAGGGAAGGCCTTGGTCGAAGTCTTTTTTCTTAGAATTCATTGGGGGTCAGGCAAGGAGGTCAGCCTAGGTTGGGAACAGTACCTGTCTCCTGGATACCAGCAGTCACTTCAGGTCTCCAGTGTTAGGAGAGAGTGAGTCTAGTATTATGTACTTTGAAGCAGACATGATACGGATGCCCAGACATAGCTCATTGTCTAGCTGGGCAGCAGCCATTGTTCTGTATGGGCAAATGCCAACACCATAAATTCTGAGTTCAGTTGAGAAAGTGATTAGACTGTGCCTCTGACCCAGGGTTTGTGACCTCCTCCCCTGCTCCTTCTCTTGCCAGAGTCCAAGTCCCTTCCAGAAATGACACACTGCAGGTGGAGATTGGTGTACTACTGCTTCCCTGAAAGCCATTCTGTCTGTCCATTGCCCTCCTGGGGTCTTAAGAGAGTGGGAGCAGAGCTTTGCTCAGGCCATACCCCCTGAGGGGCTAGTAGAGACAGGTCAGGAAAGGGGGTTGGGGTAGAAGGGCATCCCCAGGGGGGGATGGTCTGGGAAGTGGCCTCTGGGCTTGTGCCTCTTCCTTCACCCTTCCACCCCTTCTCCCTTCTGGCAGCCCACCTGACTATGCCTTCCCACAGAAGGACAACCCCTACCATACCTTTAAAGATCTTTTGTGATATTTAATCTTCTAGAATGTTAACTATCCTTTCTATCTTTGTGTCATCTGCAAATTTGACAAGCATGCCATGTATGTCTTTATCTAAATCACTGATAAAAATGTCACACAAAACTGGGACAAACAGAAATCCCTAGGGCCCTTCACTTGAGATTGGAGCCAACTTGACATTGAACCATTTAACAACTATTCTTTGAGTATGGTCATTCAACCAGTTCTGAATTTATCTAACTGTACTAACACTTAGCCCAGTGGTGTGAAAATCAAATAGAAACCAAGGTCAAAGATCCCTATAGGCTATATATTGACTTAGAAAACCATGTATTTTTTTTTGAAAATCACATATTAACATTATCTATTCTATTCTATTTTTATTTATTTTGTCAAATATTTCCCAATTACATTTTAAATCAGTTCTGCTGCTATGTTTAACACCTCTGATTTAGCCCATATCTCTCCACCTTTTCCACGAGTCTAGTCTGAGAAACTGCGTTAGATACTTCATTAAAACCTAGGTAAACTATGTCTACATCATTTTCGTCACTTAATAATTTAGAAACCCTGTCAAAAAAGGAATAACACTAGTCTGACATGACTTTTTTTTGATGAAGACTTTCCAGATTTTTGCAATCCTGCTTTTTCTGGATATTCATTTATCATCTCTTCAATTATCCATTCTAGAATTTGCATAGGAATTAAAATAACTCTGACTGGCCTATAGTACAATGACTCCATTTTCTTTCTATTTTTTTGAAAATTGGGACAATGTTTACTCATTACCTGTATGGCAGTATCTCTCTGTTCTTCATGACCTTTCAAATAACACTGGCTTAGCAATCATAGCTGTCTATTTTTTTTTTTTCGGAATCTGAGAATGTTTCTTCTCTAGGAATGGTGACTTAGATTCATTAAGGTAATCTGGTACTCTCTTACTATCTCCATAATTATCTTGGGTATCTACTTCCTATTGATCATTCTGTCATTTATAATGCAATTGCCATTCCCTTTGGGAAAGAAAATAGACATTATGCGGATATAAAATGGATACTTTTGATTACATTAAATTAAAAACGTTTTTCCACAAACAAAATCAATACAGCCAAGATTAGAAGTAAAAAACAAAAAGTGGGAAAAATTTTATAATAAATTTCTATGATCAAGTCTTCAGGAGTCAAATACATAAAATATAAGTTATTCCCTGTAATATCAGTTGAGTTGGGACTTTCTTACTGTTTTAAAATGATTAATTAAGTGTCTTTGAGTCTTACTAGGTGCTAAGTCCCAGGCCCAAACCCCAATTAGGTGCTAAACCTATGTGGGTGTGACTTGATAATCAAGGTGGGGCCCCAGGTGGGGCTAACTAAGGGAGGGCCTAGTTTACACATGAGTTCGAGTGATAGGTTTGGGACATCAGAGGCTCTTAGACCACGTAGGTTTAAGTGGACTCTTTGTGATGATTCTAGGTCACACGGGTGATGTGTGACTCACCCCTGATGCTGAAAAAGATATAAAACCAGGGGTTGGCTTTCTCTTCCCCAGAGCTCTTACCTACAGCAGTGGTAGTGTGCGTGACTCTGGACCAGCCCTTGTTCTGAGCTCCCAGGCTGAACTTAGATGTTGGTAACTATGAATTGTATTGGGTCTGTTTGTAATTTGTTTAGGGCTCTTACTCCTGCTGATGTGCTGATGTGGAGACTCCAGGCAGCTGTAGCTAAGAAGCACTCCAGCTTGTAACCCGGATGCTGGGACTTTGTTAAACTCTGGTAACTATGTATCAGGATTTGAATCAGACAAGGTCTGTCTGTCGACCTTTGTACTTTGTACTTGTTCTGAAATTCAGGGTGCTGGTTTTTTCCCCTGAACTAAGGGAATGATATTTGTATGCTGAATTAAAGTAAGCTTGTCAACCCCTTAACATCGCTTTCCTTGCTAAAGCAGATCAAAAGAACCTGTGCTTTTGTGGCATGCTTGTTGTTGGGGTTGTGTTGGTCTTTCACCCCCACAACAGCTGCTAGCCGGATTGTTGAAACATTCTCCAATTAATAAATGGTTGAGGGATATGAACAGTTTTTAGATGAAGAAATCAAAGCTACATATAGTTATATAAAAATACTCTGAATGACTATTGATGGGAGAAAGGCAAGTGAAAACAACTTCGAGGTACCACCTCACACCTATCAGATTGGCTCATATGACGGGAAATGAAAATGACGAATATTGGAGGGGATGCAGGAAAATTGGGACACAAATGCACTGTTAGAGTTGTGGACTGATCCAACCATTCTGGGGAGCAATTTGGAACTATGCCCAAAAGGCTATAAAACTGTGCATTCCCTTTGACTCAGCAACAGCACTACTAGGTCTGTATCCCAAGGACAGTTTTTAAAAGGAAAAAGGACCTATATATACAAATATAATTGTGGCAGCTCTTTGTGGTATATGATTGTGATGGAATACTATTATGCTATAAGAAATGACAATAAGGATGATTTCAGAAAAACTTGGAAAGACTTACATGAAGTGATGCAAAGTCAAGCAAGCAGAACCAAGTAAACGTTGTACACAATGATAGCAATAATGTACAATGATCATCTGTAAACGAGTTAGCTGTTTTTAGCAATACAAGGATCTAAGACAGTTCTGAGGGACTGATGATAAAAAAAAAACTGATGGAGTCTGAATGTAGATTAAAGTATTTTTTAAACTTTTTTTTTGGCCTGTATTTCCTATCAAAGCCTGATTAAGATGGAAAAAAGAAAAGAAAGTAGAAATAAATGAGTCTTGAATAGCTTTCCTCTCTCTCTTTTGTTAGTTGTCATTATGCTAACCCCCAAAGCCATGGTCCTACCCCTTCTTTGATCTTTCTATTTGCTGTAATTTAGCTACTCTGAGGTTGGTGGTGCCAATACTCTTCTCTTGTCCTTGGGTTCCTTTCCAATCTCAACTTATTTCTAGCTTTAAAGCATTTTCTTGGCATGATTTTACAAGGTAGTGCCATAATATTATTTGCCTTTTTTCCATCTACAATTCATATCACTTTGAAATCTAAATTCATCGGTGAGTTCTCTGTGCAATCACATCAGTGTCTTCAAGCAATTTGCATTTTTCCTCCTCATTGAAATTACTTCCCTTTTTGCATATAGATTTTCACTCTTGAGGGTTTCTTAGTTTCTCTCATGACTGAATTGTCCAATAGAAATTTAGCTCATGAGACTAAATTTTTTTCTCCCCAAATCTTTGAAAACTGCTTTTCCAAAACTTAGGATAGATCTCATACTACATCCAGCTTCTTCTCTATCACAAACTCTAGGAGAGAGTGGCCATTTCCCCTCAATATTTCCATCTTATATGGAACCATTTCCTTCCACTTAGTGAGAATTACATATAGAACAGAATTCTACCTTAAGGGTTCCTCTACCTTTCGAATGATGAAATTATCATTAAGTCAAGAGAGAGATGGAAGGAACCTCAAAGAACTTCTAGTCCAAATGGTACATGAACAGAAATGGCCTTTACAATATCACAGACAACTGGTTTCACTTCTACCTGAATACACCCAGCAAACTGGAAGAAGTCCAATTCATTTTTGGACAGCTCTGATTATTTGGCAGTTTTCTCCCCTCTTACACAGCTCCAAAATCTGTCCTCTGAATAGTGCAGTGCAAAGTACATTGGTTCAGGAAGGAGAGGACTTGGATTCAAATCCTCTCTCTGATACTTTATAAACTCCCCTGAGCCTTATTTTCCTAATCTACAAAATGAGGGGAGGGGGTTGGACTAGTTGCCTGCAGAGGTTCTTTCCAGGTCTAAAACTATGGTCCTCTGAATTAATTTTGCCCTCTAAGGCCAAAAAGAACAAGCCTAATTCTATTTTTACATGACAACCCTTCAAATAATAAAAGATTGCTATAATGTTCCTTTTAAATCTTTTCTTCTCACTAGAAATCCCCAGTTCCTTCAACTTATACTTAACATTGCTTGATGTCCAGTTCTCTTATCAACTGGTTACCCTCCTTTGTACTGTAAACGATCTAGATCCATTTCATTGTTCTGTCTAAAATATCGCAACTCAGAACTGAAGACATTATCGAGCAGAGGAGAATAGTAGAGAAGAGTTATTGCATCCCTTTTCTGGGCCCTCTGCTTCTTTTAATGCAATCTAAGAGTATGTTGCCATTTGAAGATGCCCTGTCACCTCTTTTTCTTGCTTTTGCCCATCTCATTAGACCCAATGATCATGGACTCTCCATAAATACGCTGGCAGTTTTCCCCAGATATATCGCCATGGAAACCAAAACAAAGGGACAGAAAGAAAAGTCTGAGTAGCTCACATTCCTTTGGCCCTGCTGAGAAAGTTGAATTTTCTCATTTTTCTTTTCTTGCCCACATTGCCTTTTTTTTTTTAGTCTCTGGGACTGTGGGCAAGAACTTAATTTCATGGATGCTTGAAGGGTCTTACTTTTCTTTGAGCTTAGGATCCTGCAGTTACCAAATCAGTGGATTACAGATTGCTAGGCTGGTACTGGTACCCCTTTGATCTAGGAAGAAGGGGAGGTAGGCAAGGTGAATTGACATTCTCTTTCTAGTTAATTGGGTTTTTATAGAGGAGGAGACAGTATGTATTGCAGTGGTGACTACTTCCTAGTCAGATATCAGATACAGAACTGTGCTGGATCCCTGTGTCTCCACTGGATGGTCACAGAATTTCCAGCTAATTTAGAGTCTATCAGATACCATCATCAACCCCAGGCAGGACTGCTGAAGTGAGGCATTCTCCTTGAAAAGATGGATCTTCTGTTTTGAATCTTTCATAGAGTTTATATAAAGGTGTCATGTAAAAATTATATTAACTGAACTGAACCAAACAAATACACCTGGCTTTTGTATACACTTTTGATATGACCAATAAGAGTAGTAACAACTCACATTTATATAGGGCCTTAAGGTTTATCAAGCAGTTAATTCACCATTATCCTATGAAGTAGGTGAGACCAGCACTATTATCCCCATTATATAGGTGAGGAAATGAGGCTTAAGCATGGTTATGACTGCTCTAGCCTGCCTTACAGAAAGGATTGTTAAATTTTCAATGTGAGCATTTATACCTTAGAAATCAGCATTCTCTCCAAAATGGGTTGATTTATTGATAGTCTAGATTTAAGAAAGTATTACTAATGCAGATTAAACTTAAAAGTGTATGTGCATGCATTTCCCCCCCCCCCCCGAACCCTGTTGTTAAACATTTACCAACCATGACCCTGTATTTCTCTATAAACACAGCTAGAGCTCATAAGGAATGTAATAGAAGGCTCAGATAATGAAGATGTCACCAGATTGGTGACTAGAGATTAAAAATGAAGAATAAGAACAATGATGACAATAAAAAGCAGTTGGTATTTTATACATTTTGAAGTCTGCAAAATATTTTGCATCCATGATATTATTTAAACCTCACCGTGCCTATGAGCTCAGTTAAGTATGAAGTCATACACTTAGCAAGTATTAGACCAAATGGTATTCTGAGTTCATGTGCAGAACTTTTACCAGAACAACTGTTATGTACCTCAATGAAAACAATGGTAATGCCATCACAATGTATTACAAATAGTACCAGAACTGGAGCCAAAAGATCTGGCTTCAAATCCAGCTTCTATAGGTTTTCATAACTATTTAACCAAAAGTAGTCACCCATTTGAGAAGTCTTTTTAGAGACAGGAAATTGTCTAACTGTCTAACACATGGAAAAGTCCATTCTGCTCTTACAAGGAATATTTTTTTATATCAAGCCTAAAACTAGTAGAATCATTATTTACTGTGGCTTAACAGACAGGATAGACAGACAGATAGATAGATTGATAGATATAGATATAGTTGTAGATATAGATACAGACCAAGTTGGAAAGTACCTCAAAGTTGAGGTACTTTCATTTTGTAGATGAGGAAACTGAGGCATAGAGAGGAAAATTACTTTTCTAAGGTTACACAGGTTTTAAGTAGCAGAGCTATGATTCAAACCCAGATTGACTCCAAGCCCAGCATTCTCCATTCCATCAGGTTTTGCATTTCACCAGACTTTGATGCTTTGACCCTTATTCTCACTCCTGGGTCCAGGTACAGGAAGTCCAACCCCTACCATGTTGTACCATGTTCTAGGCACTGCACTGAGCACTAAGCTACCTCAATTTATATTGTATTTTCTTATCTTTGTTAATGTTGTATTACCCTTCCTCCTATGTAAAGTAAACACCTTGAGGGCAGGTGGCTATTTTTGTTTGTTCCGGTTGGTTTCTTTTTTGCATCTCCAGAATATAATTAACTTGATTCTTCTGGCTGTGTTTCCATCTGCAGCACAGAATCACAGCTCATTCTTTTAAGCATTTGAAGAACTTTTATGTGAAAGAGGGAATAGATTTGTTCTGTTTAGCCCCAAAGGGAAAAAATTTGGAGCAATGGGAAGAAAATATGGAGGGAATTTTTAGTTTGATAGGGGAAAAAACCTTGCTAATAGTCAAAAATGTGTCAAAGTGGAAGGGGATGCCTTGCAAATCACTGAGAACTAATTCTCACTTGGGGTCTTCAAGCAAAAGCTGAATGGCCATTTGTCAGATATGGATTGTATTAGAAGGGCTCTGATGTTCCATCTGGCTCTGAGATCTTGTGTCATTGTATTTTCCTGGCTCAGCACACAGTAGGACACAACACACAATGGGTTTGAAGTCTGGAGGCCTAGCTTTTAGTTACAATGCCATTGTGATTGCTAGCCTGGTGACTGGATAGTCCAGTAACAAACCTCTACATTCTCCAGCCCAGCTCTTCCAACACAGTAACTAGCACTTCTCTGGAAAAAACAAAGGCTTGACTTTAATAGTCTGAGGTGGCAGATGTGCTGATGATGTCATTAGTTGATGGGTTCAAGCCTGCAAAATTTATTGAGCTATGGTAGGCTGAAAACCATGATAAGGAAATGTGTTTATTGAAGAAACCATTCCTGGATAATCTATACACTGATGGGGAAAAGCCTAATTTGCAGAATTTAAATAATGCAGTTTCTCCACCTGCCATTCATAGATAGTTCTTAACCACTGCATGCAGGCTCCAGAGATTGGATACTATCTCTGTTTCTACATCAGTGGCTTGAATGTAATGAACATCTCCTGGTTTGGGGAGCAGCCAGATGTGCCTCAGGACAAACCACTGCAGTAAACCTTGAACAGACATCAATAGGGTGAGTAAACTATATATTCACTTGCTCTCTGAATTTTCACAGTGCATTTATTTATAGGTATGCTCTATTTTTGTTTTCTTTTTAGAAGAATAACATTTTTTTCAAATTGTCAAAGTTATCATTCATACAATAACAAGACAGCACTTAGAAAGATGGTATAGCCTAATGGCAGGAACAATGGGTTTGAAGTTTGTATTCCTAGCTTTTAATTCCAGTGCCATCTAATAGTGATATGACCTTGGATAAGTCACTGAAATTCTCTGGAACTTAACTTCCACTTCAATAAAATAGATATTGCCATCTTCCCTGTCACCAATGTTCTCAACCTTTAAATTATTCTTGAATCCTTACTCTGCCTCGCCTTCTACATCCAACCAACTGCCAAGTTTTGCCTATCTTACCTGCACAACATTGCTAGCATTTGTCATTTCTTCACTTATACAACATCTTCCTTCAGGGGTGGGGAACCTGTGGCCTTCTAGGTCCTTGGGTATGGCCTTTTGACTGAGTCTAAGCCTTTAAAGCTTTCTACTATCATGCTCCCACCTAACTTTCTAAGTTTTTATCAAATTAATTCACTTTATACACTTCATTGTAGCCAAATTAGTCAGATGGTTTCTTAAATGCCTGGGATTCCATCATACCTTTTTGCTTTTGCAAAAGTAGTTCCCTTTGTCTGGTATATACTTCCTCCTCACCTCTTGCTTATAGAATTCCTTGATTCTTTCAAGTTTTACACCTCCTACCAGAAGTCTTTCCTCCTACCCACCCTCACTCTGACCCCCAATTGTTGGCCATCTCCCCCTCTTCAAATTTCTTTGTGTTATTTTCTACTAATATTGCTTTTATTTGTGCATACAAGTTTTATCTCCAATTAATATAAGCTTCTTTATTGCAGAAGTTGTTCTTCCTTCCTTCTTCCCTCTCTCCCTTCCTTCCTTCTTTCTTTCCTTCCTTCCTTCCCTCCCTCCCTTCTTTCTCTCTTTCATATTTGTATTTCCAGGATATCTCACAGTGTCTTTTATATACTAGATATATAAAACATTTTTGGAAAGCAATTGAACTGAATTTGTTGTCTGCCCTACTCAGGAGGCTATTGTAGAGATCAAATGAGCTAATGCACCTCAAGAGATTGGTAGAACTTAAAGCACTGTGTCCATACATATTCTTTCCATTATACTACCTCCAACAATTAGGATCTATATTTGGCAAAAGAAGTGTCCACTTTGGGAGTTCTTTACACTGACAGAGATTGCATATCCTTCAGAATTTGCGAACTGGACCAAGTCACTTCTCCACTCTGAATCCCAGTTGTTTTATCTATAAAAGGAAAGGTGGAGGGGGAGGGATTAAATGACCTCAAAGGTCCCTTTAGGTCTGACATACTGTGACCTTGTAATGAATTTCACATTTTCTAGTTTTCCCATATGCTGCCACTCCCCTTTTGTTCACTTCTCCTTACCCAGCTGGGTGATATTCTGTTGCCCACATAAGCTAAGATAGCTTGCTGTCAAATGTTTTTGCTTTGGGTTTTCCAAAGATTTGATGAGAATATCCTATTGATTACTCTAATGCCTCCATTTAAAAGAATTCCCAGAGAAAAGCACCAGAGAAAATAGCTCATTGCCCCAACCCAAGCCTAGGTTTGAGCAGGATTTGGTTACCTAGAAACCTGCCTCATCTAAAGAGGCATTTAAGCCCTGGCAGGTGCAAAAGGTTTGTTTGGCATTATTGGGTCTGGAGCTATTTATAAACAGTACAAATGGTATTTGAGATATATACAGGGATTGAGTAATGCTAACTGGGGAGGAGGACAGGGGTTGGTGTAGTTTTGCCTTCTCTCTCCTAAAATCCATTGATCAGCACTAACTTGGAAGCTGCCCCATAGACAAGCATAGACTCTGACTGCAGCTGTGTTGCTGAGTCTTTGTTTTGTTGTGAATCCTCCTGTTTCAAAATGAAACTGATTGCCAAGACCCAGGTGTACTAACAGAATGGGGCCTCCTATCTGGCCATATCCCTCCTGGCATGAGGTGCTACTGTCACATGTATTGGGTCAGTAACATTCTGAAGACTATTGAATAATGGAAGACAAGGGGCCATGTCAATCTTCTCTCCTCCTCCTTTCTCCAACTCATTAATACATCTGGATACTTTATAGTCAAACTAGATGGGTTGCTCTTCATTCCCTTCCTTCCTTCCTTCTTTCCTTCCTTCCTTCCGGAAGTAGGCAAGCTGCCTGTGTGTACTAAGAAGTCAACTTTGGACCTCTAGTCCTTCTCTAAAGTGACAAAGGGAGGGGAGAATGCTCTGGATGACTTGCCTCTGCATTCCTCCTCCCTGAAATTCCTATAAACCAAGTGAAAATATATTGTTCAGTTATTATCTTTCCTTTATTTCTTTCAAAATGAAGGTGAAATGGTAAGTGACCGCCAAATAATGGTTTCTGTAGAAAACTTGCAAATGTCAGCTCTTTAATAAGTACCAGAAAAACTCTACCAACATTGGTAGGGGAAGTAGTCACAAAATCAGTGCTAATAAGTATAAGCCTGGTACCCAAACAAAAAACCAAATGGTCTGGGAAATGAAGGCCCTGAGTCTGATGAGGCCGATGTCTTTGAACAAATGGTTTAGCTTCCCTGAGCCTTAGTTTCTTCAGATATAAAATGGGGCATGATAATACTTGCATTAACTACCTCACAGGATCAGGTGAGATTGTACTTTAGAGCTATAAAGTGCTTTATAAATGCCAGCTCTTATTGTCATTATTGGTATTTTACATCAGAAACCCAAAGAGAAACTCCACCAAAGATTGGAATATAGCAGTAGGTCAAAGTATATGGCAGCACCAGAGCCCCAATGGGAAGAACTTTTGGACTAAATGGAGAGTGATAATAGACGTGCCTTAAAGAGATTGTTTAGTGTTTTAAGAGTGAGTCAGAGAAATGAGTAACCTAAGAGGGGTTACATCATTTCTCTACAGCTTGTAGCCTGAAAAAGACCTCACATTTGGAATAAATTTAGGCCTATACTGGAGCTGGCTATGTTTGCTACACTAACTTTGACAGCAGGGGAGAAAGGAAGCAACACCCAAAAATATCCTTTAGGGAAAATACTCAGGGCAAAGACTTTGATGGAAAAATATCCCCTCTTTTTAAGCTTGGTTGCACCAACAGAGAACTCATCAGAGATCTACTAGGAGATAAGAACATCCTTTGCCTTTATTTTGTCATAGGCCTATGTATGATGAGGTTAATGGCCATTCTTAGATGCAGAATAGCAGGCAGCTGCTTAAGTGGTTGAATTAAGGAGTATTGGATAAGAGTCTTACTTGAATTCATTTCTCCATTTGTCTGTTATCCTTCCTGAAATTGCCAGTCTTAAAGACTCATTCCTTTGTTTTTAAACTACATATCCAGAAACGCTTTATTACAAAATCAATTCCAAAGTTACTGGCACTCAGCTTCTGAATTTTTGTTAATTCTCAATTACTGGCAGTTTAAATATGCTATAACTCATTCAGGAAAGAACCACATTGTCTTTTGCCAGTGTTGCCTCCTGCTGGCTGGCATATACAACTGTCTAACATAATATCTCTTCTCTGCCACTTCATTTCATCCCATAATGGTAAATCATGTAGTATATGTCATGTTTCTCTATCCTTCAGTGCTCACAGTTCAGATATTTATATCTCCATCGATTTCTTTCTCACATGTATAAATATATCCATAAACTTTCCAGCTCTGAAAATGTCATGAAATCAGTGCTGCCATTGGTATTAGAAAGAGTAGTCAATCGGTTCCCCTATGGCTCCACTTGCCATCCCTGTGATTTTCCAAACTAAAATGTCCCTTCTTGGCTATCGCTTCCCTTATTAGAATGTATGCTGTTGAGGACAAGAACTGTCTGTCTCCTTTTGCATTCATATTACCAGTATGTTTGACAATGTTTGACAAATTGTAAGCATTTTGGTGGACAGAGTATAGGGCTAGGATTCAGGAAGACCTGAGTTCAAATCTATCCTCAGACTAGCTGTGTGACCTTTGGCAAGTCACTTAACTCTGTTTGCCTCAGTTTCCTCATTGGCAAAATGGGCTGGAGAAGGAAATGGCAAACCACTCCAGTGTCTGCCAAGAAAATTCCAAATGGGGTCATGAAGAGTTGGGCATGACTGAAATGACTGACACTTAAAAGGCCATTTTCTTTCATTTATCCATCCTTTCACAAATGTGAATCTATGTATAAATTTTGTGATTCTTTCAGTTATTTTAGGAATGATATCAGGAAACAAAAAAAACTTCTAAATGATTAAAGCTTTTCAAAAATAGAAGAGCTTCCCCTTCTTTACCCTCTTTGGATATATTCAAAAGAGGCTAGATGGTCACATGGGTATGTTATATTGGAATCCTTCAAATATGGGTTCAAATAGATGACTGCTGATCACTTTCAACTCTCAAATCCTCTGGTCATAATACATGGAGAGACAATGACCAAGGAGTAACATGAAACGTCCAGGGCTGGCCTTGTATAGTGGCACTAACTAATTGAGACAGTGTGGTCTAGGGCAGGAATTCCATAGGTGAAACGCTTAAGTCCTGAACATTTGGCCTGTGGTACCAGTGTTAAAGTGGGAAGATGATAAGGAAATATTCTAATGTTGGGAGTATAATTTTTCAGTTCTAGAATGCTAAAATTTAGACATTAGGATTGTAGAGTCAACCTTCACCTTAAAGATAAATATACCGAAGCCTGGGGAGAGGTGAAAAGATTTGCTTTAGGTCATTCAGATAACAGCAGAAATTTGATTAGCATTATGAGCTGTCTTTCCATTTAGAGTGAGAGACAGACAGACAGACAGACAGACAGACAGACAGAGAGGGATAGGGAGAGAGAGAAAGAGGTAGACAGAGGGAGAGAGAGAAAGAGAGGGAGAGAGAATCTAGAAAAGATAAATGAACAGTCTAAGATCACAAAGCTTATGAATAAAAGAGTTGAGTTTAACATTATTGTTTTCTCATAGACTATCAAAGCCACTTTCTCACTTTAACCATTTTGCTCAGGTGTTTATGTCCCCTCCTCTCCTCCCTACCTTTACTATTCTGTCTCCTAGTTTCTCAGTCTGTGTATTTCTCTTTCTCTGTCTCTGTCCTTCTCTGTCTTTTTCTTTCCCTACACACCCACTCACCTCCCCCCAACACATATACAGTCACATTTGGGAGTCATGAAAGAAACAATCCTAATAATGGTTGGTAAGCTTTGTGGCACACCTGTGTCAAAGAAAATGTGATATTAGTTTTGAAGTAAAATTGGATATAATTTAAGAATCTAAACTCTTGAAAGGACTCGTAAATTCTTTTCTAACTTGCCATGAATGTTTCCACCTACTTCCTGATCCTCTTCTAAATGAACCCTTCTTTAGTAAAATATTAGAATTCAAGCTAAAACCATACTATTTCTAATTCATCTTCCTCTCCTGTTTTGTGTCATTACCAGTTTTGGTTTTCTGACAGTATTGTTTTCTATTGATCTTATCAGAAATATAGACAAAGAGATGAATTTTTTTGGGTAGTCTACCCTGAGAACCTAACTTCCATGTATATTTTGAATGTGAAAAAATTGTTCCTAGTTCTAAATACCTGACTTTTAACTGAACTTTAGAAAAGCCCATGTTTAAGTAGGGAGAGGTAGTTTAGTGCAGTGGAAAGCACTTCCAACTTGGAATCTACCCCACACGTGGAATCAGGAGATATGCATTTGAATTCTGCTTTGGCAAATTAATTCCTGTGTAAATTTGGGCAAGCCATCTAACCTTTTCTAAGTCTTATGTTCTTCATTTAAAAATATTTATTTTATTCTGAACTTAAGTAATAAAACAAGCATTTCCATAATATTCTTCATTTTTAAAAAGGGGATGTTAAAACTTGTCTTACTTTTCTCAAGAGGTTGATGTAAGGATAGCACTTTGTAAATCTCCTTAAAATGCAGCTCATTTTTTAAGAGGATTTGTTTTTTTCCAATTACATATAAAGAAAATTTTTACATTCATTTTTACAAAATTTTGAGTTCCATTTTTCCCTCCCCCTCTTCCTGAGATAGTAAGCAATTTGATATAGGTTATATATGTATGATAGTATAAAATATCTTTCCATATTAATCATGTTGTGAAAGAAGTAACAGACCCCCAGAAAAAAAGGCACATGCAAAAATGATGTAAAAATAGCATGCTTTGATCTACTTTTAGAGTCCATCAGTTCTTTCTCTGGATGTGGATAGCATTTTCCATCATGAATCCTTTGGGATTATCTTGGATCATTTTATTGCTAAGAGGAGCCAAGTCATTCATAGTTGATCATCAAACAATGTTGCTGTTACTTCGTACAATGTTCTCCTTGTTCTGCTCATTTCACTTTTCGTCAGTTCATGTAAATCCACGTTTTTCTGAAATCTGCCTGCTCATCATTTCTTATAGAACAATAGTATTCCATTACACTCATATACAACAGCTTCTTCAGTCATTCCCCAGTTGATGGGCATGTCCTCAATTTCCAATTTTTTTGACACCACAAAAAGAGAGACTATAAATACTTTTGTATAAATGGGTCCATTTTTCCTGTTTTAAGAATCTCTAATATACAGACCTCCCAGTGGTTTTACTGTATCAAAGGGTATGCATAATTTGGTTACCCTTTGGGCACAGTTCTGAATTGTCCTCTAGAGTGGTTGGATCAGTTCACAAATCCACCAATAGCGTGTTAGTGTCCCATTTTCCCCACATCCCCTCCAATATTTGTCATTTTTCTTTTCTGTTATATTAGCCAATCTGATAGGTGTGAGGTAGTTGCATTTAATTTGCATTTCTCTAATCAAATTGATTTAGAGCATTTCTTTATATGACTAAAGATGTTGCTTATGGTTTTAAGGAAACATTCGTTTTTCTTGCTCATGATATTGACTTGCTCGTTGGTCAAACAGGCCCCTCTAGGTTTCTTTATCCATCTACATGCTTGTCCTAAATTAAGTCGTAAACAGTGAAACATAATTATTTACTTTCCTTTGTATGAAACCCAGCACAATGTCTTCCATAACTAGACACTGAAGGGATTATAGTTCATTGTGGTTTTTTTTTTGTGGTGATGATTTGTGGTGATGCTGATGTGGATTCTGATGAGGGTATGATGAAAATAATGACTGCAGAAGTGCTGTTGAACACCGACTATCTCTTTTAAAAGCACAATGAAGGATCTAACATGATAGTTCATTTATTATTTTCTATTAAATTTGTACAACATGCAAATGTAAAATCCAAACTTTAAATACCAGGGATAATTGACTATACAGGGTAATCCCAATCAGCCTTGTGAAACACTTTGAATATGATCCTCACAAGTATCCAGTAGGTACAACAAATATTACCCTCATTTTATAGGTGAAGAAAATGAGTTCTAAGAGGATAAATAACTTGCCCACAGTCACAGGACTGAAGTCATTTTTCTCTTGTTCATAACTCGAATATTCTTTCCCCTACCTCTCATGAAAGGCATAAAAATGTTGCTTCTAATTTCAAATGAATGCAAAAAACTGTGAAAAAAAAAGGTGTAGATATTTAGTGCTGACGAAAATTCAATTCTGAATATACAATCGTTATATGACTCTGGTCAAATCTCTTAACCTCTCAATGTCCCAAGCAACTCTCTAGCTCTATACATTGAAGAGCAAATGCTGACCTGTATAGTAGAGGATGTTTCTTCTCTGGGAGTTCCCCATACCAAAGAAATCATAGGTCTGGTCAAAATCTCTGCTTGGATTTTTAATCTTTTCTATCAAATGAAACAGAGTGCTTTGGCTCTTTCTCTCCTCTCCTCATTGCTCACACCAATCTAGGCTTTGGTATTCACTACTTGCTTCTCCAGTGACCTGAACTGATAGGCAGTGGGGACAGAGCCCATGGAAGTATGGTGAGTGGGATGAGGACAGCTGTGCAAAGATCACTGAGGAGTGTGCCTCAAGAAAAGTAGCCTCAAGCACCTAGGGATTAGCCAATGGTACTCTCGGCTGCTGCAAGAGCCTATGGCTTTCTCAGAGTCCAGTGGGAAACATCTGAAAGCAGCATTTTCATCAGACAAGCACATCCACCTCCCCAAAGTTGCCTTTCCCTTAGAAGTTTTTCTTTTAGGTTATTGTTGGGTAAAAGCATGTTCTAAACAAAACAAAACAACCAGTGTTTTTGATTGAAGTATTTGCTAAAGTGGATATTAATAGATTTAATTCTCCCATTTGACAGAATTGATTAAGAGAGCAAAGGTCAGAAAGTCCTTTCACAAATATACAGGGTATTCCTAAAGTCTGGACACACAGGCAAAAATGCATATTTTCAAGAAATGAAATGATAGAAATCTTCAACATTTTATTTAATTGGAATATTAACAAATAACACATTCAACTTGAAATAACATCAAATGATTTTATATTCATATTCCAAGAGTACATGTGCTAAACTTGATGGCAATGTGGAGCTATTGCATCAAGTTCATGTGAATCTTGCAAAGCGCATCAACCTTTGCATCACAAATGATGGAAATCATATTGAAGATGTTATTTATTAATATTCTAATTAAATAAAATGTTGAAAATTTCAATCATTTCATTTCTCGAAAATATGCATTTTTGCCTATGTGTGCAGACTTTAGGAACACTGTGTATCTCACTGTGAAGTGCAAATACCTTGCTGAGGGCTTCATTGGTAGGAAGGATTTAAAACTTTGAAACCTAAAAAAAAAATGAAAAATTCAGATAAACATGGAAAGATTACTTGAATTGATTCACATGGAAGTAAATAGAGAGCTAGGAAGACAATCTATACGATTAATACAACGATGTAAACAGAACAACACTTACTGAGTTTAGACTTCTCATTAATGGAATGACCACTCTTGACTCCAGATGACCTACACTGAGGCATGACTCTTCCTTTTAAGGAGACAAAGAAAGATGGTATACTACAGATATGGAATTAAGCAAACATTGTCAGAGATTACCATTGACAGAATTACCATCCTCCTAGTCATCTAGGTTCAAAACTATGGAGTCATCTTTGACTCATTCTCTCTCAACACCATCCCCATATCCAATAGATCACCAATTCCTGTTAATTCCATCTTTGCAATGTCTTTCTTATATACCCCCTTCTCTCTTTGGACACTGCAACCACCCTGGTGCAGGGTCTCATAACCTCATACCCAGACCATTATAACAACTTGATGATTGATCTCTCTGCCTCGGATCTTTCACCACTACAGTCCATCCTCACTCAACTACCAAAATAACAAAGTTTAGGGGGACCATATTACCTCCTCTACTCAATAATCTCCAATGTATCACTATTAACTCCAGGGTCAAATATACAATCTTTAGTTTGGTTTTTAAACCTCTTCATAACCTGACCCACTCCTACCTTTCTAGTCTTATTCTACCTTATTCATCCCCACGTACTTTATGATCCAGTGACACTCGCCTCCTGGCTGTTCCTCAAACAAGACGCTCAATTTTCTCAGTCCAGGCACTTTATCTGACTGATCCTCATGCCTGGAGTATTCTCTCTTCTAATCTCTGCCTTCTGATTTCCCTGGCTTCCTTCAAGGACTAGCTAAAAGCCCACCTCCAAGAAGGCTTTATCAAACCCTCTTTACTGCTAGGCCTTTACTCTGTGATTATCTCTAATTTATCCTGTATGACTTCTTATTTGTACATAAGTATTTGCATATTGTCTTCTCCATGTGATAGTCAGCTACTTGAGGGCAAGGGCTGTTTTGTCTTTCTTTATATTCTCAATGCTCATCACAATGTTTGGAACATAGTAGCTACTTAATAAATGCTTATTACCTTTACTTCATTTGTATACTTAAAGTCTTCTTATATGCAAAGAAAGAGATCATTTATTTTATCATGCCATGATAAAAGTTTTATATTATTTGCGGACCAAGAGCTAAGTATTAGAGATTAGGGTTTGAAACCAAGCATCTCTTATTGCTATTTTTAGAAAACACCAAAACAACCATTTCCAATAATCAGAGATATGAAGTAGAATGGGCTGCCTCAGGAGGAAGCGAGTTTTCTGTCACTGTAACTTTTCCTGTAGAGTCTGGATGGCCGCTTTATGATACTATAGAGGGGCTTTCTGTTCAGATGTGGATGATATCTCATGTTCCTTTTTACTCTGTGATTTTATCATCGCATGAACATTGGGGATGCCAGATAGCTCATTATGAAAATGGGAATAACCAAGCCTTCCAGTTTCTTGATAGATTTTCCATGGATGGATAGTGTGACTAGAAATCTCTGTGCTTCCTGCCATCTCTGCTAAGAATTTCAAATACCCTAGCATTAATTTCCAAACATCACAACATTGACTAATCATTAGTATTTAGTATAAATCAGTAAATTTGAGATAGAAGCTCAAGATGCCCAGGCCTTTCCTATGTCTCTCTCTGGCTAAGAACAAAGAACCTCTCTCTGACTGAATGTAATGGGAATGTTTCATTTACATAAAGAATGCCATCTAAATAGCTTTTAAACAGCTAAAATGACCACAATGCAAGAGGGCAGCTGTGTAATACAGCTCAAAATCCTCCCAGAGGGGCAGTTCTCTGAAAAAAAATAGAGGAAGTATACATTTAAAAGTGGACATACATATTTAGTACGATTGACAGATACAGAAAGGCCCAAGATATTATTTAAATGGTTTATGTCTCTGACCTTTTACAAACTCACTCCTGAAATCCCAGGGTGAGGGAAAGTACTGAAATTAAGCAAAATCATATCTGAACATAACGAGAAAAATCTTTGGATTCTTTCAGAATCAATGACATCAATCTCTGGTTTTATGGGACAAGGAAGGCACACTTTCTAACTGTCTCAGGGAAACCTACTTATCTAGATCAGCTTGAAGAAAATCTATACTTTATTAGAGATTATTGTTGATTCCAGAATGAGACAGATAGAGAGAGAGAGAGAGAGAGAGAGAGAGAGAGAGAGAGAGAGAGAGACAGATCGAGAGACAGAGAGACAGAGAGAGAAAGAGAGACAGAGACAGACAGAGAAAGCAGTGTAGACAAGGTGGAGCTTTCCATATGTTTAATGCCCAGAGTTCTCAGACACTTCTATGATAGCTCCACAGCACTTAACAGAATTGTCATGGTAAATGACCTTGTTCATTCTCTTTCTCTGAGAAAAGAGCTTCCTATTAGTCAGGCACTAAGTGACCTATTATTATCCTTGATTATGCCAGCCATTTTATAACATTGAAGTCAAATGAGCCCTAGAAGCACTTGCAGGCCATTTATGAAATGATTACCATTACTTTTATTATTATTTTTCAAAGAGGATCATCATGTAATTTTGGGCAAACCTCTTTTTCTTGATGGTCTTCAGTTTTCTTATCTTGAAAATGAGTGTTAGCAGTAGAGTACAGTGGAGAAGTTTGCTGGACTTAAAGTCCAAAGACCTGGCTTGGAATCCCAATGTTGTCATTCCATTATCCATCAGTAGCTGGGAGATTTGGGGAAAGTCTTTTGATGTCCCTGAGCTTCAGATTCCTCATTTGCAGATTAGCTTTTGGCAAATCAATTTACATCTCTGGATCCCAATTTTCCCATCTGTAAAATGAGCAGATTGGCCTAGATGACTTCTAATAAGTTCTCCTTCTATTCTCCATCTATGCCTCTCTTACCTGGGAAAACAACAATTGTTTTAGCGATGACAGGGCTGTTTTGAGGAAACCTTTTTATAAACTGCTATAGAAATATGCTCAGACCAGTACAGTGATTTGACTAGCCTCATATAGCTAGCGACTGATAGAAGCGGAAATTGAAATTGGGTCTTTCCAACTCCCAGTCCAATGCTCTGTTCTTTCTCTACTGATGACTTTAGAAAGAAATGTGTCAAAAGAGATTATCCCAACAGTCAGTCAACAAATATTTTTTGTATGTCATATAATAAATATTTATTAAATTCCTACTATATGCTAAGCATTAGGGATACAAACACAAATAAAAACAGACAACCTTTACTCTCAAGTTGCTTATAATCTAATTGGGGAGGACAACATTGAAAAGAAACGTTGTGTCTTTCCTTTGTAATATGTATGATGACTTTTTTCTCAGCTGTCTTTTCTTTTTCGTTGTATTTGGTAATGTTAATATCAAAATTCGTTTAGAATGCATAGCAAAATATAGCTTTGATCCCACAAGTTCTTTGCTTTGATCCAGCAAAAACTGAATTCAAATCTGGGTTCTGACTTGGTAACTATGTGACCTTGGGTAAATCATTTAATCTCTCTGGGCATCAGTTTCCTCATCTGTAGAATATCTGTTGTACCTCACTCTCTGGGTTGTTGGGAGGCTTAAGTGAGATAATTTGTGTTGTTGGGAAATTCTCAACCTAAGATCCTCCCCAAAGTGCTCTGCAAACTTTAGTTATAAAAATGTCACTCAGGTTGAGAAGAAAACCATGTTGAGTTGAAAAGAGAAATTAGTTTAGGATTCAAAATTTTCCAGGGTTGGTGTTTATGTAGATAACTGAGAAAACACTGATATTTCTGCTACCTGTTTAATTGCATAAATCAATTTCAGCTAAGGGATTAATGAATGATAATGGTTTAATTTGCCAGTCCTACCAAGTAGCCATTATATGACTCAGCGCCTCAATGCCCATTTCACTGCTAGGAAATTGAGGGAAGATAGTTATGTAGGTGTTGGCTGCTCTGCTACAGGTAAGGTCAGCCTAATAAAAGTAACCAGCATTCAATCTGTAACAGGCAAGGATAACTCATGCTATCAGTATGATCATTTATACATCAGAAGTTAGTAATCACTACAAATCTGGGCTTGATTTGTTGTTTTGTTGATTGTCCAGACTGAAGAAGTGCAAACAGTGCAGATTAACTTTAAAAGTATATGTGAATACATTTTCCTGCATTGCCGTCTACCCCAGAACCCAACTGTTAAACGTTTACTAGAAGACCTTTGTACTGTTCTAGTTACTTCAACTTCTGCTTATATGGCATAGACTCAAGGCCCTTATGATTACCCTATTCAAAGCTTTCTCTTTGCTTTAATCTAAATTGGTGATAAAAATTATGAAAGAGCACAGCATCAAATACGGATCCCCTGGAAACCTCTTACTGTATTGCCATTGAACCATTAATAACTATTCTTTGAGTTTAGGTATCCAATTCTCCTGGAATCCATCTGATTCTATTATTACCTGGTCCATATCTCTTTATCTTCTCTATAAGAATA
This sequence comes from Phalanger gymnotis, assembly GCA_028646595.1. Taxonomy (NCBI): domain Eukaryota; kingdom Metazoa; phylum Chordata; class Mammalia; order Diprotodontia; family Phalangeridae; genus Phalanger; species Phalanger gymnotis. Next base: position 98,237,304 of record CM053622.1, read on the forward strand.
ATATGAGATGATTTATCAAAAGTTGGGCTAAAAATCTATGTAAACCACATGCACAGCATTCCTCTCATTTACTCTTTTAATAAGCAACAAAAGAAGAAAGAAATGAGAATACTGCAATGATTTGTTCTTGGTGAAACTATGCTCCTGCCTCTTTGCAGTCCCTGCTTCCTTTGCAAGACATTCAACATCCATCTCTTTAAAGATTCATTCTGTAATTACTGCAGCATTCAGATAAAATCCACTGGCTTATAGTCTATAGACTCCTTTCTTTCTCCCTTTAAAAAATGTGACATGTTACATCTGATGTATGTACATACAACACACACACATAGTATATATGTATATATGTGTATGTGTATGTAAATGTCTACACATGCATACTAGAAATCACTACCTTTTCTGGGAGGGTGAAAAATAGGGATATTACTACTGTTACTACTACTACTAGCACTACTACTACTACCACTACCACCACCACTACCAGTAATAGTAATACATTTGCAGTTGATGATAAGAAAACTGAGGTTTAGTTTCCTCATTGGGATAATAATATCTGTCTGCTCATCTCCCATAAAATGTGTGTGTTTATGTATACATATGCATACATGTGTGTATACATATTTATATATGTATATGCACACACATTTTCACACTCATACACATATGTGTGTGCAATTGTGTGTCGATACATATGTATATGGATATATTGTATACTGATACCTTTAATTACTTCCAAGGGTTATGAGGAGTAACTGAGCAATAAAATTGCTTTTAAAACCAAAAATTGTCACACAAATGGCAGTTGTAATATTATTAGTATTGTACCCTTTTTGCAGATAAGTAAATTGAGACTCAGTTAAAGTGACTTGTCCAATATTATACATTTATTTAGTAGTAGAGTTGGTCCTAGAACCTCACCTACTGACTCTTGGTCCAAAGCCCTTTTGACCATGCCATGCAAATATTTTCTCTGGTAGAATTTCATTTATCCATTAGAGGTGCTAATATTCATCTATAGCAGACTGCTAACAATAATTCCAAAAGAAGACTTTTGCATTAGGTGATGTTATTCTCTCTTACCTAGCATGCTTAATGAGAGTATCTCTGAGGTATGAACCTGGAAGGGTCACAGAATATGTAAAGAGGCCCTAGAACAGCTCATATATCATATATTCATACAAAGATAACTATGTTGGTCCCATTCTATGTCTAAATTAGGGTAATATTGGAGGAGAGGAGTTGATCTCTCTCATGGGATCCTATTATTCCTGGGAAGGAATCAGTTCTGGTAATAAATTAGGCACTTTCAGGCAATTATAGAGGCCTGTTAGTGCCTTACAGCAGTAAATGCATCATCTTGGTGGACTGGAAGAGTTAGTGTCCCTCCTGAAATATCTACCTTGCTACCTGGAAGTGATTTGGACCCTAGGGAATATCTGGCTTGCTGGGTTGAACTGAAAGACACAAGTACCTCCCAGTGCAGTGATTCTGTGTTCCCATAATTCATGTTCTCCTTTTTGTCACTCTCTGGGTAAAATCATTATCCTACATTTTCCAATGGGAAATAATCATTGTAGTGGAACTTATACAGTTTCAGCATTCTCCCCTCCCCCACCCCGTGAACCAAGGCACTGGTTTTATGATGCCATTGTCACTGCCCCTGAGGCTTTAGCCCTCTAGAAAGAGTGGTTTCCAATACCCATGACTTTTCAAGGTTGCCAGATCAGCAAGTGCCTTAATCAAAAAGCCCAACCTGATTGCCTAACTCCAGGTCACTGACTTTTGAATGACAGTGTGAAATGTACATTAAAACCAGTGGAGGAAAGATGATACTTTCTGTGGAAATTCATAAATTAAATCATTCTAACACACCAGGGAAATTGTAATGTAATACACTCTCCCAGGGAAGAGAGACAAAGGATGAGACTTTCTCTACACTTCTGCTCTTAACTCAGCATGTCTTTATCTAGGTACCTTGGTAATATGGCAGCCAGCAGCATAAAACATTGATAAAATATATTCAGTGTGCATCTAATTTTCAATTATAAGTAGGAGATTATAATAATAACATAATAATACCTTGAATTTATAGGGCATATTTCCTCATAAGGCCTCAAAATGTTGCACATAAGTTATCTAATTTGTCCTCGTAAGTTTTCTACTTTAAAATATTGCTGGAACAACATGAAAATAAAAAGAATTCTTTAAAAACATTAAATTAAATTCATACCAGGTTCCATTTTTATATTGCTATGTGGCTACTTGTTCAGTACATTTTAATCCCAATGAATCACTGTTCATTCCTTCAAAGTTAGAATTTTAAATATGTAGCTAAAAAGGAGAAATTTAATAATATTAATAATAACCTGTTTATGTGGGGGAAAGGAATAAACATTATTAGACTCTTATTATGTGCTAGCCACTGTGCTAAACATCTTACAAATAATTTTCTTATTGCATTTCTTCACAATACCTTGTGAGGTAAGCAAATATTCCCATCTCCATTTTACAGATGAGGAAACTGGAGTTCAGAAGGCTTAATGGATTTGTCCAAGGTCATGTGGCTAATATGTGGTTGATCTGATACTCCAACTCCATTCTTTGACTTTAAAACCAAGGTTCTTGGAGGTGGAGCCAAGATGGTGACTGGAAAGCAAGGACTTACTTAAGCTCTCCCCCAAGTCCCTCCAAACACCTGTAAAAAATGGCTCTGAACAAATTATAGAGCTCCAGAACCACGAAATAACAGACAGAAGCAGGGCTCCAGCCCAGGAAAGCCTGGATGGTCACTGGGAGGGGTCTATCACACAAAGCTGGGAGCAGAGCAGAGCACAGCCCCACGTGGGCCTCGCCAGGACCAACCAGACTGGGAGTTGGGCGGAATAGGCGGTAGGGCCCTGAATCATTGAGCTGCGGCAGTTACCAGACTTCTCAACCCACAAAGGCCAAAGACAATAGAGAAGCTTAGTAGAAAAACTGCTAGAGTGAAAGGAGTGCCCAGCTGGCCCTAGCCCCAGGGGGCATGGAAGTGGTGCAGCTCTAGGGCTGCTTCCAGAGCTCCAGCTGTGGTTGCTTCTGGCTCCAGGCCCACCCTGTGGGAGGAATTAAGTGACAGATCAGAGCAAGAGTGCAGAGCATGCTTGGATCTGGGTCGTGGTGTGGGTTGGCAGTTCTTGGGGGAGGAGCAGAGCTGGAGTGGCAGAGTTTGCTGTGTAGAAGTAGCTCTGAAAACAGCAGCACAGCCCCTAAAGCTTGGGACAAAGTACTCTCTACTCTACAATCAGTCATACCCTGACAAAAAGCTCAAGTGTCAAGTAGTTGGCTGGGAACATGGCCAGGCAGCAAAAACACACTCATATTCAGACTCAAACTTTGGAATCTTTCTTTGGTGACAAAGAAGATCAAAACATACAACCAGAAGAAGCCAACAAAGTCAAAGAGCCTAAATCAAAAGCCTCCAAGAAAAATATGAATTGGTCTCAGGCCATGGAAGAGCTCAAAAAGGATTTGGAAAAGCAAGCAAGAGAAGCAGAGGGAAAATTGGGAAGAGAAATGAGAGTAATGCAAGAAAATCACAAAAACCAAGTCACTGACTTGCTAAAGGAGACCCAAAAAAGTACTGAAGAAAATAACACCTTAAAAAATAGACTAAATAAGATGGCAAAAGGGCTCCAAAAAGCCAATGAAGAGAAGAATGCCTTGAAAGGCAGAATTAGCCAAATGGAAAAGGAGTTCCAAAAAACCACTGAAGAAAATACTACCTGAAGAATTAGACTGGAGCAAGTGGAAGCTAGTGACTTCATGAGAAATCAAGATATTATAAAACAGAACCAAAGGAATGAAAAAATGGAAGACAATGTGAAATATCTCATTGGAAAAACCACTGACCTGCACAATAGATCCAGGAGAGAGAATTTAAAAATTATTGAACTACCTGAAAGCTACGATCAAAAAAAGGGCCTAGACATCATCTTTCAAGAAATTATCAAGGAAAATTGCCCTGATATTCTAGAGCCAGAGGGTAAAATAGAAATTGAAAGAATCCACTGGTTGCCTCTTGAAAAAGATCCCCCCCAAAAAATTCTTAGGAATATTGTTGCCAAATTCCAGAGTTCCCAGGTCAAGGAGAAAATACTGCAAGCAGCCACAAAGAAACAATTAGAGTATTGTGGAAACACAATCAGGATAACACAAAATCTAGCAGCTTCCACATTAAGGGATTGAGGGGCTTGGAATATGATATTCCAGAGGTCAAAGGAGCTAGGATTAAAACCAAGAATCACCTACACAGCAAAACTGAGTATAATGCTCCCTGGTAAAATATGGATTTTCAATAAAATAGAAGACTTTCAAGCTTTCTCAGTGAAAAGACCAGAGCTGAATAGAAAATTTGACTTTCAAACACAAGAATCAAGAGAAGCATGAAAAGGTAAACAAGAAAGAGAAATCATAAGGGACTTACTAAAGTGGAATTGTTTTGCTTGCATTCCTATGTGGAAAGATGGTGTGTGTAATTCATGAGACCTTTCTCGGTATTAGGGTAGTTGAAGGGAATATACATACATATAGACAGAGGGCACAGGGTGAGTTGAATATGAAGGGATGATATCTAAAAAAAGTAAAATCAAATTAAGGGATGAGAGAGGAATATATTGAGAGAGGGAGAAAGGGAGAGATAGAATGGAGGTAAATTATCTCACATAAAAGTGGCAAGAAAAAGCAGTTCATTGGAAGGGAAGAGAGGGCAGGTGAGAAGGAATGAGTGATACTTGCTGTCATCAGATTTGACTCAAGGAGGGAATAACATGCATGCTCACTTGGGTATCTTGAAAGTAAGGGAACGACAATAAGAAAGGGAGGGACAATAGAAGGAAGGGCAGATAGGGGGAAGAAGTAATCAAAAGCAAACACTTTTGAAAAGGGACAGGGTCAAGGGTGAAAATTGAATAAAGGGGGGCAGGATAGGATGGAGGGAAATATAGTTAGTCTTTCACATTTATGGGAGTGTTTTGCATAATGATACATGTGTGGCCTATGTTGAATTTGCTTGCCTTCTTAGGGAGAATGAGTGGGGAGGGAAGAGGGGAGAGAACTTGAACTCAAAGTTTTAAAAGAAGATGCTCAAAAAATGTTGTTTTTTCATGCAACTAGGAAATAAGATACACAGGCAATAGGGCGTAGAAATCTATCTTACCCTGCAAGAAAGTAAGGGGAAAAGGAATGGGGGCGGGGAAGGGAGTGGGGTGACAGAGGGAGGGCTGACTAAGGGATGGGGCAATCAGAATATATGCCATCTTGGAGTGGGGGGAAGGGTAGAAATGGGGAGAAAACTTGTAACTCAAAATCTTGTGGAAATCAATGCTAAAAACTAAAAAATATTATATAATATGGTATGGAATGAAAAAAACAAGGTTCTTTTCACTACATGACAGTAGCTCTTAATGGTGCAAATTTATTTAAGTAGTTTAAGTAGTAGTCAGTTTAGGCCTGTATAGATGGATATGGATGTGAGCATGCTCCAGGCCTTGCTAATATAAGTGATCCCTAGAGCATGGACAGCTGTCATAGTGAAGATTTGGGGGCTATGAAGGCTTAGCAGAGAGAAGAGCAGATTTTAGAGACTGGAACACTTCATGGAGTTTTTGGAGTTTCCTGTGTCTTTTATCATTTTTATTAATTGACCTACAGGAAGGAATTAGGAATGCTGAACAGAGACACCTGATAGGATAAGCAGGGTGTCCAGTACCAGCTCCCTACACTAAAATTATCCTTCTTTTCCTCCAACTCCTCCTTGACATTAATAAAGCATAATTTGGTCCATGTCACTGCTATTCTCAAGGAACTTCAATGGCCTCTATTGCCCAGGTAGAAAACAAAACTTTTTCTGCTTGTAATTCAGATGCTTCCAAATCTGATTCCAGTATGTCTTTGCAAATTGATTTCCCATTACTGCCCCCTCACATATGCAGTATACCAGTTGGACTACCTGCTGCTCTCTATACATAGCATTCAATCTTCTATATGTGTACCTTTAAACAGGTTGTTCCCTGTGCCTGAAATTCTCTGGTTTTCAGAATACCTCACTCCCTATAAGCATCATTTTAAATGCCCTTTAAGAGTCGTTTCCTCATTCATCCAGTCGTTAGATTTGCCCAATGTTATAATCAATTTTTATACAACTTATATCGTTTCCTTTTTCCTTTTCTCTTGCCTTGCCTTGCCTTGCTTTTCCCCTTTCTCTGCCTTTCCCCTCTCCCCTCTCCTCCTCTCCCCTCCCCTCCCCTCCCCTCCCCTCCCCTCTCCTCTCCTCTCCTCTCCTCTCCTCTCCTCTCCTCTCCTCTCCTCTCCTTTCCTTTCCTTTCCTTTCCTTTCCTTTCCTTTCCTTTCCTTTCCTTTTTTTTTGCTTTTCTTGAATATACTCTATGTAAAACAAATTGTATGCTCTTTGAGAGCAGCACCACATTTGCTTTTGTATTTGTATACCTAGCAAGAAGTGCATGATGTGGCACATAAGCAGCGCATTTAAAAATGTTAAATCTCTTCACCAATGCATGTCAACTGCAATTGCAATGTTGAAATAACTGGAGAATTGAAAAGTTAAGAAGAAATTTGTCCTTTCTCACATAGCTAATATTCCTTAGAGGAAGGACTTGAACACGACTGACTTCCTGACTTCAAGGATTATCATTTGTCGACCAGACCATGCTCCCCGACCTCTTATGCACTTATCAGACAAGATTCCAAATTACATTTATTTGTGATTGTATCATACACCTCACTTGATTATGAGATCCATGAGGGTAAAGACTATGTTTTATTCTATCTTTACATTATATCTTCAGTCCTTAGTGCAGTATTTTGCATATCATAAGGGTTTGAGAAATGTTTATTGAAATGGATAGGTAGAACCCACAACTTCATCCTCATTTTGCAAATAGGAATCTGTATATTGGTTCATGAATGATGCATCTTGCCTCATTTTAAGTTGGGTGAAAAACCAGCCATTTGTAATTAGAATCCAAGGCTTATGACTTGGCTTTGCTGCTTAGGAATAACTGAGCTTAATTTTCCTTTTCCTGTTCAAGATGTTTGAGGCTCAACCTGTCATCACTGCATTTGAGAAAGGAGATTGATTAGCTGGTGACTATCCAGGGGAGAATTCTCCTAAGATTACAAGTAAAATGGAAAACATGCAATGAGATCAACAATCAGAGATGATGAGGGGAAGTTTCATCTGAAAAATAGACAAACTATGAAAGACACAATACATATCTTAAATTACTTAAAGGCTTAAAGTTATGTTGTAGAGGCATTAGACTTGTACGTTAAAGGCTTAAAGACAAACTATGAAAGACACAATACATATCTTAAATTACTTAAAGGCTTAAAGTTATGTTGTAGAGGCATTAGAGTACCTAGAAAGTAGAAGTAGGAGCAATGGGGGGAAATTATAGAGAAGTGATTTCAGTAAAGAAACACTTCTTAATAATTAGAAGCATCTCAAAGTGGAGTGTTATCACCGAGGTGTGTGTGTGTGTGTGTGTGTGTGTGTGTGTGTCTTTCACTGGCAATTTCCAAGCAGAGGTTGGATGCAGAGCATTGTGGAAAGAATTCTCTTGGGAATTGTTGGTTGGATCTAATGACCACTGAAGTTCCTCTTTGCTTCCCTATCATACATTTTCCTCATCAATGTTTCCTCCTTTTTAAAACAGGGAATCACCTAGGATTTTCTAGCAGCAGCCTGTCTCATTTTTTTTTTCCTGTGGGTAAGGTATGGCTAAAGAATGAATGTGAGAGAGCTTATTTACAGCCAGGAGGAACAATTAATAAATTAATGAATGGAGGTTTCATTTAAGGGTCTATTTTGAAAACTGCTTACAAGAGAAAGGGTCCTACTATGATTAAGATTATAAATCACAGTGTTTTCATTTCTCTAAATATAATTTATATTCTCAAATTTTGCATTTCTTTGTAGGGGAAAGGGTTATTAGGTATGTTCATATCCTAATCCTGATCACTCTCTGATCAAGGTAGAGGATTTTAATTGGAAGAAACTAACAAGTAGCCTTGATAATAGATATACAAACAAAAGTAAACTATAAATTGGTTCATTGTTCCTTGAGTGTAACTTCTGTGTCATTTGGGTCCCAGACCTTGACACAATGGACCAAACTCACATTGGATTCTATTCCTACTAATGATCTGTGATCATTTTGCTTCTCACTATGATTTTACATGGGAACATCTCAATTTGATTTTTTTTCTCAAGAACCTCTAACTCTCATGAAAGCTTCAGATTTATAGGATATGCAAAATAAAATAAATTTTATTTATTTAAAAATTTGAACCACTCCTGTGTGCACGAGACTTTAATACTGCTCTTTTTATCTTCTCTAAGGGGATGTATCTCACTGAATCCACAAAATTGGTGACCCATCCTGGGGGAACCTAACCACCTTAAAAATGGCCAGGGTTGACACCCTAGGAAAATTATTAGAGCTTAGATTTGGCTCACGTCTATGGTCTCCCTAAAGGTAGGAGGTAAAGGATACTTAATGTACAATGTAAATCAGCTTTTAGACAAGTATTTATTTCCTTTATACAAAAAAAATGCTTAACACAAAAGGCTATCACTAGCACTTGTAGATGGTAAAACTTCCTTTTATACTGTCTCTTGAGGCTGATACTTCAGAACATGAAGTGGTTTGCGGGATTGCTGAATAAACATTTTACATTTCATCTTGCCTTGAATTGTCCCCATTAAGGAAGATATCTTCCATCAATCCAGGCCTAGGGTTGAGTTTATCCTCTACCCAGTTGTTGAGTTTTCCAAAGTAGAAACTCCCTCTGCCAGCAGTTAACTCTGACAGACCCAGGATTTCTAAAACCCTTGAATTCATAAGGTTGCCTCTAGAGCTCGACATTAATCTCAGGATCATTGCCTGGTTACCTATACTCAGGAAAGAAATAAAGCAGAAACATTAGGCAGGGCTTCAAAGTCGAGGCTCAGGCTCACCTAAACCTGTACTTCAGCTGTTATGTGCTCAAACTTCAGCATTTCTACTAGGGTAGAGGAAATAGCATCAGCTCTCTCTTCCTCATCCTTTCAGGGATAGACTAGAATATTCCTAGTATAATTTGAAGACAGGAAGAGAATAGAGCATCTGAGGGTTAGGAAGAGAAGATAACAATTGAGGGTTAGAAGTTTCTTTTTGAACCACATTGAACCAGAGGTTCAGTGGTCAATAAGCAGATTCCTTCATCATGCCCAAAGAACCTATGTCCTTTATTTTTGGGCAGGGCAAGCAAGGCAGCTCTGCACAAGTTTCATGGCCCCTGTTATTTTTAACTTGACAAAACATTTAGAACACACTTGCACATGGCCCCCTTAACAGGCAGAAAAGTTATCCTTTAACATTCTGGGGGACATTTAAATAGTCCTCATCTCTGGTGGTTCTTTCATTCCCTCTGGACATGTGCAGTGTACATTATTCACAAAACCAATGAAATAACATCTTCAGGTTTTTTCCCATTGCACATGACTCTCTGCTGTGCTAATATTTCTCCTTTGGGGTCACATAGAACGCCAAAGTACAACCTATAAGACTCTATCAACCTTCACATTAATTTCGACAGCACTGATTCCTCTCCTACCTACTTTCATTGAAGTTGTGAATCCCTTTCCTTTCTCTCATCAAGGCTCCATGGACATTCAAGTCTCTCTCTGGATCCCCATGTATGCTGCCGTCTTTGTTTCTCAAGGTGCATTTCTTAGTGTATGTATCTATGACTACCTTGACTATCTCGTGAGTGAATGCTTATCTATGTTTACCTTCTGGGTCTATGTGGCTGGTGAGTACCAGTATCTTTTTTAAAGGCTAAGCAGGAGGACAATACCAAATGTGTGAACCCAATTATTGATGAGGTGCCAATTTGATGATCCTCCCTGCTGCTATATGAATAAAGGAAGAAAAGATATGAATTAATTGACTTTGGTCAGAGAACTTATACTTTGTCAAGGAGACAAGGGAGCAGAATACATATAGTGGCAAAGGTAATTTCTTATCAATGGAAAAGGTCTATGAATCTTCAGAAGTTAGTTGATTAGTATTTGTAAAACACTATGAGACAGGTAATGTTCTAAGTGCTTGGCTACACCTATAAGCATAAAAAAGGTAGGCCCTACCCTCAAGCAGCTAATTCAAATGGAGAGGGGGGAAGAAAATACATAAAAGGGATACTCAAAAGCAGGGAGGAGGTATGCTTAATCTGGAGGGGGGAGGGTGGCTTGTCTTGGTGCCTCTCAAAATGGAAATTCTGGGAAGAACTCACCGCTGGGGGAATGGACCATTAAGGGAAGAGGGAAAAGGTAACTAAGTCATAGACGTGAAGACCAGAAGAGGAGGCATTGCTGGTCTGAGCCTTTCCTCCAAATGCATGTTGTTAAAAAAAACAACAACAACTCACTAATGGAGGAAGAGGCTAGCAGAGATATGCTGGTTCCCAGAAGAATGGATCCTTGGCAACCTGCTTTATGGATGAAGTGGTCAATGCATGATAACAAACTAAGATCTGACCTCTTTAATAATGACTGATATTTTTATAAAGTTGGTAAATAAGTCCACAAATATTATTTCTCTTGAGCTTCATAACAGCAATAAGGTAGGTGCTAGAGATATTATCTCTGTTTTGTGGGGGGGGGGGAAAGGGTTTAGACATACTAAATGAGTTGCCCTTGTTTAAACCACCGGTATGTTTTAAAGGGAGGATTTGAAGTACAGCTTCCCTAACTCCAAGTTTAATTTTAATACTTATACTATGCTTGCCACTTTGGGGCCATTGATTGATGGGCAGGGCCATACTACTCTATTTAATATACTGAAGCTCAATGGTTGGACAACTTTGAAAAACAATATTTCAAATCTGGACAGTGGTTCCCTTGCTTAATTATTTCAGGACCACAGACAGAGCCTAGTTGTCACTTTCTTTCCTTATAATTTCCTATCAGTCTCCAGTCTAAAAACAATTTGGTATGGAAATACTGTCACTATAAATATAGCAGTCAATCATATAATCAGACCAAAGAGTATACAAAAAAACTAAATAATGTGGGAAATTACTAGATTTTTAAATTATCTAGTTTAAAATACTTTTCAAATTAGTCAACTGTCATCTGTAAAATGACCTGAAGAAGGGAATGGCAAACCATTTTAGAATCTTTGCCAAGAAAACCCCTAATGGGGTCAAGAAGAGTTGGACACAACTGAAAATCACTGAACAATAACTCCTTTAAGTCAATTCACAGAAAAGTCCCAATGTTAATGAAGCGTGCTGTGGGGAAGTCATAGTGTCCTTATGAGCTCTGTTTAGACAATAAGTGAATACAATTTATGGATAAAATATTCAAACACCCACATACCAAACAAGCTATCAACATTAATTTCTCTTGGTTTTTCTGCTCTTTACTTTGTCAATTTGAATCCAATTCACATAAGAGTGCAATTTCTACACAGGTTAACAGATAAATTACTATAAAGAAATAGAAACCTAATAGAAATTTTATTCAATCTCTGTAGTCTGTGAATCCATGTGACATCTCATATTGGCCTAGATGTCTTAGTAATAGTTTAGTCTGGGCTTATTTGGTGTCAGAATTACCTTTGTACCTTGGTAAATCAATATTAATAAGAGCTGACTTTTATATGATGTTTTAAGATGTAAAAAATATTTTACATGCATCATTTCATTTGATCTATACAATACTAAAAGGTATATTACAAGTTCCTTGAGGGTAGGAATTGTTTTTCATTTGGTTTTGTAATCCTATCATCTAGATCAGTGCCTTACATACATTGGAAATTTAATGAGCATCTTTTAGTTGGACAGAATTGGAGTAAATAATGTGTATTCCCACTTTATAAATGAAGAAACTGAGGCTTAAGAGGTAGATAAGGTTAGCTCATAACTTTATACCCTTTTATTCCTATAAAGAGAGTTTCTTATGAAGCTTCTAGTTTTCATCCAAGTCTGCAGGAAAACAGGATATTAGATATAGAATAGGTCTTGTTTAACCTGAAAAAAAGGGGCATAATGACAAAATGTAATTGAATCAACAGTTAATAAAAATCTCATGTCATTTTATGCAGGGCATTAAGTAACCTTCCTCTCTGGTGAATTATACCTTCCCTCTGTACGTGTACAATACATATTGCTTCAAAATAGTAATGAATTAATAGGTCTAGGGTGTTTCATCTTATAATTCCCTGCTGTACCAATCTTTGATGATGATGATGATGATGATGATGATGATGATGATACTGCAGCCTGTGTGTCTTTCTCCACAACCAAATGATACCGGACATGACTTTCTCCCATCTTCTCTCATTGAAGTTAAGGATCCCTTTTCTGTCATCAAGTCTCTATATCTCCTTTCTCACCTTCATCTGGCACCAGCCCTTAGGTTCCAATGGTTCCTTTTAGGAAAAGTAGTATAGATTCAGGACACCTGAGTTCAAATGCTAATTCTCATAGTTAATACCAGCTACTAACTATGTACTATAGTACATTTGACCATGGACAAGTCATTTATCTTCCCTGAACCTCAGTTTCATTATCTGCAAAATGAAAACAGTAACATTCACACTATCTTCATCTAAAGGTGAAATGACCTACCTAAGACCCTGTATTAGCAGAACTGGGATACATAAAGTCTTCTGGCTCCGGAATCACAGAACCTAATTTCAAATTCTTCTGATGACAATATCTATGAGACCTTGGGCAAGTCACTAAACCTCCCAGTCTTCAGTTACTTCATTTGTAAAATGAGGAAGTAGGAAGAGCTGACTTCTGAGGTTCCTTTCACTTCAGCAGCTCACCTCAAACATAAAATAAATCAATCAGCAAAAATTACTAACATCTACTATGTTCTGAAACACTGTAGATGCAAAGAAAAAAAAATAAAGAAATCTTCTTTCCTCAGAGAGCTTACATCTTAGCAGGAGAGGAAATATGTACATATACAAGAATATGTAAGATGTCCCACAGATTTATTTGTGGAGTATGGTTTGTAAAGGAGAATTTTTCATTTCTCTTCCTCCAGGGGATTAGGAAGAATTGATTGACCTTGCCCATGCCTAACCCTACCCTCCAGTGGCTGGTTCAGGGCATGATCTTATCTTGAACTCTAGAACCTCTGGGAGAGAAGAATACTCAAATGCTACTGCTGCAAAGATATCTATTTGGAGATTATGTGATTGGCTTATCAAAGATCCCTGTTCCTTTCTCTGAAAAATGAGGAAGGTGAATTTTATCCTTATCTAAGGACAAGGGTCCAAACCTTTATTTTTGTTTTCTATTCACCTTACTATGGCCCTATTCTCTGACCATGTACACTTCACCAAAATTGTGGATCACACTCATGGGTCTCATAACTCTGATATTTGATTTTTTGCTTTATCCTACCAGGGCCCAAGCCTCCATGGCGTTTGCTCAGCTGTGTTCTCACCAAACCCCTGGGCAGCTACCCTTCTCACCTCTCCTCATTATTAACCTCCTCCTTGACTTCTAGCACCATTTTATGTGTTCTGTCCCCCAATTTGAGTATAAATTCATTGAAAATAGGTAATATTTTGTTTGTTTATAACTGTGTTTCCCTTCAGAGACATTTAAAAACTGCTATTGTAGTAGAAAGCTCCACCCTCCAACTTCAGTCCTACTATTCTATTTGAATTGGGCAGAAATAAGACTCAGAGTTTTTAGTGATTCCTTCCTCCAACACACACACACACACACACACACACACACACACACACACACCAGTCAGTTCAAGCTTTGACTGAATGAATATTGCAGTTTTAATAAACTGTATAAATAAATAAAGTTTTAATAGAGAGACACCGAGGTGAGGAATCACTTGCCACTGGAGAATCTGGAAAGACCTCATGAAGAAGGTACTACTTGAGCTGAGATTTGAAAAAAGCTATAGATTCTAACAGATGGAGTTGAGGAAGGAGGGAATTCTAGTCATTAAGTTGCGGTTCATACTTTGCTTTTGAAGATGACCGATGACGTGATATTGGGGTAAAATAGTAGAAGATGGGTGATGTCTTAACTTACATGTAAATTGGATTTGTCAGGCAGGGTTGCACAAAGTCATCAGCCTTATCCCTCTTCCAGTCATAGAAGTCCAGTGGCAAGACGCAAGTCAGGATGACTGACGATACCCCGGGATGCAGTGAATGACCTTGACTGATATGTCTGACCAAATTCTAAGCATTCCACAGTGCCTGCTTAAGCCACCTTCATGGCTATTGGAATAAATTTTTCTCATCCAAACATTTTGCCAGGGAAAGTTTTCATGTGCTTGCAGTAGACATCCCCTTAACTCACTGATAGGTTTGAGAAGTGTTGGTTATACTCAATCTGGTTTAGCCCCTCTGCCAATATGGTTTACCTGGATGTGGCCAATGCACATGTTATAGCTTTGTGGAGCCACAGATGAGACTTGGATGACATGTGGACACCAAGAATAAGCAGCTCTGAAAAAGGCTTGGCAAACCTTCATACAAGAGGTGCTAGTCTTCCCTGAACACCCCATATACCCCTTCATTAGGTACAGCCTGGGCTAAAGCATAAAGACAGGAGATGGAATATAGCGTATGAAGAATCGAAAGAAATTATTTGAGTGGCTTGTACAATGAAAGAGAATATCGTATCAAAAAGGATGGTATTAGGTAGCTAGGTGTCTCAGTAGATAGAGTGCTGGGTCTGGAGTCAGGAAGACCAGAGTTCAAATGCAACCTCAGAGACTTGTTGGCTGAATGACCCTGGGAAAGGTATTTAATCATTATATGCCTCAGTTTTCTCTACTGTAAAATAGGGATAATAATAGCAACTACTTCACAAGATTGTTGCAAAGTTCAAGTGAGATAATATTTGCAAAAAGTGCTTAGGTTAGTGCCTAGTACATAGTAAGTACAATATGTGCCTTTGATCATCATTTTATTTTATTCCTAATCCAATGCTATTTCCTTTTCACTTATTACTGTCATTCAGTCAAACAGCATGGATCACATGTCTGTTCTACAAGAAACTTTGAACCAAGCTGTGTGAGATAAAGAAGAAAGGGAAGCCATTTGCATGATGAAGGGATGTCGCATTTTATAAACTATCTCAGGGACCTCTGGTACCTGCTGGATGACATAGAACTAACTTTCCCAAAAATCTCATCAGAGAAGTATTCTTAATGTTACATACATAAAGCTAATCAGTGTGATCATGTGTGTGTGTGTGTGTGTGTGTGTGTGTGTGTGTGTGTGCATGCCAGAGAAACATGAGAAAAAAGATCAAGAAAAAGGAACTTACTGTTTTTTTTCCTTTTCCTCACTGGAGCAGTCAGCCTATTGTTTGTAGGACAATTAAGTCCAGATTCCAAATGTCCTTCCTTCATATGTAATAGCATCTCTCCTACAGTTCCCCCAGATTCCTGGTGGTGGTGGTGATGGTGGTGTTATAGAGGTGAGGTCAGCTCTCTCTCACCTAGCCTTATGGGATTAGAGCAGGGTATGGCAGGTAGGGAGGTAACTCTAAAACAATTATACAAGCAGCCCCCAAACAAATATGCTTCTCCCCTTCCAATCTTTCTCTCATCTATTTCCTCTTTTACATACTCAAATGCCAGCTTTTGCAGGTAGACTGTTCTTATCCCTTAGGCTCAAAGTAGTCTCTCGCTTCTTTGAACTCACATACCACTTCACACTTCACTTATGACTTAGTCACAACCCGTCAGATATTGTACTTATTTGGGTACCTCAATCAAGAATCAACCAATTTAAAGAAGCACTTCAGAACATCATTAAATTTCAGGTTTGGAGCACACTTCAGTATTCATCTCCACCCACCCATTTGTTAAGAGTCTACTCTAGTCCAAACACAATGCTAGGTTTTGGAAATGCTAAAAATAAACAGCTGCGTATTCCCTGCCCATAAGAACCATTAAGGGTTTAATAGGGGTTGGTAATACAAGTGCACAAGTAAGTAGCAGATGAAGCAGGCAATGATTCAGGCACAGGAGAGATCATAACAAAATGCTTTAGGAAAATTTGAGAAGGGAGTAATCGCTTTCAGCTCAGGAATAAAGGAAGACTTCTTGGAGGAAGTGGCATTTGGGCTGGATCTTAAAGGAGGGAAGGAATAAAGTGTCTAGATCTACACCTTGGCAAGATTATTTTAACAGCTATATGGAGGATTAGCTGGGGAGAAGACTGGAAATAAAGACAAGCTACAGAAAGATTAAAACTAACACAGAATTACAGAATGGTCTAATTTGAAGAATAATACAGAATGAATGAGAATAACACGATGAGACTTGGGCCTGTGATTTTATCTATGGAGAGTACTCTGAGATGGGGAAACGATCTCTGCTAATGAAGGTTTGAATAATCTCCAGAGTCATTATTCTTAGTAATTTGCCCAGGTTCACACTGTCAGGATGCATCACATGCTGGACTTGCACATGGGTCTTGCTTGTTTTGAGGTCAGTTCTCTACTCACTCTGCCAGATATCTCTCACCACATAGAAATCTCAGCTATCTCAGCTCTGGAAAGTATTGACAGATTTGATAATATTGATAAGACTAATGACAACAAAAATAATAAATGAACTATGTAACCATTATTTTATGTATCTGTGCAACTGTCAATGCAATATGAGTTTAAAAAAATAACAAGAAGATAGTGATTTATCCTAATGCCATTTCTACTTAAACCCTGTCAAAAAACACGAGAAGGTTGGGATGTTAGCAATAATAATACCGTTCTCAGAGCCACAGATTTTCAGAGTTGGAAGGGACATCTAGTTTCACTCTACTGGAAAAAGAATCTCTTTTAGAAGAAATGACATCCAGTTTTCAAATGAAGACTTTCAGCAATGGTTAATTCTAAACCTCCTGAGGTTCCCTTTCCTTTTTGGTGAATTGTTAATCAAAGGGCAGGTAGATGGTGCAGCGGATGGAGTGATGAACCTAAAGTCAAGAAGACTCATCATTCTGAATTCAAGTATAGCCTCAGACACTTGCTAGCTGTGTGACCCTTGGCAAGTCATTTAACCCTGTTTGCCTCAGTTTCCTGATCTATAAAATGAGCTGGAGAAGGAAATGGCGAACCACTCCAGTATCTTTTCTAAGAAAACTCCATTGGGGTCACAAAGAGTTGGACATGACCGAAAACAATGGAACAATAACAAAATTGTTAGTAAATTGTTCCTTCTACTGAGCCTAAATATGCTTCTAGACTTTTAATCAATTGTATCTAGT
Organism: Phalanger gymnotis; assembly: GCA_028646595.1. Taxonomy (NCBI): domain Eukaryota; kingdom Metazoa; phylum Chordata; class Mammalia; order Diprotodontia; family Phalangeridae; genus Phalanger; species Phalanger gymnotis. Next base: position 98,254,616 of record CM053622.1, read on the forward strand.
TCTTGGCCCCTCTAGGCACCAAGTAAAGTAATCTAATCCTTGTTCTTCCTGATAGCCTTTCAAATACTGAGAGATAGCTGTCATGTTCTCCTTCCATTTCTTCTCTGCTCCAGGCTAAACTTTCTTAGTTCCTTTGATCAATCCTTCAATAGCAGGGTTTGAAGGACCTTGACTTTGCCGGTTGTCCTTTTCTGGACTCAGTATATCAACCACTGAATATTTAAGTACGTACTATATGCTAGACATTGTGCTAGGTATAGGAGATACAAATACCAGAATGAATTAATCCTTATACTCAAGATGCTTTCATTCTCATAGAGAGAGAAACTAAGTACATATGCACATACGTATGCATATATAGACATAGATATGTATTGATGAATTGAGTACATATATACATGTATACAGATATATGTATCAATATATACATACATGTTATATGTATATGTGTATGTACAAGCAGAGACATGCAATCTAAATATAAAATAAATATATACAAAGTCGCTAAAGACAAGACAGTTTAAGAGGAAAAGAACTAGCTACTAAGGAGAATCAGAAAAGACTTCATGCAAAAGATGATACTTGAGCCATGTAGTAAAGGAAGAGATTGACTCTCTGAAGTGGAGTCAAGGAGAACAGTGATGGAGTATGGTGTGAAACAGACAGGTCAGTTTGACTGGATCACAGAGAAATGGAGGGAGAGTATGGTTCAATATGCCTGGGAGGATTCAGGTTGGGGCCAGATGGTGTGGGGCTTTAAAAGCCAAACAGTGGAGTTTTCGGGGCTATTCTTAAAATCATCATCCAGAATTGAACAAAGTGTTGTAGATGTGGTTTATGGTGTTAATTTGGGAGTTATTTATGATATTATTATTGGGAGCTTCAGGTGTGGAAACTTGTGCCCTCCACTGATGCATTTTAGCAATTCCTCTCTAACATAAAGTCTTAGAGGGTAACCTGGGGCACTGAGAGTTTTAAATTACTTTTTCATGTTCACAGTCCAGTACGGGTCAGAGACAAAGTTTCAACACAAGAAATATTGTTATTATTATCTTTTACATTGCACTTTTAAGATTTGTGAAGTACATTTACATATATGATCTAGTTAGATAGTCACAACATTGTTATGAGGAATGCATCATTTTTACCATTCCATCTTACAGATGAGAAAACTGAGGCTAAGAGAGATCAAGTGACTTGCCCAGTGTCACACAGCTAGTAAGTGTCTGAGCTTTAATTTGAACTTTGGTCTTCTTGACTCTAGGCCTAGTGATCTTCATTCTGCCACCTAGCCATCTCTGTTACATTTGTGCCATATCCACATTTGGTGTATGTGTCATCTTCATCCAAGTCACTGATAAAATGTTAAATATCACAATGACAAAAGTGAAATCCTTGGACCATTTGCCAGAGACCTTCCTCCAAGCTGGTCTTGATCCATTAATTACTATGCTTTTGGTCCAGCCAGTTAACTTCTGTTGATTCCATCTAAAGCAAACCCTGATATTTAGTTTTCTTATCCAAATGAATTGTATGAGAGACTTTTTCAGATACCTTATTGAAATTCCGATATGTGGAATCTAGGTTGTTTCTTTAATCTTCCAGTATAGTAACTATGTTACAAGAAAGTGAAAAAGAAACAAAGGAAGGAAGGAGAGAGGAGGGGAAAAGGGAGGAAGGTGGATAGAAGGGAGAGAGGGAAGAAGTAAGGAGGGAAGGAAGAGGAAGGAAGAAAAAAGACAATGAAATGGAGAAAGAGGGAAGGAAGGAATTAAAGTAAAGAAAAGAAGAAGGGATGGAAAAAGGAATTAGATATAGTAGCACTTATTTTTGATGTTGGTTTTTAGCGATCATTGTTTCTCTTTCTCATTGTTCACAAATTTCACATTTAATAACAAGGATTAGACTTTTTTCCAGGGATTGAAATCATACGTACAGGTCTGTAGTTTAAAGAACCCATTATATTCTTTGTTTGGAATGCCAAATAGCATTTTCAGCTCTTCACAATCCGGCAGCACATCTTTCGTCCTCTACATTTTTTTTCCAGGATTGACAGTGGCTCACCAATCAAATCTGGTGCCTTTTCCCTTACTCTGGTAATGTGTTGACTCATTTCCTTGGGTGACATTAACACATTTATTAAACTTATTATTTATCAACTTTTGCACACAATCTCACTTATTTTGTGTTTCAATTTGCTGTGACCCATCTTAGCTTTGTCCCTTCCCATCTTCATTCTGGCCTTCCTGGTAGAAACCACAGAAACTAAGTAAGAATTAAATTGCCCTTCCTCGACTTTAGTTATCATACTTTCTTCTCTCTTCAGCATCATTACTATCTTATCATTAATATTCCTTTGACTTCTTCCACAGTCTACATTTGTGACAAGTGGGCTTCACATGCTTTGAACATTTGTTATCATAGCCACCCTGTAGGCCATTAGAGACATGGGACTCAGATACAAGGAAGAGATTGGTACTAGATTTAAAGAACTTAGTGTTATCTAATTAGAGATGGTAGTGAAAACTAAGGACATAATTGTCAAGGGAAAGAATGTAGAGGGAGAAGAAAGAAGGGAAAGCAACAGACCCTTGGGAGTTAACTCCCATAGAGAAGATACAAAGACAAAGAACCAGGAAAGAAGATGGAGAGTGAGATAGCATGGAGATGGATAGAAGGGGAAGCGGAAGAGGAAAGAGAGAACAGAAAACAAGGAAAGAAAGTATCAAGAAGGGGATGGTCAACAATGTCAAAAGCTGCAGAGAGGTCAAGGAAGATTTGGGTTGAGAAAAGACCATTGGATTTTGGCAATTAAAAGGCCATTTTTGACTTTGGAGAGGATAGTTTCATATGAATTTTGGGGATATAAACTAGATGGTCTTATCTCTCCTCTCAAATTGTTGGCTCTCTGAGAATGAGAGTTATGCTTTATTTATCTTTTATCCTCCTCAGGACCAAGTACAGTACCTCACGCATAATAAGTGCTCAATAAATATTTGCTGAATTCAATTGAATAAGGAGGTGATATACTGAGGCTTGCAGTGCCAAGCATATCCTATGAGTTATTTTCCACAATGCTGAGCCTTCTGCACTTTCATCTGCCCTTCTTCTTGCCTTTGGGAGGGAGAAATTAGACTTAGATGAAATAGCAACCTGTGGAAAACAAGAAAACTAAACCTAGTCTACCAAAAATAAGGATGGGAACAGACCTGGACTTGATAATGTCCTGAACTAAGGGCCCATAGATGCTCTCAGATTGATCCTGTGTCTTCTAAACTGAGGTATAAGAGTGGATAGAGCACTGCATACAGAGTAAGGAAGACTTGAATTCAAATCCAGACTCCTACACTTGCTGTGTTAACCTGGACAAGTCACTTAACCTCTATTTCCCTCAATTTCCTCAACTGTAAAATGGGGATAATAATAGTACCCACCCTCCAGGGCTTTTGCAAGGATAAAATGAGTTAATATTTTTAAAGCACTTTGTAAATTTTGAATCCCTGTGTAAATACGAGGTGTTATGATTAGCTATTATCTAAACTATTTATGTTAGTAGTCAGTTTTATCTTTGATCAGAATCAGGTCTTGCATACCCTTTAAAATTCCCCATCAGTCTCAATTCTTAAAAGAAGCTCCTAATTTATATGCCCCATTAAAATCAGCACTATGTTGGGTATTGGGAATGATAAGCTGTCAGTAGCTTTCTACATTCTTCTATCACCAAGGGCTAAAAGACAAAACAAGACACACACATACAAATCCCCTCTTCTCTGTATTAGTTGAATCACTGATACGCTGGGAGCTTCATCTTTTTCTTTTAGAATAGTCTCTCTGTGTTCTCTTTCCCATCAGATATCACTTCTGTAATTCCTGTTACTGCTTTAAAGAAGAATGCTCTAATTACTTGGAATTCAAGGGAAGTTCGAAGGCTGTGTGCCTCAGGTTTGAAACTATTGGAGACTTAGAGTTTAGGGAATTTCAGGAAGTGATTTTATTGACTTTAAGAACAATGTTATTGAACAAATACTATCCAATATCTGGGCATTTAGTGTGTGATGTCCCCATCTCTCTCTCTCTCCCTCTTTCTCTCCCTTTTCTCACTGGATGGCTTCTGAGAAAGAGTCCTCAGGGACTGAAGTGAATACGAAAGTGTCTTTTTGAATCCTGGAAGAAATGCAAAGTCAAAATAATATCTTTTTGTTTTTATTCAGCTGAAATAAAAAGTGAGTGAAGTAAACCGATAGCACCCAGCCCACCATAACCAAGCCCCTCCCTACCTCCTTTCAAACTTTTCAAATTCTTTGAATATTATTGCTTTTGCGTGTTTTTTTTTTTGCTTCTTTTGTAAGAAAGGTGGTGGTGGTGGTGATAGGTGTTCTGTTTTGTCCCTAATAGCTGATTTATATATAGGACACAATTGAGAGTTTGCCTGTGGGGAGAAAACACAGACTGAAAGAAAATTGTTAGGATCAAGGAAGTGTGTGACATTTTCTGGAAACTGCTAATTTCATAATTTGGGGAATCTTTTGTCCTCTTTCTACAAAAAAACCCTAAATCTTTATCCCTACCTGTCATTTTCATTCTCCTTCTGGCTGGGATCTAGGCTGGCTCAAGCCCTTCTGTGGGCATTGGAGACAATATTATACTAATTCTGGACCTTGAGGACTGGGATTCTTTTGTTTTTAACCTTGTTTCCCTGAGAGCCTAAAATGGTGCCTTATTCATAGCAGGAATTTAAGAAATGTTTATTGAACCTAATTGAATTACAAGCTTTAGAACAGATCACAGAGGACATGTTGTCCTTTTGCAAGGGACAAATATGTTTTGGAATGAGTTTTGCCTTGTAAACAACAGAAGGCTTATTCCTTAATCCAGTGAACATAAAATCGAGGCCATCTATAATCAGCTTCTTCATCTCCCCTACCCTACAATACAACTCTTTGTATATCCTTATCTAGTCTCTCCTCTTTTATTCCAATCTCAGGATGAAGTACCCTTTTCTCACAATGGCTCCTCCCTACCTCATGTTCTCCAGGTTTAGAACCATAAATTGTTATCAAATCGCCAAAGTGCACCTCCTTATCCAACATTCCCCTGTATGTTTTGTTTTGTTTCCACTATTAGAATGAAAACTCCTTGGTGGCAGAGACTCTTTGCTTTTGTGTTTGTGTCTCTAGACATCAGGCCCTTAAAACAGTGTTGGCATATAATAAGTGCTAAATAATTTCCTTCCTTCCTTCCTTCCTTCCTTCCTTCCTTCCTTCCTTCCTTCCTTCCTTCCTTCCTTCCTTCCTTCCTTCCTTCCTTCCTTCCTTCCTTTTCTCCTCAGTTCCTGCCTTCCTTCCTTCTTTTCTTCTCTCCTTCTTTCCCTTGTTCCTTTCTTCCTTCTTTCCTTACAAAAGTTAAATGCTCCACTTGTACTCTTTACCCTATCTGCTATTTCTTTGGCATGTTGATCCTATAAATCATTCCCTTTTTCTCTTATATTTAATCTTTTCATATATTGACTCCTTCCCCACCATTGACAAATACCATAATAATAAGTGACATTTATAATGTACCTAAGTATTACAATATTAAAGCCTCATTTCAATCTTCTGAGGCAAAAGCTACAAATGTCGCTGCTATCATTTTCACTTTATAGATCAGGATACCAGATTTTAGGGGGGATAAATACCTTATCCTTAATCATTTAATCAATAAATTACAAACATAGGATTTGAACTCATTTTTTCCACACTCCAAATTCCAAGGTTTAATCACTTTGATACTGTGCCTCTTTTAGTTCAAAATAATTTTAAATTATTTCCTTTATTTCTCCTCCACTTCTTTTGAATTCTTTCTTCTAATTTTTGATTTTGTTAAAACATTTTGCTGTATTTTTGATCAAATTACCCCAAAATTTGACAGTTTTATTGTCTTTTTAAAAGACATCATACAACTGCTTTTAAAACTTTTGTTCATCTTTTCTTCAATTTCAAGAATCTCCATTTTGTGTATTTATTGAGGTTTTTTTTTCATTTGTTGCTTTATTAGTTTTTTTTAATTTCCATACATAGTTTATTGATCTCTCTGGTCACTTTTTGGCTGGTCTTGATAAATTATGGCATGTTTTCTCACTTTTATATATCTGTATATCCATCTCTCTCTATATATATATGGTTAACATTATTTATTATGTAATCCATGGACCATTGATCCTCTCGCAAAGGGATTTGGGTGCCTATGGAACAAATAAGATTATGGGGACTCACCAAAGAAGGACATTTTCTCTTTTCAGTCCATTTTCCTACATGGGGTGCTATTGGAACATATCTAAAGGTAATCATGACATAGTTCTTGATTTTCTTTCCTCTAATATGAGCACCAGGGCTGTCAGCTCCCATATAGACACTCAATGAATTCAATGCATATCAAGTATGGAACAACTTTTGATTCACTCCCACATAAAATGCATAAGACAAAAAGAAAGCAAGCTCATGAACAGATGATATAGAAATCCATAAGGCACTCAAACAACTCACCAGTCTTCTGCCCCAATCTACCCCTCCCTCCCAACTCCAATGAAGGTAATTTGGAGGATAGTGAATAAGCATCCCTTTCACCTCTGACCTCCGCTGCTTTAAACAACTTATAGTAATGGTTGCAATGGTTGATAAAGTCTTCAAGCTCCAGAGGCCCCATTAGTAATAACTATTTTGTTCTGAAAATCCTTTCCCTCTAGGAACCAAGTACCTGAGCTCTTTAACTTGAAAACTCTCAAATTTGGTACTGCCTTAAATAGCACTGCTCAGAAGAATCTTCCTTCTGTGATTAGAAGGCTAGATTCTGGCATCACTACACTTTACAGGGAATTTAAAATACTTTCTATGATATAGACTGAAGAGTTTGTAGTTTATAAATAGTGTCCTTGAACATTCCTCTTAGGCCTTGTTCATGTACAACACTTTGTATGTGCTTCTTCTGCTGTATGCTGTCATCTCATGCTCCTGAAAGGGGAGGCAGTAGGAAGGGAGAAATCCATCCTCACCTGCACTATACTCTGGGGGAGAGAGAGAGAGCGAGAGCGAGAGCGAGAGCGAGAGCGAGAGAGAGAGAGAGAGAGAGAGAGAGAGAGAGAGAGGAACCTAGAGACAGAGAAAAAGAAGGCAGAAATAGACAAAAGATAAGAGAGACAGAAAGATAGACAGAGATGCAGAGAGACAGAAGCTTAGGAGAGAAAGAAAGAGAAGTGACACTGGATCCTTCTAGTGCCTTAAAGGAAAAGCAGCTTCTCTGCTGATAAAAGAAAGCTAGGTAGTACAGGGGATAGGGCACCAGGCCTGAAGTCAGGAAGAGCTGAGTTCAAATCCAGTCTCAGACACTTACTAGCTGTGTGACCCATCCATTCTTTGGGATTCAATTATTTAATATAATTTTAAGATTAAATTTTTTCTTCAATCTTCCTTATTGCCATCATCATCTGTAAAGCATGTATTTAATAATTCTACCTTTCTATGTATGCTTATAAGTTCATTTTTCCTAAGGACATATTGCCTTTTTGTAAAAGTGCTATGAAAAGCCAAAATCGATGTTTATTGATTCTCACTTAGTAATTGCAACATCTGCATTATAATAGTTAATTTTTTGAATATATTGTTCAGATCTTTTACTTGTTTCTTGTTTACTTTTCTGTTAGATTTGAACAAGGCCTGATTAAGACCCCAAACATTTTAATTTTTTCCTTCCTAGTTCTTCCTCTGGTTGGATCAGTTTTCTCATATTATTTTTTTCTCTCTACTATCATGATTGCCATTCCCTGAATTTTCAGGATTTTACTCAAAAAGACCATATTCTTCTTCAAAAACTCATTTTATCACTATATGTACCTTTCTGTTTTGTGTGTGCTTCTTGTAGACAACAAATATTGGGTTTTGCTTTCTTTTTTTATTTTTAGATTAATTAATTTATTTTTAGTTTTCAACATTCATTTCCACAAGATTTTGAGCTATATTTTCTCCTCATTTCTACCCCACCCCACCCCAAAATGGCATATATTCTGGTTGCCTCTTAACCCAGTCTGCTCTCCCTTCTATCACCCCACTCCCCCCACCCCATCCCTTTTCCCCTTACTTTCTTGTAGGGAAAGATAGATTTCTATACCCCATTGCCTGTAATCTTATTTCCCAGTTGCATTCAAAAACAGTTTTTAACATTTGGTTTTAGAACTTTGAGTTCCAAATTTTCTACCTTCTTCCTTCCACACCTATGCTCCTTGAGAAGGCAAGCAATTTAATATATGTTATACATGTACTGTTATGCAAAACACTTCCATAATAGTCATGTTGTAAAAGACTAACTATATTTCCCTCTATCTTATCCTGTCACCCATTTATTCGATTTTCTCCTTTGACCCTGTCCCTTTTCAAAAGCGTTTGCTTCTGACTTCCTGTGTCGGTAAGGCAAAATGGACTCCTTAGCACTTTAGGAGTTTGGCTTTTGTTTACTTTGAGTGAAAGGCACTTCAGGAGTTTGGCTTTTGTTTACTTTGAGTGAAAGTACTTTCAGCTGTTAAGTGCTAAGCCCCAGGCCCAAAGCCCTATCAGGTGTGAAACCTGTGTGGGTGTAGATTAATGACTTAAGAGGGGTCAACTCGGGAACCAATGGTCTCTGGTCCTTGAGGCAGGGCTTGAGAATGCCAGAGGCTGGGCTGAGAGGAGAGGTAAGCTAAGAGACAACTACAGGTGAAGCTGAAAAAAAGCTGAAGCAGGAGACCTGTGTGAACCCAGGAGTGTGAGCAAGGACTTGAGGGCAGCAAATATGATTTGGCTAAATACTATCTTGTTTTTCTGTGGCCTCCTGGTTACTCTTGTGAGGCAGGCCTACTGGGCCTGGGGTTTTTTGGTCAAGATGTCGGAACGGGGAGGCTGGTTCGCAGATCTGCTGCTGTGGGGCCTAAATAAATGTTTTGTTGCTTTCTACTTAGAGAATCCCTCATACCTTGTGATTTCGAACCATTCAAACATATACATGATTATATTTGAGATTATAAATTTGGCCTTCCTACTACACTTCCCCCTCCCCCAATCCCTCCCTTTTATCATCTCCCCATCTTATCCCCTCCTCCCCTGCTTTCCTGTGGGGCAAGATAACTAATTGAGTATGTATGTTATTCCCTCCTTAAGCCGAATCTGATGAGAATAAGGTTCACTCATTCCTTTCACCTCCTCCCTCTTCCCTTCCATTATAACAGCTTTTTCTTGCCTCTTTTATGTGAGATAATTTACCCTATTCTATCTCTCCTTTTCTCCTTCTCCCAATATATTCCTTTCTCACCACTTAATTTTATTTTTTGAATATTATCCCTTCATATTCAACTCACCCTCTGTCTATATATATATGTATATTCCCTTTAACTACCTTAATACTGAGAAAGGTCTCATGAGTTACAAATATCATATTTCCCTGTAGGATTGTAAACAGTTCAACATTAGTAAGTCCCTTATGATTTCTCTTTCCTGTTTACCTTTTCATGCTTCTCTTGATCCTTGTATTTGAAAGCCAAATTTTCTTTTCAGCTCTGGTCTTTTCATCAAGAATGCTTGAACGTCCTCTATTTCATTGAAAATCCATTTCCCCCCAAAGTATTCCCCCCAAGTATATGCTAAGTTTTACTGGGTAGGTGATTCTTGGTTTTACTCCTAGTTCCTTTGACCTCTAGAATATCATATTCCAAGCCCTTCGATCCCTTAATGTAGAAGCTGCTAGATTTTTTGTCATCTTGATTATGTTTCCACAATACTCAAATTGTTTCTCTCTAGCTGCTTGCATTATTTTCTCCTTGACCTGGAAACTCTGGAATTTGTCTTCAATATTCATAGGAGTTTTTCTTTTGGGATCTTTTTCAATCAGTGATTGGTGGATTCTTTCCATTTCTATTTTATCCTCTAGTTCTAGAATATCAAGGAAGTTTTCCTTGATAATTTCTTAAAAGATGATGTCTAGGGTCCTTTTTGTAAAATTAATTTTATTATTTATTTAATATTTTAGTTTTCAATATTGATTTCAACAAGATTTTGAGTTACAAATTTTCTCCCCATTTCTACCCTCCCCCTACTCCAAGATGGCATATATTCTGATTGCCCCATTCCCCAGTCAGTTTTCCCTTCTGTCACCCCACTCCCCCACCCATCTCCTTTCCACTTACTTTCTTGTAGGGTAGGATAGATTTTTATGACCACTCCCTGTATATCTTTTTTCCAGCTGCATGCAAAAACAACTTTTTTTGAGCATCTGCTTTTAAAACTTTGAGTTCCAAATTCTCTCTCCTCTTCCCTTCCCACTTACTGTCCCTAAGAAGGCAAGCAATTCAACATAGGCCACACATGTATCATTATGTAAGACAGTTCCACAATACTCATGTTGTGAAAGACTAACTATATTTCCCTCCATCCTATCCTATCCCCCTTTATTCAATTTTCTCCCTTGACCCTGTCCTTTTTCAAAAGTGTTTGCTTTTGATTACCTCCTCTACCTATCTGCCCTGCCTTCTATCATCCCCTCTATTTTATCCCCTTCCCCCTACTTTCCTGAGGGGTAAAATACCCAATTGAGTGTGTACGTTATTCCCTCCTTAAGTCAAACCTGATAAAAGCAGCATTCACTCATTCCCCCTCGCCTGCCCCCTCTTCCCTTCCAATAGAAATGTTTTTTCTTGCCACTTTTATGTGAGGTAATTTACCCCATTCTATCTCTCCCTTTCTCCCTCTCTCAATATATTCCTCTCTCATCCTTTAATTTGATTTTATTTTTTTAGGTATCATCCCTTCATATTCAACTCACCCTGTGCCCTCTGTTTATATACATACATATATATATATATATATATACATACATACATACATATATATATTCCCTTCAACTACCCTAGTACTGAGAAAGGTCTCATGAATTACACGCATTGTCTTTCCGTGTAGGAAAGTAAACAAAACAGTTCAACTTTAATAAGTCCCTTATGATTTCTCTTCTTTGTTTACTTTTTAATGCTTCTCTTGATTCTTGTATTTGAAAGTCAGATTTTCTATTCAGCTCTGGTCTTTTCATCAAGAATGCTTAAAAGTCTTCTATTTTATTGAAAGTCCATATTTTGCCTTGGAGCATCATACTCAGTTTTCCTGGGTAGGCGATTCTTGGTTTTAATCCTAGCTCCTTTGACCTTTGGAATATCATGTTCCAAGCCCTTCAATCTCTTAATGTGGAAGCTGCTAGATCTTGTGTTATTCTGATTTTGTTTCTGCAATGCTCAAATTGTTTCTTTCTGGCTCCTTGCAGTATTTTCTCCTTCACCTGAGAACTCTGGAATTTGGCCACACTAGGAGTTTTTTTTTGGGGGGGGGGAATCTTTTTCAGGAGGTGATCAGTGGATTCTTTCAATTTCTATTTTACCCTCTGGCTCTAGAATATCAGGGCAATTTTCAATGATAATTTCTTGAAAAATGACATCTAGGCTCTTTTTTGATCATGGCTTTCAGATAGTCCAATAATTTTTAAATTATCTCTCCTGGATCTATTTTCCAGGTCAGTGGTTTTTCCAATGAGATATTTCACATTGTCTTCCATTTTTTCATTCCTTTGGTTCTGTTTTATAATATCTTGATTTCTCATAAAGTCACTAACTTCCACTTGCTGCAATCTAATTTTTAAGGTGGTATTTTCTTCAGTGGGCTTTTGGACCTCCTTTTCCATTTGGCTAATTCTGCCTTTCAAGGCATTCTTCTCCTCATTGGCTTTTTGGAGCTCTTTTGCCATTTGAGTTAGTCTGTTTTTTAAGGTGTTATTTTCTTCAGTATTTTTTGAGTCTCCTTTAGCAAGTCAGTGACTTGGTTTTCATGGTTTTCTTGCATCTCTCTCATTTCTCTTCCCAATTTTTCCTCTACTTCTCTTACTTGCTTTTCCAAATCCTTTTTGAGCTCTTCCATGGCCTGAGACCAATTCATATTTTTCTTGGAAGCTTTTTCTTTGGAAGCTCTTTGGCTTGGTTTACTTCTTCTTGCTCTATGTGTTGATCTTCTTTGTCACCAAAATAAGATTCTTGAGTCTGAGTCTGAGTCTGCATCCTTTTTTTACTGCCTGGCCTTGTTCCCAGCCAACTACTTGACCTTTGAGCTTCTTGTCAGGGTATGACTGCTTGTAGAATAGAGAGTGCTTTGTCCCAGCCTTTAGGGGCTGCACTGATGTTTTCAGAGCTACTTCTACTAAACTGTCACCACAAGCTCTGTCACAGCAGCACTCCTCCTTCTCCAAGAACTGCCAACCAGGATTGTGACCCAGATCCAAGCAGGGCAAAGCAATCCCTGTACTCCCACTCTGGTCTGCCGCTTGATTCCTCCCATGGCATGAGCCAGGGACTCAGGAAGCAGCTGATGTTGGAGCTCTGGAAGCAACCTCAGGAGCTTCCTGCTTCAGCTTTCACCACCACACACCACTTCCTCCACCCCCAGGGCTGGGGCCAGACTGCTTTCTAACCTGATCTAGCAGTTTTCCCACTAACCTGCTCCGTGGTCTTTGACATTTGTGGGTTGAGAAGTTTGGTAACTGCCACAGTTCAATGATTCATGGCCCTAAGGCCTGCTCTGGGCTGACTCCCAGTCTGGTCTGTCCTGGTGCAGCCCATGCTGGGCTGTGCTCTGCTCCCAGCACTGGGCCATAGACTCTTCCCAGCCACCATCCAGGTCATCCTGGGCTGGAGACCTGCTTCCCTCTGCTATTTCATGGGTTCTACAACTCTAGAATTTGTTTAGGGCCATTTGGTACAAGTGTTTGGAGGGATTTGGGAGAGAGCTTAAGCAAGTCCCTGCTTTCCAGATGTCATGTTGGCTCTTCCCCCTTCCCCCCACCCCCACCCAAGCCCCCTTTTTTTATCATGGCTTTCAGGTAGTCCGATAATTTTTAGGTTACTTCTCCTGGATCTATTTTCCAGGTCAGTGGTTTTTCCAACGAGATAGTTCACATTGTCTTCTATTTTTTTTTTGTTCTTTTGGTTCTGTTTTACAATTCCTTGATTTCTCATAAAGTCATCAGCTTCCATGTGCTCCATTCTAATTTTTAAAGAACAATTTTCATCAGTGAGCTTTTGGACCTCCTTTTCCATTTGAATGTTCTATTTTTAAGGCATTCCTTTCCTCATTGCTCTTTTGGACCTCTTTTACCATTTGGGTTAGTCTATTTTTAAGGTGTTATTTTCTTCTGTATTTCGGGGGTCTCTTTTAGCAGACTCTTGACTCATTTTTCATGATTTTCTTGCACCCTCTCATTTCTTTCCCCAATTTTTCCTCTACCCCTCTTACTTGATTTTCCAAATCCTTTTTGAGCTCTTCCATGGCCTGAGACCAATTCATATTTTCTTGGAGGCTTTTGATGTAGGGTCTTTGCCTTTGTTGTCTTCTTCTGGCTATATGTTTTGATCTGCCTTGTCACCAAAGTAAAATTCTATAGTCTGAGTTTCTGAGTTGTTTTACAGTCTGCTTATTTTCCCAGCAACTTACTTGACTTTTGAGCTTTTTGTCAAGTTATAACTCTGCTTCTAGAGTGGTGAGTGCTCTGCCCTGAGCTTCAGGGGTTTTCATGCTGCTGTTTTCTGAGTTATTTCTAGGTACCTGTAAATTTTCAGTCCTTTTGAGGTGGTATGATTCAAGAAGTGGTTACTCCTCTACTGGCTTGTGCTCTGGTCTGTGAGTGACCTCAAACACTTTTTTTCCACCTTGGAACTTCTAGGAGGACTCCCTCTACACAGCCACCAGAAACTGCCATACCAGCACTCCTCCTTACCCCCAGGCCACCACTCAGGAATGTGACCCAGATCCAAGCAGGGCAAATCCTGCCTCAGTGCCAGCAAAGAGATCCTTGCACTCCTGCTCTGATCAGTTGCTTGATTCCCTGACAGTCTGTGGGCTTAGATCTCTGCAAGTAGCCCCTAGTGTTGCTGCCACCACAGCCATCTCTGTTGTCCCAGGGCTGTAGCAGGACAACACTCTTCTCTCATCCAGGTCCAATAGAGTTTTCCCACTGACCTTCTAAGTTATCTTTGGTATTTGTGGGTTGAGAAGTCTGGGAACAGCTACAGCATAGTGATTCAGTGCCCTGAGGCCTTATCTACCTGGCTTGCTCAGGCCTGGTCTGTGCTGGTGCAGCCCATGCTGGGCTGTACTCCACTCCCAGCATGGCACAATAGACTCTTCCCAGTGACCATCCAGGCCATCTAGAGATAGAGACTTGTTTCACTCTGTCATTCCGTGGCTTCTGTAGCTCTTAATTTGTTTCAAGTCATTTTTACAGGTGTTTCAAGGGATTTGGGGGAGAGCTCAAGCAAGTCCCTGCTTTTACTCTGCAATCTTGGCTTAGCCCCCCTGGGTTTTACTTTCTGATAGATACTGCCATCCTTCTCCATGTCAGTTTATTCTAGTCACATTTATGATTATGATTATAAAGTTTAATTTTCCTTTCATTATGTTGTATTATTGTTTTTCATTTCTTTTCCTCAAGACACATCTTTAAAATGAAAAAAAGAGAAAAAAGACAGAGGATTAAATTGACACTAGTTATTTATGGTTAAAACAGTCCGATTTCAATCCTCTTCCATCTTGCTCTTCCCTCAAACCAGACCCAGATCTCTGGTTCTCACCCTTTTGGTCTCACTTTCTTTTGAAATTAGCTGGCACTAGTAAAATTTCCTTTGTTTCAATAATTCTCACTACTCTCTTAAATGCCCCCTTCTTCCTCACCCTGTCCCAATTCCATTGCCTACTTATTTTATTTAATTTTCACAATTAGCTCTCTGTTTTCTAACCATCTATCACTTACTTTAGAAATGATAGATGTTTCATGAGATTCCTTCTTATCCTCTATCTCTATGATTGTATACTATCCTTTTCTGGCAATTGTGAAAAGTGGCAAGTTCCTATCTCCCTCTACACATTCAATCCCTGGAATACTCCCCTCTCCTTTATTATATGATGTGTTTTCTTCTTGATATACCTAATCCAATCCAACTTCTTTTTGTTTCCCTTATTTTCTTCAGTATAATTGCTAGCTCTTCTATAAATATGTCTGGATCTGTGATCTTAAAGTTCCATGACTGGTGACTCCAAGGTCCTTGATTAAAGAGACTTTTTATATGGATAATGAGATCTCACTGTTTGCGTTTGATATTATGTTGGTTTTGTTGAGACCTGGAAAATTACAGAGCCTCTTGGAAAATAACTGAAACAACTCAAAAGAGTTTGCTCATCTCATCCGTCCCTGGACAAAAGCAAATGCATTAAGAATACATATTGTCCAGATTATTATAGGGAGTTGTATGGTCAGTTTATAAATCTTCCCCATCAATATATACATATATGTATTGGATATATGTATTGGATATGTGGTGCATATGTATTGGATATATGTATATGTATTGGATATATGTATTGGATAAGTGGTGCATGTGGCTAATGAGTTGACTCTAAAAAGGAGTAGGGCAGGCAAAATTGACTTTGGGAAATGGCAAAGCAACTAAAGACTTCTGAGCTTTTACCAGAAACCCTCTTTTAAAAATACCAATATTCTACAAGTGTGGTCGTATGACAGAGATGTGGTGAGATACCACAACTCTGTGAAAATAAAATTGACTGTCCCTCAAAGGGCAGTGGGAAGATTTGTGGTGAGTGTAAGTAGGTGATATGAAAAACCCAAGAAGTGGTGATAGAAAATTAGGGTAGGTTGATCATATGATGAGAGTAGTAAATAACACTGCTCTGTGTACTCTATTGGTATCCTTTCAATTTCAGAGGAAAGAAGGGAAGAGCCTTACTACTTTGATTTGACATCCATGGTGTGAATATCATCGTCATCATCATCATCTTCTTCTTCTTCATCATCAATATCTGGAATTTATATGGCACTTTAAGGTTTGCAAAGTGCTTTGCAAATATTAGTTACCTTTATCCTCACAACAATCTTGGGAGGTAGGTGTTGTTATTATTTCTATTTTAGGATGAGAAAACTGAGGTAAACAGAGGCTTAGTGACTTGCCTGGGTTAACATAGCCAGTGAGTATCTGAGGGTACATTTGAACTCAGATCTTCCTGGCTCAGAATCCACATCTCTATCCACTGTGTGCCATAGCTGTGTGTGTGAGACCCATAAAAGAGAAACATAGAATGGACCAAAATGCATGAGTTGTAATTTGCATCATTTGAGAAAACATCCATGTTGATGATGAGAATTGATCTTTGGACGGAAGGTTTTCTTACATTTAAAGATTTTTACAACTTTACCAGTAAGGATTACTGGCCCACTGTACAGACAGGGATACAGGTATTGTACATGTGTATGTACACACACGCACGTGTCTTTATCTCTCTATTGCTCTGTTGTTTTCACATCACCTAAACTTCCTAAGATATCACTCCTTAGAGTTCCTTAGAGTAAAAAAAAAAGAGCGGGGATGGGGGGGGCATGGAGAGCTCAACAAAGCTAGCCAGCATATGAACAAATTATGGGATTATATGCACTGTACCACATTAATAGATAGTCCTGAGCCTCGTCAAGGGAGAAATTATCAGTCACTGTTTATTTGGATATAATATTGCTTGCCTTCTCAGTGGGTGAGGGAGGAGTAAAGGGAGAGAGATTACGAATGTTCAAATAAATAGAAAACTTAAAAAATAACCATTTTCTAGGAACCTACAACATTCCAGACATTGTTCTAGGTGCTCAAGATACCTTCTCATATTTCTCCTTTGAGGACAAGCTTAGTTACTTATAATTTTTCATTTTTTAGTTTTGATGGTTTTGTTGTTCTTTACATTTACATTACATTAGTCACTGTATATGTTATTCCCTATTACAGCTTACTTCACTTTGTATCAGTCTGTCTAAGTTTAACCATGCTTTTTGTATTTATTATCTTCATTATAATATACCATCATATTCATGTATCTTAATTTATTTAGCCATTTCAATCCATGGACATTTATTTTATTTCCAGTTCTTTGAAACTACAAAATGTACTCCTTCAGATATTTTGGATTATATGGGATCTTTTGTTTTGTCGTTAACCTCCTTTGGATATATACCTTGCAGCTGGCTTCCTGGGGCAAACGTTGTGGTTTGTTTTGTCACTTCCTTTGCCTAATTCCAAATTGATTTTCAGAACAGTGTAATGGATTCATAGGCCCACCTACAGTACAGTAATGTGATGTAGTATCTTTTGATTTTTTTTTATTAACATCTTTAGTTTTCAGCATTAATTTTCACATGCGTTTAAATTACAGATTTTTCTTCCCATTTCCACCCCCCCCACACTCCAAGATGGCATACACTCTGGTTGCCCCGTTCCCCAGTCTGCCCTC
>CM053622.1:98272487-98317575 GCA_028646595.1 Phalanger gymnotis
CCTGGGCTGGAGTCCTGCTTCCCTCTGCCCCTTTGTGGGTTCTGTAGCTCTAGAATTGGTTCAGAGCCATTTTTTCATAGGTTTTTGGAGGGACTTGGAGGGGAGCTCACGCCAGTTACTGCTTTCCAGTCGCCATCTTGGCTCTGCCCCTCAAGCTGTATCTTTTGATTTTTGAGGTGATTTTCAAGGGAGATGGGTTTGGCTGGAGCTTTTCTGATTTCTACCTTTGCCTGAAGTCTCTATACTAACATACAACTATCTTATTCACCATTAGAAGGGATCAACTGGGGGAGAAGCAGTAGCAGTAGTCACCACATGAAAATTATGAGTTTAACTTTTGGAATCCTCCTCCCTTTGAGAGTCTTCCAAATTCGACCTCAGAGAGCCATAACAATAGGAATGTTTTCCCACTGGGATCAATTTGAGTATCTTAATCAAAAAAGGAAGAAGGTATTTTCCAGGTACTCTGAAGTACATTTGCCTTTCCTAGAAGGATTTGAGGAAGAAGCAGCAGTGGCTTTCTCTGGATGATCTGCATAATGTCCTGGCAGTATGAACATTTCTCCTATCCTGTCTCATGGAAATAGTCTAATGATAGAAAACTACTAAGAACAACAGTACACTTTCAATCTACTGGTTCCCATTATCCATTGATATACCACAACAGTAGATGATTACCCAGAAAATATTTCTAAAGAAGGCCCCAAACTCTAATGAACATTCTTTAGGGAGAATGTTTATCAGTTTAGCTCCATAGTAAACCACTTGAGCATCTATCTACTTAGCACTACTGAGTTGTCAGTATTTTCCATCATAGAATAAAAGAATGTTTGACCTGTGATGAATCCTAAGGGAATTTAATCTAAACACCTACTCTAATTTTAGGTTCAGACTGTGAAATTACTTTCCCAAGGCCATACCTCTATGAAATAATAGAGCAAGGACTAAAAACAAAATGTTCTGACTCCAAGTCCACTTATTTTCCCACTACCCTAGTCTTCCTGCCATTTCTTCCCTAGATTGTAGGCCTGTAACCCACCTTTAATTCTCCTTTTTCAGTGTTCCGTTGTCTATTCCTGTTTTGTTGTTGTTGTTTTTTGCAAATCTCATATCGCTTCTCATACCTCTATTCACCTTTTGTCTCCTCACACCCTTTATTTTTTCCTCATTTGACCCTTCTTCCTGGGTATCCTCTTTTTACACAAGGTGATATCAACATGTATTTAAATAAAGATGTTTGGCTAAGAACTGAACCCAGAAGAACAGTTTTACCTAGAGACCTCAGATCTGTTTCTTTTTTTTTCTTAGAGCAATGGAATAATGAATAATCCACAAACTTCTGGCAAGATACTTTGCTTTTGATCCAGGATGCAGATCTATTAACTATGTATGCCTCCATCTGTTGATCATCCTTCCAAAGAACACACTCACATTCATCTTGCCCTCTACCCATTCCATCTCATTTGCATCACTAACAGATAATCATGTGAATTTCTTGCACTTTGCATTTTGTTTTGTCCAGAACTTAGGGAGAATAAAAGAGATTTTTGATAGTGCTTTCTCCATCTTCTCAATTCTCAATAAAATTTCAAATGTTATGCTTATTTAGGAGTTATCATTTCTGCCTTCAAACTTGTTATTTTTTCATATGTGTATGTTTCATCTGCTTTGCTATTAAAGGTTGATTGTTCAATTAAACAGACTTTAATGGTACCTACTATGTTCAAGGCAGTGTTCTAAGGGCTAGGGACACTAAGACAAAATAAAACAGTCCCTACTTTCAAGGAGCATACATTCTACCATGGGTATACAATGGGCACCCAAGGAAGTGTGAAGTAATAAAAAATGAGGAGGGTAAGAGCAGTTCCAATTGAGTAGGGAATTAGGGAAGACTTGAAGAGGTGTTAGCCCTTGAACTGAGTATTGAAGTAAACCAAGAGTTCTGAGGTGATGATGAAGCACATTTCAACTATCTAATGTAGGTTATGTGAGAGCATAGAGATTGAGAATTGGGTTCAGAGTATAGCTAGTAGGCCAGTTTGGTAGAAATGTTGAATTCTCAAAGGGGCCCAATGTGAGAAAAGCCTGGAAAAGTTAGGTTTATTAAGTTTGTAGAGGACCTTAAATCCTAGACTAAGGAGTTTGTATTGTATTCTACAATCAGTGAGTGGTAGATATCGATGGTTTTTGAAAAGGGAGTGAAATGGTCAGCTTCGTGCATTGGAAAAATTATTTTGGAAACTGTGTGGATAATGAATAGGAGGAGAGTTATTAGAAACACTGGAAACAATTAGGAAGCAATTACAACAGTGCAAATGAGAGGCCATGGCAACTTGAATTAGAGTGGTGACCATATGAATAAGTAGATGTGACAAGTGATTGGATATGGACTTTGAGGAAGAGGGACAAGTGAAGAATCATTTTGAGGTTATGAACCTGGATGTGTGTTGATACGATAGTACCCAGAATGGACATTGAAGAAGGATTGGGGTTAAATGGAAAAATGAGTTTTGTTTTGTACATTTTGAGTATAAACTATCTCTAGGACATCAAGAAAGCGATGTCTAGCAGGAAATTGATAGTGCAGGTCTACATAGTTTATTATAGAAATCAGAGATGGACATAATGATTTTTTATTTGTCTGTAAAGAAAAGAAAAGGAAAAGGAATAAGCATTTATTAAATTCCTGTTATGCACTGAGAACTGATCTAAGCCCTTTCCAAATATTTCATTATTCCATATTCCAAATATTTCTTGCAACACCTCTAGAAGCATTATTCTCATTTTATAATTGAGGAAACTGATGCAGAAGTTAAGGATCACACAGGATAGCATAACTAGTGAGTACCTGAGGCAGAGTTTAGATTCCTAACTCTATATCTAGTCCTCTACCCACTGTGTCACCTAGCTGCCTTGAAGAGATGATACATATACCAGGCCAGCATATGAGAATGCCTATGAGAATGTAGTAGTCAACAGTACCAGAAGTTATGGAAGTAATGGATGATGAGAATTCATTTCAAGTCACTGAATTTAGCAAATAAGAAATTATTTGGAGAAGAGAAAGAAAGAAAAATTCCATTTAAAATAACCAAAGATAGTAAAAAATGCTTGGGAACAACCTGAGATGATATACATTCATGAATACAATTACACAAAATGCTTTATACAAAGATCCAAATAATTAGAGAAATATTAATTGCTCATGGGTAGGCCAAGCCAATGTAATAAAATGACAATAATACTTAGGTTTATTTACTTATTCATTGCTATTCCAATCAAACTACCAAAGGATTACCCAAATAGAGCTATAAATAAGAATAACAAAATTTGTCTATAGTACCAAAAAGATAAGAATATCAAGGGAATTAATGAAAAACTGGGAAGCTAGACAGCCTAGAGATATCAAATCCCAATCTTACTACAAAGCTCTAGTACCAAAATAATTTGGTACTGGCTAAGAAATAGAAAGGCTGATTGGCGAATGGATCATGTGCATAACATAGAGAAGCAAACAAGCAGAGAATCCTAGTGTTGGATAAACCTGATCATCCTAGCTATGGGAGCAGCAACTCGTTGTTGTTGTTCAGTTGTTCCATCATTCAGTCACGTTTGATTCTTTGTGATCTTATGGACCACAGCACAAGAGGCTCTTCTATTCTCCTCTATCTTTCATAGACTGTCCAATTTCATATTCATTATTTCTATGGCACTATTTATCCATCTCATCCTCCAGTGTTCCTCTTTACTTTTGCCTTCAATCTCTCCAACATCAAGGTCTTTTCCAATGAGTTCCATCTTCTCATTATGTGGCCAAAGTATTTAAACTTCAGCTTCAGTATCTGACCTTCCAGGAAATAATTTGAATTATTTTTTTAAAAGAATTGACTGCTTTGATCTCCTTGCTGTCCAAAGGACGCTCAAAACCCTTCTCTAGCACCATAATTTGAAAGCATTGATTCTGTGGCACTCAGCTTTCCTTAGAGTCCAATTCTCATAGTCATACATTGCTACTAGACAAACCATAGTTTTTACTAAATGAACCTTTGTCAACAAGGTGACGTTTCTGCTTTTAGTATACTGTCTAGATTTGCCATAGCTTTCTATCCAAGGAGAAAGCATCTTTTAATTTCACGGCTGCAGTCACATCTGTAGCGGTCTTTGAGCCCATGAATATGAAATCTGACATTGCTTCCATTTCTTCTCCCTTTATTTGCCAGGAAATGATGAGATTAATTGCTGCAATCTTAATATATGTTTTTTGATGTTCAGCTTCAAGTTAGCTTCTACACTGTCTTCTTTCACCCTCATCAAGAGTCTACTTAATTCTTCTTTAATTTCTGCCATCAGAGTGGCATCATCTGAATATCTAAAATTGTTGATATTTCTCCCAGAAACCTTAATTTTGGCTTTTGGTTCCTCTAGCCTGGCATTTCACATGATATACTCTGCGTATAAGTTAAATAAATATGGTGACAATGTACAGCTTTGTCATACTCCTTTTCCAATCTTAAACCAATTGAATGAGTAAGAACTCAGTATCTGACAAAAACTATTGGTAAAACTAAAGAGTAGGCTGGCAGAAACTAGTCATAGACAAATATCTCATACCATATTTCAAGATAAACTCAAATGGGTTCATGATTTAGACATAAAGGATGAAATCATAAGCAATTATAGCAACATGGGAGAAAGTACCTGTCGGATCTATGGATAGGAGAACTGTTTATGACCAAAGAAATTATGAAGAGAATCACAGGAAGTAAAATGAACAATTTTCATTAAACAAAATTTTAAAAAAGTTTTTGCACACACAAATTCAATGCTGTTAAATTTAGAAAAGAAGCAGAAAATTGGGGGAAAATCTTTGCATAAAATTTCTTTGATAAAAGTCTCATTTCTAAGGCATATTTGGAACTGATTGAAATTTTTATAAGAATAACTCATTCCTTATTGATAAATGGTCTAAAGATATTTCAGAGGAATATTTATCAATAACCTACTAAAAGTCTCACAAAAGCTATCAATAACCATATGAAAACTGATCTAATTCACCATTAATAAGAGAAACGCACATTAAAATAACTGCCATGAAAATAACCTCTTACCCATTATATTGACAAAGTTGAAAAAAGAGAAATGACAAGTGCTGGAGGGGCTGTGGGAAAACAGGTATTTTAATGCAGGAACTGTGAACTTACCCAGTAATACTAGAAAATGATTTGTAACTATGCCCCCCAAAGCTAGTAAACTATGTATACCTTTTGACCCAGTGATTCTGTTACTGGGTCTATAGCCTAAAGAAATCAAAAGAAGATGAAAAGAATCCACATGTACCAAAAAAAAATCATAGCAGCTTTTTTGTGGTGGTAAAGAAGTGGAAGCTAAAATATGCCCATTGCCCGGGGAGTGACTGAACAAATTATGGTATATGAATGTGATGGAATACTATTATACTTTAAGAAATGGTGAAGGAAATGGTTTCAGAAAATATGAAGAGATTTGTGTGATCTGATGAAAAGTGGAGTTATCAGAACCAGGAGAAAAATTTATACAGTAACAATATTGTAAAGATAATTTTGAAAATTGTGGGAATTCTGATGAACATAATAACTAAATACGAATCCAAAGAACTCATGATAAAACATGCTGTCCACATCTACATGGAGAGCTGATGCACTAACAATGCAAAAAGATGTATATTTTCTTATCTTTTTTGATATGGCTAATACAGGAATTTGTAATATGCTTTTTTTCTTTCCTCTTCAATTGGTGGGGAAGGGAGAGATTGGAGAGAGAGAAGTTGGAACTGAAAATAATAGAAGAAAAGAAACATTTGAACCTTAGGGGCCATCGCTTTGGTTGAGCAATGGTCATTTTTCTTAACAGAAGTTTTTTTTTTCTTTCAAATAAAAACATTTATTTCTTTTCCACCTCTCACCTCCCTCAACACACAAGAAAGAAATAATGGATATAAGGAAAGAAGGGAGGAAGTGGGGAAGGGTGTGAGGAAAGAAAGGAAAGAGGGAAAGATGGAAAGAAGGAAAAAAAAGGAAAGAAGGAAGTTGTGAAGACAGAATCCCTTTATCTTATAAGCATGGTCAAGCAAAACAAATTCCCAGATTAGTCACATCCCAATATCTGATTCTGCCTATTAGGCCATCATCTCTCCGTCATGAGGTGGGCATCATTTTTCTTTATTAGTCCTTTGTAATCATAGATGATCATTGACTTGATAAACTTAAGCCATTCAGAATTGGTATTTCAAGGCATTGAGAAATGAGTAGTGAGGAAACTGAGGCAGCAAGTATAGGAATTTGTCAGGGAAAAGAAGCACATATACATATAATTTAGGTGAATGTCAGGATCAAGAGACCTGGCAATGGTGAATGAGGCAGTATATAAGGATAGATTGAATATGAGATAGAAAGGAAGAAATGATTGATCGGACAAGTTCTTGGAAGATTGGGAAGGTAATAGGATCAAGGCTTCAGGGATAGTTGTTGGCCTAGGCAAGGAAAAGGACAATCTCCTCTCAGAAGATAGAAGTAAAGTTACAGTGGATTGGAGAAAATATTGAATGATTATTAGATGTAAAATAGGGGAGATGATGATCCTCATGACACAAAGCTTTGACTTTTTCGAAAACGTCAGGGGTAAGAAAGTCTGCTTGGAGAAAAGGGAGTGAGAGATGTGGAGATTTTAGGAGAGAAGTAACTTTGAGTGACAGTCATGCTGACCATTATAAATACCCAAATTAACTACGAGAGACCTATGAAAGAAGATACTATCTGCATCCAGGGGAAAAAAAACCTGATAAATAGAAGCATGTATTGTGCTATTTAGAAAGGTTCAATAAGGCCAGCATGTTCGTTAATAAAAGGATGGTCATTTGGCTATCTCTCTCTTAGACTAAAGACCCCTCATGATGGCGGGCTCATAGCTCGTATGCCCTTGGAAGAGCAGGTCTTCCTCATGGTGGCAATCAACACTGATTGGGTAACAATTAATGAGAAAATGAATATTACAAGGAGAGTGTGGCCTATATTACGGTGAGGACCTTGGATCACCCAAATCTTGGTCAAAGAGACTTATCAATTTACGTATCACCTGTCTGACAAAAGGGAGAATTCATATTTTCCCAGACCCGTCTGAGCAAACACAATGAACAGGAAGGCACCCATTAGACTAAACTTAGGATTTCTTCTACTGTCTGAGTAGATCTCGGCCTGCGTAAATCTTTAAGAGAGTTTTCCCACACTGGTTGGTTTCTGAATGAGGAAGTAGAAAAGGGGAAAAACCTGGCTTCTAATACAATAATTAGTTATTAATACCAGAGAGAAATAATAATTTTTACAGTATAGAATGATTATACATACACACACACATATATATGTATATATATATGTGTGTATGTATACACAGATACACACATATATTTGTGTTGCATGGTAGCCATCTCTAGGGTGGGGGGAAAGAGGAAAAAAGGGAAAAAAGAAAGTCGCACAACTTTATTATATATTTAAAAGGAATAGCAAATTGTACATAAGAGATTTTCAGTTTCATGTGTAATCATCTTTTTTTTCTATTCTACTTTGTTATAGAAGTGCTTGTTTTATTTAAATTAAGAATAAAATAAATAAAATTGAAAAATAAATAAATTTCACATATTTTAAAAAACAAACTTTTATGCAAAATGAGAAACAAGGAATAGCTATTGAGATGAGTAGGTCGGAGTATCCAAAGAATAATAAAAGGATTGTCATGTAACACTGAAGGTTCATTTAAGGTTAAGTAAAATGAATATGAAGGCCCAATTGTTGAGGGGGAGGGGGAAGTGGTGACTTCTTCTAGCAATGTTCAGGAGCTAAAACATTGGAGCAGAAAAAGCAAATGGGTAGGCTGGTTCAGTGCATCATAAGTATTTCATAAATGTTGCTATATATTGAACTGGTAATTTTACTCCCCTTCTTAACTCTGGGTCAAATTTTTGTTCTCCTGTCTGGTCTTGGAGGACTGGATCATTTTAACTTTTATGTCACAGTATCTCATATATAGTAGGTACTTAATTTTTTAAAATTTAAGTTCAATTTTGTTTAATTGAATAGGTTCTCTTGCTTCAGCTCCAAATCCAGCTCCATGGGACATAACCACCTGAAACTTTCAGTAGTATCTAATGGTCTTTAAATGCCTACTGAATTCCAAGCAACACCATGATAAACTATGATGCCAGTGATCCAAAGATGAAAAATGCTACCCACTTCCTGCCAGAGAGAATGAGACAAGCACTTGGAAGATGGGCAGAGTGGGGTTGTGTTCTGTTGGACTTTGCATATTTTTTGTGAGAGTTTTGTCTTTGTTTATTTTTATTGTTCGATGGGGGAGAGGAAGGACAGATAACAAATGCAGGTAAAATAAACAAATAAAATGAAAAACAAAACAGGTACTAACTGCCTCACTCTGTGTCAGACACTGAGGAGACAAAGATTAAATGAAACCTTGTCCCTGGCCCCAGGAATTTACATTCAATCCAATAATTGGACTTATTGATTACTCCATCTCTATGTGACGGCATCATTATCCTTCCAGTATCCCAAGTTCATAACCTCAATACCATCCTTTACATCTTACTCTCCCTCCTCCCACATATTGCTTCAGTTGCCAACTTTTGTCATGTATACCTCCATGGCATCATTAATATATCTCCCTCTCATTACTCAAATAACTACCAGTTTACTTCAGACCTTTATCACTTCTCACCTGCACTATTATAATGACTTCCTAATTAGTTCCCATGTTTCATCTATCCTCACTTAAATCCAATCCCCACAAAACTAGAAAAGTGATATTCCCAAAGCATAGGTCTGATCATGTAATTTCCTTACTCAATAAATGTCAGTGGATTGCTATTGCCCCTAGGATAAAATATAAACTCCTCTGTTTATCTTTTAAAGCCCTTCACAATCTGACCCAAGCGGCCTTTCCAGCCCTGTTATATATTACTCCCCTTCCTATGTTCTATAGTCTAGCCCAGGGGTAGGGAACCTGCAGCCTGAAGGGCACATGCGGTCCTCTAGGTCTTCAACTGTGTCCGCAAACTGCACTTGAGGACCTAGAGGGCCACATGTGCCCTCGAGGCTGCAAGTTCCCCACCCCAGGCTAGTCAAACTGGACTCCTTGCTATTCCACAAATATGACATTCCATCTTTCATCTCTATGATTTTGCCCTGGCTATCCCCCATGCCAGGAATCCATTCAGTCTTCGCTTCTGTTTTTCTGAATATATTATTTCTGTCAAGATGCGGCTTAAGTACTGTTTTCTACATGAAACCTCTCCTGGTCCCTCATACTCCTTCCCCCACCATTGTGCCTTCCTTTTTCAACCCACCTTGTATTTATTTTATATTTATTCCCTTTATACTTGTATACGTACTTTCTATCTCTCCTTGGAGTGTTTAAGCTCATTAAGCGAAGGCATTGCCTCTCTTTTGTCTTTGCATCTCCAGTGCCTAGCACATGATAATTGTTTATTTATTGATTGATTGCAGTGAGGTTAGTTCTTTCATTTGTTCAAAAGAGCTCAAGAAGAGCTGCATACACTGAATGGTCCATTTGAGGAAAGAGACCTCAAACATCACTATCCCTGGAGCTTAGCTGGCTTCCTCAGGGGCATACTCATCTCCCCTTTGTCACTGGAAATTCCCAGCACCTGTATCAAATGCTAATTGCTTGGCTGATTGGTGCAAAATTTAATTTGCCCTATCTTGCCCAAGGGCATCCAATGTACCTGAAGTATGCATCTTGGGTTCTGGAGAAATTAAGGGAAAACTGCAGTGTGAAGGCTACCAGGCTTCTAGGCAGGAAAAAAAAATGAATCCAGCTTCCTATCTTACACAAAACTATGTGGGATTATTGGAGCATTGTACTGCTATGAGTTCTGCATCTAGAGTTATGAGGAATTCTCTCAATTTACTACTTGTGTGAATTTGGGCATTTAAAAATCCAAGGCCTCAGTTTCCACATCTGTAAAAGGAGGAGGCTTGACCAGGCAATCATTAAGGTTTTTTTTTTCTAGCTCTTTATCTATCATCTTATATTATATTTCATTTTAAAAGTCTAGGCTCAGAAAGTATTGAAGATAATTGTAAATTGGCAGTAGAATGCCCTTCCATGGACTAGTAATGAAAGTTCAATGTTACAGGGAGTTCCTCATAAGGAAAATCCCTCTGTGAAAGCAGATTGGCCTACTCTCTGCAATCTTTAGTCTTAGAGAATTGCCCTAGGCATTGCAGCAGCAAGCACCCTAGCATACCCAGGATGGCCTGTTAGCACAGGTTCTTAGATCTGCTTTTCTAGGAAAGATGATTCAAAAAGGGGTTCACAATCCTACTGTTAAATACATTCACTAGTTCAGGGGGAGGGTCAGCACCCTGAAAGTCAGAGAAAATAAAAGCAGAGAAAATACAAGCAGAGAAATTAGCATAAAGACCAATAGACAGGGCTCTTAACATCCCTGGATGGAGAGAGCCTTTACATCTGAGTAGGTGGGGGGCGGGGGGGGGCAGGTCTGAACATACAGCTACTCAAAGTCTGGACCAGGGAATCACAAGATCCTTATCGTAAACAAACCCCCAAAGCAAAACCTCACCTCAGAGTATATATACACTTCTGGCTAATAGGCTCAGAGCCAGAAGGCATCACAACCCTGGTGACTCAGTGTCTAATTACCTTAGTACCAAAAGGTGTGAAAGCCTTACTGCAAGCAAGCCTCCTCCTAAGCAAGCTCCTCCTTAGGCAAGTCCCTCCCCCAATGGGCTGCATGTAAGGTCTATTAATGGGTGGGGAAGATCTTCTTATCCCATTAACATTACAGGCATCAAGAAGTTAAGAGATTTGCTCAGGTTCACATTCAGGTAAAACTTGAATTCAGGCCTTCCTAGCTTCAAATCCAGAGTCGTAATTTCCTTTGCATGGACTAACTCCTGAAAAATCACTCTTAAGGAGTATGTTTTAAAAATGGGGGTTATTTATAGATCACATACTAGTGAAAAACTTGTTAAGTTTTTGTAGGAAGGTATAGCTAACCAGATGATAAATTTACTTTTCAAAATAACCCTTCTTCTTCTCCAAATAATCCAGCCATACAGATACATTCTAAGGAAATGTGGAGGTAAATTAAGCTTCACTAACATTTTAGTGCAGGATGGCAGATTTAGATTGAGTCATGATGAGGAGGCATATTTGGAAAGGAAAGAGAGAGAGACATACAGAGACAGACAAAGAAACACAGAAAGATAGAGACACACAGAGAGACAGAAAGAGCCCTTCTGGCTCTGATGCCTGTGAGCATTTCTGTAAGTCAACGGCTTTTTCAGGAGGGAGAGTAGAAAGGGTCTTGGCCAGAGAAAGATGAGTGTTGAGTATTGAGTATTCCTGGAACCAGTCATAATTCTCCAATCTATTATCTCTACACAGAAGAAGCACAATCCATCCTGCAGCTTTTAGAGCTGCCAAGACCAAAAGGATGCCATGCTAGAAATCACAAACGAAGAGGGTGCTGTATCTTTTAAATTTTTTTTATTTTTAACTATACCAAATATTTTAATAAGAGTTCTCTGCAAGGCATTTAAAATACCAATTTGTGAGAATAAACTCAGTTGGAGAGAGAAAATACAGAACACAGGTAGCCATGGAGCTGAGGAATTTTCTTGATTTGGGACAGGATCTGAGAATTGGCTGTTTTCTGATCAGCCTTGAGCTGCTCTGTGATCTTGGTACTTCTCTTTTTCTGTATCAAAAATCTCTCCTTCTTGGTGTCTGGGTTTACAGAGGCTTTTCTTCTTGAAGTAAGCATCAGTAAGATGATTTGGAATTTTTACACCCGAAAGGTTAACCTGTTAGAGGTGGCAATGACAAATTTCTGATGGGTCCTTCTCAGAGGAACATGGTTGATGGTCAGAGGTCCAGTCACTAGTAGCAAGCCACTAGCCAGCTGCTTCAGGAAAGCCACTGGCAGCCAGTGAGCATGATCAGAAGCGTGCCCGGGGTGATGCCAGCTCCATGTCTCCTAACATGCTAGCTGAAGGGCTTTTTGCCATGACTTAGCAGCTTTCTAGGCACATCCTCAATAGCATATTTTGTCTAGGCAGTTTGCAAATCTTTACCACGCAGGTTCCTTCATTCTTATCAACTGGCTTTGAGGTAGTAGCAGACACCTTCTCTTTTTCCTTTCAATCCGGGTTTTTTGGTGCAGCGCATTTCCACTTGTACCTGGCTCTATGGGAATACATTGCAGACCTGGAGTATCCACCAATACCTTGGGCCAGGACTGGGTTCTGACTGCAATGCTTTGATACTTTTTCACCACTTAAAGCCACATCTTCCTTTTTGTTCTCCTTTTTTTCCTTTTCAACTTTCTCCTTTGGTTACTTCAGGGACTTTTTGTCCACTGTCTCAAGAGAAGGGAAAGAGAATTTGAGGGTGCTGTATCTTGCTCAGAACTCCCAAACAGAAACAGAATAGAACTCTGGGCATTGAATTATCATTCTTATATTTCTAGCTGCGCTCCAAATCAAAAACTCAATATTGTGTAGTGTGGAATGAGTGGGGGGAATGGAGGGAGAAACCTGAGGTTTGAATCCTGGCTTCCACACAGGAAAGAGGACCCCTATCTCAGCAGTGTTGTTGTGAAAAAGGTGCTTTGTACCAAGATAAGATCAAAGTGGATTTATAACATAGACAGATATTAGAAGTAAATTAGAAAAGCATGGAACATATTAACTATCAGATCTATGAATAAGAGAAAAATTATGAATATATAAAAGAGAGCATTGTGGGATACAAAATGGATAATTTTGGTTATGTTAAATTGAAAAAAACTTTTGTACAAACAAAACCAATGTAGTTAAGATCAGAAGGAAAGGAGAAAATTGTGGAAAAAATATAGCCAATTTCTCACAAAAAGCCTTATATAGGAATATGAGTCATTGCCTAATTGATAAATAAACAGGCAGTTTTGGAAGAAGAAATCAAAGCTCTCTCTCTCTCTCTCTATATATATATATATACATACATATATGTACATGTATACACATATACATACATATATGTATGTATATATAAAATGAATCATATGAAAAAATACTTTCAATTGTTATCGATTAGAGAAATGCAAACCAAAAACAACTCTGAGATATCATCTCATATATATTAAATTGGCTAAAATGACAGAAGGGGAAAATGATAAATACTGGAAAGGATGTAGAAAAATTGGGACACTAACACACTGTTGATAGAATTGCAAACTGATTCGACTATTTTGGAGAGCAATTTGGAATTATGCCCAAAGAGTGATAAAACTGTGTATACCCTTTGGTCCCACAATACCACTATTAGGCCTGTTTCCCAAGATGATCAGGGAAAAGGAAAATAACCTATATGTTCTAAAATATTTATAGCAGCCATCTTTGTAATGGCAAAGAATTGAAAATTGAAGTGATGCTCATCAGTTGAGGAATAGCTGAATAAATTGTATATGATTGTAATGGAATACTACTGTGCTGCCAGAAATGGTGAATAGATTGATTTTAGAAAAAAACATGGAAAGACTTACATGAAATAGTGAAGAGTGAAAGGAGAGGAAGCAAGAGAACATTGTATATAGTAACAGCAACATTGTTTGAAGAGTCACTGTGAATGACTAAGTTACTCTGAGTAATATGATCATTCAAATCAACTATGAAGGACTTATGAAGGAAAATGCTATCTACCTCTAAAGAAAGAATTGATATATGGAACTATGTGGTGTATTGTTCCATATGTACATTTATATCAAATGTTGGCCTTCTCTACTGCAGGATTGGGAAGGAGAGAGGGAGGCAACTTGGAACTCAAGATGTAACAAAATAAACAAATAAATAAACAAAATTTGAAACAATAAAAAATTCTTGGTCAATGTCAAACACAGAAATGGGAGTTTCTGAAGGATGGAAGTTGAGGATCTTCCAAAGGGCAACACAACTCAGTACAAATAAAGAATTAGAAATAAGCGTAGATATATAGATATATAGATAATAGATAATAAGATATCATCAAGGAAATATATGATAGGGCTGGAATGGGGAATGGATGGATATCCCAAGAGGACTGGGAATTTTGGGGTACCATAAGCTCAGTTTGAATCAATAATATAACAGCCAAAAGTTGATGTAATCCAAGGCCCTCTGGAGAAGCACTGTGTTTCAGACTAGAGTGGTGATGGTACTGTTACTCTGACTGGAGTGCAATGTGCAGTTAGGGGCACTACATTTTAGGAAGGATATTTTAAGCTGGAGTGTCCATAGAAGGATAACTAAAATGGTGAAGGGACTCAAGATAAGATAATATGAAGATCGATTGAAGAAACTGTTGATTTTTAACCTGGGAAAGTATAGACAGGTGGGCTTCATCATCAAGACACTTCATCTCTCATCTCTAGGTATTTTCACTGTCTATCCCTCATGCCTGGAATGCTCTCCCTCCACATCCCTTTCTCCTGGTTTCCCTTGCTTCCCTGAAGTCCCAATTAAAATTGTACCTTCTATAGGAAGCCTTTATCAACTCCTGTTAACTCTAGTGCCTTTTGTAAATTATTTCCTATTTATCCTTTATGTAGTTTTTTGGTATATATTGGTTTGCTTGTTGTCTCAGGAGTCATATTCTTTCTTCTTGGTCCCTGAAGGCAGAACCAGGAATATTGATGGAAGTTGTAAAAAAGGCAGATATAGATTCGATGTCAGCAATAATTTCTTAACAATTAGATTTCCAAAAGTTGAATAGGCTTCCTTGGGAAGTAGTTAATATCCCTTCATTGGAAGTTTTCAAGAAAAGGTTAGAAGGCCCATTGGATATATTATAGAGGGCTTTCCTGTCCAGGCAGTGTTGGACTACATCACCTCTGATGCCTAACTCTGAGATTTTGAAGCCATAAGTAGTTTTAGCAGTCATTGTTCTATTATTATGAGATCTGCTCTTTTTTTGGGTGGGGATAGAGTTTATATCCCATCCAGGACCTTTTAGAATCTATATTGGAAGGTGAGGCCATGCATTCTAAGCTGTCTGAGGAGCTCATCAAGGAATATGATGATCTCTGAGGCTTTCATAAAGTCAAGCCTCAAAGCAGTTGGGTACAGACTAGCTGGGGATTAATGTTTTCTTTCTCCGAGCTTTCTTCAATTTATGGTCCTGTTTCCTGAGGCCCTGATACTATTCTTCATTATTCTATCCTTGTAGGATGGAGGTAGACCCAGGGTCATTGCCATTTCTCTCCTGCCTGTCTATATATAACCACAGAGTTTCACACCTTTGAGATGGACAACAAATTAGAGGTCACCAGTTCAGTCCCTAGGACACCCATACTAGCCCTTCTTCATCAGGCTTGCTTTGCCTTCTCCCATAGCCTTCTGATATCATTGGTCACTAATGGCAGTATTTTCCGCTAAAAATTGGTTACTACTTACTACTCATTGATTCCTGAACCCTCCCCCACCCCCAATCTCATTAAATATTCTGTATAGGTATAAAGACTTCAGAGCATTGTGTCTCTTTTTATTTAGGCCTGATTTCTCTGAGATAAAAATGTACTTTGCAGGAGAAGGAATTCAGCTCCATGTTACTGTGGAAATTAAATTGGGGCACTTGTTTATTGGGTATTAGAAATTCTGATGATGAACATGAGGGGAGACTATGATTATATCCATGATAGAAAAATGATAAACACACAATGGTGAGCTCCTATTCCCACTCATCCTATTGCCTTTCCTAAGCGATACTTTATATGAGAAGAAATTCATCCTCACAACTCTTATTTTTATAGTTTGGGAAAAAATGCCCAGGGCAGGGAATCCTAACATTTGTGACTAGAAAGGACCTTTAAGATTATGTTCAGATCAATTTCTATTTTTGTGCCGACATGGAAACTGACTCAGAGGGATGAATGACTTGTCCAAGATCATGGAATTTGAACTTAAATATAGATGTTTAGATGCAGAGAGAGCCTCCTTTACTACTCCATGTTGCCTTTCTAGAGCACTAATGGGCCTATTATCCTTCTCTCAGGTAGTAAATGTTTCCAGGTGGCTCCAATTAGGCTTGCTATAAAACTTAACTTAAATTACCTAGACGGTAAAGAGAGCTAAACACCTGGCTGAAGGAAAACAGACCCAATTATGTATCAGTGGTAAGAAGACATGAGATGCTCTCTTTTCTGGATATTTTTGATTCTCTTACTGAAGTTTGTACAGGAGGGTATTTAGAATAATATCAAAATAATTTCCTCAAGAGATATATAGGGCAATGCTGCTTAAGCTTTTTTTTTTTTTAACCTACAAAACACTTTGAAGCCTGACATATATTGGTGAATCCTGGGATAAAAAGAGGGGTGTAGAATTTGGGAGTCAAATTAAGCCAATTTTTATAACTAAAATTTGACACATATAAGAATTTTGATAAATATCTCTTTGCCCTAAAATAAGCCAATATAGTACAGCACAAAGAACATGGAACTTGGAAACTAAAGTTCTCCATTCAAATCCTGGCTCTGACTCTTTCTAGAGGCAGTCAATTTAGGATCCAATTTCCTGACCTTCCACTCAAGAGCTAGTGCTTTTGCTGCTGTGCCATTCTTTTCTTGTTCTTCTTCCTGCCTGAAGTGTTCCCGGCCATCCTCTCTACCATCTTTCAAGGTCCAACTCAAGTCCCACTTCCTTCAGTCCATAGCAGTCCTTCCTTATAAATGTCTTTTAATTTATACCACTCATTTTGGTACTTATACCTCCATTGTCATGGGTTCAATCAATTAATTACCTAGCTAGGGAGCCGGGTAGCACAGTGGACAGAACTTTAGGCCTGTAGTCAGCAAGACCTGAATTCCAATGTGATCTCAAACAACAGCTGTGTAACTCTGGGTAAGTCACTTGACTTCTATCTACCTTATTTTCCTCATCTGTAAAATGGGGAAAATAATAGTACCTATCTCCCAGGGTTGTTGTGAAGATCGAAAGAGATAATTTTTATAAAATGCTTAACACGTAGTAGGTATTATATAAATGTTAGTTATTATTATGAATGAGTGTTTAGTAAGTGCTCATTGGGTGCCAGGCATCGTTCTTAAAGCTAGAGATACAAAAACAAATGTGAAACAATTCCTGCCTGCAAGGAACTTACATTCTAATGTGGGAAACAACTATTACATATGTAAATATATATATATATATACGTATATATATATATTACCTTCAAGATTAATTCAAAGTCATTTTGGCAGGGAGTACACTACCAGGTATAATTGTCTGAAAAGGCCACATGTAGAAGGTATCGTTAGAACTGAGTCATAATGGAAATCAAGGCTTTTGAGAAGCAGAGGTGAGGAGAGCATTCATTTCAAGCACTGGGGACTACTAAGGCAAAGCTATTGAGATGAGTGATGATATGTCATGTATTCAGAATATCAGGTGAAAATGAATGGTTATGTTGAGAGAAGTAAAGTGTTAGAAAACTAGAAATATAGGAGAGGACCCACTGTGAAAGGCTTTAAATGTCAAAAAGAGACTATATGTTTGATCCTGGAGTCAACAGGGAGCCATTGGAATGCCTCTGACTATCTGGGTTAGATGGATTAGAGTGGGGACTTCAGGTAGAGAGTCTCAAGGTAAACAAATCAAATAGGGTGCTATTGCAATAGCAGAGGTGAGATATATTGCCAACATGACTCAGGGTCCTAGCTTATTTAAGTTGACAGAAGTGGGGAGTATGTAAGAAATGTGAAGGTATAAACAGTAATAATTTGGCAGCTGATTTGACAGTGAGAGTGAGGAGTCAAGGGTGACACCAAGATTGCCAAGCGTGGTAACTGGAAAGATGCTGGTGACTTCCATAGTACTGGGGAACTTCAGAAGAGCAGTGGACTCGGAAGGGAAAGGTAAGCTCTGTTTTGATCAGGTTGAGTTTAAGATGTCTATGGGGCATCCATTTTAAAATGTCTAACAGACACCTAGTGATATAGGTACTGGGACTAAGGAGTAAGATGAGGGCTGAGTATCTAGATCTGGAATTCATTAACATATGATAAGAAAGTGAACCCATGGGAGCCAACGAGGTCACCAAGTGAAAAAGAGTGGAGAAGAAAGGGGAGAGGGCTCAGCACAGAACCTTAGAGTATACCTACAGCTAGGGAGACTGACATGGATCGTGAACGAACAAATGTGATCGAGGAGAGAGGTAAAAAGAAAACCAAAAGAAAACAATGTTACAATAACAAAGGGGAGAAAGAATATCCAGGAGCCAAGAAGTTTCAAATGCTGCAGAATGATCAAGAAGGATAAGGATTAAGAAGAGGCCATTTGATTTGTTAATTGAGAAGATGGATAAAGAATAAATTAGCAGGGAGTGAAAGAATAGATTAGCAGATAATATAAATTCATAGTGAACCCAGTCATCCCGACTACGTGGATTGCTCTAGCCATCTTCAACAGCATATGAGTAGGAGTGGGAAACTGTGGGAATAATTTAAGATTAGGACTTGGCGAGATACGAGCAGTGATACCACACGAGAGGAAGGGGATTAGGGAGCAGTTGAGGGTTTAACTGTCTCAAGAAAGGTTTACAGTTGAGAAGGGAGGAGATAGTGAAGATTACAATGATGACAGAGATGGAGGGATTGCAGGCCAGGGTGAAGACAAAGAATATGTTTAGGAGAAAGGAATCAAGAGCCCTGAAATGATAGAAAATTGTGGTATGATAAAGGAATTTCAGAGTTCTTGATCATGGGAGTTGCTAATCAGCACCAGCTATAGCCAGTTCCAGCAAAAGGTCTCCTGTCATCTCTATCCAATCAATTGTCTGACTCCCTTACTTTCTCTGGACTGAGTTCCCAAAGCTGCTGCTCCTGCTGCTGCCTCCAAGGCCGGTAACTATTGTTGCTGCTGCATGTATGTCCTCTTGAAGTCCTCAATTCCAGTGTCATAGACTTTTCCTGCTGACTTCCTAAGCTGTCTTAGGCTGGAAAAATATCTCACTATGGCCTTTGTTGGCTCTGCCACTCCAAAATTTGATTTGAGGCGTTATTTTAAAGTTGTTTGAAGGAAAATTTTGGGAGAGTTCAAATGGGTTGGCTGTTGCCTGTACTAAGCCATTTTGACTCCACCCCTTCTATTAAGTTTAAACAAGTCTCTGCTCCTCTCATAGCTTCCTCTCACTACCCATTGGTTCTCATTCTGCCCTTTGGGGTAGAGTAGAATAGTGACTCCCTCAGTCATATAACCCTATTTTCTTGTGGAATTACATGCATGTGACTTTCATTCATTTTTATTTTTGATTGGGCATGTGATTATAACAATATAGGGAACTCCCTCCGCCAATGGAGTTTAGTACCTGCTTAGCAACTTCTAACCTTAGAAAAAATTGTCCATATTTTTCAGGGGCGGGATTTGAACCTAGGAATTCTTGTCTCAGAGACCATAACTTGATGCATTACTCCAGGGGTTCTTAATTTCTTTGCTTTGTTCCATGAACCCCTTTCAACAGCAGCAGCAACAACAACAAAAAGTGTTGTGAATCTCCATGTTAATTTAATATATTACTCATGATATTCTGCAGTTATTTACTGCTTAAGATGCCATTAATTTTTTTTTTTGTGTGTGTGTGTGTGTGTGGACTCCTGGGACTGGCCTCTCAAACCCTCAAACCCTGAAAGGGATTGAAAAGCACTTAATGAAAACCATTTTATTATACCATGCTACTGCTCTCTTTTACAATGACACCTACTGCCACTTAAATCCTCCAGGCTCAGGGCTTCACATCGTACTGTTGGGGAGCAATGACATAATAACATAAATAGCATAGATTACATAATAGTCTATGGGACCTCCTGGAGACAAGGAGTTGGCGGCTTTCACGTTTTTTAGAACTGTATTCCAGTTTGGAATTGTGCTTCACCCAGTTCTAATAAAACAACAAGAGAAGACCCAGCAAGAGCCATCACACAAATCAACTTGCATGGACTGCCCAAGCCACTGGGTGGTGACTATCCCTCTGCATTGGGTTTAGCCCATTAAAATGCAAATGTACTTTCTGGAATTGCTGCTCCAGAGTCTGATTTATTTGGGGCTGCTAGTCAGGAGGCAACATAAAACTCCTCACACTGTGGAAAGTGAAATGAGCAAGACATCAAGGGGTCTTTGGGCCCCTAGTCTTGGCCAGCTTCTGACAGCTTCCTATAATTCACCAACTGCTATTTTCCTCAATCAGATGGGACTGTCTCCAGTTAAAGGGAGGTGGTGGAGAGCTTACCTGTCCAGTTAGGTGACTCCTCCACAACCAAATAAAGCCTTCAGTCCAGAAAAGATGTTCCTGATGTCCCTCTTTCATATTTATTTATGTGTCCCTTTCTCGAGTTCTTTTCGTTTCTTTATATGTTTGTCTGTTTTCTTGAATTGTCTTTCGCTGAGCCCAAACATCTGTATTTTCCTCTATTTCTCTTCTTTCCAAAGATTGAGACTACAACAAGACTAAATGATTGTGATGGAGTTTGCCAGGGCTGGCTGGAGTGACCAAAGAGATGAGGTAAAGACAGAATGCTAAGGGGCCTGGGAGAACGAAGTAAGTATTACAGCCTAGACTGATCTTTTTTCTTTCTTCCTTTTTTCCAGGGATTTGTAATCAGAGGAATAAGCAAGTCTGAGATAAAAATGACTGAATAAGTCAAGCAGATTATTATCTTCTCTGAGTAGGACTGTCTTCTCTGATTCACCTTTTAGTGTCTGGTCTAGACCGAAGGTGCCCCATGGAGAGATTTCCTTGGAAGAGCATTTCTTAGTCATTTTAAATACTCTGTTGGGAATATTGGCATATACATACATATGTATGTGTGTGTATGTGTGTTATATGGAGGGAGAGATGGAAAGACAGAGAGGGAGAAAAACAGAGAGAGACAGAGATAGAGACAAAGAGAGAATTGGGTGAGGGGAGGAAGGAAGTTATGAAGTTAAGTAATTTGACCACATTCGCTCAGCTAGTATGGATGCTTATATATA
Organism: Phalanger gymnotis; assembly: GCA_028646595.1. NCBI lineage: Eukaryota > Metazoa > Chordata > Mammalia > Diprotodontia > Phalangeridae > Phalanger > Phalanger gymnotis. Next base: position 98,293,556 of record CM053622.1, read on the forward strand.
TTTTGTATACATGTGTATTTTATTTGATAAGAATATTTGGAGGAAAGAGGAATTTGGGCTAATGACTTTATAATTATCTAAAGGAGAACTAGAAAAAAACACTTTTTGTTTCAACCTGTTTTATGAAAAATCTCTCCAAAATTTGGAATCTATTTTCCTGCATTAGTAAATAGAGACTAGTAGACATAATCAAAGCTTCCTAAGGGGAATGAATACAGCCCCCCTCACCCCTCAGGATTCTCATTCTGAACTTTGATCTGAGTTATATAAATGAGAATTTATTGAGTCTATTGTGTGTGGTTCTTACCATTATGATATTCTGCAAAAGCTCCCACATCCCTCAGCAAGGCCCAATCACCATCTCCAGTTGGTCAGTTCCTCCTCAAACCTTTGTCCTTCTTGCTCTGTGCCTGACTTCCTCTGTACTATAAAACCATACCATATGCCCCCTAAACTGGTACCTTCACTCCTCATGCCCCTTTAGCTCCCTTGTATCTGTTATATTAATGCTGTGCTTTCATGGTTTGTTGTTGTGGCACCATCTCAAAGAATTCAGAGTCAGACCAAGTACAGGCATTTATTGAGGACTGACAACCCTCAGAAGCGGGCCAGGTTCCAAGAGGAACCAGCAACTTAGTAAAACAAAACAGGTGATTTCATAGTGTAAGGATGATGATTACACAATGGAAATTGTGAATGTTAAAAAGGCAGGAGGGGTTTGCTAAGGTAATAGGGGAGGGGTCACTTCTATGGTTCAGTGATCAAGAGTCCTGGTTGTGCTGCCCTCTGATTGGCTAGATATTGTAGTCCTATTTGCTTAAGATAGATAGTTAGGTATTGTGGTCCTGTCTTGGGCTAAATGGATAATGTGATTGTGGTTGAATAAAAAGACACACCTGTTCAAATATGTGAATTGGATCTGGGGGCAGTGGCTACTAGGGGCAGTGCCTATATTGAGTCTGGGAGCCTGAGGTGTGGTTAAAGTCAGATTGTGTGCTTAAATTAGGACCTGCCTATTGTTCAGTGGGACCCATAAAGAAGTTAGAATGTTGGGGCTGGGGCAGCTTTATTAGGATTCCCTTATTAAAATGTAAACTTTTCTTTTTGCCTTCATTTGTATCCTTAGTGACGAACATATAGTATATACTTAATAAATATTTCCTTCCTTCCTTCTTCCTCCTTCCTCCTTCTTTCTTTCTTGCAATAAATGAGAATGAAAGGCATTTGAGGAGTCAGAAAGCTGTGAATTTAGTTAGCATTGAGTATATAGAAGAGATAATGATGACATAAGACTGGAGAGGTAGACTAACCACTGATTAAGGAGGGCCTTGAATGCCAGGCAAAAAGTTTGAACTTTAGACTAAAGATCTGAAGAATAAGAACTATTCAAAAGTGGAATGAGCTTTTTCATTATATCTCATTGGAGCTATCCAAGCAAAGGTCCAATGACTTGCGAGACCTTGGCACTTTCCCTCCATGGGCCTCAGCTTCTTCATCTATAAAATGAGGGGGGTAGACTAGATGGCTTATGAGGTCCCTTTCAGTTCTAAATCTACGGACCTATTTTCCTTTGTTCTTCTAGTCTACAATCTTGTTCAGGTAAGATTAGACTAGGTGGCACAAAACCCTAGAAATTCTGGGATTTTGTGATCTTAAAGTTCTAAGAATTCTGAATAGGCATTTTTATTCAATAAGTAAGTATTATTGTAAGTATTATTCAATTCAATTCGACAAATATTTATTAAGCACCTACCATCTAGAAAAGGAGACACAGCATGGTCAAGTGGATTTAAAGTCGGCCCTCAAGTCCAGAAGACTTAGGTTCAAGATCTGCCTCTGATACTAATGGGTTGTGTGACTACAGGCCAATTACTTACCCATTCAGAGCCATAGGCAATTTTTCTAAGTCATGACTTGTTAATTGGCAACAGTTGTGCGAATTCCCACAGAGGGAGTTCCCTATTATCATGAAATCATAGTTCTGGGTATTTCCTCTCCTCACCATCCAAATAAGAAAGATACCATGCTTGCCTCTGGGGATAAAAAGACTTTGGGAAGAGTGAGAGAGGAAGAGGAAATCCATGCATCTAGTGTTTTCAGTAACTTGTATTCCATTTAACCAATATTTCACTGTGTCTTATTTTTTCCCCCTCTCTTTCTCTTTCTTTTCTCTGCCCAGTCCCCTCTCAATCTCCATTAGTCACCACTTAACCCAAGACACATTTGATATTCCTCAGAATTTAGTGCCTACCTTCCCTAACTCATTTTTCCACATCTTATTCTGTAGACACTTTTCAATCCATCTTCATCTTTCAGGCATAAAGTAACTCTGCACTGAACTTAGTAGTTTCCTTTTGTCTGACACTGAGGTATTTTGGTTTAAGGATATTGTAGCATTTTGACTGGAACACTGAGTTGTCAAGTAAATGAGAATTTATGAATCATCTACTGTGCCCATTGCTGTGCCCAGAACTATAATTGTACCAGGGAAGACACTGTGTCTGCCATCAAAGGAGCTTCCAAACCATTGATCAACCAATAAGCACTTATCAGTTACCTACTTTGTACCAAACACTCTGCTAAGCACTGCTCAGTTGTGTTGGGAAGATGAAGATATTTGAAACAATCAGAGGCCAATATAAGAAAGCAAATTATCAAATGTTCTGTCATCTGACATTGACTGTCAGGAGTTACAGAGGTAAGGAAAGGGAGAGGTCAATGTGATCTAAGAGCTAATGGCTAACATTTACATAAAGCATTTAATTAGATAAAGCAAATCATTTTACATATATTGCTTCATACATATGATCCTCACAACAGCCCTGTTGAGGTGGGTGCTATTGTAACCCCATTTTGCAGATTAAGAAACTGGGCTAGAGAGAGGTTCTTTCTCAGGGTTCCACAGCTAGTGAGTGTCTCAGAAAGGCAAATTAAAATCTTCCTGACTCATGCTATCCACTAGGCTCAGGGAAGGTTTCATGAAGGAGACAAAAATTCAAATGTACTTTCAAGGATTTGGGTTGTGTAATGAAGGAAAGAAAAGGGTATGTAACAAAAAGGTGGGAATTGCTATGACATGTGAAAACGGTAATGATTATCTGTTTTTTCAACTAGAAGAGATGTTAGATGTTATCTAGTTTAGCCTCCATGAATTATCTAGATGTGCCATGCTCACCCTATCTCTACATAATTTATTTTTGATAGGATTTTACATTTATCCCTGTTAAACTTCATCTTACTAGATACAATCAACCATTTTAAGCTACTGAAACATTTTTTGGGGTCCTATGTCATGTAATGCGTACACCCTTCCTAGATCCGAAAGTGTATCAAGTGTGCCATGTATGTCTATATCCAAGTAATGGATTAAATAATAGAAAGCCAAGCTCTCATCACTGCTGTGTTCAACAAGAAAATTCCTTCAGGTTATCTATCAATGACGGCTCCTTATGTCCAACGATGGAATCGACTTCCTAAGTTCTGAACTCCTCATTTCTCTTTGTCCATAAAGATGAGATGAGAAACTATCAAATATTTTGTTGAAATCTGGGTATTCCATATCTATGACAGCTATCCCAAACTATTGACTGCAGACCCCTGGTAGTTATGGAATTATTGTAAGGCAAACATGCCCAGTCATATATTTTGTTAAAAATATCAATAATACAACCATAATCTTGTGGGAAAATGGTGGTAACCATGATCTATGGCATCCCCGTTATCTATCAATGTGGTAACTGTCAAATATGGAAATGTGTTTAACCTGACACGACCTATTCTTGAGGATCACTACTTCTTAAGTGCTCATGAATCATCCCTTTAATAATACATTCTAAAAGTTTTCTGGGTAGTTAAAATCTTTGGCCTATGTTTTGAACACTCCTCACTATTCCCTTTTTTAAAAAGCAGGTCAGCACCAGCTTAATTCAATTCTTATATTAGTTCGGCCTTTCTTTATCACCTTTTAAAGATCACTGACAATAGGTTAACAATCACATCTAAGATTCTAGCATCCTTGGATATAATTCATCTGATGCTAATCACCTGAATTCATCAAGGGCATTTAGATAATCTTGAGTTAATTTAGATTTTGACTTTGCATTTAACATTTTTATTCTCTCTTCATTTGGAAGATCATTTGCCTTGAAAGACAAAATAAAACAAAAACAAGACTTGAACAAGTCTTCCTTTTCTTAATTTTTCATTATCACGATCTCATTTACCATAGGTAATCATCATAGTCATTATTTATTCTTCCTCTTGCTGCAATGTATCATTAGTGGTATAATACATAGAGACAGAAATACTCTCACACCACGCATGCTCTTCATTTTGATATCAATCCATTTTGAAGTTTCTTGTGTTGAAGATATTCCTTCCCTTGACTCCTGATGCAGAATATCCCTAAGCAAAAGAAATTGGAGTGTTAGCCAGGACCATTTGGTCATCTAGCCCAATGCATCTCTGAGTTAGGACTCCTTGTGTAATATCCTGATAAATGGTCATTCAAACTCTGCTTGAAGAGCTCAGTGAATGGTCTACCTCCTGAAGAGACACATATCAGTTTTAGAAAATTCTACCTAATAGCTAGGAAGTTGAGTTGTTGAATATTTTTGTTTTTCTTCTTGTTATTGTAGTATTCATATTTATTTCTTGCTGATTTGCACATGTTACTATTAGTTTTGCCTCCTGGGAACAAGAATAAGCAGCATAATTCCTTTTCCTTGTGATATCTCTAGGGTTACAAAACTAAGATATAGTGAGTCCCTACAACCAAGGACTTACCATTCTTTTGGGGTGAGTAGTTATAATACAAGATATAGAGTGAAAAGGGCAAAAGAGAAGTGTAAAAGCTAAAGGGGAAAAGAACTCTTTCTGTTAGGGCAGGGAGTAGAGAAGTGAGGGGAGAGTTAGAAGAAGGGAATATAACCTAAAGATGGAAGATTGCCTGTGCTGTCCCACTGGGAGATAGGTTTAGACAGTGAAGAGGGTTATAGTTCATATAGGCTAAAACATAATTTGTGAAGGGGAACAAAACGAGATTAAGCAGTTAGGTTGGAACTAGATTATGGAGGGGATCTGTGCAGGGGGTGCCCAGGACATTATATTTTTTGGCTTAATTTTAGAGGCTTCTGTCCCAAACTTGTCTCCTCTTGGTCACAGAGATCCATCTATCTCCTGTTTCTATATTCTTCAGTGTATTGATTTCTATCACCAACCTCTACCCCTAATTCCAGCAATGAGAAAAATAAATCCCTTTCTATTTGCTGATTTCCATTCTGTGGGAATGGTGTCTAGGAGGGACAGTGGGTAAGAAGCTAGAACCTATGATTTCTCAGAAATCCTAAAGTTCTAGACATAGTAGTTCTGCCTTGGGGTCTAGGTTGAGGTTGTTTGGAGGGATATTCTGGGCTCCTGGGTATTGGGGAAGCAAATAGGACAGGAGGGACAATTAAAGCAGAACCAATGGAAAGTTCTTTTAATAAAGTTCATCTAATTATCTTTTCCCCATGTTATCTGATCTACCCAGGGCCATAAGAAAGCCCATCAAATCTTTGTGTGGGTGAAATTCTAGGACATGGTCCTTGCCTTCAAGAAGCAGTTGAATTAGAAATTACCCTGAATATATCTAAATAATATTAAATGATTTCTTCAATTTCAGCTGATTTGTCACAGCCTATTAAGTTGAGCTACACACATTACTTGACAAATAGACATTACCATCAGTGATCTGAATGCTAATTAATTTAGCCAAAATACACTCAAGCTTACCTCCTCGATCATATCTGCGAAGAGTTGGTCCATATGTTCTGGAGTTTCTCTAAGTGTGAAGTCTTAATATAAACTCCCAATATTTACTCTCAGATTGGTTTTAAAAGAGAATAGGAGATTTCCTCTGGAATGGTGGGGGTGGGAAAGGCAGGGCCTTACAAGAGACTTCTTTTACATTTTAGTTGATACGTAGGGGAAGGGAAAGAAAAACACGTTTATCAAGGATCTACTTGGGCAACAGCCAAGGGATTGAAAGACCTTGATCAGTATAGCTCATCTTCAGCCAAGCCCAGTAAAGCACCTTTAACTTAGCAATGGAGTGACCCCCATCAGCAGAGGATTGATCCACCCAACAGAGATGACACAAGCTGAACTGAGCCATTGATCCAATACACATATATACCCCATGCCCTTCTGGGTGCTAACCCAGTTATACATGGCATTATGAACTGTCTGTCAGACGTAGCTCTTCTCAGCAATGCAAGGATCTAAGACAACTCCAAAATGCTATCCATATCCAAAGAAAGAACTTTGGAGTCTGAATGCAGGTGGAAGCATACTTTTTGTTCTCCTTTTCTTTTGTTGTTTTGTTTCTTCTTTCTCATGCTTCCTCCCATTAGTTCTATTTTTTTTTCTTTACATCATGACTGAGGTGAAAATATGCTTAATATGAATATCGAAGTAGAGCCAATATCAGATTACATGCCATCTTGGGGACGGGGGAGAAAGGGGGAAGGAGAGAAAATTTAAAACTCAAAATCTTATGGAAGTGAATGTTGAAAACTAAAAATAAATAAATTAATTATATTTAAAAAGAAACGAGAGATTTGGAGAAGTGAAGAAAAGAGGGAGTACATCCCAACAGAGAGACAGGTGCTAAAAAGGCCCGTAGATGGGATATGAACCCTTACATGTGGGAAACGGCAAGTAGATCCAATATGGTTGGATCAGGGAGTACATGGAGGGAAGTAATGTGTAAGAAGACCTGAAAAGTTAGCAGAGAATAGGTTAAAAAGAGATTTAAATAACAAATAGAGAAGTTCACATTTGCTATTGGAAGTAATTGGTAATAATTGATGGGATATCACTAAGCCCATTTTAGATCTGCTGTTCATTCTAGTTCCCTACTCTGGAACAGGAGAAGGCTATTCTGAAACATTGTTGTTTGTCCTTATCCTCAATAAGCACTGGGTTGAAGGGGGAGCAGTGCTCTAGGGTAATGATCCAAAAATTGTGTAAAAGAGGAACATGTGTCATTTACAACCTAAGTGGTCTTCTGCTGCTTACAAAAGACTTTCATCTGCCATTCTTCCAACCAGTATATTGGGTTTGTAGATCAGGAAAAAGTCTCCAAGAGCTTGACTGAATGTCAATGTCCTAGCACAGTGCCTGGTACATAGTAGGCATTTATTGATTGGAAAAAAATGCCCATCAACAACACCATCACCCCACTCTCCAATGCTGTGAATTGCCTTGGCCACATATGCTCCCTACACATGTACTTCACCAATATTGTACTTTAAAGGGTGTGCCCACTCTTCTCCCCACACACTTTGTGTGTATTTGTGGGACAGCACACCTCAGGCTTTTTTTTAATGCTTTGTAATTGCTATCCTCACTTTGCCACTGCAATAAATGCCTTTTCTAAAAAGTGAATTGAGTGAATTGGCTAATTATTAAAGGGAATCATACTGGGAAGGGCTTGTGAGCTACATTATTGGAAGGATAGCCACCCACATGGTTACCTCTTTAACCTAAATCTAACCTACTAGTGTCAGTGTGAGTTGCAGGAGGTAGGAGTGAGTCTCGAGGAGATGGTATGTCTTCTTGGCTGGCCAACATGTAGCTCTCACAAAATCAATCAGTAAATTAATAACATTAAGTGTTTAACATATTCCAGGTGTAGGTAGCTTGAGGCTGGAGGCAGAGTGGGAGAGAAGAGAGCTTAGAAGACTAAAGAGAATAAGGCTTTCCTCACCTGGAGCCAAATAAGGGCAAAGGGGAGAATCCTTTAGGTCTCTGGCTATTGAGTCTAAGGGTGAGATGAGAGACTGAACTGGATAGGCTATGTATAAAGGGGCTCACCCCAAGGCCCTGCCCTGAGACCTGAGTGTTGAGTGAATCACATTCTAGGTGACTGAGAGAGAGCAATCAAGAATTAATGGTAGACGATGATTAGCAGAGGAGCAGAAAACCAAGTCCTGAGGTGGGGTGGTGGAAAAGTAAGAATATTCACCACGGATTGAGAGCTATAGGTACCCATTAGCACCACAGAAGTAGAGTTCTCATTTTCCCGAAGCCATTTTTCTTCTCCTTCAGTGAATGGCTCTTAAGACTAGTACACTTCTTATTCGATATGGAATTATTTTTAGACTCCTTAAGGAACCAAGAGCCCATTAGATTTTCTCTCCTATAGAGAAAGAATGAATACAAATGTGACCTTCCTATGTGACTCCCCCAGCTAGCACTGAGTTTCCAACGTGCTGAAATAATGGCATGAAATATTGAAATACTATGTGCCAGGCACAGTACTAAGAGCTTTCCAAATATCACCTCACTTGATTCTTGTGACAACCCTGGAAAGTGAGTGCTATTATTATCCCCCTTTTTACAATTTAGACTGAGGCAAACAGGGGTAACCGACTTGTCCAGGATTATACAACTAGTGTCAGGGGTCAGATTTGAACTCAGGCTTTTTTGATGCCAGGCCTAGCACTCTATCCATTTTGCCAATATACAATCTGCAGTGGCTATCTTTGGGCCTCTAACTTCCTTACTTCGAGCTCTTTCTCCCTCTCTGGATACACTTTCCCAATACTTCCAGGCCCCCTATGATTTACTTCCCATTTCCTAGGCTCTTACATCCATTAACACCAAGGTCCTGGATGATCAGCACTCTACTTTCTGGTACTTTTTAATACCTAACAGAGGTGGTGAATGGAGTTGCTTGGCTAAGGGTGAATCCCTCTCTTCAGTCCTTAACTCCATGCAGGCAGAGCCATTCTTTCTCAGATCATCCCTTTAAGTTACCCCTGGGCATACCTATTCCCTTGGTCACTGCTTCTTCCCAACTCCGTTCACGAATGTGTGGAGGGGAAAGAAGGTAATGAGGCTCTTTCACTTGCTTCTGAAGAGAAAAATGGGGAGGGAAGTTGACTGAAGTTACTGCCAGAGCAGGGCATTCCCTGCTCTCTACTCACCAAGCCTCCTCCTACCATAGCGCTACTGGCTCCTTTTGGGTCTACATAAAAGTCTGGACTCCTTTGATCTTTTCCTTAATTTTAGAGAGCTATAAAAACAGATCTCAATGAATTCTTTTCCCCTTGAGCCCCTAGGTGGTTAAAAAAAAGCCCACCAGCAATTAGAAAAAAGAATCTTTTTCTTTCTCTCTGTGTCCCTATGAGACCACAGCCTCTTAATTCCCTGCTTCTTAAAATCCACCCCCTCCCCCAGGACATATATAGTCAGTGAAGCACCTCTTAGAGAAGCCTGCTTCTTTCGAGAATGCATGGCCAATGCAGAAAGTGAAGGTTTTTTTTTTAAGAGATTAAAAATGGGATATAGTCTCAGTGAGAAATCCACGGCAAAGCAAGAGATGGAGAGGTAAGGGGTTCATCAGTGTCATTCCGACATTGATGTCACAAAGTTACATTGTCATTGTGGCCATATGTCACTTTCATTGTTATTCTAGATGAACTGGAACGTCTGAAGTCTCTTCCCATCATGACCACTCTGCCTGTATTCGTTTCTCAGTTTTCGCCAGTGGTTGAAACTGTTTCACATGATTTGGTTCAAAGGCAATGGCAGGGGCCAGCAGCAGTGCCCCTTGCCTTTATGAAACATCATGAGTGTAGTCCCCACCCCTCTCCTCCCTTCCCCTCTTCTCCCCTCCTCTCCCCTTCCCTCCCCTCCCCTCCTCCCCTCCGCTTTCCACCCTTCCCATCCCCTCTCCTCCCATCTCCCCTCCTCCCCTCACATCTCCTCTCCTCCCTTCTCCTCTCCTATCTTTTCCTCTCCTCTGCTCTCCTCTCCTCTCTCTGTCTCTGACTCTCTCTCTGTTTCTCCTTCTGCCATTGTTTCTTTCTGCTTCTCTGTCTCTCTGCTCTCTATCTCTCTGTCTCTGACTGCCTCTCTGTCTCTCTATTTCTCTCTCTATCTGTTTATCTTTGTCTCTGTGTCTCTCTTCTTCCTTCTCCTTTCCCCACATCTCCCACTCTGTCTCTCTGCTCTGTTTCTCTCTCTGTCTCTGATTCTCTATCTCTCTCTCCTTCTACCACTTTGTCTCTCTTTCTCTTTGCTCTCTGTCTCTCTGTGTCTGTCTCTCTTTCTCTGTCTCTGTCTCTCTCTCTCTGTCTCTCTCTCTCTGTCTCTGTCTCTGTATCTCTCTCTCCCTCCTCCCATGGGGTGTGTGTGTGTATCTATCATTATATAGAAACTACCCAAATGTGTTGGTGAGCAAAATGGGCTCTTAGCACTTAGTTCAACAAGTGCCCTTGAAGAGTTTGGCTTTCGTTTCCTTTGAGTAATTCAGTGTATTTCATCGAGTCCTACTAAGTGCTAAGCCCTAGGCTCTAACCCGTATTAGGTGTTAACCTAACCTATATGGATGTGAACCTCCCAGGGTCCTAAGGGGAGGGGCTAACTCAAGAGCCAATCATAGCAGCCTAAGTTCTGGCCATTCAGATGACGTTTGATGACATCTGAAGCCCTATAAGAGAGGACAGAGCCATTTGCGCAGGGCTCTCATTTGAAATAGTGTTGATGCGGAGACTCTGGGCAGCTGTAACCAAGGGCCCTCCAGCTTGTAACTTGGATGCTGGGACTTTGTTAAACTCTGGTAATTATGTATTGGGATTTGAATCAGACAAGGTCTGTCTGTTGATGTTCGTATTTTGTTTGTATTTTGCTCTGAAGTTCAGGGTGGTGGTTTTTTCCCCTGAACTATGTGAATGATATTTGTATGCTGAATTGAAAATAAACTTGTCAACGCCTTCACATAGCTTTCCTTAGTTAAGCAGATCAAAAGAACATGTGCTTTTGCAGTGTGTTGGCAGCTTTCTGGGTGCTAGTTGTTGCTGGATCTTGCACCCCCCACAGAAGCTGCTAGCTGGATTGTTGAAACACCAAACTGCCATGAGGATACTTCATCTTCCAATAGAGTTCTCTACATTTGCCAGTCTAAGAGAGTCTCTTGGGCTGCTGAGAGGTTCAGTGAATTGTTGGGGGTTGTGTAGCCTCTGAATCAGAGGCAGAACAAGAACTCTTCATTCTGATGCTGACTCTTTCTATGCTGCTCAATTCTGTATTTCTAGTGGTCCCTATCTTTTGAAATCACCTTGGATTTACTTGGTATTTAGTTTACATTTACTTATTTTTTCATATGCTGTATTTTCCCAGGAAAATGTGAGCTCTTTGAAGAAAGGGGGTGTTTCATTCTTGGCTTTGTATCCCCAGTGCCTAACACATTATCTGGCATATAGGTGTCCAAAAAATGTTTGCTGAATGAATGACTGGATGGAAGCATTTAATGAATGGATGGAAATTATGGAGTCCTAGATATCACTTGGGGAGGAATATAAATTTATAGTCATGAGAATCTCTGAGATGAATCAATTAATCAAGAAAAAAACTATCACTCTGTCAGTCAAGATGCATTTATTAAGCACTTACTATGTGCCAAGCACTCTGTTAAATGCTGAAAGTACAAATATGAGCAGAAAGGGAGCCTGTCTCTGCCTGTAAGAAGTTTGCATTCTAATGGGGGAAGACAACACATAAAAGGAAGCTAAGGGGGAGGAGGTAGGGAGCCAAAGGCACCAGAGAAGAGGCATTATAAAGTTGAGTGCAGCCTGGCAAAGAACGAGACATTGACCTGGTTGCCCTACTAAAAGGGAGGTTCTGGGTAGAATCATCCAATCAAAGAGAGAGCCTTCAGGGGTGGAGGCTACTTCCAATGTGGGAACTACAGGATGGAATGAGATTCTAAGATGAAAGGTATTTTGGGAAATGGAAGCTTAGTCATATCACAGAAGGATATTGAACAAGGAAAGTCGTTGAAGACACTTAAAGTTGATTCAGCTCTATTTTGTGCCAAGTACTGGGCTAGATGTTGGGGTTCCAAAGACAAGAATGAAATAGTCCCTGTTCTTATAGAGTTCATATTCTAACAGGTAGACCCACATAAATATATAAAGGTAAGTACAAGATACACACATGTATATCTATGTGTCTATTTAGATCTATGTAGTGATGACCTCACTCCCTCAGAACAAAGCTGGTTAAGTTTCTCCCTCAGGGTTCTAGGTTACACCTATGTTTCTTTAATACTATTGGGCTCAGTCACAATACCAATTTACTTCTCTTACTGTTAGTCTCCAGCTGTCATTGTCTCAATTCCTTTTAATCAATTAACATTGATTAGCTTTTACAAAGTGGTATTTACTTCATAGATACAGGAAGAACAGAAAAGCAAACCTGTCAACACTTGGGGGACAAACTCAATCCTATTCCACCTCTCCTAAGAGAATGGATTGAAACTGGACACAATTTCTCCATAGTGTTTGCCTCCATCAAGTTCAGTTTCAAATACAGCATGACCAATGACTATGTGGCACTAGTCTGCCTTTTTCCTATTCAAATCCTGGCATCTCCAGCTTCTCGACTTTTAGTGACTTCCTCTTCTGGCATTTCAAAACTTACAAGTTCGTAGTCATCTCCAATCCTTTTTATTTAAAACAGAAACAACAAACACAGCAAGGCAAAAGACAGAAGCCCGTATTCATGGGCCTCATGTTGGCTTTGAATGGAGAGGGCATAAGGACTCTCCCATTATGTAATTTTCTTTCCTTCCTGAACAGCAGCTAGGGAGGAAAAAGACTGAACAAATGAGTCCCTGGCTGACTTGTGCCTTTTAAATAGACTCTAGGTCCAGCTACACAGCAAATCAACAGTCCATATTCTCATCACTTGGTTAGAAGACCAGAACCAGTTACAAAACATCTCATCATGTTCAAAATCAGGAAGTAGTGTGCTTCTCTTACATATCTCCACACTTTTTCAGAAGAAGCTGTTACCCTAGCCTCTTACACATGGAGGATTGTATCACCTTGCTCCATACTTAATAAATATAAAGTAATTGTGAGTGGAGGGAAGCACCAGCATCTTGTGAAACTCAGGAAAGACTTTGTATAGAAAGTAGTAGTTGAGCTGAGTCTTGGGAGATTGTACACATAAGCCTCTCATTTTTTTGGCTTCTCTGTAAGGAAGTTCTGGCTATGTAATGTGCAAATATTATTGGGGCAACTGTAAATTATGAAAAAAGATGTTGGATGAGTCAGTTTCCTTTAGATAAGGCCTTTATTCTGTTGACACACAAGCTTTTAAAGTGGAAAACAATTTAAATGAGCTTCCCCTTCTCTTTCCTCCTTTCCACCTCCACCTAATCTTTTGAAGAAAGGTAAAAAAAAAAAAAGTATGTCACTATACCTACTCTCAGAAACAGGATTGGTAGAAACAGCTCTCTGCCTTCCTGAAATTGCTTTGTATGACTTTGTTCATCACACATCTTCTAGCTCATCAAACAGGCAGGTCTCACAATTGTGGAAGCAAGGAATATGGCCCAGAGTGTCACTTTCTCTGTGAAACATTTAAAAAGTTACCTTGTTCCCCAAACAATGTGAACATGCTCGATCTCCTCAAAGTATGAATGCCACTTTTTTTCTTTCTTTAGGAAAGAAAATGTCAAGCCAGCAACATTCATCGGGCACCCACTCTATGCAGATCTTCCAGATTAGATAATATCTGTGTCCCCTTCCAACTATAAAGCCTATGCATGTCTTATGTACTAGTGAAGAGATCTGAAGGGAATAAAAGATAAGATTTCCACCCTCAAGAAGCCTATGCTGTAGCAGGGGAGAAAGAACAAACACTCATGGAGAAAAACAAACAACAACAATAAAACGTATAGAGGCAGTTTGGTATAGTGGAAAGGGTATTGGACAGCAGAAATTACTTCTAGTCCTGACTGAATCACTAGCAAGCTCTGTGACTGTGGGCAAGATTTTTAATCTCTCTGTTCTTTGGTTTGAGGGGCTGGGGTGGGAGGAAGAGGGAGAGACAGGTTGGATAGAATCATGTGCATTGGTGGGGCCACTAATGTATTCATCAAGAACCCTGTAGGCTGTATATTGACTTAGAAAACTACACATTAACATTATATATGTTTTCATGTATTTTTACATATTTTATTTAAAATGTCCAAATTATATTTTCATCTGATTGGGGCAGCACCAAGGAGTGTTACAGGACCCATTTAACACCTCCATTCTACAAGGTCCCTTATAGCTCTCATGTGTGAGACCTGATGGAAACTAGAAAGTTGTGACCTTGGGAAAAGAGCATAGGATAGGAGTCATAAGACTCGGGAGGAGTTCCTAGGTGGTCAAAAGCAGCTAGTAGAAATGCAATAGATTTGGAATTGGAGGATTTGATTCTTTTAGTTCTTTTTCCCCGTGTGATCCTTGGTAAATCATTTGTGTAGGTCTCAGCTTCCTCTTCTATAAAATGAGGGGTTAATAGATAGAGAGCTAGAAAGGACCTCTTGAATCACCTAGTATAACCTCCTCATCTGATAGATGGTAGAATGAAGCCTAAAGAGATGGAATGACTTGATCAAAATCATATAGCTAATAAAAGATCTTGAATTTAACTCAGATTGTTGTATTTAAAATGAATGCTTTCCACTTAATCATGCTAGATTGAGCTTAGAAAAACTCTAAGAACCTTCCTAACCCTAAGCCCTATTATTCTGGAACTAACTGGTGTTAACTACTTTTGTGACTTTGCTAAGTCATTACTCTTCTCTACACCTCAGTTCTTGAAGCATTAAAATGAAGAGATTGACCAGATGACTTATAAAATCACTTTTTCAGTTATAAAATCCTATGAGTCTATGGATAAGTCATGGAACTATGATTTCATTGGTATAAAGAGTTCCCCAATGAAGACACTCCCTCTATCATTGCAGGTCAGAACATTCTGGAACACCCCTCCAGCATGCTGGCCCCTTTCTTCCATGGGTGAGCTCCTCCTGGGGCCTTTATCTTGGAGAGGGGCCCAGGATGGTCAACCTTCATCTTCCTCTGGCTTTACTTCTGACTTTGCAGACTTTGCCAACATGGTCTTATATGAGTACTCAAATCTACCATTCCCATATATGTATATATGTATACGTGTGTGTGTGTATGTCTACATACAGAGGGCACAGAAAAGTGGTGAGAAAAAGCTGTTGTAATGGAAGAGAAGAGGGGGTAGGTGAAAGGGAGCTAGTGTACCTTACTCTCATCAGATTTGGCTTAAGGAGAGAATAATATACACACTAAATTGGGTACCTTACCCTATAGGAAAGTACGGGGGAAGAGGATAAGAGGGGGGATGATAGAAGGGAGGGGGTAATCAAAAGTGAACACTTTTGAAAAGGGACAGGGTCAAAGGAGAACACTGAATAAAGGGGGACCATATAGGACGGAGGAAAATATAGTTAGTCTTTCACAACATGACTATTATAGAAGTGTTTTGCATAACAATACATGTATAACCTATATTGAATTTCTTGCCTTCTCAGGGAAGGTAGGTGGGGAGGGAAGAAGGGAGAGAATTTGGAACTCAAAGTTCTAAAAACAAATGTCTAAACATTACTTTTACATGAAACTGGGAAATAAAATCTACGGGCAATGGGGTATAGAAATCTATCAGGCCCTACAAGAAAGTAAGGGGGAAGGTGATAAGGTGTGTGTGGGGGGTGATAGAAGGGAGGGCAGACTGGGGAGAGGGACAGTTAGAATACATGCGACCTTGGGGTGGGAGGGAGGGTAGAGATGGGAAGAAAATTTGTAATTCAAAATCTTGTGGAAACAAATATTAAAAATTAAATAAATTTTATTTAAAATTTAAATTTAAAAATTTAAAAATTAAAGAAATTTTAAAAAAAGAAATAAATGGCAGAATAGAAAAACTTGAAACCTCACTAAAGATTCAAAAGAATGAACAATTGTTTGGGAGTGCAAATACACAGAAATGAAAGACAATCTGGAAGATGAGAAGGAAAAAGTAATGACATTAAAAGAAAATATGATCTCCATCGAACAAAACATATTAATCCTAAAGAAAAGATACATAGAGATAATTGGATTATAGGTCTCCCGGGAAACATAACAATTAAAACAAAAACAAAAGGACCTGAAGTTTGTAATGCAAGAAAAAATACAATAAAAGTGCCCAGGATTTCTGAACACAAAAAACAAATTACCGATTAAAAGAATCAATCAACTCTAGGAAAACAAAACAACAGCAGAAAATAACAAAAAAAAAAACCTATGCTGCAAACTCCAAGATATGCATTGGTTAAATTCAACAATTCCAATGAAAAGCAACATATTCCACAAGTGAGACAGACCTTCAACTATACAGAGAGAACAGGAGAAAAAAAAAACTTTAAATACAATGAAAACGAAATTCAAATAACAAGATTGTTCTGCATAAGCAGAAAGGAATAAAATAATGTGTTACAAAGAGTAAAGGAGTTCAAAATGCAACACGAGGTTACATACCCTGCCAAACTGAGCCTAACCATTAATGGAAAATGATGTGCAATGCAGACACACACACATACATTTGTGTATGTATAATGCACACTATTTTTAATTAATTTGTGTGTCTGTATGTATTTCTCTATATATATATGAATATATGTATATAATATTTATACTATGTATAATATAATATTTAATTTAAGAATTACTACAAAGCAAACCTGAGCAAATGATTTGCTGTTTAACACTCCAGACAACAGAAATACATAAAAGATAAACAAATACAACTAAAGATAATAACAAAAAACTAACAGAGAAACCATTAAGAAACATCTTTTTAAAAATACCCAAGGAGACTAGGATGAAAGCCGAAGTCAAATAGAAGCAATAGCAATGAAACAGAAACATGAATATGCCTGATAACTGGTACCTGGTACTCCATGCCAACAGGTTAATTAATATTTTTATGGAATTAAACTGCAGAATGGGAAGGTGCACAAAAGGGGAGAGGAAAAGAAGACACTAGAGGGAAATATGTGATGTACTATTATCAAGTAAAAAATTACCAATGAAGAGAAAAAAAATCCTATGGTCTCTCAGGAAGAAGAGGGCTTACAAGAGAGGAGGCAAAAAAAAAGGGATGGAAATAAGAGAAAAGAAAGGGGAAAATCTTGTTTCAGTGGTGAGGGGGTGGTCTGACTGAAGAATATTATAAATGAAGATGGGGACCTTACAATAGATATAATCTGCAGGGATTTGGTTCTTAAAAAGACCACTCATCCCACCTCTGGAGGAGTATCAGAGATCCTAGGGAAAACTGACACCCAAAAGTATGGGAGAGTATGCACCCAGTGAGATGATTTCATGGCAATTGAGAAAAATGATCCTATTAAGAGAAAAAGAAAATGGATTGTATAAGAAAGGACATGGGAAATTTTATACCATACACTGATATATCTATCCTGTCTATATCCTGAAGGAATAGATATCTCTGAGTGAGGCACACCAGAAAAAAAGGGGGCTAGGGGCAAGATCTCCAACACAAAATTTAGATTGTCACTAAAACTTTTTAGAAGAGGGAACCCAAAAGAGGTATTTTAGAAGCTTTAATTTGATCAGGAATAGAGTAACTAAAGAAGGACTAAATAAATATGTGGACCATGAATTGAAGAAAAAATGTCTAGAATAGATAGAAAGAAAAGAGAAATAATGAAGAGTATAGAACAAAGAAATTAATTTTAAAAATAGGGTGCAGAAAAAGAATATTTAAAACTAACAAACAAAATGAATTGAAGGGAAGAGGAAGGCAATGTTTACTTGGCTACTTAATTGAAAGGAAAAGATGGGAAGAAGTAGATAATAGCTAAAAATAAGAAATAAAAAGGAGCTAATAAGTTAAGCAAAACTCCAAGTGTAGAGAAAAGAGTTTTTCTTCTAAAAAATAAGAATTATCTGAACCTGATTCCCCTAAGAGCTGGCAGTAGAGGCATCATAGATAGAGAACCAAGCCTGGAGTCAAGAAAACCTGAGTTCAAATCTGGTTTCAGGCATTTACAACTCTCTGCCTCAGTTTCTTCAACTGTAAAATGGGGATGATAATAGCACCTACCTCACAGGCTTGTTGTGAGAGTCAAATGAAATAAAGTAGCAAAGCTCTTAGCAAAGTCTCTGCATATTTAAAAGTGCTAGTTCCCTCCCCTTCCTTTTAACAAAGGCAAGGAGGGGGGAAAGGATTTAAGAGAAGAGGAAAAGAGCCACTGGGAATAGGTTTGCTTTAAGTAGCTAAAACAAGTTGAAACACAAAGTACTGTGTTTGCAGAGGAAGAGAGAAATGAATCACAATAAAAAACACCAGTATTAGGGAGAAATGCAGGAAAATAAATATCTAACTCAAAAAATCATTAAACTTTAAATGTAGGTGTTTTATTCCAATTTTTAAAAAAGTGACATATTGATTAAGAAAACAAAATTCCACAATTATTTCCTCACAACAAACAAACCTAAACAACAAAAACATACATAGAAAAAAGAGACCAGAATGTTTACTATTCTTCAGCTGAATCCAAAAAAAGAATTGCTATCATGCTATCAGAAAAATATGCAACCATAACATACAATGAGATAAAATGAGATAAACAAGAAAAACACATTATGCTGAAAAGAACCATAGGGAACAAAAATTTCAATATTTAACTTATATGTTCCAAGTGCCTTAGCATTATAATTTCAAAAGGAAAAAAACCCCTGAATTGCTAGGAGATATCTATCTATCTATCTATCTATCTATCTATCTATCTATCTATCTATATCTATATAGATATATAGATACAGATATAGATATGTAGTAGTGGTAGGAAATTTCAATGTCCATCTGTATGTGTTGGATAAATTTGACATAAATATAAGTAAAAAGGAAAATATAAAGTTGAACAAATTACTGGAGAAACTTGGTAAAAAAAATGATGGCCCCTTCTTAATGGGACTGATCAAGAACTCACAGATGCATGCATACCCATATATATTTCTCAACATCACACAGAGCTTTTGCAAAAATTAACCATATATTAAAGCACAGAGATATTGTAAATAAATATTAAAAGTCTATAGTCTTTACAGACTACAGTACAATAAAAATACTAATCAGTTCAGGAAGTAAAAAAAAAAGATACATACCCAAATGAAAATTAACAATAAGACACTGAATAACAAGTGAGTCAAAGTATAAATCAGAAAAACAATAAATATGTAAAACTTATACTTATGAAACAAAACATCGAAATTTCTGGGTAGCTACAAGGTGGGACACATTAAACACATTAAGTTCCTATTATATGCCAGGGACTATGCTAAGAGCTTTACTATGTTATTTCATTTGATTCTCACAACCTTGTGAGGTAGGTGCTTTTATTTTCCCCATTTTACAGTTGAAGAAACTGACACAGACAACTAGTAAATGCCTGAGATCAGATTTGAGTTTGGATTTCCCTGACTCCAAGCTGAGTATTCTATTTACTGACCCACTAGCTTCCAGCTTCCCAGGGAAAACAAATCCTTACAAGCATACAATAATAAAATAGAAAAGTAGGGCTCCAAAATGGCAGAGAAAAGGCAGAGACTTGCCTGAATTCTCTCTAAAGTGCCTCAAAAACACCTTAAATGATACCTCAAAATAAATTCTGATATAGAAGAACCTACATAAGGACAAGGTGAAACAATTTTCCAGCCCAAGACAACTTAGAAGATTGGCAGGAAAGGTCGGTTGCACTAGGAGGAGAATAGAGCATAGTCCCATGCAGGCTGCACCCCCACAAACAAGCAAAAGGCCTTGGAGACGTTGTTGTTGTTTGTCTTTTATTCTCTAAGAGGACCATAACATCAAGGAGGTGATGTCATGACATGCAAGTGAATTGAATTTAAGTAAGAGAGAGCTGTGTAAAGTCACCAGCCTCATTTTCTCCTCTGGAGCAATTTAAATCTAATGGCAAGATACAGATCAGGTTGACTGGAGAATGTCTAGGAAGCTACTGAATCAGTGGCAGTAGAGGTGGTTTCTAGACCTCTCAGTCCACAGATGGTAAGGAGGTCAGACAACTGATCAAAAGGAGATTAAATGGGTCCCTTTGCCAACAGTGGGAGCAGGATTCTGTTTCACTGCCCGTATTTGGATATGGGTCTTAGTCCGAGGACAGGAAGAGCACTAGCATATCAGAACTTATGGCCACAAGGGAGGTGGGACCCTGGTGAAAGTTCCAGGATAGAAAAGAGTGCTTACAGTTGTTCACATATAAGTATCAGGTCAGGAGGGTAGAAAACACACCTCTCCCTAGATCATACCACTTGGAAGAATCAAAAACTTACAGGTCCCCAGAATTATCTCTGAAAAGCCATACAAAAAACCCTGAAACTTGAGACAATGCCCTTTGCATTCAGGAAGCAGAGCCCCACTTTAGCATAAAGTTAAAAGTCAAGAAATAGGCTGGGAAAATGAGCAAACAGCAGAAAAAAAGATGCTGACTGTAGAAAGTTACTATGGTGACAAGGAAGATCAAAGCACAAACTCAGAAGACAACAAAGTTAAAATTGCTACTTCCAAAGTCTCAAAGAAAAATATGAATTGGTCTCAGGCCGTAGAAAAGCTCAAAATATCAGGTAAGGAGAGGTAGAGGAAACATTAGGAAGAGAAATGAGGGTGATGCAAGAAAATCATGAAAAAAAAGAGAGTCAACGGCTTGGTAAAGGAGGCACAAAAACACTGAAGAAAATAACTCCTTAAAAACAACAGAATAAGCCAGATTGTAAAAAGAGACATAAAAAATCTAGTGAAGAAAAGATTACCTTGAAAAGCAGAATTGGCCAAATAGAAAAGGATATACAAAAATTCACTGAAGAAAAGAGCTCATTAAAAGTAAAATTGGCCAAATGGAAAAGGAGGTACAAAAGTTCACTGAAGAAAATAATTCTTTAAAAATGAGAATTGGGCAAGTGGAAGCTAATGACTTTATGAGACATCAAAAAATAATAAAACAGAATCAAGAGGTTGAAAAATAAAAGCAAATGTGAAATATCCCATTGGGAAAACAATTGACTTGGAAAATAGATCCTGGAAAGATAATTTAAGAATCATTGGACTTGAAAGTCTTGGTAAAAACTGAGCCTAAATATCATCTCAAAAAAGGAAAACTGACCTGATATTCTAGAACCACACGGTAAAATAGAAAATGAAAGAATCCACTTATCACCTTCTAAAAGAGCTCCCAAAATGAAAACTCCCAGGTATATTATAATCAAAATATTCTGGAATATTCCAGAGCTCCCAAGTCAAGGAGAAAATATTACAAGCAGCCAAAAAGAAACAACTCAAGTATCCTGAAGCCACAGTCAGAATAGCACACTATTTATCAATTTCTACAATAAAAGATTGAAGAGGTTGAAATAGTACATTCTGGAGGGCAAAAGAGCTATTATTACAACCAAGAATTAACTACCCAGCAACACTGACTATAATCCTTCAGGGGAAAAATTGCACATTCATATAAGTAGAAAACTTTTAAGAAATACTGATAAAAAGACCAGGGCTGAATAAGAAATCTGATTTTCAAATACAATATTCAAGAGAAGCATAAAAAGGTAAAGAGGAAAGAGAAATCATAAAGGATTCAATAAGGTTAAACAATTTACATTCCTATATGGGAAAATGATACTTATAACTAGTAAAAGCTTTCTCATTTTTAGAGCAGTTAGAAGGCATACGCATGGGCAAAGGTCATGGTTGTGAGTTGAATATAATGAGATGATTATCTAAAAAAATAAAAGTAAGGCAAGAGAAAGTAGGATATACTGGGAGAAGTGAAAATGGAGAGGTAGAATAGGGTAAATTATCTGACACAAAAAGAGGTACAAAAGAGCTTTTACTATGGAGGGTAAGATGGGGGAAGTAATGGGAGCACCATGTGAACTTTAATTTCATCATAATTGACTCAAAGAAGGAATAATATATACACTCATTTTGGTGTATAAATGTATCTTACTCTACACGAAAGTAGGAGGGAAGGGATCAAAGAAGGAGAGGGGATAATAGAAGGGAGAGAAGATTGAGGGAAATAAAAGTCAGAAACAAAACACTTTTGAGAATAGGGAGGGTGAAAAGAGATTGAATAGGGTAAATGGGGAAAATAGGATGGAAGGAATATATAATAATCATAACTGAAAACATTTTACAGCAAATTTCTCTGCTTTTTCTGCATCCATTGTGATAATTATATGATTTCTATTGGTTTTGTTATTGATATGGTCAATTATGCTGATAATTGTGCTAATATTGAACCAGCCTTGCATTATAGCATATGGTTCTTGTGATATATTTCTGTAATCTCCTTGCTAGTATTTCATTTAAAATTTTTGCATCAATATTCATTAGGGAAATTATAATTTTCCTTCTCTGTTTTGGCTCTTCTTGGTTTAGATATCAGCACCATAAAAGGAATAAAAGGAATTCGGTAGGATTCCTTTGCCTATTTTTCCAAATAGTTTATATAGTATTGAGATTAGTAGTTCTTTAAATGTTCAAGTGAATTCATCTGTGAATCCACATGGTCCTGGGGATTTTTTTAGGAAGTTGATTTATGCCTTGTCCCATTTCTATTCATAAGATTGGGTAAGGTATTGTATTTCTTTTTCTGTTAATGTGGGTAATTTGTATTTCTGTAGATATGTACTCATTTCATTTAGACTGTCAAATTTGTTGGCATGTAATTGGGCAAAATATTTTCTAAAAATTGCCTTAATTTCTTTTTCATTGGTGGTGAATTAACCCCTTTTATCTTGATACTAGTAATTTGATTTTCTTCTTTCCTTTTTTAAGACCAAATTAAACAATGGTTTATCTATGCTTATTAGTTTTTCCATAAAGCCAGATACAAATTTTATTTATTTGTTCAGTGATTTTCCTACTTCCAGTTTTATTAATTTCTCCTTTGATTTTCAGGATTTCCAATTTGGTGTTTGAGAATTTTAAATTTGTTTTTTTTTTAAGTTGCATGCCCAATTGATTGATCTACTTTTTCTCTATTTTGTTTATGCAAGCAATTAGAGACATAAATTTTCCACTAAGTAGCATTTTGGCTACATCACATAAATTTTGGTGCGTTGTCTCATTGTTGTCATTTTCTTTTATGAAATTACTGCTTATTTCCAATTTATCCTTTTATCCACTTAATGTTTAGGATTAGATTATTTAATTTTGAATTATTTTTAGTCTCTCCACTGTCAATTATTGAATGTAATTTTTATTGCATTATAATTCAAAAAAGATGCATTTATTATTTCTGCTTTCTGCATTTGGTTGTGATTCATGGTCAATTTTTGTGTATGTGTCACATGCTGCTGAGAAAAATGTATATTTTCTATTCCCATTCTATTTTCTCCAGAAACCTATCATATCTAACTTTTCCAGAATTGTATTCAACTCCTTAAATTCTTTCTTGCTGGAGGGCGGAGCCAAGATGGCAGCTGGGAAGCAGTGACTGGCATGAGCTCCCCACCAAGTCCCTCCAAAAACCCATAAAAAATGGCTCTGAACCAATTCTAGAGCTACAGAACCCACAAAGTGGCAGAGGGAAGCAGGGCTCCAGCCCAGGACAGCCTGGATAGTCTCAGGGTAAGGTCTATCTCACACGGAGCTCCCAGCCCCCAGCTGAGGGTAGCGGAGCTGAGCCCAGTGCACGGCACGAACAGACCAGACGTGGACCTACCAGACCAGGAGACGAGTGGAGAGTGCCCTAACATGCTGAATTACTGAGCTGTGGCATCCACCAGACCTCTCAACCCACAAAGAGCAAAGACATTAGAGAAGGTTAGTAGGAAAAGCTGCATGACTGAGTTTGCGGTTCGGGCACTGCCCCTGGGGCAGCGGAGGTGGGGCAGCTTTAGAACTAAGGCTGCAGTTGGTTCTGGCCCCAGGCCCACCAGGTTGGAGGAATTAAGTGGCTGATCAGAGCAGGAGTACAGAGCCTGCTGAAGATTTAAACCCAGTCCAGGTAGGGGATTCTTGGGGAAGGAGGAGTGCTGGTGAGGCAGCACATCCACCCAAGCGTGGAACATAAACTCTTTAGTCTATAAGCAGCCACACCCCATTGAAAAATTCAAAGGTTAATTAAGTTG
>CM053622.1:98318075-98334778 GCA_028646595.1 Phalanger gymnotis
GTACGCCATCTTGGAGTGTGGGGGGGAGGAAATGGGGAGAAAATTTGTAATTCAAACACCTGTGAAAATCAATGCTGAAAACCAAACATGTCAAAAATGAATTTTAAAAAATTCTTTCTTTGCTTATATTTTGGTTAGATTTATCTAGTTTTGAGAGAGGAAAGTTGAGGTTCCCTACTAGTATAATTTTGTTAGCTATTTATCCTGTAAATCTTTCAACTTCTCCTTCAAAAATTTAATGGTATACCATTTAGTGCATGTATGTTTAGTATTGCTATGATATCGTTGTCTATCATATCTTTCAGCAAGATATACTTCCCTTTCTTATGTCTTTTAATTAGATCTATTATTGCTTTTGCTTTGTCTGAGATCACAATTGGTACTCCTGCATTCTTTGCTTCACCTGAAGCAAAACAAATTCTGCTCCAATCTGTTATCTTTACCCTGTGTGTATCTCTCTGCTTCAAATGTGTTTCTTGTAAATAACATATTGTGGGATTCTGGCTTTTAATCCATTCTGCTATCTTCTTCCATTTTATGGGTGAGTTCATCTCATTCACATTTATATTTATGATAACCAACTGTGTATTTCCCTACATGCTATTTTCCCCTTGTTTATCCTCACCTCTTACTTCCCACCCTTTCCTCACATGCATTTTACTTCTGATTACCACCTTCCCCAATCCACTCTCCCTTTTTTCAGTTTCCCTCCCCCCTTTTGTTGTCCCCATCCCTTTTTACTTACCTATAGGGTAAGATAGATTTCTATATCCAATTGAGTGTGCATGGTATTCCCTCTTCAAGCCAATATTGATGATAGTAAGGTTTAAGCCAGGGGTGGGGAAACTGTGGCCTTGAGGGGCCTTGAGGCCAGATTCCCCACCCCTGGTTAAGTTTTGCCCACTACCACCACCCTTATTTCCCCCTCCAATGTAATAGTTCTTTTATGGCTCTTTTATGTGGGATAATGTACCCTATTCAATCCTTTCCCTCCTTCCCATGCACTTTTCTTTCTTATCTCTTTAATTTTTTTTGGGGGGGGGGAATTATCCCATCAAAGTCACCTTACATCCATGCCTTCTGTCTATATATACTCCTTCTAAATGCTCTTATAGTAATAAAGTTTTTGAGAGTTACAAATATTATTTCATCATATAGAAATATAAACAGTTTAACCTTATTGAGTTTCTTAAGGTTTTATCTTTCTTGTTTCTTTTTTATTTTTACCTTTTTATATTTCCTTTCAGTCTTATATTTGGAGGTTATATTTTTTATTCAGCTCTGGTCTTTTAATTAGGAATGCTCAAAAGTATTCTATTTTGTTAAATGCACATTTTTCTCCTGAAAGGTTATATTCAATTTTGTCAGGTAGATGATTCTTGGTTGTAATCCTCACATATCACATTCCAAGCCCTCTGGTTCTTTAATGTAAAAGCTGTCAAATACTCTGTAATCCTGATTGTAGCTCCATGATATTTGAATTGTTTCCTTTTGGCTGCTTTCAGTACTTTCTCCTTGATCTGTGAGCTCTGGAATTTGGCTATGATGTTTCTGGGAGTTTTCATTTTGGGATTGCTTTCAGGTGGTGTTTGGTGGATTCTTTTAATTTCTATTTTGCCCTCTGGTTCTAATATATCTGGACAGTTTTCTTTGATAATTTCTTGAAACATGTTATCCAGGCCTTTTTTAAATCATGGCTTTCAGGTAGTCCAATAATTCTTATCTGTCATGGATCTATTTCTAGGTCAGGTTTTTTTTTTCCAATGAGAAATTTCACATTTTCTTTTCTTTTCTTTTTTTTTTTTACTTTTTTGATTGTGTTTTATCATATCTTCATTTCTTATAGCTTCCACTTGCTCAATTCTAATTTTTAAAGAATTATTTTCTTCAACGAGTTTTTGTGCTTCCTTTTCCATTTGGCCAATTCTATTTTTTAGGGAGTTATTTTCTTAGCAAATTTTTGTATATCTTTTCCCATGCTATTGACTTTTTTCATGATTCTCTTACATTCCTCTCATTTCTTTCCCCAATTTTCCTTCTACTTTTCTAATTTGCCTTTTTAATGTCCTTTTAAAGCTTTTCCAGGAATTATTTTTGGGCCTGAGATTAAATTACATTTTTCTTTGAGGCTTCATATGTAGCCATTTTGACACTATTGTCCTTTTCTGCCTTGATTCTCCCTGTCACCATAGTAACTTTCTGTGGACAAGTTCATTTCTTTTTTTGCTCTTTTTTTCTGCCTTTTTTGTTACTTGGTGTTTTTATGTAAGATTTGTGGTCTCTTTCTGCATTGTCCCAAGTTTTTTGTGCTAGGGCTCAGGGTCTTACTGTTTGCTTTCATTTTGATTTTAGGGCTTAGCTGTTCATTTTTGCTGGAGAGTAGACGATCCTTCTGGTTTATACTGGGAGGTGGTTCCTTTGTCGACCTCCCCTGGGTGTGGTGTCTAGCTGCTGCTTCCAGGGTCGGGGCCTTGCTGCTGGATTTCTATGGTAGTAGAATCTTTCTGGTGGTTGGCCCTGGAGAAGGGATATTGTTGCTGATCTGTCACAGGGATGTGGCCCTGTACCTTGGTTGCTATGGAAACAGGGTTTCTATGCTGGCAGGCCCTTGAGGAGTAATTCACTGTTGGTTAGCCTTGGGGCAAGGCTTCACTACTGGTCAGCAGTGGGAGTCAAGCCTTTGCTGGTGGCTACCTGTTCAGCTTTGTCATGCCGAACTCTTGCCTAGGGCGCTGCTGGTTTTCAGGGGCTTGGGCCTCACTGGTAGATTGTCTCATGCTTGTAGCCTTGTTGCAGGCCCCCTGCTATGAGGCTAGATGCTGCTACTGCTGTTGGATCTTGCTCCCCTCCCACGCCAGTGAGACAGATCTTTCTTGCCATGCTGGTAATCTGCTCCCATTTCTCTAGATCAATTCTGAAGTGGTTTTCTAGTTGTTGAGAGAGGAATTTGGTAGTGCTTCAGGGGTTTCCTTCCTTACTCCAGCATCTTGGCACCTAAATGAAGCATTATTTTCTATACAGCCCTCCAGTGATCAATCAGTATCCACTTCAACATGCCCAGTGACTAAGGATATCATTACCTCACCTGGCAGCTCTTACATTTCTGTTAAGGCTGCTCTCTCTTCTGTGTGACAATAGTTCAAATATTCAAAAACAGCTTTTGATCTTCCCAACCATCTCTAATTTTAATGACACTAGCAATAATAATATCAACATTACTATTAATGATTATATGAAATATTACTAATAATTAGTATGTTAAATATTACTAGTAATGATGACACTAATATTGATAATAATGGCACAAGATCAAACCTCTTTGGTGTCATTTGATTCTTATTCATAGCTCTTGTGAGGGATTGCTATAACAAAGTACATGTTAACCCAACCTATTTACGTAATTGGAAGCCTAGTCATTGGTGGATCCTAAGCAAATCTTTATTTATTTATAGCATTCTTCCTATCTTTTCTCTGGAGAAGAAGAGAGATTGTTAAATTGCCTTTAATTGGTAATTAGCAGCTTTCTGCCAAAAGCCCAAGGCACTTGATTAACTAGACTATGGTCTTCATTGGAAAGAAATCATTTACTAAGCACTGAATTGTGCATGATACTATTCTGGGTAAGTTAGACAAAGAATACCTCATTTGATTATCATTTGGAACAAGGAACACTTAACCCATTGAGGAGAAGAATGAGTTGGAAAGGTAAAAAGACTTTTTTTTTGAATATTTAAGTACTGTTACATGAAAGAAAAAGCAACCCTATTCAATATGTATTCTGAACGCACAACTAGGATTAAGAGGTGGATGATTTATAGGCAAGTAGACACAAACTCAATATGTAAGAAATAGATTAGGAAAGGGAGCTAGGTGGTACAATGGATAGAATTTTGGAGTGGGAATCAGAAAGACCCAAGTTCAAATCCTACCTCAAGCATTTATTAGCTATGTGGCCCTGGAAAGCGATTTAACCCCTGTCTACCTCAGTTTCCTCATCTATACAATGAGAATAATAATAACACCTATCTCTCAGAGTTTTTGCAAGGAAAAAAATCAGATATTTGTAAGATGCTCTAAAAAACTTAAGGTGCCGTATGAATTCTAGTATTATCTTTAGTATTACTTATATTGTTATCATCATCATCATCATCATCACTTCTACTATGATCAGAAGCTCAGGTAAATATGACAAGAATTCCAAGGGTCCATGGCCTGAAATAAAGTTAAGGTGCTAGACTTTCTGAGGAGCAAGTAGTAACTTGCACTCCAAAGAATGATGATGTGAATCCACACATGGCATTGAGAAAGAGATCAACCAGTAAGAGTCAGAGGAAGAAAGAATGAGTAGGTAGGTTTGATAATTTCCTCCTGATTCCATTGAAACAGTCTTTTGTTGATCTAACAGTAACAAGAGAGAGGTCTGATCTCTTTCTAGGGAATCTAGAATGTGGAAGAGAGCTCCCTGACACTTGTCAAATCTCACAACTACTACTCATTATTAGAAATTTTTATAAAGAGACACAGTTTTAGAATCTACAGAACATAGCTAAGGGTTATGAAGACCTTAGTAAGAAATTGAAGACCTTAAGGGAATGTGTTCTTTTTTATCTTTGCCATTAATTGAAGGTGGCAACCTCATGCAAGAAAGTCAGATCTAAGAGTATCTGGTGCCTGTTAAAAAGATGGTGCCTGACAACAGATCTTAGATATCAAAACCACTAATTAAAATATAGGATGGACTCTTGGGCAGTGATATAATGTACCTTACAAGGACCAGTCAATAAGGCAGGTGCTATAGTCATTCCCATTTTACACATGAGGAAACTGAGGCTAAGTGATTGAGTAACTTGCCCAGGGTGACACATCTAGTAAATACATGACACAGCATTAAGTCTTCCTATTTCCAAGTCCAGTTCTTTATCTATTACACCTTCCATATGAAAATCCACAGAAGGAAACAAAGAAATCTAGCCTGTAGAAGGAATGTAAGGGAGACATGATAGCTGTATTGAAGGGCTGTTATGCAAAAGTGAGATTAGATTTAATTTTTTTTTCAAGCAGGAAGATATTTATTTATTGATTTAAATTTATTTATTTTTAGTTTTCAACATTCACTTTTGTAAGATTTTGAGTTCTTAATATTTCCCCCCTCCCTCCCCAAGATGGCAGGCAATCTGATGTAGGCTATACATGTACAATCATATTAAACATATTTCCACGTTAGTCGTGTTGTGAAAGAAGCATCAGAACAAAAGGGAAAATCCATGAGAAAAAAAAAAAGGGAAAATAGTATGCTTCAATCTGCATTCAGATTCCATAGTTCTTTCTATTGATGTGGATAGCATTTTCCATCATGAGTCTTTTGGAATTGTCTTCATTGCATTGCTGAGAAGAGATAAGTCTAACAAAATTGGTCATCACACAATGTTGCCGTCACTGTGTA
This sequence comes from Phalanger gymnotis, assembly GCA_028646595.1. Lineage (NCBI taxonomy): Eukaryota > Metazoa > Chordata > Mammalia > Diprotodontia > Phalangeridae > Phalanger > Phalanger gymnotis. Next base: position 98,323,519 of record CM053622.1, read on the forward strand.
CATCATTCTCTTGGTTTTGCTCACTTTACTCAGCATCGGTTCATGCAAGCGTGTTGGTAAGCAAAATGGGCTCCTTAGCACTTAGTGCCCTTGAAGAGTTTGGCTTTTGTTTGCTTTGAGTAATGCTAAGCCCCAGGCCCAAACCCCTATTAGGTGTGGAACCTATGTGGGTGTGAATTGGTGACTGGGGTGGAGCCCAAGGTGGGGCTGGCTAAGGGGAGGTGCTAACTCCAGAGTCATGCCCCATTAGGTGTTAACCTAATCTATGTGGATGTGAACCTCCTAGGGTCCTAAGGGGAGGGGCTAACTCAAGAACCTATCATAGCAGCCTAAATTCTGGTCATTCAGCTGACATTTGATGACGTCTGAAGCCCTACAAGAAGGGAGGACAGAGCCATTTGTACAGGGCTCTTAAGATGGTGTTGATGAGGAGACTCCAGGCCGCTGTAGCTAGGGAGCCCTCCAGCTTGTCAACCCTGGATGCTGAGACTTTGTTGAACTCTGGTAACTACATATTGGGATTTGAATCAGACAAGGTCTGTCTGTTGATGTTTGTAATTTGTATTTTGCTCTGAAGTTCAGCGTGCTGGTCTTTTTCCCCTGAACTAAGTGAATTGTATTTGTGCGCTGAATTAAAGTAAGCTTGCCAACCCTTTAACCTTGCTTTCCTTATTAAGGCAGATCGAAAGAATCTGTGCTTTGGCGGGTGCTAGCAGCTTTCTGGGTGCTGGTTGTTGGTGGATCTCGCACCCCCACAGAAGCTGCTAGCTGGATTGTTAAAACAGCAAGTCTCCAGGTTTTTTCTGAAATCTGCTTGCTCAACATTTCTTATGGAACAATAGTAGTCCATTACATTCATATAGCACAACTTGTTCCTCAATTGATGGGCATTTCCTTACTTTCCAATTCTTGGCCACCATAAAAAGAGCTGCTATAAATATTTTTGTACATGTAGGTCCTTCCCCCTTTTTTATGATCTCTTTGGGATACAGACCTAGTAGTGGTATTGCTGGATCAAAGGATAGGAACAGTCCTATAGCCCTTTGGACATCATTTCAAGTTGTTCTCCAGAAGGGTTGGATCTGTTGAAAACTCCAACAATGCAATAGCGTTCCAATTTTCCCATATCTTCTACAACATTTATCATTATCCTATTTTGTCATGTTAGCCAATCTGATAGGTGTGATGTGGTACCTCAGAGTTGTTTTAATTTGTATTTCTCTAATCAATAGTGATTTAGAGCATTTTTTCATATGATTATAGATAGCTGGAATTTCTTCCTCTGAAAATTGCCTGTTCATAGGCTTTGACCATTTAACAACTGGGGAATGACTTGTATTCTTATAAATTTGACTCAATTCTCTCTATATTTTAGAAATGAGACTTTTATCAGAGGCATTGGGTGTAAAAATTCTTTTCCAGATTTGTTTCCCTTCTAATCTTGGTTGCATTTGCTTTATTTGTGTAAAACCTTTTTTAATTTAATGTCATCAAAAGTGTCCATTTTGCAATTCATAGTATTCTCTGTCTCTTATTTGGTCATAAATTCTTCCCTTCTCCATAGATCTGACAGGTAAACTATTCCTTGCTCTCCTAATTTGCTTATAGTTTTACCCTTTATGCCTAAATCGTGTACCCATTTTGACCTTATCTTGGAATACTGTGTAAAATGTTGGTCTATGCTTAGTTTCTGCCATAATGTTTTCCAGTTTGGGAATTAGATTTATTCTGCTTATACCCAAAAGGTAGAATTAAGGGCCCGTGAGTAGAAATGAGAAAAAAGGCGAAATTTTCACCCAGAAAAACTTTCTAACAATTAGAATTATTTAAAAAATGGAATGATTGCAATTTGAGGCAATGTATACCACTCACCAGAGGTCTTCAAGCTAAAGGTGGGGTGAGGAGGGGATTGGAGAAAATAGTTTAGAGATTAAACTTGATGCCCTCCCAACACAGAACCTATAACTCAATGTATTGGTTTGGTGAGCAGTTGCATGATGAGTCGTTTAACTACTCAGTCTGTTTCCTCATTTGTAAAATAGGCATAATGATACACTCTCAATCTTATGAGCTTTTTATATGTAAAACTGAAAACTTTAATTCACTATATTAATATTATAAGTAGAAACAGCAAGAAGAATAATGATGATGATAACGAATGACTAATAAGGGAAATATGTCATTGTGACATTTGGTATTATTTTTCATGTTCCTCTATCTAGATCATCTCTGGATGAATTTTGTTTTTACCTCCCTTTTCAGGAGTCTCTCTCCCAGCTCTTCTGTCTCCCATTCTCCCCAGCTTCTCAGAGTCTTTAATTTTTCAGCCCCATTCAGTCAGTTAGCCAATGAGTCAATGAGCATTTATTAAACGTTTACTATGTATCAGATATATGTTAAACTGGAATTACAAAGTGAATAAAAACATGTTCCCTGTCCTCAAAGAACTTACTTTCTAGTTGTTAGCTGAGGATAACCAGAAAGAAGAATGAATTTGGCCAAGAAAATGAACATTCTTAATCTTTGCCTAGGCTTAAATCTGTGCTTTTATGATTACCTTTTGTAGAATCAGGGATTTGGACTAGGTGATCTCACAGATCTCTTCAAGTTATATGTGACCCAGTGAATAGAATGCTGACCCTGGGATCAGGAAGGTGTTGTTAGTCATTTCAGTCTTGTCTAATTCTCCATGACCCCATTTGGGATTTTCTTGGTAAAGATACTATAGTGGTATACCATTTCCTTCTCCTGCTCATTTTACAGATGAGGAAAATGAGGAAAGCAGGGTTAAATGACTTGCCCAGAGTCATATAACTAATAGGTATCTGAGTCCAGATTTGAGCTCAGGGAGATGAGTCTTCCTGACTTCAGGTCCAGTGCCACCTAACTACCCCTGGAATCGGGAAGACCTGAATTCAAATATGATATCCCACTTTAACTGCCTGACCCTCAGCAAGTCACTTGCCTTCTGCCTGCCTCAGTTTCCTCAACCATAAAGTAAATAAAAATAGCACCTATCTCCTGGGGATTTTATGAACCTCAAATGAGATAGTATTTGTAAAGTACTTAGCACAGGACCTAGCACATAGCCTTTTAATAAATGTTTATTTCCTTTCTATAAACTTCTGATCTTTTTATGTCTTCTCAAAAACTTCCCTCACCAGCAACCTCTTCAAAATAAAATTGTACTGTGTTCTATTTCCTTTCCACTATCTGTGCCACTGAAAGTAATCTAATATTCTAATCTCTGCTTATGTCATTAATCATTTATAATCAAGGTGTTAATCCTCCAGGACACAAGTAGTCCCCAACCAATGAGCAGTTTGTGTTCCAGAAGTTTGTTTGTTTAGAACTCAGAATGCATTTCCCCATGGAAACAGCATTATAAATATTGGTTAGGTTCCCAGATTGGCCTACAAAACCTAGATAATAACAGAGTCATAATTTTGTACATTCACAATCAGGAGATACACACACACATAAACATACACACACATATATAGTTGTCTCTCTATATACGTATATAAGTATCTATGTATAAACACAGATGTACATGTATACATATATCCCTTCCCTTATCAAATATGTAATATTTTATGTATGTGTATGTGTGTGTGTGTGTGTGTGTGTGTGTGTGTGTGTGTGTGTGTGTGTGTGAAAACAGTAGGCAACTCGATAGCTCAGTGGATAAAGTACGGGGCCTGGAGTCAGGAAGACCTGAATTCAAATGTGGTCTGAGACACTTAACAGCTGTGTGACCTTGGGCAAGTCACTAAATCTCCATTTGCTTTGATCTACTGGAGAAGGAAATGGCAAATCACTCCAGTATCTTTGCCAAGAAAATTTCATGGACACTATTGGCACGATGTGGTCCACAGAGTTATAAAGAGCTGGGTATGACTGAAGGACTGAACAACAACAACAAATAAAAACAGTACTGTTGTAACACTAGCAGTGAAAGAGGAATGTTGGATAAGAAATGGGGAGTGTAATATTTTTGTTTCTTTTTTTATCTTGAAAGTTGGTACTTAAGAAAAAAAATAGTTTACTTGGCGGAGGGTGGGTCTATGGTTGGAACCTTCTGTGAAGATGCTTCAGGGAACTTGTGGGCACTTTCCAAAATTTTAGAGGCTTATGGTCCTGTACCATGTCCAAGTTCACTTCAATGCCAATTTTTATTCTTTCCCATGATGCAATTGTATGACTGGCACTATTCCTAGGGCTTATTGGCCTTGATTAAAGTCATTTTGGGCTCACAAATTATGATGAAGGAAGAGCAAAGAGGGAAAAAGAGGGGATGGTAAGAGACATTTCTGAAGAGTAGAGAAAATGGTGTGCGAAAGGAGTAAAGGGGTTAATGGGCATGGAATTTATACTTGAGAAACGGATGGTTGCTTGATGAGGAATTAAGTAAGCCTTGAGGAAGAGCAAAAGATAAAAGAAAAGTGGGAAACTTACAAGGTACCCCAGATGGGAATAGAGGAGAAACAGATGACTAGGCCTCTGTACCTGCCACTAAAAGAAGGTTTCCTCCTTCTGAGGTGAAAGAAAGGAAATTGTAGAAAAAAAGCTATTGGATCAGATGATTCCTCACACCTACCTGGCAAGGTGCCTTCTATTAGGTGGCACACATACCTTTTCAAAGCTGCCAATTATTTTCCAGGCCTACTTGAGATTATTCTTAACAATGGTATTAGGTATTGTTGAAGAAATTAAACACTGGGGTGTGAAAGACATTTAATTCTACTGTTCTGTGCAGGAAAAATGAGTTTTCAAGAGGAAGGATTAAGCAGAAAGTTGAGTTTGGAGAAGGGAGAAATTATTTCTCTTTTAAGTAGAGAGAGGGAATAAGTTGAGATCTTATTTTTAATTCGAGGGAATATAAGGAACCAAGAGCCAGCAAGGCATAGTGAATGATAATTATGGTCTTGGAGTTAAGAAGGCTAGGTTTAAATTTCACCTCTGATATTTAACTAGCTGTTTAAATACACGTTAGTTCTTTAGGCCTCTCTTTCTCCATTTATAAAATGGGAAGGTTGCATTTCTTTTCTAGCTGTAAATCTGTAATTTATAATCATATGAGCTTTGATAAACAGTAAAGTATGTATGCTTGAGAAAACAAAGAACCTGGGATCAGGAGAGAGCTAGATTCAAACGATATACCCTCCACTTACTAGCTGTATGACCATGGACAAGTCAAAACCTTTCTGAGGTTCCAGTTTCTCATCTATAAAATGGGGATAAAAACAGCCATTGTATTTTACCTCACTAAGTGTTTTGAGGATCCAATGAAATAGAATGTAGGAGAACTTCTAACAATCTTTAAAGCATTATGTTATTATTTTACTTATGGTTGTTATTTGTGAGAAGTATGAGGTGATCAGAAGTCGTGTATTAAGACTGGGAGTTTACTTTAAATGTAAATGCCATGTGCCATGTTATTTTCTGTGCCTGTGATTTCCTCCCCATCTTCTTCAGCCTGTCCAATTCCTCCTCATTCTTTAAAACCTAACTAAAATCGCACCCGTTTTCAGCCTCTAATCCTCTACCTTCCATCAGCCTCTACTCTCTAATCGGTAGTAACCTTTTCTCCTTCTGAACTCCACAGTGGCCTTTTGCTAATGCCTACATGATTTATGCACCCCTATAAAGGGCCTGTGATTTCCTCAGCTCTGGCAATTCCTAATGTAGTGAGTCCTTGTAGAAGCACAGATTCTAGCCCCTCGTTGACTTAATACATAAGTTTTAAGGAGTCCCCCAAAGCATAAAGAAGTTGAGGAACTTGCCCAGCCTCACTCAGCTAGCACTTTCAAAGGTAGCATTTGGGCACATCTTCTTGACTTAGCCTGGGACTCTGGCTGCCTATTTCTACTATAGTTATTTGTGTGTATGGAACATCTCCCAACTAAAATGTAAGTTCCATTTGGGCTGGGACTGTTTCTTGTCTAAATGATGTACCTAGCTTAGAACTTAGTTTAATCTGCTGCAGGTAGTATGTCTGGTAAATGTTTGGGGAATGGGATTACGTTGGATTGAAAAAGTTCTATTGAGCAGCTAGTATGTTCCTAACTAACGGTACTGCGCTAAGCAGCATAAGATGTTTCGTCTGTTGCAAAAGAACTTACTTTTTAATTTAGGGTCATAATATTTGCTTGTAAAACAAAACAAAATAAAAACTAGATAATGATGATAGCATTTATATATATAGTACTTAGCACTTTAAGGTTTATAAGAGCTTTACAAATATTACCGTATTTGATCTTTACAAAAATGTGGGAGATCTTATCTCTACAGATGAGGAAACAGAGGCAGGCAGAGCTTAAGTGACCTTAATACAGAGTCACACAGTGTCTAAGACTGTATTTGAACTCAGAGCTTATTGGTTTCAGGTTCAAAGTTCCAGCATTTTTTTTTGTATAGACTGTCCCCCCCACTCTAGGATTTCATCTCCCTCCTTACCCTTGTGCCTTAAGACAGAGCCAGAACCCATCTGAAGAGTGATCCCATCTACTCTCCTGAATCTATCCTACTTCTAGGGTGCCTTCTCAGAGAAATAGACTACAAGCCTATGCAAGACTTCACTAAGGGAAAATATTTATGAGCTTGCAAGTTCCCACCATAAGCCTTCATCCATATCCAAGAACCCTACTCACCTGCCTAGCATAAAGAAGTTTCTGGGTGCCTCACTCAGATTAGCCCCACTGAGCCCTTTGGGCCCAATCCTCCAGTCTCTCCCAGGAAAATCCTCTCTCTCCTCTACCTTCTCTGTGTCTCACTGTGATCAGCGTGCTCCCTGATCACCATATCTGCCTTCACTTCCACACCACCAACTTTTCCCACTTAACAAGTTATACTCAATAAAGATCTATAATCACACACATGCACATACACACACACACACACACACACACACACACACACACACACAAACCCCACAACCAACCAAACAAAAATTAACTCTACTGGTTGTATGTCCCTGTCATACTAGAACAAGCCATAAACCAGAGACATCAGGCCTTTTATAAGTGCCTAGATTCCTTTAAATATCAGCTTAATCATCATCTTCAATAATAGGCCTTTCTTAATTCTCCCTATAGTTAACTACTTTATATATTGCATGGTTTACATATATATATGTATATATGTCTATGCATACATATGCGTATGTATACATATACATACATACACACATACATACATACATACACATAAATATGTACATGCTTTTTCTTCCAATAGAATGTAAGCTTTTAAGGCAAGGACCATTTCACATTTGTTTGTTTCCAGTACCTAGAGCATAGAGACATGTAGTAGGTGTTTAATATATGTTTGTTGATTGATTAATTAATTAGAAAAGAAGCATTCCAGAAGTAGGGGATTTTATTCATTTTCTACATTAGGGGGAAAGGGAGGCGGGGCTCTGAAAAAAAGACCACATAAAGCTTTCTCTGAATTTGTCTCCATTTTCGGCCAAACAGCTTGCTGGAGGAATTATACAAGTATCAGATAAGAGAATCAAACCAAATTCTCTCTTTTTAGCATTGACTGGGCTCCAGTTGGCATCAAAACTGAACATTAGCTGCCTTGCTGATGAGTGACACATAATTAGCATGGAAGAGAAAAGTGTTCAGTCTTGGCTGTTATCTGTTTGGTCTGGACCATGAGCATTCGAGAGCAATGATAAAAGAAAAATACAATTAAAACATACACATACAAAAGAAACCTATATCAGGTTGATTAGGCAGCAGGAAGGGGAGAAAGTTGGGGCCTGGAAATAAGGGCACATCTGATTTCTGCATTTTCTGTAATTATATCTAACAACAAAAAAGCATGTGAATGGGAAATGTGGGAGAAACACAGATTAATGTTTTGAAGTTATTATGAGGATAAAGCCCCAAATTATGTTGCAGTGGTGAAAAAGACTTTCATCATTTCAGGATAATGAAAAGGGGGCACCAAAACAAAAATAAAACATGTGAAAAGTGTCTATTTGCACATAAAATCAAAATGGTGATGGCTAAGGATTATCTGTCCCCAAATTGCATTTGATTCGACTGTAATTAGAATGAAAATTAGTCAATGCCTGGGTCATGATAATAACACTGATGGGTGGGCTCACCTCCTAGCCAGCTGAGAAGTGGGATTTCAAAGAAAAAGGAGCCCCACTCCAGGAACCAGGAGTCCTGGTTCTTAATTCTACCAGAGCTATGTACTGTCCGGGTCACTTAGGTAAGCCTCTTTGTTTCTTAAGGCCTTAGTTTGTTCATGTTTTAAAGGAAAGTGTTAGACTAGATAGTCTTCAAGGTGCCTTCCTGTGCTGACAAATGTGTGAACTCAGCAACAGGATGGTATAGTGGAAATACTGCTGGTCTTGGTGTCTGGAGACTTGGGTTTGAGTCTCATCTCTTCCACCTGCCAGCTATGTGATAATAGGCAAACATATTACATCTTTACAAACCTCAGGCTTCTCATCTATAAATAGGGATGACATTATTCGTGTGACTTTCCTCCCTGGGTTGTAAAGATAGAGATTAAGGACTAAACCTGCAATTTTATTAATATAGAAAACTCCCAGATGATGAAACCTCTTACATGAAGCTTCCTATTCTAGAGAGTTGCCTATAGAACTGAGAGATGTGACTTGACCAAGGTCACACAGTCAGTATGGGTCAGGTAAGATTTGAACCTAGGTCTTCTTGTCTTCGCGGACAGCTCTCTATTTACAACATCAGATTGACTTTCTTTGTGAGGTCGATGCTTTGAAAATTAAAAAGTGCTGTAGGAATGTAGGAATGTGAGCTATTAATATTATCAACCACCTCACCAAGGGTTTTGAGTCCCCAGTATACATATGGTCAAACTGAAGCACGGCAGTTTGCTCAATGAATGACCATATTGATGGTAACCTGGTAATAATGGATATTTTCATAGTAATTAACCATTCTTCAAATTTATTTATAGTTTAAAACCTGAGACCCCATTTCAAGACCATGAAGTTTATAGTGAAAGATTTCATCTAAAAACACTTTCTAAAGGGGAACATTCGAGATTAATAGCAGTGCATGGGGCAGGTGCCACATCTTGTAATTATCTTGGTCTGAGGAATGTTTGAAAAGGAGATGAAACTTCTATTCATTTTATCCCCTGGACCTACCCTTACCCATCTTACTCTTCAAAGATCAAATGGTTAGAAGACATTTAGTCCAACCTCCTCATTTTACACATTGGGAAACTGAGAGAGGTGAAATGTATGCCCAGACACCTAGACGAAGTAATTGGTAGAGAAATGATTTAAACTTGGGTCCTCTGACTCTACTTCTAGGTATTAGATAGAAGGCTGGGCCTTGAGTAAAGAAAACCTAGATATTCAAGTCCCATCTCTGATTTTAGTTGTCTATTCCTGAGAAGATCATAGTCTTTAAATATCCAAGGTAGCCCCAAGACCATAAGTTGTGGAGAAGTTAAGAATCTACTTTGGTGAAGGGAGTTTTATACTGGAAGGTCTCCATTGATCAAAATACAGGTCTGAACTAAAAATAAACAATGAAATAAAATCCTGCATAGTATAGAAAGATTGCAGAATCATTAAAAAGGATAACTGCTTGGAAAGGAACATGAACAGCAATTTTCTCCCTTCCTCCAACCAGCATCCCAGCCCCTTTCTCTGAGCACCTGTACATGGCAAAGGATGGCAGCTGTAATCCTGCCCACGAGGATAGTTTAGCCAATGAATGATTATCCTTCACTGGCAGCACATTAATGAATAACTGAACTAATTGTTCTTCTCTGTTTACAGACATCAGCACTGGCCTGGCTTTAGTCATTAAATACATTGATGAGTACAAGTAGAGAGGAAGATTTATCCCATTGACAACATACTCCAGTTAAAAGCTGTGTGGCATGAAACAATACTTAATTTGCATTTGTTATATCACTTAAGTATATGTTAGAGGCAGTGCATTGTATTGGATAGAGCACTAAACCTGGAGTCAGGTAGACCTGGTTTAGAGTCTCAGACTTTGCTGTGAGATCCGACATAATTCACTTACACCTTCTGCTACTATTTCCTCATTTGTAAAATGGAAGTAATAATACCTGTGTTGTTGTTCAGTCATTTAAGTTATGTCTGACTCTTCATGATACCATTTAGGGTTTTCTTGGCAAAAAAGTTTTGAAGAACTTTGTCTTGGCAAAGATACTGGAGAGGCTTGACATTTCCTTCTCCAGATCATTTCACAGATGAGGAAACTAAGGCAAATTAGGTTAAATGACTTGCCTAGGGTCACACAACTAGTAAGTGTATGATGCCAGATTGGAACTCTGGGACATGACTCTTCCTGACTTCAGGCCCAGCACTGTATATACTGTACCAACTAGCAACCCCTAATAATGCTTGCAGTACCTGAAATAATGTTTGTAAACACTTAGCAAATTACCTGGTGCATAGTAGCTACTCCATAAATGCTTATTCTCTTCCCTTCCCCCTACCTCACAAAATTGTGAAGATCAAATGACATAATATATATAAAGAGCTTTGCAAAACTTAAGACACTTTATATATAATCTTTATTATTAGCTGTTATTTATGGCTTTATATCTTATAATAATAACATGATATTTATATAGCGCCTCGAGTTTGACAGAGCTCTTTGCATGCATTATCTCTTTTGACATTCTGAGGTTGGTATTACAGGTATTTTCAGGAGGTACAATGTTGGGTGGTGGATAGAGGGCCAGTCTCAAAGTAAGAAAGACATAGGTGAAAGTTCCTCTGAAACATATTGGTTGTGTGACCCTGAGCAGGTCCCTGGACCTCTCAGTGCCCCCAGGCAACTCTCTAAGGTTATAAATATCACAGAATCCAGAAAAGTGCAACAAGAGGGAATTCCCTCATTAGGGAATTTCCCACCCCAGTGAAATCACATGTTTTGTTCTGTTCTTGTGGTCGGCATTATCATTTATTTATGCTTACCTTATAGCACATACCCAGGATCTGATCTTTTTGGAAACGAAACGTCACTGGGATTTCTGGTTCTGGCCTCAATTTCACAGGATAAATTACGTCCTCTCCAATCGGAAGATATTTCCCTGTCTTTCTTTTTTTTTTTTTTAATAATTTTTTTTATTAACATCTTGAGTTTTCAGCATTAATTTTCACATGCGTTTGAATTACAGATTTTTCTCCCCATTTCCACCCCCCCCACTCCAAGATGGCGTACACTCTGGTTGCCCCGTTCCCCAGTCTGCCCTCCTCTCTGTC
>CM053622.1:98335278-98353031 GCA_028646595.1 Phalanger gymnotis
AAAGAAACAATTTGAGTATTGTGGAAACACAATCAGAATAACACAAGATCTAGCAGCTTCTACATTACGAGATCAAAGGGCTTGGAATATGATATTCTGGAGGTCAATGGAGCCAGGCCTAAAACCAAGAATCACCTACCCAGCAAAACTCAGTATCATGCTCCAAGGCAAAATATAGATTTTCAATAAAATAGAGGACTTTCAAGCTTTGTTAGTGAAAAGACCAGAGCTGAATAGAAAATTTGACTTTCAAACACAAGAATCAAGAGAAGCATGAAAAGGTAAACAAGAAAGAGAAATCACAAGGGACTTACTAAAGTGGAACTGTTTTTTTACATTCCAAAATGGAAAAATGATGTGTATAATTAACGAGATGTCAGTATTAGGGTATATACATACACACATACATACATACATATATCTATCTATCTATCTATCTATCTATCTATCTATCTATCTATCTATATATATATATATGTATGGACAGAGGGCACAGGGTAAGTTGAATATGAAGGGATGATATCTAAAAAATATCAAATTAAGGGATGGGAAAGGAATATATCGAGAGAGGGAGAAAGGGAGAGATAGAATGGGGTAAATTATCTTGCATAAAAGTGGCAAGAAAAATCAAAAAATTCTCTCCTCACTTCTCTCCTCCTCAAAAAAAATCAAAAAATCAAAATAAAAAAAAGTTCTATTGGGAGGGAAGAAGGGGCAGGTGAGGGGGAATGAACGAATCTTGCTCTCATCAGATTTAACCTGAGGAGAGAATAACATACACACTCAATTGGGTGTCCTATCCCACAGGAAAGAAGGAAGGAGATAAAAAAGGGAGGATGATAGAAAGGAGTATATAGGGGGAGGAGGTAATCAAAAGCAAACACTTTCGAAAAGGGACAAGGTCAAGGGAGAAAACTGGTTAAAGGGGGATAGGATAGGAAGGAGCAAAATATAGTTAGTCTCTTGAAACATGAGTATTGTGGGAGAGTTTTGCATAATGATATGCATGTGGCCTATGTTGAATTGCTTGCCTTCTTGGGGAGGGTGGGTGGGGAGGGAAGAAGGGAGAGAATTTGGAACTCAAAGTTTTAAAAGCAGATGTTCAAAAAAAAGTTTTTGCATGTAACTAGGAAATGAGATATACAGGCAATGGGGCATAAAAATCTATCTTGCTGTACAATAAAGTAAAGGAAAAGGGGATGGGGGGAGTGGGGTTACAGAAGGGAAGGATGACTGGGGAATGGGGCAATCAGAATATATGCCATCTTGGAGTCGGTGGGAGGGTAGAAATGGAGAGAAAATTTGTAATTCAAACTCTTGTGAAAATTAATGCCGAAAATTAAAAATATTAAATAAATAAATAATGGTTTAAAAAATAATTAACATTTACATAGTTTTCAAGTGTGCAAAGTATTTTACATATAGTAACTCATTTTAACCTCACAGTGACTCTATGAGGTAGGTATTTTGGGCAGGGAAGGGAAGAAAGTAGACTCATTTCACTCATTGAAGGAACTTCCCCTTAATATGGTTCATATCTCATATATTATTTTTAATCTTAAAGAGCTACCTAGGACTAAGTGACTTGTCCATGGTCACACAATCCCTATGTTAGAGGCAGGACTTAAACCCAGGTCTTTTTGATTTAAGGCCAGCCAGCCTTCCTTCCTTTATAGCATCTCACTTCTCACAAGGTCGGTACTACAGATATTATCTCCTCTTCGTTATTTTTTTTTTCTTTTACAGGAAAATGAGGCTCAGAGTAGTTTCATGGTTTGCCTGTAATTTGACAGCTAGTATCAGATCCAAGTCCAAATAAATGGACCACAAATGGGTCAAGTTCCTCTCAAGCATCTCACTTTCTAAAACTAAGTGGGTACCCAGCTTAAAAGGAAACCAACTTCTAGCCCTCATGTCCTTTATTGCCAACTATACAGAAGAACTGGAAGCTCAAACCAAACCTGCTTGATGAGCCAATATAAATCACAGTGAGCAACAACAAAGAAAGCAGGAGAGAGAAAAAAGAGTTGAACACAAGGGAAATGGGTTGGAAGTGAGGAGAGAAATGACAATAACTGGAATGTGTCAAGCACTTTAATGCCAAAGAATACATATGAATGCATCTATACTGGGCTAGATTCACACCCTCCCTCTTTATTTGAGAATCTCTCCACAGAATTGAAACAAGTTAGACAACAATGAGGAAATGAAGAATAAAAGCGAAAATGCAACATTGTGAGAAATTCTGACCAAAATTTGTGAAGTAGAATGACTAGGGTGCTAATCTCTGCCTTGTATATTTCACAGCAACCCATTTTCATTAGCAACTATCAAGGAGGTTGGAAGTCAGATGAGATTACGAACTAATTTGTATTGATATTCAAAAGATTGAGATCCTTCCCCAGGAAGGGGGCGGCGTGGTGGAAACCTAGTTTAAAAGCTAACCTCTCCTGGATTCAGATAAAATATACATTAGGTATAATAATACATTCCAGCTTATTGCATGCATTGGATATGCAGCTAAAAGCCTATAAGAATGCAGAGTGTTGGAAACAGAGTATTTCAATGATGCTTTTAGCTGAAATGTGATGTCTAGGCTCTTTTTTTTCATTATAGTTTTCAGGTATCCCAATAATTTTTAAATGATCTTTCCTCAGTCAATTTTCCAAGTCAGTTGTTTTTTCTTATGAAGTATTTTACATTTTCTTTTACTTTCCCCACTCTTTTGACTTTGTTTTATTGTTTCTTGAAATCTCACGGTGTTGTTAGCTTCCATTTGTCCAATTCTAATTTGCAAGGAATTAGTTTTTTTCAGTGAACTTTTGTATCTCTTTTTCCATTTAGCCAATTCTGTTCTTTAAGGAGTTATTTTTATCAGTGAATGTTTGTGCCTCTTTTACCATTTTGTTTTTTAAGGTGTTGTTTTCTTTAGTATTTTTTGCCTCTCTTACCAAGGTATTACTTCTTTTTACAATTTTCTTGCATTGCTCTCATTTCTCTTTTTTTTTTTCCAATTTTTCCTCTACCACTCTTATTTGGTGTTTTAAATCTTTTTTTTTTCTTTTTTGCTGTTTCTGTAGCTCTTCCAGGAATTCTTTTTGGGCTTGTGTCCAATTTGCATTTGTCTTTGAGCTTTCGCTTATAGATATTTTGATATTATTGTCTTCTGAATTTACGTCTTGATCTTCCCTGTCCCCGTAGTAGCCTTTTATTGTCAGGTTTTTGTTTTGTTGTTGTTGTTTGCTAATTTTTCCTAGCCTATTTTTCAACTTTTAACTTTATGTTAAAGTTGGGCTCTGCTCACCTGGGGTCGGTGGGGCACTGCTTCAAGTTTCAGGCTTTTATACACATATTTTCACAGCTACTTCTGGGGATCTGTAAGTTTTTGGTTTTTCCAGATGGTGTGATCCAGAGAGAGGTGTGGTCACTGCTCTCCAGGTCTGCTCTCTGGTTCTTTTGCAGGAAGAATCCCTGCTACCTTGCAGCTATAACCACTATCAATCCCCTGGAACTGCTTCCAGCACCCTGCTACCTTGCAACTGCATGTGTTCTTCTTTGTCTTGGAACTATGACCTGGAATTACAAATGGGAAATGGAGCTGCCAAACAGTATCTCATCCTGTGTCTAGTGCCTGTCCAGGGTTTGTTTATAATTTCTTTCTAACTAGTTGTCCAATACCCTTATTGTCTCCTGGCTGAGAGGTCCTGAAGTTGCTGCTACACATGGCTGGTGTTGTACCCACTTGCACTCAGGGCCATCCCCCACCCCTGTGTCATAGATCTCTCTTTCCAACTTCGTAAGTTGCCCTTGGCTGGAAAAATGTTTCACCCTCACATTTTGTTGGCTGTGCCACTTCAGAATTTGATTTGGGGCATTACTTTAAAGTTATTTGGAGGGGAATGTTGGAAGAGTTGGTCTCTATTGCTTCTCTAGTTTGCTATCTTGGCTCTGCCTCCCAGGAGCTTACATTCTAGTGAAGGAGACAGCTCGTAAATTTGTAGGTACAAGGAAGATTTATACGAAGAAGATAAGAGAACATCTCAGAGGGGAAGGCCTGCTGCCGAAGGTAGAATTTGAACTGAGACTTAAAGGCAGGAAGACTAGGGTTATAGCTGTGGAGGGAGAATATTCCTGGCATGGAGAACAACCAGTGAAAAGGCACAGAGATGGAAGGTGGAGTGTACTATATGAGGAACAGTAAGTAAAATATGCCTGGATCATAAAATGTGGAGGGGAAAGTACAGCAAAAGAGGAACGGAAGAGTAGAAAGGAGCTAAGTTATGATGGACTTTAAGTTCATTCTAGTTCATATAAGTTCGTTAAGTGCCAAGGGCTTTTCTAGTTGATCCCAGAGGTGATAGGCAGCCAATGGAGTTAATTAAGTAGGGGGTGATATGGTTAGACCTATGCTTTAGGAAAATCACTTAGGCAGATGAGTAAAGGATAGATTAGAATGAAGAGAAATTTAGGATAGGGAGACCAAACAGCAGGCTATTGCAATGGTTCAGTAGAGAGGTGATAAGGGACTGATCTAGGGTGCTGGCTGTGTGAGTAGAAGGAATACCTTCCTTCCTCAAAGAATCATGCTTTGTAACAAAGGAGAAAAAGAGACAGAGACAAAGAAACAGAGAGAAGCAGTTCAGCAAAACTAACCAACATACCAACTGAGTCTCTTTCTCTCTGTCCCTCTTTTTCTATCTCTCTCTCTTTCTGTCTCTGTCTCTCTTTCTGTCTCTCTCTGTCTCTGTGTGTGTCTCTCTCTCTGTATGTACATATGTATGTGTATATATATATATGTATGTGTATATGTGTACAAATATATGTATATAATATGTGGCTGTATGTGTGGAAGAGTGGGAAGGTCATTTTGTCTTCACTTCTTCAAGGACAAGCTTAATAATTACATTCATACAATATTTTGCTTCGTTTGCTTTCCCCCTTCCCCTTATAGAGGCAAAGTTACATTATCTTTCTGACATTTGGTTTTCTCATGTTTAATACAGGTTAAGAATACATATGATACCCACATGATAGATTTATTGTGAGGTTCCAGCAGTGAGATAAAGTACACAAAGCATTTTGATGTCAGTAAACAAATATATAATATTAGTTTTTATTATCATTAATTATTCTCATTATGATATCTCTTCTTCTACTGAAGTCCTAGATCATTTGTTGTCTGTACAAACCATTTAAGACTTAGATTCAGGCATTGTTCAAACTGGAATAGACCTTTGAGAATATCTAGTTCTGGAACTGGAGAATCTCACCATTAGAAGGCACCTCAGAGGTCCAACTCATACTTGAACAAACATTTCTTCCAGAAGATTACTCATAATTGGCCAAATAGCCTTTGCTTGAAGAATTCCATGAAGAAAAATTCACTCCATCATAAAGCAGCTAATTCCACAATATTTGGAAGTTTTCTTTTCTTACTCCAAATCTCTTAGCAATGCCCTTTAATTTCTTTTAGTTCTTTCTTCTAGAGACAAATAGAGCAAGCACCTTATCCCTTTTTCACGTTACGGTCTTCCAAAAAATTTCAAGACATCTCCAAATGTTTTCTTAGCCCTCTTCACCAAGCTAAATATCCAAAATTCCTTAGTTGATTCTTATATAATATAGTCTCAAGATCCATTAGTTGCCCTCCTCTGATCGCTCTTCAACTCATCAATTAAATATTATAGGTAATTTCAGATATTGTATAGGGTGCCCCATAAGTCTTAGTGTAGTTTTAAACCATTAAAGCTAAAAAACTCTTAAGACTTGTAAACCTTTAAGGCTTCTGATAACTAAGACTTTGGGGCTACTCTGTATTAATTGTAGTCAACAACTGTCCTCCTACCTTGGTCTGGGTTCCTTTAGTCTAGGTCTAGAGTTTATTTTATTTTTAATGTAAAAGAATCATTTATATATACACTGTAAAATGTCATAAACTTATCACAATCTTTGCCTCCACCTGGAATTTGCTCAAGAAAAAATTCCAAATACAGTTTAGTTATAGTTTGTGTTTCATTTCCCACTGTGATTTTCTGAACTGACTCTTTGTGACCCAAAAGAAAACACACTCACATTATGGTTTTAAATACATTTACTACATGCAATAGAAAGATAATAAAACATAGTCTTGAGACTCCCCAAGGGGCTACTCAAGACTCAGTTAGAAGGGTCAGGCATCTCCATGTTCAGCATCACTCATGCTTCCTTAATGACTGAGATCACACATTTATTCCCCCCAAGGGAACTTCTGAAGCTGTTGGCAGAGGAGAGCTATCATTCATTTCCCTCCAGTCCCACAGAGTGGTGGAAATATATTGTCTCGACATGACTTCTCAGCTTCTCCTTTGTCTGGCTCTGGAATCTTACAGGTCTCATTCTAGCACCCTGGAAGGCTGAAGCCTCATACTCCCAGATGCATGAGAAATAAGAAGCCCTCTCTCAGGCAACATGACCAACATCTAGTGGTCTCTGTCTCCTAGTCATCTGGACGTTTATGATGATCTAATTATGACTCTGGCGTGTTACCTCTCAACAGTCCAAAACGCCTTTTTAAAGAGCTCTCATTGATCAGCATGGCAATTGTCTGGTATTCCCATTAGCTTCAGTCCCATATTATTCTTCAAAATACTCAGGAATGATCAGAAAACAGACACGTATGCTGAAAAGATCTATGCTTCTCTTTTTAAAATTATATTTTTTCTTTCATTTTTTAGGTTATTGAGCATTTATTGTCCCTTTCTGCCACCAATACCTACCCGCAACTGAAAGAAAAGCAAAATCCCTGAAACATATACATATTCAAGGAAAACAAACTCCCAAAGAGATCTATCCTTTTGCGGGAGCTATACTCACAAGTCATCATTTTAATAATATATTTCATCAGAAATTGTGGGCAAGTCAGAGGCCCATTGTTTGCTGATTCATGATTGCTCCCTATATGCCTACAGTTCCCTGTGCCTTGACA
The DNA here is from genome assembly GCA_028646595.1 of Phalanger gymnotis. NCBI lineage: Eukaryota > Metazoa > Chordata > Mammalia > Diprotodontia > Phalangeridae > Phalanger > Phalanger gymnotis. The sequence continues at coordinate 98,342,243 of CM053622.1, forward strand.
ACATCCCCCTAAATAGCTACCAATCTATTTTAATCTAAGTGAAACATTTCTTCCTCCAGGAAAATTTCACAGATTAACTTCTTCAACAATGACTTCTCCTCCACCCCAACTCCTGCATATTACCCCTGAAATTACATAGAACTTATACCTTTTTATAGACTCATATGTTAATTTGTATTATAGTAATTTATGTATATGTCATAAGTGGTCAACCCCCAGTAAATCAAGAGCTTCCTGAGGCAGAAACAGGCATCTTATCAAAATACTGTACCTTCCCCAGTACCTAACACAGTGCTCTACACAGAGTAGATATTTAAAACTTTTTAGTTTAATTGTTCAAATCCCAGCCTTTCTCATTTTTTTGAAAACTGGAAAAAATTGGCCAATTTTCTTTAGTACATCTTCTCCACAGTCTTTCAAAGATCACATCCACCTAGTAACTTAAGACTAGTGGCCTGAACTCACTGAAATCGGCTAGTTTCTCTCTTATTACCCTCCCATCCACTTCCCTTGGTATTAAACTGCCCATTAACCATTTTCATTTTATCCTTTGCATTCTGAAGAGCAAGGCAGAGAAAATAAAAGTGAAATAAAAGATCAACCCATCTGCCTTTTTTCTTTCTCATCTGGTAGCATCTTCCCATTCTCCTGTTTCTTCTTTGATTCTCCTCTTGCCCCCAATATAGTTAAAAAGGATCTACCTGTAGCCCTAGTTCCTCACTTTAGAGATAATATAAGTGAGATTCAAAGAGAAGAAGCAGCTAATTAGTGGCAGGGCAAGGCCTTGTACCTAGCCAAGTCCAGTGCTCTTTCTATTGTATTTCTACTGTTTTTCCTTACCTTTGAGTCATTTTAATATATGCCTTTTCTTTTCAGTGCTATCACAGACACTTAGTGGAAGAAATTATGTGTTGCACTTCCTTGTATTCCTCACCGCATCTAGTATAATCCCTCACACATAGTCAAGGCTTAGTTATTTTAACCGCCAAATAGGTCTTCCCAACTCTCCTCTCCCTCTAATCTGTCTCTCATGTAGCTTGCAAACTAATCTTCTTTGTTCACAGATCAGTTAATGTGCACCTGATCAAAAATATTCAATGACTTCTTATTGTGTGCCATGTAAAGTTCAAATTATTTTGCCAGGCATTTGAGGTCCTCCACAATCCAATGCCAACCTGCTTTTCAAGCCTTCTATCCTATTACTCCTCTCTCCATACATATTCTGAATTACAGCCAAATCAGGCCAACCTTTGTTTCCCAAGGAAAGTGTTTTCCTGCCTTGGAACTATTGTTCTTGGTGCTCTCTGAAGCTATAATGTTCTCTCTCTCCCTTTTCAACTCAAAAGACAGCTGCTCTCTGAAGCTTTCCCTTATCCTCCCAGTCGACAATGATTTTGGTTCCTCCATTTTACCTCACTAAGCCCAATTTTGCTCCTATCTTTTCAATATACGTTTTTAGTATATCACCAAGGAGAACATTCCTCTTCCCCATTTGCAAGAAAGACTCCCAAGAAAAGGCTACCATAGGTTCAAGGAACTCTGTAGGTCCATACCTACTCAAAAACATAGCTCTTCAGCATACAACAGTATGTTCATCTTTAATGTGTTCAGTTGTTTTTCAGCCATATCTGACTCTTCCTGACCCCATTTAGGGTTTTCTTAGCAAAGATATTGGAGTGACTTGCCATTTCTGTCTCCAGTTCATTTTACAAATGAGGAAACTGAAGCAAACAGGGCTAAGTGACTTACCCAGTGTTACACAGCTGGTAAGGGTCTGAGGCCAGACTTGAATTCAGGAAAAGGAGTCTTCCTTACTCCAGGACCAGGACTCTATCAACTGTGCCACCTAGCTACCCTTTTACCTTTAATAATCAGATAGAAATACAACTACTTCTAAGCAAAGGCATTACTGAAATAACATAGAAAGAAAATTAAAAATATTTTCCACATAAGCCTGGAGAACATTCTTTTTTATTTTGGAGGGGGGAAGGCAGGGGAATTGGGGTTAAGTGACTTGCCCAAGGTCACAAAGCTAGTAAGTGTGTCAAGTATCTTTGGTCACATTTGAACTCAGGTCCTCCTGACTCCAGGGCCAGTGCTCCACTCACTGCGCCACCTAGCTGCCCCAAGAACACTCTTACAAACATGCCTACTAATAGGAGGAAGAATGATCACACACAAGACACAAGTGTAGAGAGCTGAAAAGGCAGAGAGTATATCTAGCTCAGCACATATGTGGAGGGGCACATACAGATGGAGGGACAAATTCATCTCTCTGCTGCTGCAGGGAGGCTGGTGTCTCCTGAGAATGTCATCAGGCTGCTTCTGCCAGACCTTTTCTCCTTTGACCTTCACCAGGATGTACAGGCTATTGAGATGCGTGGTTTCTACTGAACACATCTCTGACAGTAGCTTTCCCACTAGTCCTATGGTCATTGGTGGCTGTCATTGGACACATAGTTGTAGAATTTTTTTCCTTCTTCTAACTTTTGGTTTCAACTTGAGTTCTTAAGTAGAGTGCTCTCTTCTCAATGCCCTAAGGATTCCACTTTTAACTGGCTTTATTCTACTTCTCTATCAAATCATTTGAGTGGAGTGAGCAAGGTACTAGGAGGGAACCTTTCTACCTTTTTATTCTTCAAGGAGCAGCCAAGATCTTCCTTTCAAAGTCTTGGCTAGAACAGATTTTTTCATAGGAAATTTTTTGTTCTGGGCACCAGGCTCTCTAGAAGATAGATAAAGATTGTGCCCAGCTCTCAGCTCCAGTTTATCTTTTCAGGGGACATTCTCTATACTTTCCTTTTTGTCTCTGATGGCTAGACTATACCAAATCGGACACTATAAGACCTTTTGGCTGCTCTCCTAACAAACTGCCAACGTTCTGGGAGTTGGTACCCCATTCTCCCAATTCCAAAACTCCTTTCACTTTTCCAATGAGAGCAGGAGAGCAGTAACAATGATAGTTTGAGAATGGAGAGGAATAGAAATAAAGCCAAGCTCTAGGATCAGAGTAATTATGTCTCCTCCTCCCCATCACGTTTCTTCCTTTGTTTGCATGTGTAGCCAGCACAACATAAAGGCTTTTCAAGATTTCAGCTTTTTTAATTGAATGTTATTCTGTACTCTAATCATCTGTGTCTGTGCCTTAGTAGAAACAAAAAAATGAAACAAAACAAAGCCCCCCGAAAAACGATTAGATTTGGACCCAGATGACCTATGTGCAGATCCCACTTTTACTACTCACATAGGGATGAACTACGCACCTTGGCTGAATCACATAATCTCTTTAGGTTTTAGCTGACTCATCTGGAAAATGAAGGAATTAGATTGGATTCCTTTAAATTCTCTTCCAGCTCTATAATTCATAATCTATGATCCTCATCTTAGATTGTAAACTCCATAAAAACAGACATTGTGCCCTCTTGAAACTTTCTCTACCAGTGCCTAGAATATTGTACGGCACACAGCAAGTGCTCAATACATGAGTGTTTGACAAAATTTAAATCTTAGAATATCATGCTTTAATAAGTATACATTTTATTATTTGCTTCAAGAAGTAAACATTTTCTTAAGTGCTTATATGCTCAGTGCTAGGCAAAGAAGGAGATTAAAAAATGAATTGAGGTCTACGTTTCTGCCTTTAAAAAGCTCATAGATTAATAAAACATCTATAAGCAAACCGTCAGCTACAAAGTTCAGGAAAAGGACTCTGAGTGCATTAGCACAGGGTGAGGAAGCCCCCTAGACCAATACTGGTTGACATAATATAGTTAGCATTTACATACTATTTTAAGGTTTATAAACTACTTTACAAATATTTCCTTTTGTCCTCCCAACCCTTTTTATTCCCATTTTACAGATAAGGAAACAGAATCTGAGAGGAGTAAAGTGACTTACCCAGAGTCACATAGCTAATTAGTGTCTGAAGCTAGATTTGAGTTCAGGTCTTCCTGAATCCAGACTCAGAACTCTTTTCACTGTGCTAACTAGTTTGTAGTCTTAGAGAATTATGAAGAGTATTAAGAGGTTAAGTGACTTGCCTCAGTTCATGCAGTCAGTATGTATCAGAAGTAGAACTTGAACACAGATCCTATGTGTATACTCAATGCCTGCCTCTCAGATACAAAAGGGGGCTCAATACGTGTTTGTTGAATTAAAGGCATAATTACCAGGATGTCCATGGCACTTTTATTTTTTTTATATTGTGTTGTATTTTATTTATTCTGTTAAACATTTCCTCATTTACATTTTAATCGGGTTCAAGCATCTCCAGTTTGACACATTATTGGAGGGAGTTTCCTTATGCTCATAAAATCACAGGTTTGCTAAACAAACCAAAACATGACACTTCCAGGACTAGGTGAAGCCTAGCGCCATGTTAGAGTGGGAAGAACATTGGATTTAGCAACAGAAAACCAGAGCTTGACTCCTAATTCTGCTTTTTGCTACTCATGTGACCTTGGGCAAATTATTTCCCTCTGGGCCTTCTGTTTTTAAAATTTATTTTTAGTTTATAACACTCAGTTCCACAAGTTTTTGAGTTCCAAATTTTCTCCGCCTCCCTCTTCTCAGCCCTCAACGCCCAAGATGGCTGTAATCTGATAAAGATTCTACATATACCTTCACATTAAACTTATTTACACAATAGTCAAGTTGTAAAGAAGCATTATAGCCAATGGAATGAATCATGAAAAAGATGAAACATAACCAAAAAAGAAGGAAAAAAAGAGAGAGCAAATAGTTTGCCTCAATCTGCATTCAGATTCTTTCTCTGGATGCGCATAGCTTTTTCCATCATGAGTCTTTTGGAGCTGTCTTTGAACCTTGCATAGCTGAGAAGAGCCAAGTATATCGAACTTAGTCATCACAGATACTGTGTGTCGGTAGTTGTATACAATCGTCTACTGGTTCTGCTCCCCTCACTCAGCATCAGATCATATAAGTCTTTCCAGGTTATTATGAAGTCTGTCTGCTCCTCATTTCTTATAGCACAATAGTATTCCATTACATTCATATACTACAACTTGTTTAACCATTCCCCAGTTGATGGGCATCTCCTTGATTGCCAATTCTTTGCCACCACAAAAAGAGCTGCTATAAATATTTTTGTACATATGGGTCCTTTTCCCACTTGTGTGATCACTTTGGGATACAGATGTAGAATTGGTATTTCTGGGTCAAGGATGTACACTTTTTTTCATAGCCCTTTGAGCATAGTTCCAAATTGTTCTCCAGATTGGCTGGATCAGTTCATGACTCCACCAGCAATGGAACAGTGTTCCAATTTTTCCACATCCTCTCCATCATTTATGTTTTTCCTGTTTTGTCATTTTGGCCAATCTGACAGGAGAGATGTAGTACCTAAGAGTTGTTTTAATTTGCATTTCTCTAATCAATAATGATTTAGAGCATTTTTTCACATGCCTATAGATATCTTTAATTTCTTCCTCTGAAAACTGCTTGTTCATATCTTTTGACCATTTCTCAATTGGGGAATGACTTGTATTCCTATAAATTTGATTTAGTTCCCTGTACATTTTCAAGATACTGGTTGTAAAAATTCTGTCCCAATTTTCTGCTTCCCTCCTAATCTTTGTTGCATTGGCTTCATTTGTATAAATCTTTTCAATTTAACATAATCAAAATTATCCATTTTGCATTTAGTAATACTCTTTCTTTCTTGTTTGGTCACAAATTCTTCCATCGTCCATAAATCTGACAAGTAAACTATTCTTTGCTCTCCCAAATTGCTTACAGTATCCACATGGCACTTTTACTTTAAAGAACTTATACACATTTATCCATGCTATGTTCTGTCTCCCCGATAGTCCTTCCCTAAGATGGGAATAAATTTGACAGCTACTCTCCAGTAATGAGGAAAATGAAATATAAAAGGCAATAGTGAGAATTACTGAATAGCTCATACCAAAACTTGTCCAATGATCTGTTACTAATTGCCTCATTGCAGTATTCTTGAAAATTGGTTACTATAATTTGTATAGAAAACCTACAAGAACCTGGAAAGAAAAGCTCTTAATGATCCAGCAATAGGGATAATTTGAGGTCAAGGAATGATGGAGAATGAGATCAGAGGTGCTTATTACGCTTTGAAATCCTGCCTCCAGGAAATCTTTGTTCCAACTGATTTTGGACATGGAGTTAAAAAGCAAGGGTGAGGACAGGAAGGGGAGTGTCCAGGCTTTTCTGAATTGTTGAAGATTACTTATTGCATCCCCAAGAGGAAGAGAGAGAAGGATTTTGCCCATGTTATACTCTGGAGCTGTCACCTCTCCCAATAACTTCGTGTGTGTGTGTGTGTGTGTGTGTGTGTGTGTGTGTGTGTATGTGTGTGTGTGTGTATAGGAAATACCCTTCTTTCAGCACCAACAAACAACAGAATATGTACTGATATATGAAACTGGACAATAATAACTTGGCCTCTATTTCTGATTGATTTTTTTTTTACTCTGGTGGTTTTCATGAAATTATCTGGAGTCTTTTTGTACCAACCCCCATTAATACTTCCTCAATAACCTCCTAGGCCTAGTAACATTGATTAGGACTATGAGTAGTACATCTAACATTCATTCTTAGACAGACTTTTTAGATCTTACCTAGTCTGGCTTCTTAGCCTTAAAACATTTAGACAGAAGTTTCATTATCTGTGTGAAAAGACTTCCATATTGTTTGCCTAAATAGATCATTTTCTGTTGCTTGGTTCTAGTACTGGGGGAATTGAGAGGATTAGAACTGCAAGTGACAGTGGGAATTGGGTGAACACGCTGATTCTATCTTGTGACTCAGTTCTGGAGCTAGTCCAATTTTTGTCTTGTGAGGAAACTTTATCCAATTGTAGGAATTGTGAGAAAACTTTGTTTCGTTGTTTGAACCTAGCCCTGTGTGGCTGAGAAACTGAACTACGTCTGCTTGCTTCTTAGGGACCCTTAACTAAGGACAGAGGTTGTGCTGCCTAGAAACCCAGTCATACGAAAGATCGATGGAAGGAGTTTTCTCACAATTTACATCTCAAGAAACCCATATGTCTTATCTGACTACTGGCCCTGTACTGATCAGTCAGTTACTGTTTCCATGTTCCTTTGATTGAGTACAGTCACTTGGAGGGAGTGGGACGCCTCTTTTTCTGATTTCATGGAATTTTACCTGTTTGCTCTCCCCTTCCCAACTTGGACGGTCACTAATTTTTCCTCTAATTAGAAATGATGTTATCTAACTTTGTATCCTGGTTAAATGTTTTCTTTTAATTAATTGGTCTTATTTGATTACTTGATTTTAGTGCATAAAAATTTGTCTCCCGCTGTAGTCAGGGTCCAGCCCTAAGCTGAGGAGGTCTGGTCCAATCTGTTAGGAAACTGACATGCATTGCTTGATAAATTGATAGTCTTGGAAGTTTGAACTTTTGCTTCCTCAGTCATTTTATTTTTCACCCTCCACACTACCAAGGAAATAAAAGTTATATGTTTGATGTCTGCAAGGGCCACTTGGTTCTGATATGCACTCTAAATCTCTGACATTCATCTCTCAGATGTGTGCCATTGGTCGTAAACGCAATTGGCTAAGATACTGGGGGTATTTGGCATAAATTCCCATCTACAGGATGAAAAACCCCAAACATAAGCCTTACTATGGATGAGTGTGGGGAAAAAACATAACAGTGGATAGAATACTGCACTTGGAGTCATGAAGACCTGATTTTAAGTGTCAGCTCGGACATCTACTAGTTGTGTGACCATCAGCAAGTCTCTTCACTTCTGTAAGTCTTGATTTTCTTACTTATATAAATGCTAATAATGGACACTAGATGACCTTCAAGGTCCCTTTCAGCTCAAAAATCTATGATTTGTTGATTCTAAATGTGGAGTCTAGCCATGATAATTTCAACTCTACTCAGTTAAACTGACTTCAGTCTTCAATTCAAAAAGCATGTAGCTCAGAGATTTGGGGGAGGGAGTCTGTGTGCCAAAGTATAGGCAACATTAAACTAAATGCAAGATGGGTTGGGCTCAGATTGGTGGAACAATAATTGCCAACAGAACAACATGGAAGAAGCTGGATAGAAACTAGCATTCTGTTAATAAAGAATCAGTGAAAAACAATATCAGGAAGGAGACAGGTTGTCGTCTATAGCTCTAATACCTCTTCATGGCATTAGAATTATTATAACAATCATGCTCCCATCTTGCTGGTTTTTAAAAATTGGATAAATAACAATATCCATAAAGGGCAATACATTTGTAAAGTATTACTGAAAAGATGGCATATAAACTGCGTACCAGATCTAGAGCCAGCAGAGATTTCAAAAGTCATCTAGTACAACTCCCCTTATTTCATTTATCAGGAAATTGAGGCCCAGGGATGTTGTGACTTGCCCAAGGTCACAGAGATACTAAGTGGCAATGTCAAAATTCAAATTCAGGACACATGAGTTCAGTGTTTCAAGTTCAGTGCTGTAGTTACAGTAAAGTAAGAAGGTTTAGTCTACAAAACTACATTCATCCTACCCCAAATTCCAGCTTTAAAACAAGGATGGAAAAAGATACAATTAAGAGGTTGAATAATTTCATGTTGTGACAATGACTCCTGCTATCCTTTTATGGCTACTGAGCAACAGATTTAATGGATGTTTGTTAGGTGGGGGAATACTCCAATTCTTAAGCCACAGAGCCATAAATAGATGTCAATCAGACAGGAAGACGTCTGCATCTGACCTGAAGCCCTTGTTTCCCTGTTTTGTTTGGTCATTAGGCAATGGAATAGTTTATTCCTAGTCACAATCTTTATTTTCAAGCATGCAAAAACAATTGCAGAACATTGAGCTAAATTTTCCAAAGGACCCAGTTCACCACTAATTGTAAGTTAGCCCTCTTTTTAGGCACTTTCAGTTTAATTCAATTGAACTCAATTCAATGCAATGCAGTGCAACGCAATTCCATAGAATTACATATATTTCAAAGGACTTACTGTGTGGCAAGCACTATACCAAGAACTGAAGATATAAATATAAAACAATATCCAAGATAATATAGATTCAATGATCATTTCTAAATGGGTCACTAGAAGACAATGTCTATACCTATAACTATATACACATATGTGTGTATGTGTATGAATGATCTCTATTTATACATATGTGTATGTTGTGTATGTGTGTGTATGTATGTGAATATGTATATATGTATGTATATATACATAAAAATCAGAGATTTAAAGCTAGAAAGAAGCCAGGAGGCCATTTTATACCATGCCTCATTTTATAGTTCTAGAACCTGAGGCCAAGGGAGGTGAAGTGATTTATTCAAGATCATACAGGTATAAAGTCATCTCTGAACTTGAGTTCCTTCAACATTCTTTTTGTCCTTATCTTTATGTCAATACCCTTCTTAAAATGTAGAATCTAGAATTTAACACAGTATTCCAAATGTGGTTTTCATGGGGTAGAGCAATTAGGATTACCAGTGAATACTGAATGAACTAATGAACACATGAATGAACAAATAAATATTTATTCTTCTGAAGTGGAATTATCTCTTCTGTTGTATTGACAGCACCTTGTATTTGAAAAAAATATGAAGCCATCTGCACAATAGTGTTATTGGCATGATTGGCAGGGGACATATCTTTCCTTGTTCTTAAAAAATTAAGTTTTATTATACATTTTGTTTTTTATTTCAGTTATTTTCTAATATACAATTCTTTCCACCAATCTCCATGCTCACATGCATGCTGGTGCAAATATGCACTCACCAGTGTGAAGACACACACTAAATGTTTCTTTGGAGAAAAAAAATAATAAGTCAAAAACAACCAGCAGAAGACCTCCTTTGGCAGTATATGTGATCTCTCTGCATTCATTGTCTGCCACATCTCTATCTAAGGAAGGAAGTCTGTTTCATCAGCTTTTCTCCAGTATATACTAATGTGAGGTCTACATGGTACAAAACTTTTGCATGGAAGATAAACAAACCTAAGACAAGCTTCTTCTGTTGTGACACAGTAGACCAAGGGCTACATTTGCTGTCCTACAACTTGGGTTCAAATCTTGTTTCTATTTCTTGCTAGCTGTGTGACTTCTGGTAAGTCACATAACCCTACTATGCCTCAGTTTCCTCATCAGCAAAGTGAGGAGCTTGGACCAGATAATTTCTTTTTTTTTTCTTACAAAGACTGGGAATCTTTATTCAGATCAGCAAACTCACATTCCTCAAGTCTCAGACTTTGGGTGGGCCTCTTGAGGAAGAGGGAAGGATGGAGGAGAGAGGAGAAGGCAAAGCCTATCTACCTCCCTGGACATCCCCTCTGCCTCCCAACCCTGTCTCAGGCTACTGGGTAAAGAGGGGAATAGGCGGAAGGGAACGCCAAGAAGGGAGGGACTAAGGCAAAAAGAGGGCCCTGCCAAGGAGAGGCCTACCCAGATGTGTGGCTTTCAAAGTCCAGCTGTGGCCAGGACAGCAGCCACCATAGGCCTTTCCCTATAAATTAAGTCCCCACAGTAGCAAGGCTGGGGGTGAGGGGAGCAGGAAGAACAACCTTGTGGAAGAGAAATTGGTCCCATGTTCAGCTCCTTTCAAGGCAGTGCCCTGAACCCCAGCTTAAAGAATGGTTATATGGGTGCAAGTTCCCAAATGAGAGGATGAGCCAGGGTGGGAGAATGAATAGGAATGTTGAAGGGGTCAGATACCCCCCAGTTTTGGTCCAGGAGAAGGGAAGATGGGGTGGTTGGTCCAGTTTTGCTGATTTGGGGGATGAGGAGTGTATTACAGCAAGTTCAAGG
>CM053622.1:98353531-98376504 GCA_028646595.1 Phalanger gymnotis
ATGCAAATCAAAACAACTCTTAGGTACCACATCTCTCCTGTCAGATTGGCTAAAATGACAAAACAGGAAAATGATAAATGCTGAAGAGGATGTGGGAAAATTGGAACACTGTTACATTGCTGGTGGAGTTGTGAACTGATCCAGCCATTCTGGAAAGCAATTTGGGACTATGCTATAAAAATGTTCATACCCTTTGACCCAGCAATACCACTTCTAGGGTTGTATCCCAAAGAGATCACACAAGTGGGAAAAGGACCCACATGTACAAAAATATTTATAGCGGCTCTTTTTGTAGTAGCTAAGAATTGGAAATCAAAGGGATGCCCATCAATTGGAGAATGGCTGAACAAGCTGTGGTATATGAAGGTAATGGAATACTATTGTGCTGTAAGAAATGAGGATGATACAGACTTCATAACAACCTGGAAAGACCTACACAATATGCTGAGTGAGCAGAGCAGAACCAGGAGAATATTGTGCACAACCACAGATATATGGATTCTGTGATGACTAACCCTGATAGACTTTGCTGTTCTCAGCAATACAAGGTGCAAAGGACTCACGATAGAGAGAGCTATCTACATCCAGAAAAAGAACTATGAAGTATGAATGCAAATTGAATCTACTTTTTTCCCTTTTTTTTCTCTTTTCTTTGGTTTTTTTTTTTTTTTGGTTTTGTTTCTTCTTTCTCCTGATTCATTCCGTTGGTCATAATTCTTCTTTACAACTTGACTCTTGTGTAAATAAGTTCAATGCGAAGTTATATGTAGATGCATTGGATTCCATGCCATCCTGGGGAGAGTGGGGATGGGGAAGAAAATCTGGAACTCAATATTATGTGGAACTGAGCATTGTAAACTAAAAATAAAAAATCTTAATTATAAAAAAATAAAAATGGAAAAAAAAGCATTTCTAAGTGCAATAAGAGAAAGGAAATATTTAAGGCTGATGAAACATTCTTTCAAATGAAATTTATGATGACACCAAAATGATTGATATTCTGAACACATTTGAAAAATCAATCTTTGGTAAAGAAAATAAATTGGAATAATTATATATATGTATATATATACATATACACATACATTGTACATATTTAAAATTATTTTTAAAAAATTATTTTGAATTAATCTGGAAATGTGAGAGTGTATAGAACTATATGGATGTAAACAAGGCTAGGTTGAGGTCTAGGTGATCTAACAACATCCATAGCAATTGGCCTTTACATACTTTGTTAACGTATGTGACATAAGGTATAGTTTCCATATAAACTCCCCATTCTAAACTTGCAAGGTAATCATGAAAAGAAGTATTACTACATTTTTATAGTTGTAGAAACTGAGGTTCAGATAAAGTAAGTGACTTGCCCATGGTCACACATTGAGAAAGTGCCATGAGTGGTTCCCTACATGATCTAATTTGAGGGGGACTTAAAAACTTTCCCTTCCCTCTTACTTCAGGCATGATGTCCTAAAGTCTCTACTTATAAGGTTTCTTAAAATTGATATCTGGAACTCTATTAATAATGAGTGGTTCTTTCCTTAGGGTCAAGCCTTGCCTCAGTAATAGTCCCCAACTTAAAAGCAAATATGCCAAGAAAGGTAATTCACTAAACTTTTTCCAGGTATTAATCACAGAAGAGGTTATTTCTTCAAACTGCTTTACGATGAAACAGGATCTTCTCTTTGTTTTCCTCCTTCTCTTCCTCTTCCTTCATCTTCTCCATCACTACCACCACCACTATTGCCACTGACTTTCCTCCACCTCCAGAAAAAAATTTTAACCTGTGACTTTCTTCTCTTGGTTGGTGACTGTCTTCCAGGACCACTATTCCAGAAGTGGCTTCAGCCGTGCCTGCCTTCATTCATGACTCAACAGTTTGGAATTTTTAAAATCCTCTTCCTCTTCCTTCTCACCAACCGTCTTTCCCCATTACAGCTGCCCTATTCCCCTTTTCCAGCTCCCCTTTTTATGTTGTCTTCCACTATTAGAATATAAGTCTTTGAGGGTAGAGCTTGTCTTTCTTCCTTTGCTTTTATCCCCAGTACCTAGCACAGTGCCTGGTTTGTAGTAAGCACTTAAAAATGAGCTATCCTCTCTCTCTCTGTCTCTGTCTCTGTCTGTCTCTCTCCTATTTATCACTACCATCTATCTCCATTTCTCTGTCTTTTCCCTCTATTAAAGAGGGGACATAAAAAAGTTTTTAAAGAATGGGGGTAAGATCTCTAACATGAAATATTAGAATGAGTAGGAAAGGCAAATGTAGTACAACAGAACAGCAGCAGAAGGTTGTCCAGCCACATGAGTGGCATGAAGGTATTGGATGGCTATCTGGTGAAAAGGAGGAGAACGAGATAATAGGCATGGATGGTTTCAGAAATAGAAGATGGTAAAAAATGAAAGAAACATTGTGATGTAGTAGAAGAGCACTGGCCAAATCAAGAGGGGCCTGGACTCGTATCCTACCTGAGAGATTTATCAGTTGGATGGCCATGGGCAAATCATTTCATATCTCTGAGCTTCAAGTTCTTCATCAAGAAAATGGAGATCGCAAATAATCTGTGTATAATAGACCTTCAATCAACAAACTTATATTAAGGATCTACAATATGCCAGGCACTGGGCTAGGTAATTTTACCTTTATATATCTTATAGATTGAGAAGAAATACACCTTCCTTAGTGTTTGCAAGAAATCAATTTAGCAGACATTGAGCACCTACTGTCTTCAAGGCCCTGTGTTCTGTACTTGGGAGGATGTAATCATGAACAAGACAAAATCCTTGCCTTGAAGAAGCTAACAATCTAGCAATAAGGTAAAGTAAGTAGGTAAATAACATTGGCACAAGTCAGACTATGATTTGCAATATATGAGAGGCATTAGTCAAGTTCTCACAGGGAAGTGAAATCCCCTAGCTTCTCAATGAATGCATAAAGGTTTATGGGAAAAGTGGCATTTGATGTGGGTAATGAAAGTTTCTTAAGAATTTTAAAAGGAGGGGGGACAGAGCCAAGATGGTTGAGTAAAAGCAGAGATTTACTTGCTTTAGCTCTCCCCAAAATCCCTTAAAATACCTGTAAAAATGACTCTAAACAAATTTTAGAGGTACAAAATTCATAAAATGACAGAGTGAAACAAGTCTCCAGGCCAAGACAGCCTGGAAGGTCTACAGGAATCGCCTATTGCACTGTGCTGGGAGCAGAACGCAGCTCAGCATGGGCTGCACCACCATAGACCAGGCCCTAAAAGACTGAGTGGAACAGGCCTCAGGGCACTGAATCACTGGTGGCTGTGGCAGTTTCCAGACTTCCAAACACACAAACACCAAAAAAACATCATAAGAGGTCAGTGGGAAAACTGTCAGACCTGGATGAGAGTAGAGTGTGGTCTGGCCCCAGATGCAGGGCAGCAGAAGTAGTGGTGGCAGCAGCAGTGGCACTAGTGGCAGCAGCTGCTTCCAGAGCTCCAGGCCCAGACATTGGGGGATCAAGCATCTGATCAGACTGGGAGTGCAGGGATCTCTTTCCTGGCACTGAGGTAGGATTCTCTTGCTTTGTCCTGCTTGGATCTGGATCATAGTCCTGTGTGGCAGTCCTAGGGTGAGGAGGAGCACTGGTGTGGCAGAACTTGTGGTAGCTGTGGAGAAGGAATCTTCCTCACAGTCCCAGGGCAGAGAAGAGTGCTTGAGGTCACTCAAAGGTCAAAGCACAGGCCAGGAGAGGAGTAAAACCTCTCCTTGGATTATACCACCACAGAAGAACTGAAAATTGACAGTTGCCTAGAAGTATCTCTGAAAACAGCTGCACAAAACCCCTGAAGCTTGGGACAGAGCACTCTCTACTCTGGAAGCAGAGTCATACCTCGACGAAGAGCTCAAAAGTCAAATAATTGTATGGGAAAATGAGTAGACAGCATAAAAATAACTCAGACCATAGAGTCTTACTTTGGTGACAAAGAAAATCAAAACATACAACCAAAAGAAGACAATAAAGTCAAAGACCCTACATCCAAAGCCTCCACGAAAAATATGAATTGGTTGTAGGTCATGGAAGAGCTCAAAAAGAATTTTGAAAATCAAGTAAGAGAAGTAAAGGAGAAATTGGGGGGAAAATGAGGGTGATGCAAGAAAGTTATGATAACTGAGTCAATAGCTTGCTAAAGGAGACCCAAAAAATGCTGAAGAAAATAACACCTTAAAAATAGACTAACCCAAATGGCAAAAGAGGTCCAAAGAGCCAATGAGGAGAAGAATGTCTTTAAAAGCAGAATTGACCAAATGGAAAAGGAAGTCTAAAAGCTCACCGAAGAAAATAATTCCTTAAAAATTAGAATGGAGCAAATGGAAGCTAATGACTTTGTCAGAAATCAGGAAATTATGAAACAGAACCAAAACAATGAAAAAATAGAAAATAATGTGAAATAGCTCATTGGAAAAAAACACTGACTTGGAAAATAGATCCAGGAGATATAATTTCAAAATTATTGTACAATCTGAAAGCCATGATCAAAAAAAGAGCCTAGACATCATCTTTCAAGAAATTATCAAGGAAAACTTCCCTGACATTCTAGAACCAGAGGGAAAAATAGAAATTAAAAGAATCCACCAATTGCCTATTAAAACATACCGAAAGGAAAACTAGGAACATTCTAACCAAATTCCCAAGTTTCCAGGTCAAGGAGAAAATACTGCAAGCAGGTAGAAAGAAACAATTCGAGTATTGTGGAAACACAATCAGGATAACACAAGATCTAGCAGCTTCTACATTAAGGGATCAAAGGGCTTGGAATATGATATTCCAGAGGTCAAAGGAGCCAGGATTAAAATGAAGAATCACCTACCAAGCAGAAACTCAGTATAATATTTCAGGGGGAAAAAGGATATTCAATGAAATAGAGGACTTTCAAGCATTCTTGTTGAAAAGACCAGGGCTGAACAGAAAATTTGACTTTCAAAAACGAGAATCAAGAGAAGCATGAAAAGGTAAACAGGAAAGAGAAATCATAAGGGGCTTATTAAAGTTGAATTGTTTACATTCCTACATGGAAAGACAATATTTGTAATTCATGAGACCTTTCTCAGTATTAGAGTAGTTGAAGGGAATGTACATATATATGTATATATACACACACATATACATATACATATATACACACACACACATATGTATATATATATATATATGTATATGTATACAGAGGGCACAGGGTGAGTTAAATATGGAGGGATGATATCTAAAAAGTAAAATTATGAGGTGAGAGAGAAATACATTGGGAGAAGGAGAAAGGGAGAGATAGAATAGGGTAAATTACCTCACATAAAAGAGGCAAGAAAAGGTGTTATAATGGAAGGGAAGAGAGGGGAAGTGAAAGGGAATGAGTGAACCTTACTCTCATTGGATTTGGCTTAAGGAGAGAATAACATACACACTCAATCCGTTATCTTATTCTATAGGAAAGTAGGAGGGAAAGGGATAAGGAGGGCATGATAGAAGGGAGGGAAGATTGGGGGAGGGGGTAGTGAGAAGCAAACACTTTTGAAAAGGGACAGGGTCAAAGGAGAAAATAGAATAAATGGGAAGTATGATAGGATGGAGGCAAATATGGTTAGTCTTTCACAACATGACCTATGGAAGAGTTTTGCACAACAATGTATGTATAACCTATATTGAATTGCTTACATTCTCAAGCAGGGTGCGTTGGGAGGGAAGAAGAGAGAGAATCTAGAACTTGAAGTTTTAAAAACAAATGTTAAAAATTGTTTTTACATGTAACTGGGTAATAAAATATACACACAATGGGGTATAGAAGTCTATCTTGACCTACAAGAAAGTAAGGGGGAAGGGGATAAGGTGTGTGTGTGGGTGATAGAAGGGAAGACAGATTGGGATAAGGGGTAATCAAAATACATGCCATCTTGGGGTGGGACAGAGGGAGGAGATGGAGAGAAAATTTGTAATTCAAAACCTTGTGGAAATGGATATTGAAAACTAAACATAGATAAATTAATCTTAAAATTTTTTTTAAAGGCCCAGATAGGAAGGAGTCTCAGTGGAAGGAGAATCACAGGTGGAACTCCATAATAATGTCAAAGTGTTGCAGGCCACCACTATATTTAGGATTAATGTGTTTGGGTGAAAGAGAGGTTCTATATGAGCCATCATACAGTGCCCAGAAGAGACAAAAGTGATCAGTGACACACTTCATATTGGGCCTTCACCATGGCCTAGACCAAAGTCAGAAAAAAAAGAAAGAAAAAGATCTTCAGAATGGGTAAGAGGAAAAAAAAAGACAATTAAATTAACTTTTACCAAGTCCCATTTCAATTGTTACCTTAGTAATTGAATAAATATTAAAAGAAGTCATCTAGAAGATAATGGAATAATTAGGAATGGATGTTCTGGGACTAAGAACAGAAAATTTTGCCAGGTGAGTCTGATCATTATTATAAAGATTCACTAAATTAGTTTATATATAGGACCCATAAAGGCAGAATAGATGGTCTCATAGAATTTTCTTTGAAAAAATGAAATTTTTCCTCCTTAGGCCACAAGCAATGTCAGAGGTAATGGAAAAAAGCCTTGACTCTGGAATAAGAGAAACTAGTTTCAGATTCTACTTCTGATACTTCTGACCCACATGACCTTAGAAAATATACTTAATCACCTTGAGCATCAATTGTCACCATATGAAATAATGAGGGTTGGACTAGATGACTTTGAGGTACCTTCCAGTTCTATATTTATGACTCCAGGTATCAATGGGTGCACACCACAAGGCTCTAACTTTGAAGTGGTTGGGTCCTCTTTCCCTCTGGCATCAAGACATTAGGTTCCTGCCTCCATAAGCTCACTTGATCAATATTTTCTAAGTTCATAATTTGCACTGAGCACCATATTGTGTATAACAATTGAAAATTTACATATATGTATATACACATATATGTATATACATACATGCATACACACTTATACATCCATATGTGTGCATGTATATATGTATATGTATGCATGTATGCATGTGTATTTGTATATATGTGCATACACACACACACATGCCTTTATATTCCATGGTCCTTGAATTCTCCAATAGCACTCAAAGGCATTAATAACAATATACTTTATCTTATTTCATCTTATTAGACCTATAAGGTAAATGCTTTTGTTAATACCATTTAAAAATGAGACAACTGAGATTGTGGGGAGTTAAATGACTTGGCCAGGGTGACACCGGTACCAAGTTTCAGAGGTGGGATTTGAAATCATATCAGTTTTGACTCACAACCCATCACCTCTACATTACAATTGAGTTGAGAAGCTTAACCACTAGATATTTGGTAATGTGGAAAATCCTTGTATATGGAGTTGGAAAACCTGGTGTGAAATTCCAAGAATAAAAGATGTCAACTAGGATGTATATGAGAGAAACGTAGTTGGGCCAATCACATAAGAAGAGACCACAGATGGATAACCCCAGCAATATATTGGTACCCTTGAGAGGAGAGCTGTTAGCTGGTAAAGAATGAACAAGAGTCACACTGGATGAGATATTGTGGTAACTATATCAGTGGAGAAAATACACAAATGAAACCATAAATTCCTCAGTATAACATATACCATGGAAAATCCAATAACTGCAATTGTCATAGAACTGTGTCTTGCCCCTTAGTCCACATCTGTTTCTCTCAAAATCTGAAAGAAAGGTTTGACCTCTCAAAGATCTGCTACTCTTTGCCTAAATGTTTAAATTGCACATAATTAAACTAATCACTGGATTTCTGATACTTGTTTATTTTCCGCTGAGAATTAAATCCAGAAATTAAATTTGGGTGAGTTTGGAGAATCTCCGTTTTTATAAAGTGGACATCAATGTCCTATATATTTTGTAATAGCACCATCTCTCTTTCATAAAAGAAACTGCTTTTTAAAGGAGCCATATTTGGCTACCACCTGCATTCTCAATGAAAACTTTTATTCTATTTTGAATGATCCCAATTCCTTAGGTATTTTCTACAGGTGACTGATGTGTCCATCTGCAACTTGGCTACAGTGGAGTCTACAGCATTTTTCTACCATTTTTATTTTTTCATGTTTTTGTATGTGCAATTGTATACTCTTACAAGTACAGCACTATTAATAGTTGTAGAGGTACAATGAAATTCCATTTATCCAGGGTGAGTTGATCATTGATCTAAGGTGAAAAGGGACTTCATAGGCCATCATGTCCAAGGACCTCATTTTACAGATGAGCAAACCGAAACCCAGGAAAGTTAAGTCACTTGCCCGGTGTCACACGACTAATAAGTAACATGGGCAAAATTTAAACCTAGGTCCTCTGACCCGAGAGGAAGTGCTCTGATTTTTGTATCAACATGCTGCTCCTTTATTTTACAAATGACTAAACTGAGGTTGAAGGAGGTAAAATGTTTAACTAAATATTCTGAGAGCATCTCTCTCTCTCTCTCTCTCTCTCTCTCTCTCTCTCTCTCTCTCTGTCTCTCTCTCTCTGTCTCTCTCACACACACATACACATACATACATATATGTGTGCATATGCCATGGACATATATATATATTATATATGGTATAGTTATGGGTAAATGGATATAGATACAGATACACAGAAATACATATGCACATGTATACATACATACATACATACATACATATATACATACATATACAATACACTTCTGGGTCAATGGCTTACAACATTTTCTTGATGAAACACTAAATGTGCATGTTAAAGTTGGGCTTTAAAATGTATATAGTCCAATCCATACCCAATTTTTTAAGCCTGTCAATTGCATCCCCAAATGTGATAACCCAAACTTTATTTATACGCCTCTAGTGATGAGAAATTCATCATTCAATGAAAACCTAGTTTATTGTTGAAGAGTTCCAATTGTTCTGAAATTTTGCCTGATATTGAGTCAAAATCTGCCTCCCTGTAACTTCTACCCATTGGACCAAGCTGTCCCTTACAGAAATATATCTTTAAAGAAATAAAATATAATACAGTAAATATAGTGACAACCAGTAAATCAGAAAGCATTTATCATGCATGTACTATTTTCTGGGCACTCTGAGGGGCCCTCAGACTATGATGACAAAAATGAAATGATGTTTGCCTTCAAGGAGTATACATCCCATTGCCCAAGCCTAATTTTAATACTGAGGGTATTTTATGCTATTATGATTACATTGTTAAGTATTATTTGACTGTGGCACAAATGGTGATCACATAAAGGTTCAAAAAGACCCAAAGGAAAAGATGTTTTTGGAGGCCAAGGTTGTGTGCAGATTTATTTCATCAACCTTTCTGGCATCTTCCTGAAGAAATGATGGGAAAGAGTCCATGTTTAGGAATAGGAACATCAGTTAAAAGCCAGAATAATGAGAAAGGGCTTGTGAGGAGTGGAGTGAAGTACTTCTAAGGGAGAATTTGAAGGAGAGAGAATGATAGAAGTCTTAAAAATAATCTTGCCAGACCTTTATCCTGTTCAGTATTACTCTATCAGTCTGCTCCCCTACCCTTTGCTGAACTCATGTGGGCAATTAAATTTCTTGAGACAAATAATAGAAGTCCCAATTTCTACATTATCCTTTATGCTCAACCCACTATGAGAGTAGTTAGAGAAAGACCATGGTAGGAACAAGGGATATAAGACAAATACCAACTCCATTTTGTTCTTGTAAATAGTATTCCTGTAGATAAATATCTACTGGATTTAATTGGATTTGGAGTGCTGGAATAGAGGAGTGAGAAGCTTTGGGTAAACTGTGTTATCAGTCTAAGATTCAGAGATTTCTCACTCCAGGCCCAAGACTCTAACCATTGTACTACCTTGCTGCCTCACTTATAAATTGTACTATTCTTTGTGCTATCCATGCTTTCCACTCCCAATCACATGGGATTATAGGGCCATCCCCTACACTATCTTTCCCCCAATGAAACCCCCAATAGCATCTGTCCCTAGTGAAAGAAAGGATTTCTATCTATGGCTTTAGTTAGATGAGACACCTTCCATAGTCTATATGATTCCTTCAGGATCTTGCCAACTTAATAGTTCACTGTAATTAATTATCATTCTATTGCACAACTGGTTGAATTTTGGGTAAATGAGTATTGACTGAGTTTGTTTCTAAATGCTAGTAACCTGTTCCTATCCATTTCATATGACCAAACCAGAGTCAGTAGGTAATTTACCCCATTGTTTACACACACACACACACACACACACACACACACACACACACACACACACACACACACACACACACACACACACTTCTCAGGGCTTAAAATTTAAGAACAATGACACAGAATCTCCCCCCATAGCCAGCAGGGCTTGTGTTGGAGACATTTCCAGCCTAGCAGCTTTTTGAGGAGAAAGAGATCAATTCTTCCAAAGTGACAAGCAGATGCTTCTGAGATCCTGAACGATCCTGCCCCAAAAGCTATTTTGACACTATTGTCCTCTTCTAACTTTATGCCTTGATCCTACTTGTCACCACAGTAACTTTCTATAGTCAAGTTCTTTTCTATTTTTTTGGCTTATTTTTCCTGCCTTTTTTGTGACTTAGTGTTTTTATATGAGAGTTGAGCTCAGGTCCTGCACTCCCAAGCTTTTTGTACTGGAGCTTAAGGTCTTACTGTTGGACTTCGCTGGGCTTCAGGGCTTCGATGTTTGTTTTCACTGGAGGGTAGGCTACCCTTCTGACTTTTACTGGGAGGTGTGTATGTGTCCTTTATTGAAAGTACCTCCCCTTGGTGTGGGGTTTAGCTTCTGGTCTGCCACAGGGATGGGGTCTTTGTGCTGGGTTGCTATGGTGACAGAGTCTTTGTGGTGGCTGGTCCTCAGGAGGGATCTTGTTGCTGATCTGCCCTGGGGTGGAACCCTGCTGCTGGGTTGCTATGGAAACAGGATCTCTCTGTTGGCAGGTTCCACAGGCAGGTCTCAGTGGCCTCACTATTAGTCAGTCCTGGGGTGGGGCTATACTACTGTTCACAGTAGGATAAAAGTCACCTAGTGGCTTGTCCTGGGGGTTGGACTTTGGGAATTAAGGAAACCCATATAGAACCACTAGGCAGTGAGCATAGACAGAATATAGTAAAGAATAAGAAACTCTGAATTGGCAGTCTTTTGCATAGGTTTAAATTATTTTTATTAATTATTATCACTGGGATGTGGCCTTGTTGTGCTGAACAGACTACTCACTTGCTAAAGAGCTGCTGGTTTGCAAGAGGGTGGGGCCTCACTGGTGGATTGCTCCATGTTTAGAGCCTTGCTGCAGGCCCTGTACTGTGAGGGTGGCTGCTGCTGCCACTGCTCTTGGATTTCACTCCCCTCCCATCTCAGTGAGACAGGCCAATAAGCTGCTTCCTTGTTCCTAGATCAATTCTGAGTCACTTTTCTAGTTGTTTGGAGGGGAATTTGATAGGGCTTCAGAGGGTTCCTTCTTCACTCTGCCATCTTGGCATTAGAAGTCCAAACAAAACATTATTAATGGACAATTTTTAAACACATAGAGAGTCAGTGAACAGCTTCCTCAGGAACAGATCATGACAGACTAACCATATTTCTTTCCCCATGCTCCTCAACCCCAAAGGACTAAGCAACTAAGAGATCAGTCTACTGCTATTAACACAGTATACAAGAATTTCTGCGAGGCATTTGATAAGAGTTTCCCAATATATTCTTCCAGACAATGTAGACAGGTATGAGTCATATGAGAGTATAGTTGCTGGGGTTTAAAACAGGTTGAATAACTAGATTTAAATGATCACTATCTGTAAAGCGAGGAGATTAAACTGGATGGCCTCTTAGATCTCTTTCAGGTTTAAATTTCTGATCGCACAATCCTTTTATAATAGTATTAAATAAATCATTGTCAAACTAGATATTTCCAGTGGGTTGTATGAGTTATCTATTCTTTGTCTTGCTCTGTTTAATATTTTTAATCACAATTTGGATGAAAGAATAGATTGCATACTTATCCAATTCACAAATAAAAAATCCAGGAGGGGGTAGCTAACACATTTGATGACAGAACTGAGGTACAGACAGATCTTACCTGGCTAGAACAATGTGCTGAGTTGTATAAGATGAATTTTAATAGGAAAAAAATGTCCTACATTTGGGTTCAAAAAAATCAACTGTCCAAGTAAAGGGTGGGTAAAGGATAGATTTGACAATAATTCATGCGAATGAGATTTGGGGATTTTAGTGGACTGCAAATTCAATAAATGTCAAAACCATGACAAAACCATGACAATGGACAAAGGAGTTTGGGGTAAATCCAGTTTCCCAAATGAAGGAGATGTTAGACCCTAGTCAAACCACATTAGAGTGCTATATTCAATTCTGGGTGCAATTATTAAGAGGAATTATAAAGGAAGGTTACTGAGATGGTGAGGAGATTCACAAAATCTCAGATGTAGAAAGGATGAAAGAGGCTATCTAGTTTAACCTATACCTGACTGAAACTGCCCTTGACAACATCCCTAACAAAACCTGATCATCCTGCCTTTCCTGCACACCTCTAGTAGGAGGGCACCTGCCCCCTATTCCATTTTTGACTAGGTTCTGTTGTTAGGCAATTTTTCATGATGCCCACCCAAAATCTGCTTACCTGCCCCTTCTACTCATACTTCTGTTCTCCAGGATCAAGCAGAGCAAGTCTAAACATCCCTTTTCCATATCACAAGCCCATTCAAATTCTTGATGACAACTGTAAGGCTCCCCTCTTAATTTTCTCTTCTCCAGTCTACATGTCTCTTATTATGGCAGCTCACTTTTATATAATGTGATCTGAAGGATCCTCACCATCCTAGTCATTTCTCTCGATTATATCGTAAATTCCTTGAGGGTTGAGACTATCTTTCACCTCTTTTGCTAAGCCTGGTGCTTAGCACAGTTTCTGACACTTACTAGATACTTAATAAATGTTTCTTGGGAAGCTAGGTGGCACAGTGGGTGGAGCACTGTGCCTGGAGTCAGGAAAATTTGAGTTGAAATCTGACCTGAGACACTTATCAGCTGTGTGACTTTAGGCAAGTCACTTAACATTGTTTGCCTCAATTTCCTCATCTATAAAATGAACTCGAGAAGGAAGAAGGAGGAAGGAAAAAATACTACAGTATCTCTGCAAAGAAAACCCTAAGTGGGGGCATGAAGAGTCAGACACTACTGAAATGACGGAACAACAAACAACCAGAACAACAAATGTTTATTGGACAAATGACTGATTCCTCATAGTCAATAGTAAAATGACACCAAGGTACAATACAGCAGAACTATCTCATCCCTTGTTCTTGATATAATAACCTCTCAGTGCAAGGTAAGACTGCATTATTTTTTTTTCACTGCTATGTCACAGCATTGATCCATATGAAGGCTGAAGTCCAAAACCCCCCTCACCCCTTCCCTCGGATGAAGCTAGATTGGAGGAGGAAACTAGTGTGGGCACAGAGAATGTAATAGCTATTTTCATGTATCTGAAAGACTGTCATACAGAATAAGTTTGAACTTGTTTTGCTTGTCTCAAAGATCAGAATAAACAACTTTAGATTTAATGTAAAGAAACTTTTCCTAATGAAGAGAATATCCAGGAGTGGAATGTGAGGTTGTGAGTTCCTTATTTCTGTTGGTCTTCCAGAAGGGTCTGGATGATCATTTGTCAGCAATTTTTTTTGAGATGATTGCTGCTCAGTCATAGAAGTTAGGCTAGATGACCTAGAAGGTTTCTTCCAACTTTGAGAGTTTTTGATTCTCTGAGGAGTAAGATACAGATACTAAAGGAAGGCTTGGACTTTGGGAATTAAGGAAACCCATATAGAACCACTAGGCAGTGGGCATAGACAGAATATAGTAGAGAATAAGAAACTCTCAATTGGCGGTCTTTTGCATAGGTTTAAATTATTTATCTACCACTTCCTAGACATGTTTGATTTGGGATCATTCTACAAAAGTTCAACCTATTATCTTACTCTATTCAATAAGCATTTACATGGACTGTGAGAGCAAGAGTGAGAGCAAGAGAGAGAGAGTGAGAGAGACAGAGAGACACAGAGACACAGAGACACACACAGAGAGAGAGGGAGAGTTATGTGTGTGTTATTATGTTATTATGTGCCAGGAACTATACTAGGAGTATAAATGCAAGGAAAAAAGGTAGTATTTACCTTTTAATGAGAGAAGATAACATATAAAACAGAACTGAAAAGTAAGGGAGGAGGAGATAAGGAGGAAAAAGGAATTTATTAAGCATCTACCATGTGCAATACACAAGTGTGGGCACTGAGATCACAAAAAAACAAAAATTAAAAAAGTCCTTTCCCTTAAGGAGGTAGCATTCTACAGAGGGGTTCAGGGTAATATGGCAGAGACATAATATATGCACTGATAATTCAATATAAAGTCATTTTCTTGGGGCATGTGTAGGAAGGCCACTGAAAGGAGCAGGAATGGCCTAGTATAGGAGGCAGCAGCAGATCAGCCCTAAAGGAAACTTGGGATTGATTCCAGGAAGAAGAGGTGAAGAGGGAGAGTCATCCCTGCATGGAATACAGGTGTGCAAAAGGTAAAGTACAAAGGCAGAAGATGGAATACCATCTACAAGGTAGCAAGTGAGATGGTTTAGTTGGGTCATAATGTACATGGAAGGGAGCATAACTGAGTCCTAATTAGTTTAAAGATAGAATCCTTGAAGTTGCTGTTATTTTAATCTTTGCTGAATATTCCCATTGGGGTGGAAAAAAGTACTGTATTTTACCATATTTACCATATTTACTATATTTTGAATAATGCATAGTCCAACCCATGCAATCACTTCAAGGCATTTGTTATTTGCGGTAATCTGGACCACTGGAAACATGGGCTAGAGCCAGAGTGTGAAAGACTTGCAATTCACCAAGGATCTTGTATGCTATGTTACTGGCAAGATGTGGAGGTGACCATAGGTATGCCAGTAGAGTCTATGCCAGCAGAGTCCATGCTTTATAAGGTCTTATCTTAATAGGTAAATTTGTGGTACAAGGACTAGAATAGCTCAGCTAATTATGGAAATGTTCCTTTGCAGACTGCCACACGAAGGATGAATTGTTATGCAAAAACTTCTCTGAGGATTGCTACTAGTTAGAAAGGAAGTGATTTAGTCACTGAAAAGAGCATATGGAATAAATTACTTTAAAAATTTGAAGAAGTGATTCCGAGGATGTTGATCAAGGTCTGGTTTTAGCTCGAGATGATGATCACTAGCATAAATAACCCTGTGCTTTTAGAGAGCTTTCCTCATAATAACCCTGCAGAGAATGTACCACAATCATCTCCATTTGACAGATAAGGTAACTGAGGCTTTAAGGCGTTTGATGACCTTCCCATGAGCTAACAACTGAGGAGAGACTCGAACCCAGTTTTCCCGATTCTAAATTCAACAACACCTTATTCCTCTCAAGATATAGTAAAAAGCATACAGTCATTGCTTGGCCGGTGAGTAACTCATATTATCCCTGGACCCAAATCAAATACAAGTAAGTAGTAGAGTCCTCAGGGCGGAATTTTCCTTTTCTCCTCAACTTTTGTTCAAGAACAAAGAGACTGCTGATATTGCCTTTTTGGAATATATTGAGTAGAAAATGTTCTCGTACAGTATACATTAACCTGTCAAATTCCCTGCCTCTAAGTATTATTGAGACTGTCACGTGAAACTTGTCAAAGGACGAGCAGCTCACATGGTCATTGGCAATAAGGGCTGCCGTTTCAGTCCTGCTTAAGGACGGAGTTCTCTACCAGTCAGACCAATAAAAATGATGATAATAATAGTGATAGTCACTCATTTCTTTAGTACTTTACATTATTCCCTTGCTCAGAAACTTTTAGGTTCTCCCTAGACACAAACTATTCAGCTTGGTATTCAAGGATCCCACTTACCTTTTCGGCATCATTTCCTACAGCTTCCTTCCTTAATTCTGTGCTCCATCCAAACTGAACCAGTAACTTGTTCCCTGAATTCAACACTCCATGTCTCACCTTCAAGGATTTGCATAAGCTGCCCCCCTAACAAATGAATTCTCTTCTCATCTCCACTTCTCAGAAACTTTTTCTTTCTTCAAGGCTCAGGTAAGGTGTAGGGTATGGACTCTACTGTGAAACCTTCCTTGATTCCCTCTTTCCTCAAATTTCTCTGAACTACATTTACTTATGTGTATGCCGAATCTTCCCAATAGAATATAAGCTCTTTGAGAGCGAGTTTATTTTTCTTTGTATCACCAGAACTTAATAAAGCATCTTGCACATAGCTAGTGTTTAATAAATGTTGAATTGTTCTTGGTTAATTACAAGGCACTTTCCTCCCAATACCCTTCTGGAACACATAATAAAAGCATTGCTGTGCAGGACACGCTCAGGAGGTAGTGGGTTTCCTGTCCCTGGAAATCTTCAAGGACAGGATGGATAATCACCTGTCAGGAATGGTCTGAGGTGAATTCCTATACTAGGGAAAGCTTTGTGTTAGCTGACTTCTCAATTCTCTTCCAATCCTGGGATTTTCTAATTCAAGGCTGAACTTCTTTTGGGTCCTGGAACCCTTTTACAATCTTATGAAGCCTATGGACCCTTTCTCAGGAAAATGTTTTTAAGTAATTGAAGGAAATTTAAAAAATGTATTTCCCCCCTGAAATCTCTCTCTATAAAGATTTCTTTATTCTATAAAATTCTTTATAGACCTCAAAATAAGTATCCCTGCTCATATTCAATTATCCATAACATAGAGATGAAGAAACTAATTAATTGGCATCTTATAGTAAATTAGTAAGTGGCAAATATATTCAGAATCTGCCCTGTGTTATTCTACTTCATTGTAATATCCTACTAGAGAAGAAACTGTTTAGCATAAGTAACAATAGAATACTAATAAACAGAAAAAATAATATCCTTCATTCATTCTCTCTATGCATGTCTTTCTCTGTCTCTGTCTCTTTGTGTCTGTCTCGCTGTGTTACCTCTGTGGCTTTGTTTCTGTCTCCCTCTGTCTCTGTCTCTCTCTTTCTCTATCTCACTCTCTCTGTCTCTCTCTCTTTGACTTCTCTCTGTCTATCTCTGTTTCTCTGTCTATGTCTCTCTGTGCCTTTGTGTCTGTCTCTCCCTCTCTGTGTATCTCTCTGCTGTCTGTCTGTGTCTGTCTCTCCCTCTCTGTCTATCTTTCTGTCTCTCTCTCTGTCTCTGACTCTCTGTCTCTTTGTCTCTCTGTCTCTCTGTCTCTGTCTCTCTGTCTGTCTCTCTCTCTCTCTCTCTCTCTCTGTCACACGCACACACACACGCACACACACAAACACACACAGCTTCATACAATTGAGGGATTTCAAAATGACATCATTGGCTCAGGGTATTGCAATCTGATACCTAAATAGATATAATCAGCTTTGTCTAGGCACCAGACACCTGAAGAGATTCAGCCCAAACCCCTATGTGGAGTCTTTTGCCTTCCATTCAGGTATCTATTCTCATGTAGCCACAACTCATAATATGGTTGAGGTTGTAGGCATTGCCTAAGGGATCAAAAGAGGAGAAATTCTTTCTTGAGACATGTTGATTCTCAGTATCCTAACCTTTGAAAACCATATCCAACAGCAATGTCACTTCTAAAAAGACTTTGGTTTTACTTCTGGTTCTTCACAATTAGGACTTACCCAGGGCTGGTTTTAACCTTTTCTTTTTTCTTACACTGAAATAAGCCTTGTAAATTTGTAGCTGCTGCTGATAAGTACAGCTGAAACCCAAAAGAAACCTAGGAATTCTTTATTTTTTTGTATTTTTTTTAATTTTAAATTTAAATGCAAAATAAGAAATGAAAAGGAAACAAACTTAAATACCTAAACTAAAATAATACAAAATAAAAGAAAAAAAATGAGCTTTGCCATATGAACAACAGAAAGTAAGAGAAGATTCAAAATACTTATAGCAATAAATTTTCATTTCAAGAAAGTATATAACAAATACTATGCATTGTGTTGAGAGCTGTCCATCTTTTCCTTTCTTCCTTGTAAGTTTTTTTTTTTTGTTCTCCACTGTGCACTTTTTGCTTTGTTCTTTTTCCCCCTTCTCCCCTCCTTGAAGGCTACAATTAAGTACAGATATGTGTATGCATGTATGGATATATGTATGTATATAAACACAGTATACATATACACACATATAGACGTATGCATATATACATATATAGACATACACACATATACATATATATCAACATATACAGAAATATACACAGAAAGATATACATATATACACACATATGACCATACATACATATACTTACTTCTACATACATATACTTTGATATTGATAATCATAGTCATATATAGATATATACGTTCATATGCATCTATGTAAGACTGCACTATACTTACTAATCCTCTATTTCTCTGAGGGTGGATAACCTCTTCCTTCATAATTCCAAATCTTTCCATATTTTTCCAAGTCCACCAATTCATTTCCTATACCACAGCAGTATTCCTGCCTTATATTGTCTAGTTATTTTAAATAATCCAAAACAACATTGACAAATATGATTGACACATAGTATAGTTTCCTCATTTTTCTCTTTGGATTAAATCTATTTTAGCTTTAACTTTGTCCGAAATGATGATTACCACCCCTGATCCTATTTCCCTAACAAATTCTGCTTCTGATCTTTATTTTATGTTTGTGTGTATCTCTTATTTCCTATGCCTCCTGACTCGTCTACTTTACTTCTACTTGCTACCTTGCCTGCCTGTTACTTAACCTACCCCCTTCCAAGGATCCCTTACTTATTGTCCCATTCCCATTAATCCAAAGACCCCTCTATACTGCCCTTTAAGCTATTCTTCACCCTCCCAATAAAGATCTCTTCCTTATCCTCTTTCCTCCCTATCCCCTTAGCATTTTTTTTCTTTTTGAATTTACAAGACTTTCATATTCTTATATATATAACATATGCATATATATACATATATATACATATATACATATATATATATATATAGTTACCTCTTGAACTGATTCTCAATGAAAGTAAGTTTCCAGAACTGCCTGCCCTCTCCCCCATCTAATTCCTCTGTGTCTGTTCCTCCTCTTGAAACCTCAGATGTTTATGATAATTACTTTTTCAGCTGTTCTTAAACAGTTTTACTTTTCAAAATCATATCATAGTCAGGTCTACCTCAATCTTTTTTACAAACTACCCAATTACTAATAACCATCTTAGACATACATTTTACCTTTCCTCATAAAAAAGGTAAACAGCCTATTCTTATTGAGTCCTTTGTTATTAGTTTTTGGTATATATCTTATATTTGTCTTGGCTTTTGTATGTTAAATCTTTTATTAAGTTCAGTTTTTAAGCAAAACCTTTAAAGTCTGACAATTTATTAAATGTTCTCTTTTTCATTCAGGATTATCCTTAGCTTTTCTGGATATGATATTTTCTGCCAGAATCCAAGTTATTTTGCTCTTCAATATATAAGTTCCAAGACCTGTGGTCTTTGTTTTTTAATAGTTGTAACCAATTTATTAAAAGAGATGATTGATTAGCATCTGGAGTGGTGACTTCAACTTCTATACCTGGTTCAATGCTGATAGAAGTTATCTGTTTAACAATTTTAGAAGGACCATGCAAATCCATAAGTTTCTGTATTTTCATCCGGAACTGATCTCAAGTCTTTGAACCTTCACAGCTAGGAGTTTTTCTAGTTTTTATTTGAAGTGTCTTAGTAGGCATTTGAAAGATCCTTTTACTTTCAAGTTCTTTTCTTTGGCTCCTCTAAATAGGTCAGCACACACTTTCTTGAGTGCTTTCACATTGCTGCTAAGGAGGGTGATTTTGATCTGGTGAATGGTTACTTTGGGATCCAGAAGTGTTTGCTAGTGTCTTTGAATGCCATGGCAATGGAGTGGCTTCCTGGCTGACGTTTCTTCGTGAGAGTGAAAAGAGGTGAGTCATGAGAAGGAGAGGTAGGGGCTGCCAACTCCACTTCACCAGAGAGACCAGTGGCCTTTTAATGTCACTGCTGCTAAGTCTTGTGTGATTCTAAATGTGGCACCACCATATTTAATTTTTTTCTTGTTGCTCATAATGGTTTATCCTTGAGCTGAGGGTTTCAGAATTTGACTATGATATTCCTATGGGTTTTCCTCATAGGATTTCTTTTAGGTGGTGGTTGATGGATTTTTTTTTCTATTTCTACTATCCCCTTCTGCTCTAATGCTTCAAGACAAATTACTTTAATCATTTAATGCATTATTATATCAAGATTCTTTTTTTTATCATAGCTCTCAGGTAGTCTGATTATTCTTGTATTTTCTCTTCTTGATCTGTTCTCCAGATAAGATTTTTAATGAGAGGTTTCACATTCTCTTCTCCCTTTTCATTCTTTACATTTTGTTTTATTATTTCTCAGTCTCTTGTGCCTTTGCTGGCTTTCCCTTGCTCAATTCTATTTTTCAAGAAGTTGTTTTCTTCCTTAAGATTCTGGATCTTTTCTAATTGGTTGACTTTCTTTGCATAATCTTCTTGTTTTTCTTCTTTATTTTTCATCTTTTCCTCAATTTCTCTCATGTGATTTTTAAAGTCTTTTTAAGTTCTCAATGAATTGTTTTTATTGGGGGGGGGAGCAGGTGACAATTTGACATTAATCTTTGGGAGCTTCTTTGCTTCAGTATCCTCCTCTGAAGATGACCCCTGGTCTTCTCTATTCTCATAGCAACTATATATGGTTGAATTCTTTCTCCTTTGCCTGCTCTTTTAAAAAAAAATTAGCATACCTCTAACCCTGAGGTATGGAGGATGGTACCTCTGGCCTCAGATCCTCCTTCGGTTCTTCCCTCTTGCCTAGAACTAAAGGCAAGACCTCCAGCCTCCAGTAAGTGCCCACA
Organism: Phalanger gymnotis; assembly: GCA_028646595.1. Lineage (NCBI taxonomy): Eukaryota > Metazoa > Chordata > Mammalia > Diprotodontia > Phalangeridae > Phalanger > Phalanger gymnotis. The sequence goes on from CM053622.1 coordinate 98,374,445, forward strand.
GCAAGCAGCATCACCACCCCACTGCTTCTGCACTTACCTGGTATATGCTGGTTCCTTCTCACCCAGAGCCAAGTCTCCATAGCACAGGTGGTTCTGGTGTTCCTTGTCACCAGATGTTCTCAATCTTCCCCAGCTCAGATGGCCAACTCCCCTCACTGTCTTGGGGGGCAAAAGTTTCTGTGGCTGGGGCGAGGCTGCTGCCCAACCCAGCTAACCCCAGGGCTAGCCATTTGTTGTTTAAGCAGGACTAGCCTAGAGGTGTTTATTCTTCATGGGGACTAAACCCCTCTCCTAAAATTTTCTTCAGATTTTCTCCAATTGTCCCAGAAGGTCCAATACTCTGCCCCTACTATTATTTACTTTTACCACTCTATGTTTGCCACAAGGTGCTATTTCATATGGTTTGTAGGGGGAATTTGAAGAACTTGGAATTTTCTAACCTACTCCACCATCTTTCCAGAATCCTCTCTCCCCAGGACTTCTTTATTGAAAATCTAGAAGGGGTGGGAAAAAAATGAAGAGAAGAAGGAGAAGGGAAAAATGAAAGAGAGGGCTGGAGAAAGAAGGAGAGAGGAGAGTTAAAAAAAGCAGTTAAGGGGGGAAGAGAAAGGGGAAGATTAGAAAAGAAAACAAAATGAAGAGAGAGGGAGGGCAGAGAAAGAAAGGAAGACAAAGAGGAGGAGTAGAAAGAGAAAGGGGATGAAGGGAGATGGAAAAGAAAACAGAGGAAGAAGAGTAGGAAACTAAAGAAAGAAAAGTGGAGGGAGAGGGAGGGAAAAGGAACAAGAGAGAAGAAAACATGAGCTAGTGAAAATGACAGAGGAAGAGAGAATGAGGAAGAGAATAGAAAGGTGGCAGAGAGAGAATGGAAGAGATAGGAACAAGAAAATATAGGAAGGAGAGAGGAAAGGCAGTGAGACAGTGAGAAACAGAATAATAAAGGGAGTAATAGGGATGGAGAAAAAGGCAAGTAGAAGAAAAGAGAGGAGGTATATGAGAAGGCAGATAATGAGTGAGAGAAAAAAATAGGAGGAAAGAGAAAGGAGAGAGCAATAGTGGACATTTCTTTATGCAAATTAGGACTTTAAGAATTATCTCCATGCGGGGGTGGGGGCAGAGCCAAGATGGCGGCTAGAAAGCAGGGACTAGTGTGAGCTCCCCACCAAGTCCCTCCAAAAACCTATAAAAATGTCTCTGAACCAATTCTAGAACTGCAGAACCCACAAAGTGTCAGAGGGAAGTAGGGCTCCAGCCCAGGACAGCCTGGATGGTCTCTGGGTAAAGTCTATCCTGCACAGAGCTGGGAACTGAGGGGAGCGGAGCTGAGCAGAGCAGAGCCCAGCGTGGGCAGCATGGACCAGGGAGACCAGGAGTCGGGTGGAGTGTGCCCTAGCACCCTGAACCAGTAAGCTGCAGCAGTTACCAGACCTCTCAACCCACAAACAGCAAAGACAACAGAGAAGGTTAGTGGGAAAAGCTGCAGGGACTGAGTTTGCAGTTTGGCCACCACCCTGGGCAGTGGAGGTAGGGCAGCTTTAGAACTACAGCTGCAGTTGCTTCTGGCCCCAGGCCCACGTGGTGGGAGGAATTAAGTGGTGGATCAGAGCAGGAGTGAAGAGCCTGCTGAAGATCTAAGCCCAGTCAGGGAAGGGGGTTCTTGGGGAAGGAGGAGTGCTGGTGAGGCAGCACATCCGCCCAAGCATGGAACATAGAACTCTTTAGTCTATGAGCAGTCATACCCCGCTGAAAAACTCAAGGGTCAAGTACGTTGGCTGGGAACATGTCCAGGCAGGGAAAACATACCCAGATTCAGTCTCAGACTCTGGAATCCTTCTCTGGTGACAAAGAAGACCAAAACATACAGTCAGAAGAAGTCAACAAAGTCATAGAGCCTACAACAAAAACCTCCAAGAAAAACATGAATTGTTCTCAGGCCATGGAAGAGCTCAAAAAGGATTTGGAAAAGCAAGTTAGAGAAGTAGAGGAAAAATTGGGAAGAGAAATGAGAAGGATGTGAGAAAGCCATGAAAAACAAGTCAATGACTTGCTAAAGGAGAGCC
>CM053622.1:98377004-98398054 GCA_028646595.1 Phalanger gymnotis
AGAAGGGAGGGCAGATAGGGAGAGGAAGTAATCAAAAGCAAACACCTTTGAAAAGGGACGGGGTCAAGGGAGAAAGTTGAATAAAGGGGGACAGGATAGGATGGAAAGAAATATAGCCTTTCACAACATGAGCACTGTGGAAGTGTTTTACATAATGATACATGTGTGATCTATGTTGAATTGCTTGCTTTCCCAGGGAGGGTGGATGGGGAGGGAAGAGGGGAAAGAATTTGGAACTCAAAGTTTTAAAAGCAGATGCTTAAAAAAATTTAAAAAAAATGTTTTTTTGCATGCAGCTGGGAAACAAGATATATAGAGAATGGGGCATCGAAATCTATCCTGCCCTACAATAAAGTAAGGAGGAAGGGGATGGAGGGGGGGTGTGGTGAAAGAGGGGAGGGCTGACTGAGGAACAAGGCAATCAGAATATATGCCATCTTGGAATGGGGGGAAGGGTAGAAATGGGGAAAAAATTTGTAAGTCAAAATCTTGTGGAAATCAATGTTGAAAACTAAAATATTAAATATCAAAATATGATTTCATCTCAAGTAGTCCTAATTCCAAGTCTAACACTCTACCCACTATACTACTTAGCTGCCTAAACTCTGTTCAATGCCCTTCTGATATTAAGGTCAAGAAATACATAAATCAAGGATATATATGTTCGAGCAGGGAAGGCACTAGTTGTTCACATCCCCCTAAAACATGACATGCAGAAGGGAACATAATGTTTCAAATATATTTCATCTGTATCCTCAGCATCCAGCACATAGTAGGCACTATATAAATGAGTGATGACTGGATAGATATTTATTGGTGGAACAGGCTTGTGTTATCTCTTTTTGGGATTTCTGTCATATGGAAAACTGATATTGAACTTACAATTCACTGAAATATCGAAGTTTTTCATACGAACCACTATCTTTCCTATCCAATATAGTAATAAAGATGATTTTAATTTGACCCCTATTTTTCTCCAATCAGTATTAATCAGTTCAGTGTAATTCCACAGAGTTAATGAATCTTAGCAATTACTCATCTAGTATTGTTTTAGACAGTCTAATCAACTAACATGAGTACAGGAATTACATGCATTAATACATATTTTGCCTATCTTAGATATAAGAAAATTAAATAAGGTTATTTTCTTTCTTATGTTACTACTTATACATGCTACTAGTTATAAAATTCACTTGCCTAATCACAAGAATTCTGATGACTGAACCCAGTATGGTTGGGATGGCCTAATGTGATATGGAAAGTCTTCCAATGAATTTTTGTACTTCTAGACCACCCTCTCTTGCCTGACATAAGGAGGGGCCCATCTTATGACCACTTAGTCAGCAGAGATGACCCTTGCCTTGCCCATCCTGTGACCAGCTATGCTGATATATCATTTCTGGCTCTTCTGAATGAGCAAAAACAAAGCCTATCATCCAATGAAACTGTATTTTACTTTGCCCCTTCTGTGTCTCTAGATGTTAAGCACTAGAAATCCAAGGACCTAAAGTAAGGAGGCATCTCAGATCACAAGGAAGATCTGAAGTCCATTTTATTAAAAGAGGCCATAGACCCTTTATTAAAGTCCCCTCTATTGGGGAGGCAGAGCCAAGATGGTGGAGTAAAGGCAGGGACTCACCTAAACCCCTCCAAATACCTTTAAATAATGACTCTAAACAAATTCTAGAGTGGCAGAACCCACAAAAATATGGAGTGAAACAATTTTCGGGCCCAAGACAACTTAGAAGATTGGTAGGAAAGATGTGTTACACCAGGGCAAGAAAGGAGCACAGTCCAGCACTGGCCAAGCCAGCACAGACTGGGTCCAGCAAACCAGAAGTACCCTCAAGGTGATGGAATCAGTGACAGCAGTGGCAATTTCCAGACCTCTCAGCCCACAAATAATAAGGGGATCCAACAATGAGCCAAAAGGAGATTTACAGAGGTCTCTTTGCTGGAGGGCAAGAATCTGTTGCATTGCCTACATTGCATTGCTTGGATTGCATTGCTAGGATCTGGGTGGGAGAGGGTTACAAATGTGAGGAGGAACACTAGCACAGCAGAGATTATAGCCACAGAGCAGCAAGGATCCTGGTTACAGCACTAGAGTTGAAAAGAGTGCTTGTGGTTGCTCACAAACAAGTGCACAGTATAGGAGAATAGTTAACATACCTCTCCCTAGATCATACCAACTTGGAAGAGCCAAAATCTTATAAGTCCCCTGAATAACGTTTGAAAACAGCTGCACAAAACCCCTGAAGTTTGAGACAGTGTTCCCTCCACTTGGGAAGCAGAGCTCCATTTAAGCGTAGAGTTAAAAGTCAGGAAATAGACTGGAAAATGAGCAAACATCAGAAAAAATAACCTGACCTTAGAAAACTACTATGATGACAAGCAAGATCAAAACAAACACTCAGAAGATGACCACAAAGTTAAAATTCCTAGGTCAAAGTCTCAAAGAAATAATGAATTGGTCTCAGGCCATGGAAAAGCTCAAAAATGATTTTTTAAATAAAATAAGAAAGGTAGAAGAAAAATTGGGGGGAGAAATGAGAATGATGCAAGAAAATTATGAAAGAAGTGTCGACAACTTGGCAGAGGAGGCACAAAAAATACTGGAGAAACCCCTTAAGAAAGAGAGTAGGCTAAATCCAAAGAAGAGAAGAATGCCTTAAAAATCAGAATTAGCCAAATGGAAAGAGATATACAAAAATTCCTGGAATGAAGAACCCCTTAAAAAGTAGAATTGGCCAAACAGAAAAGACAATACAAAGCCTCACTGAAGAAAATAATTTTTTTAAGTTACAATTGGGCAAGTGGAAGTTAATGACTTATGAGACATCAAGAAACAATCAAACAAAATCAAAAGAATGAAAAAAGAACACAATGTGAAATATCTGGAAAATAGATCCAGGAGAGATAATTTAAGAATTATAGAACTACCTGAAAGCCATGATAAAAAAGAGCCTAGATATCATCTTTCAAGAAATTCTCAAGGAAAACTGCCCTGATATTCTAGAAACAGAGGATGAAATAGAAATTGAAAGAATCCATTGATTACCTTTTGGAAAAGTTCCCAAAATGAAAACTACCAGAAATATTATAGCCAAATTCCAGACATCCTAGATCAAGGAAAAATATATTGCAAGCAGCAAAAAAGAAACAATTCAAATATTGTGGAGCCACAGTCAGGATGATGCAAGATTTAGCAGCTTCTATATTAAAAGATCAGATGGCTTGGAATAGGATATTTCAGAAGTCAAAAGATCTAGGATTATAATCAAGAGTCACCTAGCAGCAGAACTGAATATAAGTCTTTAGGGGACAAAAATGGACATTTAACGAAAAATGGACATTCAGTGAAATTTATAATCAAAAGTCACCTACCAGCAGAACTGAATATAGGCTTTTAGGGGATAAAAGTGGACATTTAATGAAATGCTTTCAAGCATTACTGATGAAAACACTAGAGCTGAATAGGAAACTTGACTTTCAAATACAGCATTCAAAAGAAGCATGAAAAGGTAAACAGGAAAGAGAAATCATAAGGGATTTGATAAGGTTAAACCATTTATGTTCTTACATGGGAAAATTATATTTACACCTCCTAAAAACTTTCCTATTAGGGCAGTTAGAAGGAGTATACATAGACCGAAAGCAGATATGTGAGTTGAATGTGATGGTATGATTACCTAAAAAAAAATAAAATTAAGAGATGACAAAGAAGAATTCATTGGGAAAAAGGGAAAGAGATATATAGAATGGGATAAATTATCTCAAATCAAAGAAGCCTGAAAGAAATTTTATAGAGGAGGGAGAAATGGGGGAAGTGTAGAGGTGAGCACATGAAACTTACAAGTTTCGTCAGACTTATCTCAAAGAAAGAATTATATAGAAACTCAGTTGGATGTAGAAATCTGTCTTACCAAACAGGAAAGTAAGAAGAGAAGGGGATAACAGAAGAGCTGGTGGAAGGCAAGACAGTTTAGGCGAGGTAAAAGTCAGAAGCAAAACACTTTTGATAATGGACAGAGTAAAAGGAGAGAGAGAGTAAGATAAACAGAGGGAAAACAAGATGGAGGGAAGAATATAGTTGGTAATCATCGTGAAAAAAAATTTTACAGAGCGTTTCTCTGATAAAGATTTCATTTCTTAAATATATGGAAAACTGAGTCAAATTTAAAGAAATAAGAGTCATTCCACAATTGATAAATGCTTAAAGGATATGAACAGGCAATTTTCAGACAAAGTAATTAAAGCTATCTATAGTAATATAAAAAAAAATGTTCCAAATCACTATTGATGAGGGAAATGCAAATTAAGACAACTCGGAGCTACTATTTCACACATGTCAGATTGACTAATATGATAGAAAAGGAAAATGATAAGTGTTGGAGGGGATGTGGGAAAATTAAAACACTAATGTGCTGTTGGTGAAGTTGTATACTTATTCAACCATTTATAACATTAAGGCAAATTTCATGACCTCGAAGAGGACCATGAGCATGCCTGAATTGTTTGGAATGGCAGGATATAAGAAATTCTCCAAGTAGAAGGCAGAGGAATTAAAACATTTATTTAAACTCCAAAGGACCAGACCCAAGGACCAATGGCCCCAATTCAATAGTGTGGTAAGAACCTTCCAAAACCAATAAGCCCACCTCACAATAGTAACCAGGAGGTTACAGAAAAATATTATGGCAGCAAGCCACACCATACTTGTGCTTCCCCCCAATGCTAGGGCCCTCCTGTAAGAACATGACTCATGGGTCCCAAGCCCCCCGCTCAGCACTCTCAGGTCTGTACGCTCTGGAAGCTGGCTTTTGGCTCTCTGTCCTGCTCTCAGTCCTCAGTTTCTGCTCCTCCTTGTCCTCAGTTTCTCCAGCCTCTGCTGCTCCTTCAGCTTCTCAGCTTCTTCAGCATTTGCTGCTTCAACTGCTTCTGCTCCTCAGCTTTCACTCCTCCAGCTTCTACTCCTCTGGCTTCTGCTGGTTCAGCTTTCACTGCTCTTCCTTCTCCTGCTTCTCCCTCTCCTGCTTCTGCCTTTCCAAATTCTGTTCTCTCTTTTTATACAGTCCTTAGCCATCATCAGATGATTAGAACATCATCTGATTGACAAGAACTTAGACACATACCATTGGCTCTGACCTTAGCAACTCCCTTAGGGCCTGGAGGGCTTCACACCCACATTGGCTTAGCACCTAGTAACTAGGGGTTTGGGGCCTACTTGGGAACAGAGATCTAATAAGACCTCCCTTCTTTGGCTCCACCTAACACCCCACCTGAAGCCTATTCAATGGGCAAGAAAGATCTTTTCACTTACTGATTGCCTTCACACCATTCTGGAGAGCAATTTGGAACTATGCTGAAAGGGCTATAAAACCATTCATACCCTTTGACCAAGCAATACCACTACTTGGTCTGTATCCCAAAGAGATAAAAAAACAAAAAATACAAAACATTTATAACATCTCTTCTAGTGGTGGCAAAGAATTGGAAATTAAAGCGATGTCCATCAGTTGGGGAATGGGTAGGATTGTGATGGAATACTATTGTGCTTTAAGAAATGATGAGCAGGATGCTCTCAAAAATATGAAAAGACTGACATGAACTGATGCAAAGTGAAATAGGTGGAACCAGGAGAGCATTGTACACAGTAGCAGAAATATTATATGATGATCTACTATGGATGACTTAGCTATTCTCAGCAATACAATGATCCAAGACAATTCTGTAGGACTTTTAATAAAAGGTGCTGTACATCTCCAAAGAAAGAACTGGTAGAGCCTGAATGTAGATGAAAGATACTTTTTTATTTACTTTCTTTATTTTGGGTTTTTTTTGTCTGTGTTTTCTTTCATAAAATGACTTACATGGAAATTTATTTTGCATGACTCCGTATCTATAGCCTATGTCAATTTGTTTGCATTCTCATTGAGGACTTGAGGGAAGAGAAAGAATTTTTAACTCAAAATTTGAAAAAATGTTAAAATTGTTTTTATAAGCAATCAGGAAAAAAGATTAAGTCTTTTTTTTAAAAAAAAATAGAGCATTATTGGCTTGGAGCTCTGCCTCAGTGCTTTTTCTTGCAAATTAGACAATTTTGGACACTACAACATGCAATTTTTGTAATCTAGTCCCCTGTATATCTTAAATGGCTTGGCAGACAACATGGTACCCTAACTTATTAAAGAAAGAGTTCAATCCGCAAGCTCCTGAAACAACCACCTGTTGTCTAAAGCCTGTATGAGATATGGGATGATAAAGAAGAAAAAAAGTAGGCTGGAATGAAAGGGAAATAAGATCCCAGCCAAGGTCTGGTGGGGATACAAACCCCAGTCCTTCTCTAGCAACTCATAGGCGTGGAAATCAAGTTGCTCTTTCCCAGTAACAGCCTTCCAATTCTGCTCTAACTGTCCACAGAAAACCAGTTGCAATTCCTACTAATGTTGTCATATGAGTGGAGAGAAGGGGAGGGATGTGAGAGCTGTTGTGAAGATAAAATCAACAAGACTGGGGCAATGGGAGGATATATGGGGTGGGATGGAGTGAGGAGTACATAATGACTCTGAGATTGTAAACCTGGCTGCCTGGGACAATTATGATACCTGTGACAGAAATGAAGTTCAAAGGATGAAGACATATAGAATTTGAGATTCCTTTTGGAATATCTAGCTCAAAACATCCACATCAGCAATTAATGATGTGGAACTTCCAAAAGTTATCTTCTCACAGTTCATTTGGGAATCAGAGGTTTTGAACTCACTCCTTTAGTGGAAAGATAGAAGAAACAAAGTACCCATATGGCCCCTAGAAACTTAAAATTTACCAACATACCAGCTGCATCAGATAGTCTCTGGCTATATGCTTTGTTCCCACTCTCCAAAGTCCACAACACCTCAGTCCAAGGATTTCAAGGGGAGCCCCAAAGGGATCTATCCAGAGAAGGCTACATATCTCTAAACCTCTAGCCTTTGTTCTCTATGAGAATAGACAAGGTGAATTCTCTCCTCCCCTGCTCTGTGGCATATTTCTCCTTCCATGGCTTCCATTTTCTATTCCCAACAGGCTCTGTCAAGCATCAAAGCCTTGGCAGGCCCTTGAAACTTGGGAATCTTGGTATAAAGTGCTAGTCCAGCAGATAAATACCCCTGCCTTCAAGTGTCTCTGCTCCCTATAGGCATGATCAAAGTCTAGTAACGCCTTAATATTTCAATACTGATTTTTGGTTGAAGGTGACCCCTCCATAGATGCAGGTGACAGCCTTTCTTTACATTAGCAGACAACACTTGTGAACTCTTGTGGCTGAAAAATTTATTGCCCTGTGGTCAGCCTTCTGATGATGTCTCTCCAAACATAGCTGAGCCTGTCTATATTTAGATTTCCATTGGATTAGTGCAGAGGCTGAGTCCTTACTTTCTGCTCAGTCTGATTTTTCCTCACTCTAATCTTATTTAATTAACTTCGGAAGGACTCAACCCTCAGACTGCAGGTGACATAATCAAAGGGACTACTGGGTCTCTCTTATAACTTGGTTTATTTAGCACCCAAAAATCTCCCCACTATTCACACTTCCTCAAGCTTGTTGTGTGTAGATCTCATCAAACTGATCATGCATTTGAATCTTTAGGCTCAAAGTTTTTGGCTTCATTTCATGTCAGTTGTTCATAAGTCTATTGAGGATCATGATTTATCCCCATCTTAGCTATCAGAGAAGCAGCATTGGGGTACTTGATAAGATGCTGGACCTGGAGTCAGGAAGACGTGGGTTCAAATCCAGATGCCAAAACTTATTAGCTGAATGACCACAGGCAGCCGATCACTTAACCTCTCTGTATTTTGCTTTACTTGTTCATAAAATGAAGAAGTAGGACCAAATATGGAGCAGCGTGGTCCCTTTCAGCTCTAAACTGATGATCCTTTATGTATTTAAACAATTACATGTGCGTATGATCACAGAATTTTTAGAGTATTTTTGAGATAATAAAAAAGCCATGAACTTTCTTTCTTCCGTATATCCTCTCCTTCACCACCACTCCTTGAAAAGGGAGGGGGGGCATAGGGGAGTATTAGTGTGTGAATCCCTTCATGGATCAGATAAGTTTAGTGAGAGCTCAGGAGAGTCTGAGTATTACTCTAGTATGTCTGAAATATTAAAAGATGCAGAAGAACATATTGAACATTTCGGGCAGATCCTCCATGGAGGATTTACTGGAAGAAGTGTATCCAGGAAGAGAAGGCATGGGTGCCTTCTTCTAATCTACAATCAGTGTACAATCAGTGTACCATAGATCCATTGAAGTGGAGTATTTGTGTCAAACAATCTATATGCATGTATAAGCATTATGTACCCACTATGTGTCAGGCACTGGGGATAAAAAGACAAATGAAACATATGGAGGAGTGGTCAGACAAGCAGAAGGAAAACCAGACAAGAGTATGAGCATAGATTTTTGAGTTTCTCCCGAGGAAATGTTTGTATCTCCTACTGCCTATGAAACATCTCAAATTGGATGTCCCTTTGGTATCTTAATCTATGTCTAAAACCAAACTTATTATCTTTTCCTCCAAAAGCACTCCTCATTTTTGAACTTTCCTACTACTGTTGAAAGTACCTTAATATAATCCTCCCAGGCACTAATGCTCAAAACCCAGGTGTAATCCTTGATTTTTCACTCTCTCTCACCACCACCTCCAATTTGCTTTCAAATCTTGTCAGTTTTAACTTTGTAATATTTCTTGTAATAACAATGCTACTTGCTGCTACTGTGGCTGTGTAAAATCAATAATACCAGCACACAGGAGGGCTGCTAGCACAGGTTCTTCGATCTGCTTTTCTAAGGAAAGCAACTTTAAGGAGTTTAAAATCTCACTTTAATTAAACATACGTATATCATTCACTTAGTTCAAGGGGAAAAGTCAGCACCCTGAACTTCAGAGAAAACAGAAACAGAAATTACAAGCAGAGATTATATAAACAGAGCAAATAAACACCAATCAACAGACAGGCTTCTATCTGTCTGACCTTAGCAATACATACACAGTTACCAGAAACAGAAGCACCAACATCTGGGTTTTCAAGGTGGGGCAGAGTTCCTTAAAGGCTACCCAGAGTCTCATCTGGTCAAATCACATGACACTCTTCCAGTGAGTGAGCCCCAAGCAAAATGCTAACCTCAGAGTATACATACCCTTTTTCAAGGCCTGAGGGCTCCATGCCTCTCATGACCTAATTAGCAAAAGAGTGAGGGCCTTCCTACAAACAAAGGCAAGACTCAATCAAAGACCCTTGATTGCCTTAGTGCTGAGAAGCACTCCAAAAAAAAGACAACAAAAAGTTCCAGTTTGTTTGCCATTATACTTGTATCTGCCCCCTTCTGTCTTCAGACCCTACAACCAACCTGGTTAAGTCCTTCATCATTTCACATGTGAAACTGGCATAGCCTTGTTGTGAGGTCTCTCTGCTTGAAGTCACTCTTCCCACTCTAATCTGTTCTCCCCTCAGTTGTCAAATTAATCTCCATAAAGTGCACATCTCACCATGTTATCCCCTTATTTCATCAACTCCAGTGGTATCCTATCAGTTCCAGGATCATATAGGAAATCCTAATTGGCTTTCAAATGTCATCACAAACTGAACCCCTCCTACCTTTTCAATCTTCTTCTACCTTTCTCCTTTCCACTTACTCTTTGTTCCAATGACATTGCCCTTCTGGTTGGTCTTCACACAAGAAATTGAACTCCAGAATCTAGGCATTTTCACTGATTGTTTCCCATCCCTGGAATGTTCTCTCTGCTTATTTCTGCCTCCTGCTTCCATGGCTTCCTTCAAGACCCCACTAAAATGTCACTTTCTAAAAGAAGCTTTTCCTAATTCCCATTAATGCTAATGTCTTCCCTCTACTGTTTATAGGTAATGTATCATGTCTATAGCTGGTTTATTCATAATTGTTTGCACGTGGTCTCCCCCATTCCCCTGTAAGCTCCTTGAGAGAAGGGACTGGCTTCACCTTTCTTTGTAGTCCCAGTTCTTAGCAATGTGTCTGCTATTTAATCATTATTTATGGATGGATTGATTGGATCTGAAGTCACAACTAAGGTGTGAGTTCCTGTAAAAGGAATAATAGAATTAGGGATCAGAAAAGAAAAATTACACAATTCATATTTCTACTCTGGAAACATGGACATCATTATGATGATATAATATCATGACTGCTATGTCTCCTTCCTAATAATCAGAACTGTCCACAAGTAAAGCAGGCAGCCTCAGCCACTGGCAATTACAAGTTTTAAGGAAAAAGGTAAATGACCAATTTTCAGGGCTAGATATTTAAATTTGACAAAATGTTACATGCAGAAATATATGTTATGGATTATGAGTTGGCTCTGGGAATTTTCTCTGGCTATTCCTCATATCTGCAAAGTTCTCCCTCCTCTGCTGTGCCTACTGACCTCCCTGGCTTCCTTTAAGTCTCAGTTAAAATTTCATCTTTTACTAGAAGTCTGTCCTAACCTTTTAATTTTGAGTGATTAGAATAAAAACTTAATTCCCATTAATACTGGTATACGGCTTGGTTTGTATACATTTATTTGCATGTTGTTTGCCCTATTAGATTGTAAACTCCTTGAAGGGAGACAATGTCTTTTTTAAAAATTAAATTGCATTTTTTAATTTATGGAATAAACCAAGCATTTCCATAATATAGTACAATAAAAAAGGTGATTGCACATGAAACTGCCAGCCTACTGTGTACAACTTGCTATTCCTTTCAAATATACAATAAAATTATCATTTAAATTTCTTCTTTTTCTTCCCTCCACCCTGCCCTAGAGATGGTTACCATCAGACATAAATTAATATGTATATGTAAAATTATTCTTTACATACTTCGATTTATCAATTCTTTCACTTTTTGTAGATCGTCTTTCTTCATATGTCCTCTATAGTTAATTTCAGTATTTATAATAGTCAAAATAACTTATTCTCTCAAAGTCATTCTTTTTTCACTTTTTATTTAATATTTTTAGTTTTCAGCATTGATTTTTACAAGATTATGAATTTAAAATTTTCTCCCCATTTCTACCCTCCTCCTACTCCAAGATGGCATATATTCTGGTTGCCCTGTTCCCCAGTCAGCCCTCCCTTCTGTCACCCCACTCCCCCCCATCTCCTTTTTCTTTACTATCTCATAGGGCAAGATAGATTTCTATGCCCCATTGTCTGTATATCTTATTTCCTAGTTGCATGCAAACACCTTTTTTTTGAACATCTGCTTTTAAAAGTTTGAGTTCCAAATTCTCTCCCCATTTCCCTCCCCACCCACCCTCCTAAGAAGGAAAGCAATTCAATATAGGCCACATGTGTGTCATTATGCAAAACTCTTCCACAATACTCATGTTGTGAAAAACTAATTATATTTTGCTCCTTCCTATCCCATCCCCCTTTGCTCAATTTTCTCCCTTGACCATGCCCCTTTTCAAAAGTGTTTGCTTTTGATTACATCCTCCCCCTATCTGCTCTCCCTACTATTGTGTCCCCTTTTTTATCTCCTTCTTCCTTCTTTCCTGTGGGGTAAGATACCCAATTGAGTTTGTATGTTTTTCCCTCCTCAGATCAAATCTGTTGAGAGCAAGATTCATTCATTCCCCCTCACCTGTCCCCTCTTCCCTCCCAATAGAAGTGCTTTTACTTGCCACTTTTATGTGAGATAATTTACCCCATTCTATCTTACCCTTTCTCCCTCTCTCAATATATTCTTCTCTCATCCCTTAATTTGATTTTATTTTTTTAGATATCATCCCTTCATTTCAACTTACCCTGTGCCCTCTGTTTATATATATATGTGTGTATGTGTGTGTGTTTATATATATACATATATATGTATGTATGTATACACATGCATATTCCCTTCAGCTACCTTAATACTGAGGACTCATGAATTATACACATCATCTTTCCATGTAGGAATGTAAACAAAACAGTTCAACTTTAGTAAGTCCCTTGTGATTTCTCTTTCTTGTTTACCTTTACATGCTTCTCTTGATTCTTGTGTTTGAAAGTCAAATTTTCTATTCAGCTCTGGTCTTTTCACTGACAAAGCTTGAAAGTCCTCTATTTTGTTGAAAATCCGTATTTTGCCTTGGAGCATGATACTCAGTTTTGCTGGGTAGGTGATTCTTGGTTTTAATCCTATTTCCACTGACCTCCGGAATATCATATTCCAAGCCCTTCAATCCCTCAATGTAGAAGCTGCTAGATTATGTGTAATTCTGATTGTGTTTCCACAGTACTCAAATTGTTTCTTTCTAGCTGCTTGCAGTATTTTCTTCTTGATCTGGGAGCTCCAGAAATTGACAACAATATTCCTAGGAGTTTTCTTTTGGGGATCTTTTTTTCAGGAGGCGACCAGTGTATTCTTTCCATTTCTATTTTACCCTCTGGCTCTAGAATATCAGGGCAATTTTTCTTGATAATTTCTTGAAAGATGATGTCTAGACTCTTTTTTTGATCATGGCTTTCAGGTAGTCCAATAATTTTTAAATTATCTCTCCTGGATCTATTTTCCAGGTCAGTGGTTTTTTCCAATGAGATATTTCACATTGTCTTTCATGTTTTCATTCCTTTGGTTCTGTTTTATACTATCTTGATTTCTCATAAAGTCACTAGCTTCCACTTGCTCCAATCTAATTTTGAAGGTAGTATTTTCTTCAGTGGTCTTTTGGACCTCCTTTTCCATTTGGCTAATTCTGCCTTTCAAGGCATTCTTCTCCTCATTGACTTTTTGGAGCTCTTTTGCCATTTGAGTTAGTGTAATTTTTAAGGTGTCGTTTTCTTCAATATTTTTTTGGCTCTCCTTTAGCAATTCCTTGACTTGTTTTTCATGGTTTTCTCACATCACTCTCATTTCTCTACCCAATTTTTCCTCTACTTCTATAACTTGCTTTTCCAAATCCTTTTTGAGCTCTTCCGTGGCCTGAGACCAGTTCATGTTTTTCTTGGAGGCTTTTGATATAGGATATTTGACTTCATTGACTTCTTCTTGCTGTATGTTTTGGTCTTCTTTGTCACCAAAGAAAGATTCCAAAGTCTGAGACTGAATCTGGATATGTTTTCCCTGCCTGGCCATGTTCCCAGCCAACTTATTTGACCCTTGAGTTTTTCATCAGGGTATGACTGCTTGTAGAGTAAATAGTACTTTGTTCCAAGCTTGAGGGGATGCGCTGTTGTTTTCAGAGCTATTTCAGAGTTACAGCCAGCTCTGCCACACCAGCACTCCTCCTTCCCCAAGAAGCGCCATCTGGGACCTGAGGCAAATCTTAAGCAGGCTCTGCACTCCTACTCTGATCCACAACTTAATTCCTCCCACCAGGTGGGCCTGGGACCAGGAGCAACTGCAGCTGTAGTTCTGTAGCTGCATCACCTCCGCTGCCCCCGGTGGCCAAACAGCAAACTCCTTTCTCTCTGTCCCAGCAGCTTTTCCCACTAACCTTCTCTGCTGTCTTTGCTGTTTGTGGGTTGAGAAGTGTGGCAACTCCCACAGCTCACTGATTCAGGGCACTAGGGTCTGTTCCACCTGGCTCCTGGTCTGGTTGGTCCTGCTGCCACCCACTCTGGGCTCCGCTCCCCTCTGCTCCCAGCTCCATTCGCAATAGACCTCACCCAGCGACCATCCAGGCTGTCCTGGGCTGGAGCCCTGCTTCCCTCTGCTACTTCATGGGTTCTGCAGTTCTGGAAGTTGTTCAGAGCCATTTTTTACAGGTTTTTGGAGGGACATGGCAGGGAGCTCACCCAAGTCCCTGCTTTCAAGCCGCCATCTTGCACATGACCTTTAAGTTATATTTTTACGTTCATTGTTTCATTTAATTGTCATGCTAGGTTCTTTTTGTTTTTTAACACTGTAGATCACAAATTACTATCTTTATTTTACAGGTGAGGGGCAGCTAGGTCATGCAGTGGATAGAGAGTCAGGCCTGGAGTCAGGAAGACTCATCTTTGTGGTTCAAATCTGGCTCCAACACTTGCTACCTGTGTGACATTGGACAAATCACTCAAGCCTGTTTGCCTCAGTTTTTGCATCTGTAAAATGATCTGGAGAAGGAAATGGTGAACCATTCCAATATCTCTGCCAAGAAAATCCCAAAAGGAGTCACAAAGAGTCAGACATGGCTGATAATGACTGAACAACAACATTTTACAGATAAAGAAACTGAGTCTTGAAGAGATTAAATAATTTTATGAAGACTACCCAGACATTAAGTGGTTGAGTTAGGATTTGAAATTGTTTGTTTTGACTGAAATTCCAAAGTTCTTTCTTCTTGACAGAGATCCAGACAAACTGAAAATTAATTTTTGTATATATAATTTCCCTCTAAATTTTCTGCTTTCATGAATCTTATATTTATCATAAAGAGTGAAAGATTCCACCAACAATTTCCTCAATGATTCCTTTGTGATAACTTGTTTAACCTTATCTGATGTTTCTCTATTGTTTTGCACATATTTTCCTGTGAATAATTAAATTGTTTGAAGGTAGGCAACAAACGTTTATTAAGGTTTACTATATGCCCAGAAGAGCAGCTAGGTGGTGCTGTGGATAGAGCTCCCAGCCTGGAGTTGGGAAGACTCATCTACCTGAGTTCAAATTTGGCCCCAGACACTTAACTAGCTGTATGACCCTTGGCAAGTCACTTAACCATGTTTATCTCAGTTTCCTCATCTGTAAAAATGAGTTGGAGAAGAAAATGGCAAACCATTCCTCTACAATTGCAAGAAAACTTTAAAGTGGGTCACGAAGAGTCAGACATGACTGAAACAACTAAATAACAATAAATAACATGCCCAGACACTGTGTTAGGCAGTGGAGATGCAAATGCAAGCAAAAACAACAGTTCTTGCCCTCAAGGAGATTCATTCTAAAAGGGGAAGACAACACACCAAAGGGAGTTAATAGGTGGACAGGGGAGGATGTACTCACATGGGGGAATTGTGGTAAAGGATAACAGGGAGGGGAACAAAGCCTGACCAGCCTGGGCCTATCTCTAAAATGGAGATGTCAGATGGAACTCACCAATGGGAGAAAGAGGTGGAGGGATGTTGGAGGGATATTCAGGGTGGGAAGACCTCCTTCTGCCCCCAACAGAGAGAAGTTCCCAAGTAAGAAGGTAGCTGAATCACAATAGTGAAATCTGGAGAGTTATAAGCATAGCAGAGAGGATTTTGAAAACTGTTCTGATATTTTCTGTTCTGTTAAAACAAAACAAAATTTTAAAAGGCTTAGAAAAATAAGCACAAATATCTCTTTGGAAGCATTTTTGCTCTGGAATAAGGCCAGATTGTAAACTGTAGCAATTAAAGAAATGAACTGATGCTCATAAAAGTATTTAGTAAAATTGTGGGTAATAAGGAAAGTATATTATTTAATTTTGGGTTTTTCCAATCCCTATCACATAACACAGTGACAACACATAATAAATACTAAATAAATGATTATTGATTGAATCTTATTTGGAAGACTTTTTTTTAATTCAATTCATGTCTTGAGTGGAAGCCTTTCTGCCTAGCTTACAGCCTAGTTTACAGCAGCACCACCTGGTGACAGCTATAAGAATTACAGGCATAGAGTTAGGAAATAACCAATATCAATATAACTTTGAGTGTAAAAACTGTTTCCGTGAGTAAAATCGGATGTCATCTCCCTAATGGAAGCTAGACATGAAAAAGATAAAGTTACTCCTCTCTCAATTTGCAAATAATTACAAGCTCTAGTAATTTGTCCCTCCTGGAATGAAAATGTTCCTAGAAATCAGGATTCTGAGAAATGCTGCCAGGGAAATTGCTCCTGTACTAGGCTTAGTTGTTTTTGTTCCCCTTCCCCCCTGGCTTTTTCAAAAAAAAATCATGTTTTGCTACTCTACATTTGCAATGGGATGAACTTGGTTTTAGTAGTTAACCTCTGAGCCTGAAGAAATGTCAGCATGTAACTGACGACAAACTGCAACTGGATTTCAATTTTCAGGCTCAGGGAATCTACCGTGTACTTCCCCCTTTCCACTTTATCCTTCAAATCAAACACATTGCCAAGTAATTAAATCCTAAAAAGCTCCTAGGACATGTTTGGTTGTTGGGATACATCTGTTACATCCTGGAGGAACTTTCCTCCCAGATGTTAACTTTTCTTCGATTATTTATCTATGGGAATAAACAACTTACACTCCTCTCTGGGAAGCCTGATAAAAAAGTGGTCCTCTTTTCACATCAACCTCATTCTCTATGTGACTGTCCTTTATCAATCCATTAAGGACAAATGCTATGTAACTATTTTCATACAATACATTAGCCCAATAACTTTGAGACCACATTTGCAATTTGATATCCATTGCCAAGGGGCTCATTTGTCCTGGATGCTTTGTCCAGGAGCAAACAGAATCCACAGATTTAAAAGAATATTGCAAAGCTAATGCACAAGATGAGGTATAACCTAGGTCACCATTAGTTCCAATGAAGTACAATTTAGCCATTTAACATTCAGTTATTAAAGGGTAGTCAATTTACAATTTACCAACAACCTAGATGAAAGAGGGAGCAGATGGCGAAGTGACAGCAGAGGCTGATAAAGAAAAATGTGAATATAGCAACATTGATTTAGAGCTGAAAGGTGCCATTCAATCAGACATGGAGGCTCAAATCCTCAAAGATTTCTTTATCCAGTCTCTTTACCTTCATTCTCTTCCTTCTGAAAGCATCCAAATAGCTTGCCAAATTGATATTTCTAAAAAAATAGATCTCACCTTGTTGGCCCCCCATTCTTAAAAATCCTCAATGGTTCTCTGTTGCCTTCAAGTCAATATATTCTCAGGCTGGCATTTAAAGTACCTCAAGTCTGGTTCCCACTTACTTTTCCAATCTGGTTCATATTTTTCCATTAATAGGCACTTTGTTGAGTCAAAGGTCAAGCTGACCTTCTAGCCATTCTCGATACATAATAACCTATTTTTTGCCCCTATGAATTTGCATAAACAGTATGCCATGTCTGTAATGCATTCCCTTCTTATTTCCAGCTCCTAGAATCCTTGGCTTCCTACAAAGCACAGCACAGATATCAGCTCTATATGAAGCCTGTCCTGATCCCTACCCTTTGTTACTAGCATTCATTCCCTATTGAAATCGCATTATATTAGTTTTTTATAAACCTTGAGGTTCATTACTTGCATGGTTGTTGTTATTTCCAAGTTAGAAGCAACTAGAATGACGCAGTAGACAGAATGTTGGATTTAGAGTCAGGAAGTCAGAATTTGAATTTTGCCTTAGATACATACTAGCTGTATGACCCAAGAGGAGTTACTTAACCATTCTCTGGCTCAGTTTCCTCATCTGTAAAATGGGGATATTAGAATCTACCTCACATGCTTACTGTGAGGATCACACAAGACAACATATTAAAAGCACTTTGCCGACCTTAAAATACTATATAAATGTTATTGATGGTGATATTGATAACCATGATAATATAAGTTCCTCAAAGACAGAGACTTTTAATTTTCTATATTTTTATTTCCATGACCTAGCACAATTCCTTACATACTTAATAAATATTTACTAAATTAGGTTGAAATGAACTTGACTACTTCCTCTCTCTCATCATTTACAACCAATCATTTACCAAATATTGTCATCTATATTACCTCCATGACATGTCTAACATTTGCCTTGTTCTCTCCAATCACATGGCCACCCTTAGTTCAAGGCCTTATCACCTCTTATCTCCTAAGATGTTTCTCTGCCTCCACTTTTTCTCTTCTCCAATCTATCATTCTGAGTTTCCATAATTATTTTCCTAAGACACAGTTTGACTATTTCAATCTCCTCTCAAGATATCTTCAGTAGCTCTCTATTACTTTTTGGTAGCTTTCAAATACCTCCTCCTTAGCTTAGCACTTTAGACCCTCCACAATCTGACTCCAACCTATATTTCCAGCTTTATTCATAACTCTCCCCTCCAATGACTATTTATTTCAATGAAACTAGACAACAAGACTACTAACTCTTCCCCAAACTCAACCTGGCATCACTAGACTCCTTAAATTTGTTCTGGCTATCACTGGTTGTAAGCCTACACTGAACTTGTCCTCATGCTATTTACAGCGCTTTTTGAAAGCACTTTGTAAGCCATACAATATTAATCAAATGTATTTCATTGTTTTTGTTATCTCTGCTTTTCAGCATTGATTTCCTTCCAGGTATAGTTCAAATGCCATTTCTTTAGTAAAGCCTTCCCTGATTTGTTTCACCTCTCTCCTCTGCCCCCAGAAGGTAGTGTTCTCTCTTTCTCTTTAAATTATCCTAAATATTTTTTTCCTGGAACTCTTCTTGGCAACATCACACACTACATTGTATCATATGTATCTGTATTGTAGCCTCTCTAGTAGAAGGCAAGCTCCTTGAGGGCAAGACTCATGTCCTTCAAAAAGAAAAACAACTTGTTTCCCCATTGTCTTGCATAGCACCTACCATATGAAAGAAAATAATAAATTTTGCTGAATGAATAAATAAGAAGACTGTGAAACTGCCTAGTAACTTTTGTGTAGCATCATGGCAAAATATGTGAAATACATATTAGGAAGGCAAATGCTCCTTGTGGGATCACACAATTTATGAAGACATCTGATAAAGTATGTCAGATGTATCAGAGATAACCAATCATTCAAAAATGTGCTGGATAGGCAACACGACAAAGATGACAGATGATAGTTGTATGGCCATATATCGGATCAGATCTCAGGGGGAGAGGGACACAAATTGTTGGCCAATTGGTTAAATGTCTAACGAAATTGACAATAATAAGGCTATGTAGATACAGATATAAATGATAAGTTCAAGATCATCCATTATGGTCTCCATTGGAGCTGTGCTCTGATAAATAAAAACATTCAAATATTAATATAAAAACACATATTCAAACTAATACATACAGGAAGAAACTATCAAAATTACTTGTGGATTTTCGAGCTGTTCCACTACCTTTGGAGGAAGTGAATTCCCTATGACTACAAGTCTCCAAGTGGAGGCTGGATGCCAGCTTGTTAAGGGTGTTGACAAAGTGATTCCTGTACAGATCTGCATTAAGCTAGATTACTTAGTGGACTCCAAAGTGTCTTCCAGTTTGGAGATTCTGCAGTTTTCCAAATGGATTTTGGAGCAGGTGTTGTTATTGTTGTCGTTCCTTCTTGAAGAACACCATGACTTCTGGGAGGTGATGCCATGACACGCAAGTTAATAAGATTTAAGTGAGGAAGGGCTATGCAAACTCACTAGCCTCACTTTCTTCTCCAGAGCCATCTGGATCCAGTTAATTTGAGATATAGGTCAGGATGACTGGAGATGGCCCACAGGGTTGGTGTTGTCTCTTAAGGAAAGATCTTGGATTTATTATGGAAATCTCACTATAGGTATCTGTTTTGAGCATGAAGTTGGTTAAGATGGCATTCTAAGTCAAAAGAGAGTAAGTATTCTTGTTGTCTGAAGGCTTTTCTTAGTAGGCGTGATTGATGAGGACTAGGGGAGAGCTGGAAGGAAAAATAAAATTTTCAAGTCCAACATAAGCATATCATTGCAACCTATGGAGATTGCAGGGGCCTCTATTTTTTTTAAACTCCTTGCCTATGTCATGTGCTTTAACTCTGCCTTAATGGTGAAAAATAGACTTTTTGCCTTGCAGTTGAATTGGTGATTTTATAAGAGTTCAATTTTTCATAAGAGCCAAATCATGAGCTTTTTTGGGTTCAAATTAAAAATCAAATCCTCTGTCAATAATTGTTACTTTTTTCTACATATCGTACTTTCTGAACTGTTTCTCAACAGTTATTTTATGTGTAAAAGATGTCAATAATCCATGGAGCAAGAAATTAACTTTATAGGTAAAGGTAGGTGATGGTACCCTCTTCAAATTGAAGGAATCAAAATGAAGAGGGAGCCCCAGACTTGTAGTTAATAGACCTAAACTTAAGTCCCAGCTCAGACACTTATGGACCCTGTGACAATGGTCAAATCACTTTAGTTTTCTAAGCCTCCATTTTCTCATATATAAAATGGAAATGATGATAGCTTTATGGTCCCTTCTTGCTCAAGATCTGTGATCTTATAATCTATGTTCTTTTGAAAATGGTGAAACACAATCTCATTTGATTTTCTCAACAACCATGGGGGGAGGGACTCATAATCTACTTCAAAATGTGTGCTGATCTTCATCTTTATATGTGAAGATGACACCACCGACACACCCTGAGTAGGGCACACTCCTTGATGTTTCTACCCTCTTTCCCAGTAGTGTATTGGTACTTATCCAACTCACACCATAGACTCTGACCTATTTGTGATACCAGATGTGTATTTGTCAAATGACTTTCACCCCAGAGGTTATTATATATACAGTTTATAGTCCTGTGACAGACTGGAGCTAGCTGGCCCATGTGATACAAGAGCTCCAATGACAGAGCACTGGAAACTAACTAGTGGTTAAAAAGTACCAAATAGAATCTGCCTTGTCCCTTCAACTTACGCCCTAAAGCAATGTGATTGCTGATGCAGCCTTTTTAGAATGGATTGAGGGAAAAATGTTCTCATACAGTACACATTAACCTGTCAAATTCCCTGCCACTGGGTATTATCAAGATGGTTGCATGCAATTTAAAAAAGGATGAGCTGCTCACAAGCATCTGCTGGAATAAATGCTGCCATATTAGTCCTCCAGTTTAAGGGCCTGGAGTCTCACCAGATGGTCTGAAGGAAAAATCGGCGCTTCAATTTACCTTGAGGTTGGAGTGGCCAGTAATTGAGTGTGGAGCTTGGAGATAATTCTTTCTTTTATTTTTATTTTTATTTTTTTTTACTTTTGAACATCTATTACTTAAAACCTTGAGTTCCAAAATCTCTCCCCTCTTCCCTTCCCATCCACCCTCCCTAAGAAGTCAAGCAATTCAACATGGGCCACATGCATATCATTATGTATAACCCTTCCACATTACTCATGTTGTGAAAGACTAACTATATTTTG
>CM053622.1:98398554-98426446 GCA_028646595.1 Phalanger gymnotis
TGAATTCTTAGCCCAGAAGCTGGATTCTTTGGGTTTATCAAAGAGTAGATTGCTATGGTTGTTGACTTCTCCATCTTGTGTACCTATTCTATTCCACTGATCCACACCTCTGTTTCTTAGCCAGTACCAGGTAGTTTTGCTGACTGCTGCTTTTTACTACAGCTTAATATCTGGTATGGGTAGGCTACCTTCCCTAGCATTTCTTTTCGTTAATACCATAAATATTCTAGACTGCTTGTTCTTCCAGATGAATTTTGTTATTATTTTATCCAGCTCTGTAAAATAATTTTTTGGTAGTTTGATTGATATGGCACTGAATAGGTAGACTAATTTAGGTAAAATTGTCATCACAATCCCTATGTTCAAGGAGTTTAACAGATGATATAGAGGATAACCTATAGACCAACACTAGTATAAGCTAAAGCATAATATCATAAATTCAAATTCAAGAAAAATTCATTAAATGCCTTGTTAATAAAATCCCTCCCCTACATACTATGGGAAACACAAAGTTTAAATAGGATAAGTCCCTTCTACGTCATGGATCTTTCATTTAGGATGGATTGAATAAAATAACAAATTTTGCCCAAGGAATTGATTTTTAATTTGAACAGAAAAGTTCATGGTTTGACTCCTATGAAAACCTGAAAGGTTAAAAAACCATCAATTAGACTGCAGTGCAAAAAAAGC
Organism: Phalanger gymnotis; assembly: GCA_028646595.1. Taxonomy (NCBI): domain Eukaryota; kingdom Metazoa; phylum Chordata; class Mammalia; order Diprotodontia; family Phalangeridae; genus Phalanger; species Phalanger gymnotis. Next base: position 98,399,245 of record CM053622.1, read on the forward strand.
CCATTTTTACCATTAAGGTAGAGTTAAAGTACATGATCTAGGCAAGGAGTATAAAAAATAGAACCCCCTGCAATCTCCATAGGTTGTCATGACCTGCCTATGTTGGACTTGAAAATTTTACTTTTCCTTCCAACTCTCCTCTAGTCCTCATCAACCATACCCATTAAAAAAAGCCTTCTGACTACAAGACTACTTACTCTCTGTTGACTTAGAGTATCATCTTAACCAACTCTATGCACAAAGCAGATACCTGTAGTGAGATTTTCACAATGAGTCTGAGATCTTTCCTTAAAAAATAACACCTTCTCCAAGGGCCATCTCCAGTCATCCTGATCTATATCTCATCATTAGACCCAGATGGTTCCCGCTGAGAAAGTGAGTCTGGTGACTGTGTACAGCCCTGTCTCAGTTAAATCCAATTCACTTGCATGTCATGTCCTCATCTCCCTGATGTCATGGTCCTCTTCCAGAATGAAGGACAAGCAACAACAATACAAATAAACAAGATAGCAATAATACCCTCAAGTGTATAAAATAAGTGCATTAAAGAGATGAAAAGTATTAAGTGCAGTCTGAGAGTGAAGGTTGTTATTGACAAAAGAAAGCAAAGAAGACTTCATGAATAAGGTGATTTTTGAACAAGATTTAAAAGGTAGATGGAGATCACCTTAATCATGAGAAACCTATGAGCACAGGCCAAAAGGTATAAGAGAATAGAACTCGTTGGGAGAACTGAGACTATATCATGTGACAGTGACATGTAACAGTGACTGACAACATGAAGGAGGATAATAAAAAATAAAGTTGGAATGGTAGAATAATGACAGATTATGGAGAGCCTTGAATGCCAAATGAAAGAGTTTTAAGTTTACCAGGTATCAATCAGCAAGCAGAGCAACATGACCAAATTTTTGCCTAAGGAAGATACCTTAAACAGTGTACAAAAAGATAAGCCAAAGATAATAGATACAGATTTGTCTAATAGCTTTTTTCTGATTAATTTATTTTTAGGTTTCAAAAGTTATTTCCACAAGATTTTGAGTTACAAATTTTCTCCCCGTCTCTCTGCTACTCCCACCCCAAGATAGCATGCATTCTGATTTCTCCTGTCCCCACTCTGCCCTCCCTTCCATTATCCCACTCCTCCCCTTATCCCCTTCCCCCTCGCTTCTTGTAGGGAAAGATAGATTTCTATATCCCAATGCCTGTATATCTTATTTCCCAGTTGCATGTAAAAATAAATTTTTAACATATGTTTTTAGAGCTTTGAGTTCCAAATTCTCTCTCTCCTTCCCTCCCCACCCACCCTCATTGAGAAGACAAGTAATTCAAATAGGTTGTACATGTGTCATTATGCAAAACACTTTCATCATAGTCATAGTCATAGTCATAGACTAACTATATTTCCCTCCATACTATCCCATCTCCCATTTATTCAATTTTCTCCTTTGACTCTGTCCTTTTTCAAAAGTGTTTGCTTCGGACTACCCCCTCCCCCAATCTGTCCTCCCTTCTATCATCCCCTCCCCATTATCCCCTTCCCCTCTACTTTCCTGTGGGATAAGATACCCAATTGAGGTTGCATGTTTTTCCCTCCTTAAGCCAAATCCGATCAGAGTAAGGTTCACTCATTCCCTTTCGCCTCCCCCCTCTTCCCTTCCATTATAACACCTTTTTTCTTGCTTCTTTTACGTGAGATAATTTACCCCGTTCTATCTCTCCCTTTCTCCTTCTCCTAATATATTACTCTCTCACCCCTCAATTTTACTTTTTTAGATATCATCCCTTTATATTCGACTCACCCTGTGCCCTCTCTCTCTCTCCATGTGTATATATACTTTGTCAAATATCCATTTTTCCCCCTGAATTATTATACTAAGTTTTGGTGGGTAGGTGATTTTTGGTTTACATCCTAGTTCCTTTAACCTCCAGAATATCATATTCCATGTCCTTTGATCCCCTAATGTAGAAGCTGCTAGATCTTTGTTATCTTGATTGTGTTTCCACAATACTTTAATTGTTTCTTTCTGGCTACTTGCAGTATTTTCTCCTTGACCTGGGAACTCTGGAATTTGGCTACAATATTCCTAGGAGTTTTCCTTTTGGGATCTTTTTCAAGAGGCAATCAGTAGATTCTTTCAATTTCTATTTTCCCCTCTGGTTCTAGAATATCAGGGAAGTTTTTCTTGATAATTTCTTGAAAGATGATATCTAAGCTCTTTTTGATCATGGCTTTCAAGTAGTCAAATGATTTTTAAATTATCTCTCCTGGATCTATTTTCCAGGTCAGTGGTTTTTCCAATGAGATATTTCACATTGTCTTCTATTTTTTCATTCTTTTGGTTATATTTTATAATTTCTTGATTTCTCATAAAAAAGTTTCTATTTGTGCCATCATAATTTTTAAGGATTTATTTTCTTCGGTGAGTTTGTGGACCTCCTTTTTCATTTGGCCAATTCTGTTTTTTGAGACATGCTTCTCCTCATTGACCTTTTTGGACCTCTTTTGCCATTTTTTAAGGTGTTATTTTCTTCAGTATTTTTTGGGGGTCTCCTTTACCAAGCTGTTGACATATTTTTCATGATTTTCTTGCATCACTCTATTTTCTCTTCCCAGTTTTTCCCTTGCTTCTCTTACCTGATTTTCCAAAACCTTTCTTATCTCTTCCATGGCCTGAGACCCATTCATATTTTTCTTGGAGGCTTTTGATGTAGGATCTTTGACTTTGTTGTCTTCTGCTTGTATGTTTTGATCTTCTTTGTCACCAAAGTAAGATTCTATACTCGGAGGTTTTTATGCTGTCTGATCATTTTCCTAGCCAATTACTTGGCTTTTGATCTCTTTGTCAAGGTATAGCTCTGCTTCCAGAGTGGAGAGTGCTCTGTCCCAAGCTTCAGGGGTTTTGCATTGCTGTTTTCTGTGCTACCTATAGGCACCTGTAAATGTTCAGTTTTTCTGAAGTAGTATGATCCAAAGAGAGGTGTTTACTCCTCTCCTGGCCTGTGCTCTGGTCTGTGAGTGACCTCGAGTACTCTTTTCTGCCTTGAAACTGCCAGGATGTCTCCAGCTCTACAGCCAGCACATGCTCTGCAACACCAGCACTCCTTCTCACCCCAGGACTGCCACCTAGGACTGGGACCCAGATCCAAGCAGGACAAAACAAGAGAAAACTGTCACAGTGCCAGCAAAGAGATCACTGCACTCCAACTCTGATCAGCCACTTGATCCCTCTACAATCTGTGGGCCTGGAGCTCCAGAAGCAGCTACTGCTGTGGCTGTTGCTGCTGCTGCCACCTCTGTGGCCCAGGGGCTTGGGCTAGACCTTGCCATTCTCTCACTCAGGTCCAACAGAGTTTTTCCACTTATCTGCTAAGTTGTCTTTGACATTTGCGGGTTTAGAAGTCCGGAAACTGCCGCAGCTGCCAGTGATTCAATGCCCTGAGGCCTGCTCCACCAGGTCTCCTCTGGCCTGGTCTGTGCTGGTATGACCCATGCTGGGCTGCGCTCCACTCCTAGCCCAGTGCAATAGATACTTCCCAGGGATCTTTCAGGCTGTCTTGGCTGGAGACTTGTTTCCCTCTATCTTTTTCTGGGTTATGTAGCTCTAGAATTTGTTTAGAGTCATTTTTTACAGGTGTTTGGAGGGATTTGTGGGAGAGCTCAAGCAAGTCCTTGCTTTTACTGCACCATCTTGGCTACCCTCTTTCCCTAGTAGCCTTTAACAAGATATTGAAATAATCCAAGGGGATAGTGACAAGGGTCTCATACCAGTCTGATGACAGCAGGAATAAAGGAGGGGGCAACAAATGTGAGAGATGTGAAAGTGAAATCTACAGAACTTGGTAATTGATTGGGTATAAGAGATGACAGAGAGGGAAATGTGAAAAAACAGAGATGAAGTTTTAAAGATTGAAAACTGAGAGAATAGTATGGTCATAGACAGAAATAATAAAGACAGAATTAGGATCATGTTTGAGAGGAAAGTTCGTTTTGGGATGCGTGGTGCTTGAGATGCCATCTGGACATTCTCGTTAAGATGTCCTAGAGGCAATTGGAGATTTGGATTTGAAGCTCAGAAGAGAGGTCAGGACTGAAAATATCAATTTGGTATTCATTTGTATAGAGCTGGTAGTTGAATCTATTGGGATAAATGAAATCATAAAAGTAGAAATGGTAGGAAGAGAAAAGAATGTCCAAGGACAAAATTCTTAGGGAAAATCTACAGCAAGCACTCAGGAAGAAAATTAGGAGTGATAAATGCGAAGGAGAGAGGTCAAGACAAAGTGCAATGAGGTATCTGAGAAAGGTTAATAAATGATTCCTAACTGGGTGGATCTTGGAAGGCTTTATGGAGGAGGCAGCACCTGATTTGGGTTTTGATGAAAGGGATCATTTTCACCAGGCAGAGGTGGAGGAAAGAAACCATGGCAAGTGTGGGATGTAGTGTGAACAAAAAGATGAAAGAGGGTAGGGCCAGAACAGGAAGAGAATAGTTTAGTTTGGCTGGAGGAGGTGAAGACAAGTAGAATAAAATAAAGCTAGACAGATCAGCTGGAGCCAGACTGTGGAGGGGGTAGGTCAGGATAAGAAGTTTACATTTCATTGAGAATATGCTTCTGACTAGCAAAAAAAAAGATTCCCCAAAATAGCACCTTCAGTGAATATAACAAGTGGTTGTTGAGTCGTTTCAGTCATGTCTGACTCTTCATGACCCCATTTAAGGTTTTCTAACAAAGATACTAAAGGGGTTTCCTTCTCCAGCTCATTTTATAGATGAGAAACTGAGGCAAAAAGAGTTAAGAAGAGTTAAGAAACTTGCCCAAGGTCCCACATCTAATAAGTGTCTGAGGCTGGATTTGAAGTCAGGAAGGTGTGTTTTCCTGATTCCAAGCCCAGTGCTCTAACCACTGCACCATCTAGTTGCCCATAGCAAGTGGTACAACCTAAAAATTCCAGACTTAAGTGAAATCCTAGAGCTCTTACCTGGCTTTGTTTCTCTACCCCCAACATAGACAGACAGACAGAAAGACACACACACACACACACACACAAATATACAAATGCATACAAACACACACATTTCCCACACGCATACTTTTTCCATTTTATTAGCACAATGTACTGGGGCAGGGAGGAAAGGAAACAAGGACTTCCTCCAAGATGACTGTGTCAATAGATACTTCTATGACCTTAGTCCTTCTAAAGAGTTGTTTTTGTGTTTGTCCTTCATTCTTGAAGAGGACCATGACATCAGGGAAATAATGATATGACTTGCAGTTGACTTTGATTTGAGGGAGGGAGTGCTGTACAAGGTCACCAGCCTCACTTTCTGCTTCAAAGCCATCTGGATCCAGTGGGCTGATATTCACCAGGATGACTGGACATGGCCCAGCATGCATTAGGAGATCCTGGCATTTTCATGGTTAACATTTCAGGTTCTCACTTTGAGTAAGGCCCATTTAGTGAATAGGCCTCTTTAAGAAGTTAATCAAGGGATGGCCCCTTTAATCAAAAACTTAAAAAAAATCATACTTGGATGGGGAGACAGTTACTATTTAGTGTTTACATTCATTCTGTGCTAGGAGGGCAGGGACCTATTGTCCAATCTATGAGCTCCAGAGTGAGTTGGGTTTAAGGCTTGGTTTTTAAGAAACAAATCTACCTAGTAAACCCAAAGTCAAGGAGGCAGTCTTACAATAGGAGAAAAGAGGAGACGAGAGGGGAGGAGAGGGGAAGAGAGGAGAGGGGAGGAGAAGAGAGAGGAGGAAAGGAGAAACTAGATGAGAACAACCAATATTTATCCATTTTAGCATGTCAGTTCTGTCAAAAACTATCACTCATTTAATAAACATCTATTAAGAGCTTACTATGTGCTACTCACTATGCTAAGCTCTGAGGACACAAAATGAGGCAAAGGATAGGCCCTGCCTTCAAGGAGTTCATAATTTAATGACAAGACTAGAACAGTTTAGAGATAATTTTCTGGCCTCCTGAATAGAGATAGCTTGGTGTAGTGGAAGAAGCATCATGCAAACTTGAGTCTCAAAACTGGGGTTTAAGTTCCTGGCTCTGCCCCTTACTATCCCTAGTACCTCGGACGAAGTCATTTCCTCCCTTTGGTCCTGTTTCCTCTTAGGCCAAGCCAGAAAGGGTAAACTAGATGATTCCTTAGGTATTTTCCAGTTCTAGGTCCCAGATCCTAATTCAACTTGACACTATCTTTGCTGGTCCTGAGCGGATGATTCTTCTGCTTGATGGGAAGACAAAGGGTGATTTTGATGAATGACATTCCAGCTCTCCGGAATCTGAGTTCATAGTACTGCTATTGTTCCACTGAAAAGAGCTTTTGATCAGACTCCATTAATAGACCAAGAGCACATTCAATTAATTTCCTTACGTAGACTCTGTTGTGATGATAAAAGAGAGACAGAAACCTCAACTTGGAAAGTGAAAGGTCCCATTCATTACTACTCCCCTCATTAGGGGGTTCAAGCATAGGTCCTTGTAGAAAAGCCAGAATCATTCATCATGCCTCAGGTTTTTTTTTCCCCTAAATGCTTTCCAAAGCAATTCCATACTCGTGACTTTATATAGGAAGTAATGTTGTTTCATGCAAAGAGCCCTGACCATGGTGTCTGAAGGTCTGGATCAGAGTCCCGGTTGCAGAAGAATAGCAAAGACGAGGATGGTAACAAGAATAAAAGTAGCAAGTATGACAAGTAACATTTGTATGGTGCTTGGCAGCTAGATGGACACAGTGGATAAAGTGCCAGGCCTGCAGTAAGGAAGACTTACCTTCCTGAGTTCAAATAGGGTCTCAGACACTTACTAGCTATGTGACCCTGGACAAGTCATTTAGCCCTGTTTGCCTTAGTTTCCTGATTTATAAAATGATCTGGAGAAGGAAATGACAAACCACTCCAGCATCTTTGCCAAGAAAACCCTCAAATGGGATCATAATGAGTCCAACATGACTGAAATGAATCAACAAATATAGTACTTAGTGTACGCCAAACAGTCTGTGTTAAGCGCTTTACAATGATCCTAGGTTGGTCTTCACAATAACCCTGGGAGGTGGGTGCTGTTATTATCCCCATTTTACAGATAAGGACATCTCCACTCCAAATGTTCATATGGACTATTTGTGCCAGACCTGTGGTAGAGCCTGTCAAGCTCATATTGGTCTGATCAGCCACAGTCAGATACAGTGAGGGCTACAAAGAGGTGTTGGTTTGGTTTTCTTCAAGAACAAAGGACAGCAACCAAGTCTCTAAGACTGGAATTGAATTTGGGTCTTCCTGACTCCACACCTGGCTCTATCCAAGGTGCCACATTGCTGCCTCTAACATATCAGTAGGCACACGTCTTCACCCGCATGAGCCTCAGTTTTTTCATTGGCAAAATGGGTATAATAGTACCCTTTGTCTTCCCACCAAGCAGAAGAATCACCTGCTCAAGACCAGCAAAAATAGCGTCAAGGCACATTAAGATCTGAGGCTGGAAAATATCTAAGGATTCATCTAGTTCTCATTGAGAGGCCATTTAATATGATAGAGATAAGGCTTGGCTAGAAGTCAAGAAAATCTGGATGTAAGTCTTGCTTCTGACGAATCCTGGAAAAAGTGACTGGGGCAAGTCAATTAAGTTCTCCGAGTCCCCAGGCAACTCACTAGGACAGAGGTGAAGAACCTTTGACGTTGAGGCCACACTCGAGGACCTAGAGGGACAAGTGTGGCCTTGGGGGCCTAAGGTTCCCCATCCCTGCATCAGGATGTTAAATGATTGACGAGTTGTTGATCTTCATTGGTGTAGGGAGTTTCCCCACCAGAAGTTTCATGAATGAGGATCTCAAGTCTAGAACAACCGGGACAAGAACAGAATGCTTAACACTACCTACGTCAGGAGATAGGCATGAAGAAACCTCTTCGTAAACTTTGAAGCATTATGGAAATATAACCTGTTATTGGATAATGACTGATGTTGTTAAAAAATTTTTAAGCTTGAAAAATGCTTCACGCACATTGTCTCATTTGGTCCTCAGTAACCCTGTGAGTTAGATACTTTAAATGTTTTTTGTGAAAAAAAAATGGCTGAAACATTTACAGACTCAGATGCGGAGACTTAGAAAAGTTAAGTGACAGGGGCCAATCACTTGTTCTCTGCCTTTAAGATCCCAGACCAACTCTGACACTGTGTGACAAAGATAGTTGAACCACTCTTGGACTGGGGCGGGGGTGGGGGGGAGGGGAGAGAATTGGTGTCTAAGCTTTGAGGGCTACTTTAAACCATGTAAGGGATCCTAGGTCTACAGAAACTTGCGGGTGCTAATTGCTCCTTCCTGTTAATTTGAGGTAGCATGGTGTACTGGACAGATTGTTGGACTTAGAGTCAGGAAAGGAACTAGGTTCGAATCTTTTCTCAGACACTTGGTATCTTTATTACCCTCAGTCAGTCACTAAATCTTATTGTTGTTGTGGCTGTTGAGTCATTTCAGTTGTGTCCATCTCTTCATCACTCCATTTGTGGTTTTCTTGGCAAAGATACTAGAGCGCTTTGCCATTTCCTTCACCAGCCCACTTTACGGATGAAGAAACTGAGGCAGATAGGGATAAGAGACTCGCCCAGGGTCACATGGCTGCCAAGTGTCCAAGGTCAGATTCGTACTCAGGAAGATAAGTCATCCTGACTTTAGGCTTGGTGCTCTATCCACTGTGCCACCCAGCTATACCTCTTGTGCCTCTGCAAAAAAATTGGGATAATAATGGCACCTGCACCACAGGGTTATTGTGAGGATCAAATGGCATAATATATGTAAAGTGGATCATTGCATACCCTCAAGTGCTCAATAAATGTCAGCTACTATTACTGCATTCAGAGATAGATAAATGGGCCACAGGGCGGGAAATGGCTATTTGAATATGGTTAGATTAGTTCTTGCTAATCTAATTAGGGGGATTTTAGTGAGTTTAGGTTTTATTGAACTGTAGGTACTAATAGCTACTTGCTGCCCCCTTGTTTGCAAGGTAAAGAGAAAGGACTACATATTTATCGACTTAGCATCATGAGAGTAGAAATGGAGAACAGAGAATTGTGAAGACACACTTGTTTATGGTTTTGTAGAAGTTACCCCCTAGCAGAGTTCTAGGTTACAGGATTTTCCCCCAACGGGCTTTGGGGAGGCATTTATTAAGAAATTACTATGTTCCAGGCACTGTTCTAAATGCTCTGCATGTATTATCTCATTTCATTCTCCTTACAAATACTATTGTATTTGATTCTCACAACAACCTTAGAAAATAGGGCTATTACAAGATCCCTATTTTACAGTTGAGGAAATTGAGGCAGCCAGAGGTTAAGTGACTTTCTCAGGGTTACACAGCGAGGAAATGTTTGAGTTCGGATTCGAACTCAAGTCTTCTTTACTCTAGGCCCAGTGCTCTACCCACAGAGACAACTATCTCTAAAGCACTGACAGAACTTCCATTTTTGATCAACCTTTACCTTAATGTAAGCCTGTATGATTTCTATCCCTAGGATGCATGCCCTCTTCCTCTCCTCCTCTTAAAAATCTTTACTTCCTTCAGGTTTCTTGTCCTCACTTATAGGAAGTTTTTCCAGATCCCTCCCAGTGTGTACTTATATAAATATTGCATTTACTTACATTTTAACATGTAATTTCTCCAAGATAATTTTGTTTTTGTCTTTTTATGCCCATGCCTGGTACAAGATAACTATTTAATAAATGATTGATTGAGTTTTGAACCTATATACCAAGATTACTCAGTTAAATAGGAAGGTATCAGGTGGTGTTTGTCCCTCTCAGTGGCCATATTGAAGCTGAGCTCCTCAGGACTCAATATTTCCCTACCCTCTCCCTTTACCTTTGCTCACAGTAGCCTCCCAAGCAAAGTCATTGCAGCATCCTGAGGTCTCAGCCCTCTCTCTTGGGCCCCAACCCTTTCCCAAATAAACTGATATCATATTTGTGTCACATGCTCCAGGCACAAAAATTGCTAGTAACGGAACTGTCTCCCTCCTGCCTTGCCTCCTTGCATTTGGAGGAAGGACTGGATGCTAGAGATCACCAAAGGAAAGAGAGCCCTGCCTCAGGTGCTGGAGCTGCCTACAATGACTGCATGCCTGAGGTCCCCAGGGGGCACTCTGGGTCATGATCCTTCTTTTTGTATTTTATGTTTCTGGTTGATGGGGCACTCAGGGAGACATAGCTGCTCAGAATAGTATAAGCAGACAAAGCCAGATGTGCCTCATTACACAACACACACAAAGAGGAAGGAGCAGGGATCTTTCTTTAAGGAAATAATAATAATGCAGGAGAAAGGATCGAAATCGGAAACTGTAAGACTGGATTAGTTCCAATTCTACTCATTCTGAATTTGAGAAAATCCCTGTAGGATGAAAATGCTACTCTGCATTTGACCTTTGGACTGTATTTAGAGAAAAAAAATGATAGCTGAGCAAATTAAGAGTATAAACAAATCGAAGATATTTATCCTAAGTTAAAAAAAACAAATTGCATGTCAAAGGGTGGGTCTAAATTGCTGAAAACTGAGAAATATGCTAATTACAAACAGCTCTCATCTACTCCTTAGAACATTCTTTTATTGAAGTATTCCAAATCTTCCTAGTTCCAATTTCTCACTGGAAATGAAAATAAACCGTAATTTAGAAAATACACATATTTCATTGTAGCAGCTTGTCCAGGGCTAATTTCTCAACTCCCAATTGAATTTTGAAGCCTGGCATCTCTAGAGGACAGCTAACTACTTCTCCCTTCAGGAGTCTAGCAGTAACCCCAAGAATCTGGGATTTCTAGTACTGTTGCTCACAAGCTCATATCTAACGTGTTCCATATTGATTATTAGCCAGCCAGACTTAATTAGCTTTTAGAAAGGGTGTTTATTAATGTGATATGGTACACAGTTGGTAAATACGTATGTGTGTTATATATATGTATATATATATGTATATGTATCAATGATGTATAAATATGTATACATTTATATATAATATATATTATATATGCACATATATAATATATATTTACCAACTGTGTACCATGCCACATTAATAAACACTCTTTCTAAAAGTGTGCCTCCATTTTGAGGGAATATATACATTCCCTCAAAATGGGAGCACACATTCCTTGAGCACCCAAGGTTCCAGTTGAGGCTGGTCATTTAAAGAGCACATGAATTCAGAGGGCAAATTCATAGCTTCTGAGAACCCAAAGTAAAGGAGTTTTCCTTAGGTAAAGCTATCTGTGTGTGTGGGCTTAGGTGGGTGCCCTTGTATAGCCCTTGTTCCCTTGGTGTATCTGGTTTATCGCAGAGTCTTTCTCAGGTCTCAATACAACTACTTCCACATGCCGCTCCTGACTGGAATATCCCAATGGCCTGTGGACTGGTCGACTTTCCCACAATTCCTCCCCACACCAGCCTATCCTCTACTTAGCTGTCAAAGTGATTTTCTTAAAGTTCAGATCTGATCTTGTCACCACTTCCCTCATTCAACCAATTCTGGTGGCTTCTTATCACCTCCAGGAACAAATACAAAGCCTGCTATTTGGTGTTCAAAGCCTTTCGTAACCTGACCCACTTCTACCTTTTCAATCTTATTTCTTACTTCCTCTCACATAATCTGAAATATAGAGATAATGGCCTTCTTCTTATTCCTTTCCAAGACACTCAGTCTCCTAACTCATTCATTTTCCCTGGTTATCCCCCACTCCTAGAAGTCTCTCCCTTCTTATCTGTCTTCAGACTTTCAAGTCCGAGCTAAAATCTCAATTTCTATATGAAGTTTTCCCAATTTTCCATAATACCTTTCCTATGTTTATTATTTTATTCTGTAAATATCTTATTTAAACTTAGTGATTTGCAGGTTCTCTTCCCCATTAGACTATGAGCTTCTTAAGGGCAGGGACTTTTTTTTTCTTTTCTTTGTAATTCCAAAGCTTAGCGCAGGATTTGACATGTTGCTCTGTCATTTTCAGTAGTGTCCAACTCTTCATGACCCTATTTTAGGGCTTTCTTGGTAAAGATACTGGAATGGTTTGCCATTTCCTTCTCCAGCTCATTTTACAGATGAGGAAACTGAGGCAAACAGGGTTAAATGACTTGCCCAAGGTCACATAGATAGTAAGTGTCTGAGGCCAGATTTGAACTTATGAAGATGAGTCTTCCTGATTTCAAGTCCAGTGCTCTATCCACTGCAGCACCTAGCTGCTTGTTTTCTGACTCATTGACTGTATTTAATTTAATGGAAGTATCCTCTGTGGGGCAAGCAAATATTGTAATAGGAAGAGGAAAGTTATTAAAGATGTATATAGAGCCTAATTTCTCTTTTCTACTCTTGGCAGTTTTAAATCTATCAATACATGAATCAGGAATTTACTGCATAAGTTATAGTGCTAGGTACTGGGGATTCAAAGATGAAAACAAAATCATCCTTGAACTCAAGGAGTTTACATTCTGTCAGGGGAAACAACATGTTCTCACTTTAGTAAACAGAAAATATTTTCTAAATAAATACTAAGTAATTTAGGGAAAGGTTGTAAAAGAAGCTGGGGTGGTTCAGGAAAGATCTCATGTAGGAATTGGATTTGGAATTGAATTTTGAAGGAAACTCTACGTACTGAGCAAAACTGAAGAAGAAATGCATTCTGGGAATGGTGAGTATCCAGTGCAAAAGCATGGAGATGAGGGAAGGACTATAATGTATAGGAGCAATAGCAAGGAGGTCAATGGAATCACAGAGTGCCTGAAAGAGAAAAACATGTAATGAAGACCTAAAAATGGAGTCATATCATGATGGGCTTTAAATATTAAATGGAGGATATTTTTGCTTCTCTCTCTCTCTCTTTCCCTTTTCCCTTCCTTCCTCCCTTCTTTCCTTTCTTCCTTCCTCCCTTCCTTCCTCTCTTCCTTCCTTCTTTCCTCCCTTCCTTCCCTCCCTTCCTTCCTTCCTCCCTCCCCCCTTCTCCCTTCCCTCCCTTCCTTCCTTCCTCCCTCCCTCCCTTCCTTCCTTCCTCCCTCTCTCCCTTCCTTCCTTCCTCCCTCTCTCCCTTCCTTCCTTCCTTCCTTCCTTCCTTCCTTCCTTCCTTCCTTCCTTCCTTCCTTCCTTCCTTCCTTCCTTCCTTTCTTTCTTCCTTTCTTTCTTCCTTTCCTTAGGCAGTAGAGACACCATGGGAGTTTTTTGAGCATGATGGTAATATCATTAGCCTTATTATCCTAGGACCAACTGAGCTAAGTTTGTAGTGGTTCATGATCAGGTTTTCCACAGGATAATGAATTATTTGGCCACAATAACTGCTGAAGATTGTCTGCTAAGTCATAGATGGATTTCAGTTTGTGTTGGTAAAAGGAGTAGCCCCACCAATGAAATTAAAAGCCATTGGCATATTGGATGAAGTCATGGATTGCATACTTATCAAATTTTATAATGACGCAAAGCCAGGAGGAACAAGAAACATATTGGATGACAGAAACAGCATCCAAAAAGATCTATACAGGAAAAGAATATTTGCTGGATTAAATAATATGAAATTTAATAAGAAATTACACAGTCCTATACTTGGGTTTAAAATTATAGGAGAGGGTTGGTGGAGATGGGAGGCCTGCCAAGAAAACAGTTCTATTCAATATGGCTTGGGGGTGTTAGTAACCTACAGTTAGTAACCTAAAAGGCTCAGCACGAATAAAATGGGTGACCTGGAAGCAAAAGTGGCAATATTCTCTTAAGCTTCATTGCTAGAAAAGAATATGTCCGATGAGGGAATTACAGACCTGACTCGTTCTGCCCTGGCCAGACCACATCTGCAGTATCGTATTTGGTTCCAAGTGCCACATTTAAGGAAGGCTATTTATGATAATTGTAGCTGACATTTATATGATGTTATAAAGCTTACAAAGCACTTTATGTACATTATCTCATTTGAGTCTCACAACAACCCACTGAGGTAGGTATTGCAGATTTTATTTTATAGATGAAGAAATCGAGACTCTGAGAGATTCTTTCACTTTCTTATGGCCATACAGCTGTTACATATCCATGGCTGGTTTTGAACTCTAACCTTGAACCAGCTGGATTGTGAAGTGGGTAGAGCACCAGGCTGTGTGACCCTGGGTAAATCACTTAACATCTGCTTGCCTCAGTTTCCTCAACTGTAAAATGGGGATAATACCTCACAGGGTTGTTGTGAAGATCAAATAAGATACATCTTTTCAGCACTTAGCATGATTCCTGGCACAAAATAGGGGCTTAATAAATTCTTGTTTCTTGTCACTACCTCACCTCCTTGACTCGAAGGCAACACTCTTTCCACTGTGCTACATCACCTGTGAGAGCCAGAATTCTAGTGATGAGGATGAATATGCCATAGAAAATCAATGGAAAAAAACACCTGAAATATTTTGTCTCCCTTCTGTGATTATCTCCTCTTTACCCTGTATTTATCTTATTTGTAAAGTTGGTTTGAATTTTGTCTCCCTGCCCACCATCAGACTGTGAGCTCCTTGAGGGCAGGGATGGTATTTTTGCAGTTTTTGCACTCTCAAGGCTTGGCATAGGGCCTGGCACATAGTAGGCACTTAATAAATGCTTGTTGACTTGACTTGAGTCTGAAGAAGAGATTTAAAGAGAATATTACATCTGTATTTAAGCATTTGGAAGGTTTCCATGGGGGAGCGGAATGAGATTTGATTTTCTGCAGCCCAAGAGACAAACCTAGAAGCAATCAGACAAAGTTTTAGGAGGTATGTTTTGTCATGATGTTAAGCAGGGGAGAGGACAAAACAGAACTTCCTAACAAATAGCTTTCCCAAAGTGAAATAAAATGCCCTAGTGTTTCTATCACTGGAAATATTCTAGGAGACTTTATGATGTAGGATTGATTTTTTGTTTTATTACAGGGTACACTAGAAGACCACTAGCTGTCACTTAGGGACAGTAGGTGCTAATTCTGGTGTCCTTTGGTGTGAACCTAATAGGAATGGTCCAACAGTTTTCTGCATTCGATCTGGACCCAACTGGCAATCTGGAATTGTCATAATGGAGAAAATGATGGATTTAAAGTCAGAAAGATCTGTGCTCCAATCCAGCCTCTGGTGTTTATTAGCTAAGTGACCTTGGTGAAGTCACTTAGTAGTTTCCTCATCTATAAAATGAAAGGATTGGACTAGATGGCCTCTGAAGTCCTTTCCAGCCCAACATTTATGGGTCGATGCTCATTTACAAGTATGACTACTTCTACTTATGAGTTAAAATACATCTAATTCAAGGAGCTATCTTTCTGTCAGAGCTAGAAGTATGATACTCATGTGTCTGACACATTTTCCCTTCTTATGAGGATCTAAGACTGAACATATAGGAAAATTAAACAACAGAATTGCTGTCCCGCTGACCCAAAGTAATGTACACCATGTGCCACATTTTCTAAGGAACAGTTTAGGAAATCCTCTTCAAATCTCCATTTAAGGAGGACATCCAGACCAACCACTTCTTCATCTCCCACCCAGCTGCCCTCTCCTCTGGACTCATCATTATACTCCAGGAACCTCATCATCCTTCAAGATCACATTAGTTCTGGAACTCACACTTCATCAGTAATTTCTGCCCCTGGGACCCCTTTCTCTGATTGGAAGGCAGAGCATCAGCTTTTGCCAGAACCTCCGTTCAAGGAAGGCACTCAGGTTAGTCATCTCTCTATTTCCCATCCTACTGTACTCTTTTGAATTTCCCAATTATAGCCCTTGGCTGGTAGCAGCCTCCTTTGCCCTTTGCAACTTCCTTTTGTGCCTCATCTTCTATTGAATGGTAAGCTTGTTTTTTTTTAAAAAAAAATATTTAATTTATTTATTTTCAGTTTTCAACATTCATTTCCCTAAGTTTTAAACTTCCTCCCCCTCCTTTCCCCCTCCCTCCCGAAGATAGCATGCAATCCAATATGGGCTCTACACATACATTCCTATTAAATGTATTTTCGCATTAGTCATGTTGCATAGAAGAATTATAACAAAGGGGAGAAACCATGAGAAACAAAACAAAACAAAACAAAAGAGGAAAGAGTCTGCTTCATTCTGCATTCTGACTCCACAGTTCATACTCCAGATGTGGATGGCATCTTCCATCATGAGTCCTTTGGAAAAGTTTTAGGTCCTTGCATTGCTGAGAAGGGCTAAGTCTATCAAAATCAGTCCTCACATACTGTGGTTGTTACTATGTACAATGTTCTCCTGGTTCTGCTCACCTCACTCAGCATCAGTTCATGTAAGTCATTCCAGGTTTTTCTGAAATCCGCCTGCTCATCACTTCTTATAGCACAATAGTATTCCATTACATTCATATACCACAACTTGTTCAGCCATTCCCCAATGGATGGGTATCCCCTCTATTTCCAGTTCTTGGCCACCATAAAAAGAGCTGCTATAAATATTTTTGTACATGTGGGTCCTTTTCAAATGGCCAACTTCTTGAGGGTAGGGATTGTCTACCTTTTTCATATTTGTATTTGATCACACTACCTAGAAGAGAATTTAAGGCTTACTACCTACATGAGGGGAGATGTTGAGCTGGCAAAAGTAGGTAAAAGGAGAATTCTTCTCTTTTCAGACTTTGTTCAGACTCTGCAGTTGCCGTGGGCACTTCTGGTTTCCAGCTTCAATAGAGAAGATGGTTGATCCCAATCCCACATTTGGTTGCTAAGTGATTTTAAATGCATTTTTTAAAAAAAATTGGTCTATGAGAAAAACCAATTATATTGAAATGTAGTTATCAAAATGTTTTTAAAAAGTAAATTTATAGTCCCCAAGTTAAGAACTCATGATTTAGTCATTTTATGGGTTAAAACATTAAAGCATGAGAGAGAGAAAGTCTTCATCAAGATTACGCAGTAAATAAGGCATTTTCTAGAAACAGACTTCCTGGGAAGGGTGTGAAATTCATTTAACCTAGTGCATAAATGACAAAACTGTTTCAAGTGTTGCCTTTCCTATGGAGATTTTAATCAAAATTATAAAGGAATGATGAGATTTAAAGCCTCGGCAGACCTTTGCTCCCTTGGGGGCAGGAGAGAGCGATGGCTTCTAAGGGTGCTGATATTATCCTCTCTCCATCTCTCTAACATTCTCTCATCTTGGCATTGGCTGTCCATTGTACCTTAAATGCTCTCCCTCCTCACTTTTGGCTCTTAGTTCCTTCGGTTTCATAAAGACTCAGTTTATATCCCATGGTCTTCAGGGGGGTTTTTCAGTTCCCCAGCTAGTTGTTGTTCTCGGCAAAGATACTGGAGTGGTTTGCCATTTCCTTCTGTAGATAAAGGCAAACAGAGGCACAGTGACTTGCTTAGGGTCACACAGCTCGTAAGTGTCTGAGGTTATTTTTGAATTCATGTCTTTCTGACTACAGGCCCAACAGTCTATGCACTGAGCCACCTAGCTACCTCCTTAACTGCTAGTACTTTCCCTGCAAGATCACCTTCCATCTAATCTGTATGTATCTTACACATACATATTGTGTCTCCTATTTTAATGTGAACTCTTTAAAAGCAAAGTTTTTTTTTAATTCCTTTGTATTCATTTAACTTATTGCAGTCTCTAGTAGATAGTAAACACTTAATAAATGTCCATTCATTAATTGATCAGGATGGGAATCATGAGATTTGAATTAATGTTCTGATTCTTCATCTACCTACTTTTATGACTTGATACAAGTCATAATTGATAGTCATGCAATATGAAGATTGTAACATAAAATAATGCAGTATTGGGAAAACTGGAAATTAATCCAGTAGAAACTAGGCATAGATCATTATCTCATCACATACCAAAATAAGCTCTAAAAATTGGTGCATCTTAGATATAAATAATGTCATTATGAACAAATTAGACAGGCAAGGATGGAATTGCCTTTCAGAAACATGGCTAGAGGAATTTGGTGACCAAAGAAGGGTTAAAGAGGATCACAGAAGGAAAAGTGCATAATTTTGTTTTTCTTTTTTTTTCTTATAAATTTATTTAATTCATTTAATATTTTTAGTTTTCAGCACTGATTTTCACAAGAGTTTGAATTACAATTTTCTCCCC
Source organism: Phalanger gymnotis (assembly GCA_028646595.1). Classification (NCBI taxonomy): domain Eukaryota; kingdom Metazoa; phylum Chordata; class Mammalia; order Diprotodontia; family Phalangeridae; genus Phalanger; species Phalanger gymnotis. Next base: position 98,417,347 of record CM053622.1, read on the forward strand.
ATTTCTACCTTCCCCCTCACTCCAAGATGGCATATATTCTGCTTGCCCTGCTCCCCAGTCAGCCCTCCCTTGTGTCACTGCCCCCCCCATCCCCTTTTCCCTTACTTTCTTGTAGGGCAAGATAAATTTATATGCCCCATTGCCTGTATATCTTATTTCCTAGTTGCAAGCAAAAACTTTTTTTTTGAATATCTGTTTTTAAAACTTTGAGTTCCCAATTCTCTTCCCTCTTCAATCCCCACCCACCCTCCTTAAGAAGGCAAGCAATTCAACATAGGCCACGTGTGTATCATTATGTAAAACCCTTCCACAATACTCATGTTGTGAAAGACTAACTATATTTTTCTCCTTCCTATCCTATCACCCTCTATTTAATTTTCTCCCTTGACCCTGTCCCTTTTCAAAAGTGTTTGTTTTTTGATTATCTCCTCCCCCTATCTGCCCTCCCTTCTCTTGTTCCAACATTTTATCTCCTTCCTCCTTCTTTCCTATGGGGTAAGATACCCAACTGAGTGTGTATGTCATTCCCTCCTCAGGTCAAATCTGATGAGAGCAAGATTCACTCATTCCCCTCACCTGTCCCCTCTTCGCTTTCCTACAGAACTGCTTTTTCTTGCCACTTTTATATGTGAGATAATTTACCCCATTCTATCTCTCCCTTTCTCCCTCTCTCAATATATTCCTCTTTCATCCCTTAATTTGATTTTATTTTTTTAGATATCATCCCTTCATATTCAACTCATCTTATGCCCTCTGTGTATATATATATATATATATATATATATATATATATATACATACACCTACATATATACATACATATATTCCCTTCAGCTACCCTAATATTGAGGTCTCATGAATTATACATATCATCTTTCTATGTAGGAATGCAAACGAAACATTTCAACTTTAGTAAGTCCCTTATGATTTCTCTTTCTTATTTACCTTTTCATGCTTCTCTTGATTCTTGTGTTTGAAAGTCAAATTTTCTATTCAGCTTTGGTCTTTTCACTGAGAAAGCTTGAAAGTCCTCTATTTTATTGAAAATCCATATTTTGCCTTGGAGTATGATAGTCAATTTTGCTGGGTAGGTGATTCTTGGTTTTAATCCTAGCTCCATTGACCTCCAGAATATCATATTCCAAGCCCCTCAATCCCTTAATGTAGAAGCTGCTAGATCTTCTGTTATGCTGATTGTGTTTCCACATTTCTCAAATTGTTTCTTTCTGGCTGCTTGCAGTATTTTCTCCTTGATCTGGGAGCTCTGGAAATTGGCAACAATATTCCTAGAAGTTTTCTTTTTCGGATCTTTTTCAGGAGGCAATTGGTGGATTCTTTCAATTTCTATTTTACCTTCTGGCTCTAGAATATTAGGGCAGTTCTCCTTGATGATTTCTTGAAAGATGATATCTGGGCTCTTTTTTCGATCATGGCTTTCAGGTAGTACAATAATTTTTAAATTATCTCTCTTGGATCTATTTTCCAGGTCAGTGTTTTGTCCAATGAAATATTTCACATTGTTTTTAACTTTTTCATTCCTTTGGTTCTGTTTTATAATATCTTGATTTCTCATCAAATCACTAGCTTCCCCTTGCTCCAATCTAATTTTTAAGCTAGTATTTTCTTCAGTGGTCTTTTGGACCTCCTTTTCCATTTGGCTAATTCTGCCTTTCAAGGCATTCTTTTCCTCATTGGCTTTTAGAGCTCTTTTGCCATTTGAGTTAGTCTATTTTTTAAGGAGTTGTTTTCTTCAGTATTTTTTTGGGTCTCCTTTAGCCAGTCATTGACTTGTTTTTTTATGGTTTTCTCACATCACTCTCACTTCTTTCCCAATTTTTCTTCTACTTCTCTAACTTGTTTTTCCAATTCCTTTTTGAGCTCTTCCATGGCCTGAGACCAGTTCATGTTTTTCTTGGAGGCTTTTGATTTAGGCTCTTTGACTTTGTTGACTTCTTCTGGCTGTATGTTTTGGTCTTCTTTGTCACCAAAGAAAGATTCCAAAGTCTGAGGCTGAACCTGGGTCTGTTTTTTGCTGCCTGGCCATGTTCCCAGCCAACTATTTGACCCTTGAGTTTTTCATTGGGGCATGACTGCTTGTAGAGCAGATGGTACTTTGTTCCAAGCTTGAGGGACTGCACTGTTGTTTTTAGAGGTTTTTCTACACAGCAAGCTCTGCCACACCAGCAGTACTCCTCCCCCAAGAACTGCCAACCCAGACTGTGACTCAGATCTGAGTAGGCTCTGCACTCTGGCTGTTATCCACCATTTAATTCCTCCCACCAGGTGGGCCTGGGGCTGGAAGCAACCGAAGTTGTAGCTCTGTAAGCAGCCTCAGAGCTGTATCACCTCCGCTGCCCCAGGGTGGTGGCCGAACTGCAAACTCCTTTCACTCTGTCTCAGCAGCTTTTCCTACTAACCTTCTCTGTTGTCTTTGGTGTTTGTGGGTTGAGAAGTCTGGTAACTGCCACAGCTCACTGATTCAGGGCAGTAGGGCCTGTTCTGCCTGGCTTCTGGTCTGGTTGGTCCAGGCGTGGCTCACGCTGGTCTCTGTTCCGCTCCTCTCCCAGTTCTGTGTGATAGATCTTACCCTGCAACCATCCAGGCTGTCCTGGGCTGGATCCCTGCTTCCCTCTGCTATTTTGTGGGTTCTGCAGTTCTAGAAGTTGTTGACAGACATTTTTATAGGTTTTTGGAGGGCCCTGGGAGCTCACGCAAGTCCCTGCTTTCCAGCCGCCATCTTGTCTCTGCCCCCCAATAATTTTGACTATATAAAAATGTTAAAACTTTTGTCATAAACTTAATCAATGTAGCTAAAATTAGAAAAGAGGGAGAAATATTTGAAGTAAGGCTTAATTTCAAAGATATAGGGAACTGATCCAAATTTAAAATAATAAGAGCCATTTCCCAACTGGCATTGGCTGTCCATTGTACCTTAAATGCTCTCCTTCTTCACTTTCAGCTCTTAGTTCCTTGGATTTCGTAAAGACTCAGTTCGTGTCCCATGGTCTTCAGGGGGAGTTTTCAGTTCCTCAACCAGTAGTTCTTCTTGGCAAAGATACTGGAGTGGTTTGCCATTTCCTTCTTTAGATTAAGGCAAACAGGCACAGTGTCTTGCTTAGGGTCGCACAACTAGTAACTGTCTAAGGCTATATTTGAACTCATATCTTCCCGACTACAGGCCCAACAGTCTATGCACTGAGCCACCTAGCTACCTCCTTAACTGCTAGTACTTTCCCTGCAAGATCACCTTCCATCTAATCTGTATGTGTCTTATACCATGGATATGAACAAGCACTTTTCAGAGGAAGAAATCCAAATTATCAATTGCTATATGAGGAGCAAATTAAAACAACTCTGAGATACTACCTTATACTCATTAGATTAGCAAAGTTGACTAGAGAAAAAAGGATAAAGAAAAATACTGGAAAAGTTGTTTGAAAACAAGTACATTAATGCACTGATGGTGAAACTGTGATATGATCCAGGCATTCCAGAAAGCGATTTGGAACTATGCTTATAATGTTATTATATTATGCATGTCCTTAGACCTAGTGATAGCAGTATTGGTTGATTACCCAAAAATGTCAAAGAAAGAGAAAAAAATACTCATGTGAAAAAAAATTTATAGTAGCTCTTTTTGCAGTGGCAAAGAATTGGAAACTGAGGAGGTGCCCATCAATTTGAGACAAACTGTATAAGCTATAGCGTGCTGATATAATAAAATATCATTGTGCCGTATTGAAGAGAATTTTCTTAGAGAAACCTGGGAAGATTTGTATAAACCAATGAAGAATTAAGCTAGTAGAACCTGGGGAAAATTCATATAAGCACAAAAATAGCGTGGACAGACATCTTTGAAAGACTTAGGAAATCTGATAAACTCAGTAACTAACCACAGCGACAGAGAATTTATGATGAAACATGCTTTCCACCTCCAACAGAGAGTTATGGACTCAAAGTACAAATTGAGACATATACATACATGCATACATATATACATACATATACACATACACACATGTATATACAAATATGTATGTGTGTGTTTGTCTCTCTGTCTCTGTCTCTCTCTATATATACACACACATATCACCTAACACTTGAGCTATTACAATAGCCTGCTAGTGGGTCTGCCTGCCACAGGTCCCTTTCCAATCCACTCACAAAATCCAGCCACCCAAGTACCCTTCCTAAATTACAAGTCTGACCAAGTCCTCCCCCTATTCAATGAGCTTTAGTCATTCCCTATCATCTCCATGATCACCATTTCCATGACTTCCCAGGTCAAATCATCCTTCCCTCTACACCATTCACCTATACATGTTGTTTATCCTTAGTAGAATTAAAATTTCTGGAGAGCAGGGTCTGTCTTTATTTTTATCCCCAGTGTTTAACACAGTACCTGGCACATAATAAGCACTTAATAAATGCATTTTTCATTGATTCATTCATCTAGAAGTTGTCTATAATGATTGCATCACAGAGTCAAAGAACTTGAGAGTTGGAAGGGGCCTCAGTGGTCATCTAGTGAATTTATTTAGTCCAACTTATGCATGAAAGGAATCCCCATAATAACGTTGTTGCTGTTGCTTGGTCCTTTCAGTTGTATCCAACTCTTTGTGACCCCACTTGGGGTTTTCTTGGCAAAGATACTGAAGTAACTTGTCATTTCCCTCTCCTGCTCATTTTGTAGATGAGAAAACTGAGGCAAACAAGGTTAAGTGACTTCCCCAGGGTCATACAGCTAGTATCTGAGGCCACATTTGAACTCATCTTCCTGACTCCACACCTCGTACTCTATCCACTGTGCCACCTTAGCTGCTGCGTAACTACATGCCTGACAAGAAATCACAGGTTCATATCATTTCTGGAGCCCTCTCTTCCCACCAAAATAAATACATATGTACCTACAAACAGATAGATGAATAAGTGAATTAGTAAGAAGGCAAACAAAAATAAGAATTTTTTAAATAACTTAGATAAGTTCATTGCTTTTCAGGTCACAGAATAAAAACATGCTTCTCCCCTTAGACTATACTTACACAGGCTGTAAACATAAGATTATACCTACAAGCTGAATCTTTTGAAGTGGTTATTTGGGGGCAGGAAGAGAAGGGACAGAGCAGGAAGGGAGAAAAGCGACTCAGAAAGCTATGAGAGATTTAGACATCTATTAGAAGTGAAGTGCAGAAATATGTACACATATCCAGCCATTCATGATGCCCACCTATCTTGAGATGTCATTGCTGGAGTAGAATCAAAATGACGAGGGCAGAAATAATAGAATTCAGCAAACAGGCTGAGTTTGCTAACTTGTGATATTTAGGCTGCTGAAAACCAGTGGATTCTAATTCCCATGTTCAGTTCAGCAGAGGAAATAGTACTCTCCCAAAAAGCTTTCTCACCACTACTTTCTTCACTGAAGCCAGGTAGGCCTTGTGTTTCTGCTGCTTTCTCTGTGGCTCTCTCCTCCCCAGTTTGTTTATTCTACCCTCCATGGATGCCCACGTGGCATTTTTCTTTACTTACAGTAGGGCCTAAAGACTTGAAGCAAGCAGCGAGCTGATTAAAAATTAATGAAAGCCTCAGAGGTAAAGTAGCATGAGGCAGTTGGTTCTCTGATCGACAATTTTTTGAGGTTCTTTAAATACCCAATTATTTCCAGGACACCTACAGAAAAGACACCACAGGATATGGGAAATAGGTTTTCAGGCCAGAGGGAATGTATTTTTAAGCAAAAGTCTTTCAACTTGGAGAAGAGAAAGAAGAATTATGTTTACAATACCTCTCTTTATTTTCCCTCTCCACTTTTTTCCCCCTTTCATAAGTCCAGGTGACTCACCCAGCAATGGAGAGGATTTATCTTCAGGAAAAACTTGGTTATTCTGCAGCAGCTCTGCATTTGCCCAGGAGGCCAGCCAATGAATTAAAATAAGGCCTGGGAATACTCTATAATGCATTAGATCTCAACACAGCAAAGGAGAGAATCCACACCTTCCATGTTAAGGAATTGCAAGGCCCGCTCTTAGATATTTTATTTCTTGGGGTGAGAAACAGCTTCACGAGCTTCCTAATGAGCACACCAAACCATAAACTGCCCTCCTAAATACTTTCAAAGCGTCTCTAGGAAACTACTTCTCCAAAACCATAATCCTGCCTTTTCTTCAAACTTTTGCAGCGCTTAGTCAAATATTAATCTGCTGTGCTCCGGAAGCCTATTATTTATAATTCCCAAACAGGAAAGATTGCATTCGATGATCACATTTTTAGCCAGCTGTGGGAATGGACAAACTGGGGCTGAATTCCTTATACAGAAGTGACTCAGGTTCTGTGTGGCTGATGAGTTTACTAACAGAAGAGGCAGTCTGGAAGCTGGGCTGAGTAGGGGTCAGAAAAACTCCACATCGTTTTTCCTGTTTAAAACGTTGTCAAAAGCCTGAGAGAGAACGTTTCTCTGGGGACAGAAAACCAGAGTGAGGAGGGAAGTTAAAACAAAGACTACACTACCAGTTTTGCATTAATAGGTAATAAATTAATTTGCATTAATGTGCATAGCTTCTGGCACATAGGGAAGGGGAGGGTAAGCATTTATTTAGCACCTACTATGTGTGCATAATCGCTGTACTAAACACTTTACAAATATTATCTCATTCGATCCTCACAATGACTTGGGAAGAAGGTGCTGTTATTCTCCATTTTGCAGTTGAAGAAACTGAGGCAGAGAAAGGTTAAGGGAACTTGCTAAGGGTCACATCATGTTATCTGAGGTTAACTCACGTCTTCCCAACTCTACTGCGCCATCTAGTTGTCCAAGCACTTAGTAAATGCATGCTGATTACTGGATTTGTAGGAAAAGATCATTATCACAGTTCTCTAATTCAGCATATTGTTTTGGGTACGTCCCTTGAATATCTCTGTCCTTCTTCTTCCCTTGGCCTAGGAATTCTTGGAAGACTTTGGCCAGACTAACTAGTTGGATGATCTTGGGCAAGTAATTTCATTTTTTTTTAATATGCCTCAGAACCCTTAATATACTAAGTACTTAAAAATATCTTCATTGAATGAATGCATGAAAGAACAAAAGCAACATTAGTAAGTGTCCCAGATGTGAGCAGCACTATGCTAGGCACTAGGAAAGATACAGAATTTAAATAAGTATATGGTCTCTACCCTCAAGAAGCTTGTAGTTTAACAGCATCTCTATGTCACAGTTGGGCAGTTAAATGATGCAGTGGATAAAGTGTGAGGCCAAGAGTCAGAAAGTCTCATTTTCATGAGTTCAAATCTGGCCTCAGACACTTACTATGTGACCCTGGGCAAGTCACTTGACCTTGTTTGCCTCAGTTTCCTCATCTGTAAAATGATCTGGAGAAGGAAGTAGCAAACCACTCCAGTATCTTTGCCAAGAAAACCTCAAATGGGGTCACAGAGTGCACATGACTGAAACGGTTGAACATCAACCTGTGGAAATCGGGCATTAGATTCTGACTACAAGTGTAAGTAAGGTGGATTTTGTTATTCTTTTTTAGATAATATTTCTTAGGATCCATGGCCATAACAATCTCCGTTTCCCATGCTCATGACTTGTAAACATCTCCACCATACTTGCACAGCGTTATATAATGATAGATAATATAAACATTTGTGCTTAAAATTGTAAATGTCCACTGCCACTGTGCAGTGAGATAAAATGGTGAGACGATGTAAACTTGTGAGTCTATTGCTGGCAATATGCCTTCTTTGTCTATTGCCCTATAAATCAAGTGAGCCCTGGCCAGTAAGTGGGGAACCCATAGGGGAATATAACAGTGTAATGCTGTGTGTGCCTAGATTGGTGATTCCATAAAGATTTAGGGGTAGTTGCCGCCCCACCCCCCCACCTTCTTAATGGCCCCTGTGAAAAAGGTGATTAGGGAATGCTGTAAGAGTTGGTATTCCTATTATCAGCTATCCTTTGGGAAGACTAGACTAGAATAAAGTAAGACTATTAAACTCCTCAAAGCTGTCTTCCTGTCTGCCCAGATCAAAAGTGAAACTGTTAGAGGCTAGGGTCCAAAATCTCCAGTGCCTTACATGTGTTATTTGTCAAATAACAGTGGAACTTCCTTATCCATGAAATGGGGATAACAATACATGCACTGAGTTATTGTAGGATCAGTGGGATAATGTAGGTTAAAAACATTGTTACCATGAATTCAAATGATTTTATTCAAGAAACATGGATTTGGAGTCAGAGGACCTAGATTCAAATCCCGGCTTTGTTTCACTATCTCTATGACTTCAGGCAAGTCGTGTGTTTTCTGAACCTCAGTTTCATCAACTGTAAAATTAAAGGATCAGCCTATATGAACACAAGGCCTTTTGAACTCTAATCTAGTATCCTTATCATCCTTTTGAATACCTATGATAGTCCAGAAATTGTTCAAGATGCTGAGTATATAAAAATGAAAAAAAAGGTACAATTCCTACCTTCAAGGTGCTTACAAAAGCATTATATTAGTGTAATATGATATTATTATTGGCAAGTTCCTGGATCCTACAAGAAAAGTACATAACTATTTCATTAAGATAGTGCTAAGCCCTTAGTTATCTCTCTTGCAAAATAAGCTAATTATTTTTTTTATAATTTTTTTATTAACATCTTTAGTTTTCAGCATTAATTTTCACATGCGTTTGAATTACAGATTTTTCTCCCCATTTCCACCCCCCCACTCCAAGATGGCGTACACTCTGGTTGCCCCATTCCCCAGTCGGCCCTCCTCTCTGTCCCCCCATTCCCCTTCCATCCCCTCCTCCCCCACATTCTTGTAGGGCAAGATAAATCTCTATGCCCCATTGCCTGTGCATCTTATTTTCTAGGTACATGAAAAAAAACTTTTTTACTTCTGAACATCTATTTTTTTAAAACCTTGAGTTCCAAATTCTCTCCCCTCTTCCCTTCCCATCCACCCTCTCTAAGAAGTCAAGCAATTCAACATGAGCCACATGCGTATCATTATGTATAACCCTTCCACAATACTCATGTTGTGAAAGACTAACTATATTTTGCTTCTCCCTAACCTATACCCCTTTATTGAATTTTCTCCCTTGACCCTGTCCC
>CM053622.1:98426946-98442373 GCA_028646595.1 Phalanger gymnotis
CTGACCTGGGCTGGAGTCCTGCTTCCCTCTGCCCCTTTGTGGGTTCTGTAGTTCTAGAATTGGTTCAGAGCCATTTTTTCATAGGTTTTTGGAGGGACTTGGTGGGGAGCTCATGCCAGTTACTGCTTTCCAGTCGCCATCTTCTAGAATCCCAAAATAAGCTAATTAATTGGAATATAATCTTAGGATATTAGAGACCAATCAAACTTGGCTATGGGAAATGGAACTTCCACTGGAATAATGCAGTTGAGCTGCATGAACTCTGAGAAGTAGAGTTGTTCTGTAATCATGGTATTATTCAGGGCCCAGACACCTGTTCAGTATGTAGTTGCTGACAATTAACTTGTGCTTACTATGACCTCTATTCTTTTTTGGTGCTTTTCCTTCTGGATGTCATGGGTTTCAACTCCTCAGGGCTTTAAATCTTACTATATCATAAGAGGAGGAGGGCATTTAGAGCCAGAAAGGTTTCTAGAGAGTCATTCCCTGGGAAGTGACTTTCCCAAGGTCAAACAGAGAATGAATAATGGGTCAGCATCTGAATGCATGTTTTCCATCTTCAAACTCATCATTAACACCTGGTCTGGGGTTGTCCTGAGGTGGGGGGAAGAGCAGCAGGGACATACAAATAACAGTACATTTCAAGGCCTACTAAACTTCTTTCACTGATAATAGGGTTGTTTACCTCATTTTCCTTCCAACTCTCATCCGTTAACTTTTAAAAAAAAGACCTAGAATATATTTTCAGAATTGCTTACTTGATCATATCATTAAGTCATCGAATATTCTAAAACTTGATCTTTGCAATCCATTTGTCTTTTGCAAGAAAAAAGTAATGATTATGTTTGTGTCTTACATGTCACTTATAAATCGTGCTGCAAAATTACATGTGGACTTGCAACTATAGAGTAAGGAAAATGAATTACAGAGTAATATCCTACTTAACACTTATTGACCATTGATCTTGAGTCTTTCAAATAAAGACAATGCTTAGAGTTATATTTGACCAGAATTTCTCTGATGTGTAATTTATTTTTTCCTCCAGTTATTTTAAATGAGAATCCACATTATTCATCATACTGTGTTCAATTAAGAAATCTTAATTGGTTTCAAAGCAAATGATAAAGCATATATCCCTTTACTGCTCTAAAACCTCCAATGGTTCCATACTACCTTGCAAACAAAGTCTAAAGTGACTTTAATAAAGTCCTAATCATTTATTCCTGGATAAAATAATTTTATCCAGGAATCCAAGGTCCTCAGCAATATAGACCCAACTTAGCAGCCCACATATCAGTGCCCATGGAATCTCTCAATGCAGAGTCTTAGAGCCTCTAACTGGGAGAAGCCTGGAAACTTGGTCCAAGTGAACTCAGTGTGGGAGAGTGACTCAGAAAAGGAGGAGCTGACTTAGGAAGTAGCATGTTTTCCTCATTGGTGGGCTTCAAGCAAAGACTTGATAACCATTGCTAGGAATATTATGATGGTAATTCATTTTTAACATAATAATAATAGTCACAATTTGTATAGTACTTTAAGGTTTTTGAGGGGTTTCATATATACATTATACACACATATATATAATTTATCTTCACAACAACATTGGAGATAAGTGTTATTATCCCAATATTATAGCTGAGGAAACAGACATAGGTTAAGTGATTTGCCCAGGGTCAGACAACTTATGAGTTTCTGAGGCAAGATTCGAATTCAACTCTTCCCTGTGCCAAGGCAATAACTCTATTCATTTTTTTCCCTACTTGTCTCCATGGCCAACAAGGACTGGACTAGATGGCCAAAAAAGGCCCCTGCCAAGCTTTGTGTTTCGAAGTGTCTTCAGGACACCTTGGTTCGGAATTTCATAACTTCCTCCATTTTTGTAAATGAACTAATTAGCTCCAAGGCAGGAAACACCATAGGCACAGTTATCCATAGAAAACATTTAAATACCACCAGAATGATCCCATTTCAGAAGGAGGTGCATGCTAGAGTGGGCACACACACACATACACACTCACTAAGAAGAGGGACATTCTCAGAGGCCCAAAGGACTAGGTGGCTGCTGCCCAGCCATGATCACCAACTTCACCTGGCATTTCCCATCACACTCTCCTCAAACCTGAACACCATGAAAACGTGCAGAAATCACACCTGATTTTTCAAAGAATTTGCCAACCCTATTCCCACCATGGGAATCCCTTTAACACCCTTGTGATAATAGCCCTGAGTACGAGTAAAGTAAGCTGTTCCAAAGAGCCAAAGTTTGGCGGAAGCCTCTTAGAGCAGCCTTCCATGCACACTTCTTCTATCCACCCATCAATCAATACGCAACTAGGTGGTATAGTGGATAGAATGCTGGACGTGGAGTCAGGAAGATGAGTTCAAATCCTACTTCAAATATTTACTAGCTGTATGACCACGGACAAATTTAACCTCTGTCTATCTTAGCTTCCTCATCTGTAAAATAGGGACAATAATAGTGGCTACCTCACAGGGTTGTTATGAGGATCATATGAGTTAATATTTGCAAAGTACTTTACAAATCTTGAAGTGATATCTCTCTCTCTCTCTCTCTCTATATATATATATGCTATTATTGTTGTTGTTGTTAACCTGCCCCCTATTAGGCACCATGTTAAGAACTGTAGAGTCAAAGATAAAAATGAAACCGTTCCCATTTTCAGGAAGCTTATACTCTATCATGACCCACTAAGCTTCTCTCTCCCCCAGTCTATTGAATTCAGGCTTTTTCACATTATTGTAAACCAACCATATTTAAGAGGTATTAAACTTAGCCCCAGAAGTCAGAACTAGGAGCACTAAGTAGAAGTTGCAAAGAGGCAAACTGAGGCTTGATGTCAGGGAAAAGTTACTAACAATTAGAGTTATCCAAAAAGTGCAATGGGATCCCTTGGGATGTAATGAGTTCTGCTTCTCTACTGGTTTTCCAGCAAGGTCTAGATAATCATTGGCCAACTGTTTTGTAGATGGGGTTGAAACATGAGATTTTGATCTCCTGCCTATCTCCTTAGCATATTTTATTATTTCTCTCTTCTTTGCTTCTTGCTCATACCGTTGTCTGAAATTAGTGAGCTGAGGGAAATAAGTGAAGGTACAGCCAGTACTAGAAAGGATGGATGGGGGTGGCTGTGTCCATCAAAACAGAGTCAGGTTTCAGTGAAAGCCAGAAGAGGAATGAGTAGGAGAGGAAAAAAAAATTAATATGAAGGGTAGTTTGTTGCCTGTGGAATAGGCATTCCAGAGAGTACAGTGGAAGGGGGAGGGGAATTTGGTTGGAATTTTGGGATAGGAGGGTAGAGAAGGATGGGAATAAGGAATGAGGTATTGAAGAAGGGGAGTGGGGTGGGGATTATGATCTATAAAACTTCAGAATCACTCAGATGCGCAAGGTATGATTAGGTGTGCAAATATACATCATTGGGTGGAAAGTGCTACTCCTCTTCCCAGAGGAGAATGGAGATTAGACTAGAGACAAGTGCAGCATGAGATGGAAGGTAAATATTTAGATAATCAAATGGGAAGCCCCATTTCATTATTTCTCTTCTTTCCAAAGACTAGCAATTAGTCAGATCAGCAAATCAGGAGAGGGAAGTTGAATCTGTAAGTCAAGTGACTTGCCCAGCATCACATAGCTAGTGAGTATCTGGGGCAGGATTCAAACTCAGGTCTTCTTTTCTGCAAGTCTAGAAGTCTATCCAATATATGACCAAGCTACCAGGTCTACCAAATAAAGAACTACTATAATGTCAAAGGAACCAAACATCAATCAGCTGACCAATGAGCATTCATTAAGCACCTACTAGGTGCTAGGACCTGTGCTAGGAATACAAATTCAAGGAATGATACAATCCCAGTGGGACAAAGGAATGACACCTAGTCTACCAAATAGTTGGGTTTAAGCCCTAACCCCAAATTTGAAAGCTGCCATTGTAATTACATTTTTAAGAATCATGGCATTATAATTATGACCTCAGGAAAAACCTTGTATATGTCATTCACACTTGAGAGTAAATTTTCAAGATTCTTTCTTGGAAGCAAAGGGACCACCACTGTCCAGTCCTTCATTTGAACACATGGATGAGATGTGCTAAAAGACAAATGAAGACAGTTGGAGGAAAATGGAGCAACCTTCCACATGGCTGTTGAAAGACGCCTTGTACACTCTAGCATTATGACAATTCCTGATCCTGATGTCAGCAGAGATGAACATTTTAAAGACGCATTTCTGAAGAAGGTCATTGCTGGACAAGACAATTTCTCTGTGGCTCAAAACAGAATGGGCCATCTGGACAATTCCAATGACATGAGGAAGGAGGAAGTGTGAGGTGAACCCCAAGGGCATTATGATAGACAAGTCAGGAGAACATGGCCGACATCTATGCCATCCCTTGAGCATTTCTAACGTACAGCTGATCCCCTCTTCTCTCATCCCAGACAATGAGCTTGAATGTTACCTGCCGTTTCTGAGTCATCATCACAGCACTGGGATATCAAAGGACAGGCTACACATTTTCATTATGATAACAGTATAGAAAATGCCCTGTGCCTCTGGCCTTTGTAAATGTCAGACTTTTTGCAGTTGTCAGAGAGTTACAAAATCAGAGAATCTTAGAACTGGAATGGATGTCTAGTACAACCACAATGTCCTCTGGTAAAAGTTACAGACTCAGGATGAGGTCCAAATTTGCTCCAGCTTTAGGTACTTACTTACTAGCCAGGTGAACATGGGTATGTCACAAGACTTCTCAGATGATCAGCTTCCTCATCGGTGGGATAACAAAAACTAGCACCTGTTCAAAGCTTTGAGGTTTGTGAAGTTCTTCACAAATATTATCTTATTTGGTCCTACTGACAACCCTGCGAAAGTGCTATTATTATCCCCATTTTACTGATGAGCAAACCGAGGGTGATAGAGATTAAGTATCTTGCCCAGGATCACACAGTTAATAAATGTTTGAAACAAGATTTGACCTTGGGTCTTGCTAACTAACAAAGTCCAGTATTCTATTTACTGAACTACCTAGTTGAGAATAATAGGACTGACTACCTGATCAGGAGTGTGAGAAATGATTCATTTGTATCCCTACTCTATTCCAATCAGTATTAATCAGCTTGATATTATTCCATAGGGGTAGTGATTGTAAATTCTGTTTATTAGGACTCAGAGATGTGAACTACAGATTGCATGTTCACTTGTTTAATCATAGGAATGATTAAGGCCCTCCAACCTTGTTCTTCTTTGCTATGTTGACCAAGACAGCATGGCAGAGGTGACTCAATTACATAGAAATTCCTCCAACTTATTTTTGTGTCTCTGGACCACTATCTCATCCAACATGACCAGGTGACCATCCTATGACCACGTAGTCCATGGAGAGGCCCCATCCTTCACCCAATTGGAGACCCCTCCTCCCACCCTGCTGATATAACATTTTTGGCTGTTGCATCATTTTTGGCCCTCAAAACAAGGTCTATCAACCAATGGGATTCTATATTTTATCTAACCCCTCTAGAATGTTCAAATATCAAATCTGGTATCAAACCCTATCAAAACAAGGTCCTGGGGACCAGGAGCATCTCAGATCATGAGGACGATGTGAAGTACACTTCAATAGATGGACCATGGACCCTTTGATAAAGTGTCATAGACTCAGAGCCTCAGTGTTTTTTCTTGCATATTGGGCAGTTATAATCCCCACAGGAGGTCCTTGTGAGGAAAGCACTTTTCTGACTCCCCCTCCCATTCCCATAAGTAAAATACGAGCTCCTTGAGGACAGGAACTGTTTTGTTTTTGTTGTTTGCTTTTGTTTTTGTTTCTGTCCCCCACCCACAGTACTTTGCCTAGAGCAGGCACTTAATGCCTACACAGGTCCATACATATTAGACAAATTGGTTTGAATCTGTAACCTACTTAGGGGGGGAAAGATTGGAAGTGGGGGGATTAAATTTAGGGATCAAATAGGTTAATAACCAATTACAATTGAAGCACACAGGGGCACAGAGCTGATAGAGAAATAGCTCAGAAGTCAAGAAGACCTAGGTTCAAATTTGGCCTCACACCTTTACTAGCTTTGTGACTTTGGGCAAGTTCTTAACTTCATTCTATCTCAGTTTCCTTATCTATAAAATGGGGATAATATTGCACCTACTTTCTAAGGTTGTTGTGAAGATGAATTAAAATAAGATTTGTAAAGTGTTTTGTGAACTCCAAAGCACTGTATAAATATTATTAATAACAAACTAGCATTAATTATTAATCAATAATAATTGTGTTGATAAATCATTATTAAATAATGATAATAAATTATTGCAATACTAATTACAAAAAGTTGATTTTAAAAATAACTGCCTGACCAAATTCAAACATGGTGACTGAAAAATATAGGGTTCTAGTTGCAGATATATAAAAATAGCTTACACTTGTGTCTTATTCTAATATTTTAAAAATACTTTCTTTGTGTAAGGTGGGGGCAAGGAACTTTGCCATGTTGGCAAAAATGCCAGAAAAGCCTGTTAACTTACTTTCTTCTTTTCAATGTTTCTAGAACATTCTATAGACTTATCAGAGCTTCAGGGTCATTTGTCTAGCAAGGCACTAACCGGAAGGTGAAAAGTCAAATGGAAAATGGTGCAAATACTTACTTCCAGTCTCGGAATGACTCAAGGGGAGGATCATCTTTCCTCTACTCTGAGATGAGACACTGGTAAAAAGAATTAAGATTCCCTAACTCATCTAGATGTAAGGACTATAGATCTTCCTTGGGGAGGGCTAGGGGTGTTCCATGGGAAGGACTGGGGATCTTCCATGGGGAGGGCTAAGGCAATGAACTCTCATAGGTGCCTCAGTCATCAGTGGGTAGAGACTATAGAGTTATTTAACCAAAAACCTGAAGATATGAGTCTGGGGCACATTACTTGGAAAGAAAGGATATTTTCCAGTTTTAATAGAAGTGGCAGCAACAGCAGAATCAAAAAGGCACTTAAGCAAATATTATTTCCTTTGATACTCAAACGGACCCTTGACCTCACTGATTTGCATGTTTCATTCAATGCTTATCCATCTTGTGTGATTCCCATCCAAGTCCTCCCAAATGTCTGGTATTAGAGTTCTACCCAAAATTGTTATTGCCTTCCTCATGATCTTTTGGCATTTTAATGAAACTGGTGGAGCAGAACTTGACATATGACTGTTCCATTTTCTTTTTTCTTTTTGGTTTTTATCATGCAGTTAATCTTTACTATAGTTTTTCTTTATAGTTTCTTATTTGTTATATTAGTGCTTGTTTACACCCACCATTTTCATTGCCTTCACTGGTACTCATTTTAATTCTTCTGGTAGTGTTGCGTGACCCACAGCTGTATAACAATACTGATAGAGTATTGTCATTAAAAAGAAGGGCCTTCTTTGTAGGAGATTAGGAGCATTAAAAAACCTCATTAATTTATTGTTTAGCTTATCTCATGTGTTTTTAATTTTGCCTGGTCTTTTGATAGAAAAGGTAAGAAATCTTTAAGAAATATTTCTTCTTCCAAATTTAACCCAAATAATATGTAATTTACAGAGTTGAGTAAGATACGACCTATACATAGCAACAAAGTCATAAGAGAAGTAATCAACATATTAGTATTGCCATTATCATTTTATATGATACACCTGATTCTCAGATAGGTAAAGAGACTTGAATATTGTCATGAATTCATTCATTCAACAAGCATACATTAAGTTCCATGTGCTGTATGAACTTATGCTTAAGTACTCTATACCAGTTTCCAAGGAAGAAAGAAACCAATGTCTTTTCCTTCAAGGGCTTGAATTCTCTCCTAGGGTGGGAGCAGAGGACATACCTGCAAACATAGTATGTACCTACACCATACAAATAAAATAAATACCAAGGAATTTTAGGGGAGGGAACTAAGAACAGTGGGGTTCAGGAAGGCTCTTTGTAGGAAGTAACACTTGAATAAGCCTTGAGGGAATCTAGGGATTCTGAGAGACAGAAAGAAAGAGAAGGATATTCCTTGCCTGGGAAAGAACCAATATGAATATAAAAAGCTGAGGGATAGGGAGAAGCGAATATGCTAGCTTGTCTGGAACCTAGAATCCATGAAGGGGAGTAATGTACGAAAAGTCTGGCAAGGTAGGCTGGAGTGAGATTGGGAAGGCTTTAAATGCCAAACAGATAAATTGGCTTTTCATCCTAGAGATGATAGGGAAGCTCTGGAGCTTCTTGAGAAAGGAAAGAGCATAAGTCCATAGATTTAGACTTGATGGGAAGCTTAGAAGCCACCAAATTCCAATTCTCATTTTATAGATGAGCAAACTGAAGGACAGATTGCTGTTGTGGTTCATCCCACTTTCTTGAAGAGGACCAATGACATCAGGAGGGTGACGTCTTGACTTGCAAGTGAGTTGGATTTAATTGAGGCAGAGCTGTGCAAAGTCATCAGACTCACTCTCTTATCCAGACTCATTGGAGTCCAGTCACAAGACATAGGTCAGAACAACTGGTGATGGCCCTGGATGCCGTGGGAGACCCCGGCCTTTTTAAATCTAAGGTCTTTCCCATTTCTCAGTTTTTCTGAGAACACCAATTCAGTCGTTAAAGGCTAGGTAAGAACTGAGGCAAAAAAATGACCTAGTTTGATTTCCCCAATGAATCAGTCCAGGACGGGAAGACCCTCAGAATTTCTGGCCAGAACAGAAACAATTGCTAGAGACTTGCTCACAGTCACATAGCTATTAAATATCCAGGACAGGATTTGAACCCAAGTCTTTTGGATTCCAAGTCCAGACTGGTGCTATCATACAGCCAGTAAGTGGTGGTGGCCCTCTCCTTACTACAGGTCCAAAACACTTTCCTCTACACTTCACTGTATATTGGTATTTTTACAGTAAACAGTGGTTAGTATTTCGGGGAGGAGAGACTTTTTATTAAAGGGACGTTGTAGGAATGCTCTCCTCAATGATCTCAGCTTCTGTATGTTAAGCTCTGATGGGCCACTTCTATGCTTGTACCAGCCCTCAGAGCCACATTTGCCAGTGACTGAGCCTGTGCCAGCTGGCTATCCTCCCAGACAGAATTTTGACAAGATTAAGAGATCTTGCCCAGTCTGAATCTGAAACTCAGGGGAAGGGAAGTAGAAAGTCAGTCATCTGCATAGGAGTATAAATGAATTTATACTTTAGAATTCCTTCTCTCAGACTCACTCATTAGTAGCTCTGCTTAACTTTTCTGAGTCTTCCGCACCTAGGGCTTTGAAGCACTTTGGGAAGCCCAGATCGATCTGGATACAAAAGTTGGTTAGTATAATTTTGCTATTTATCTCCAGGTGAAGAATGCCTGGTGATTCTCTCACCCACCTGCTTTCATAGAGCACACCATCAATGTTTCTTCAAGTTTACATCTTTTTCTGATGGATGTAGCTAAGGCAATCCAAGAAATCAATAACTGCAAAGCAGGGTGAAGAAAAATCAACATTATGGATAATGTACTTGTCGTCCTCACAGTTACTCAGTTTCTGAATAATGGGCCCAGTGAAGCTGAGGGGATTGAATGCATAGCTATCTGTCCAATGGAAATGCTACAGAATTTTGCAGCAGAGTCCCAAGATGCTCAGAGATAATAGATGAAATGCCAGGAATGTGTGACTTAGGACTTTAGGGAAGAAAACATTTAAGGAGTACCAAGAATTTAATGATGAAAGCTTGCTAATGAGATACTCCTTTGAGATGGACCAACAAGCCAACTGAAGGAAATTACTGCCTTTTCTCTGAGAAGAAAAGGAGAGAAACAGCTGTTAACTCTTTTCCTAAACATCTAGATTAATTTCTTTCCAAGATTTTAAGTGACAATGATGTACAGAACACTGGAAATAAATATATTTTAAAAAATACGCAGCCCTTGCCCTCAGAGAGATACGAATCTAATAGTGGAGTGCAGAAATTTTGCAGTGGAAAATTTTGGAAGCCATCAATACAGGGGAATTGTTGGATTGACATTGATATTGAGAAAATAAAATTAAAGCAACCATAGCGAAAACAATGATTAGTGTATAAATAATCATAAAAAGGCAGTGTGGTGGAAGTAGTCAAAGTATGAAAATGCCCAGAGTTGTAATAGAGAGGATAATAGAGGAAATGCGTGGCATAGGGAAAGAAATTACTTCATCCAACAAAGCCTGCATTGGCTAACCATTGTGGCAACCAAGATGGCCGATTAGAGTCAGCAACTCAGCTGAAGTCTCTCAACATTTTCTTTGAAATAACTTTAAAATTATACCTCAGATAAAATTTTGGAGCAGCAGAGCCAATAAAGTGAGGTTGAGACATTTTTCCAGCCTCAGAAATCTTAAGAGATGAGTGAGAGAGCACGTGACACAACACCAGCAGGCCTTGGAGGCAGATATAACAGCAGCAGCACTAGAAACTTCAGGACCCCTTAGCCAAGAGATGGTAAAGGAATCAGACAACTGTCCAGAAAGAGATTAGAGGAAACCTTTGGCAGGCACTGAATGCAGCTGGCATGGATTGGCAACTCTATTACACATATACAGTTCTAGATTGCAGTTTCAGGGCAGAGATGAGAGCTTCTGATTGGTCAAAAGGGAACAGGGGCTTTGGTCACAGTTTCAAGTCAAAGAGAAGCACTAGCACTTGCCACTGAAGGAGACTAGGGAACCTGGTGACAGTACCAAATCCAAGAGGAGCATTAGCACTTGTGGAGCAGAGGCTTTTCCTTAGTAAAGAACAGGAAGTGCAAAGATCACAACTATCTTCCCATCATGCCTCCTTAGAAGCACCAAAAGGTGCAAACCCCTAGAACTAGCTCTGAAAACAGCAGCACAAAACCTTGAAGATTGGGACAGTGTATCTCCACCCCCAGATGAGCTGATCTCAACTTTCACATACAGTTCAAAGTCAAGAAATAGGCTGAAAAATGAGAAAACAACAACAACTCGATTATAAACAAGCTATTAAGTGGCAGGGAAGATGAAGACACAAATTCAGAAGAAGATAAAAACATGAAAAGACCTACAAGCAAAGCCTTAAAGAAAAATGCTAGTTGAACAGAAGTTCAATAAGAAATCTGAAAAAGTTAAAGAAAGAGTGGAACAGTAGAAGAAAAATAGGGAAAATAAATGAGAGTGATACAAGAAAATTATAAAAAGAGAATTAATAGCTTGGTAAAAGAAGCACAAAAATACTGAAGAAAGTAACACCTTAAAAAGCAGAATTGGCCTAATGGTAAAAGAAGCCCAAATATTCACTGAAGAAAAGAATTCCTTAAAAAACAGAATAGGCCAAATGGAAAGAAAAGAGGTACAAAAGCATGAAACAATTTCTTAAAAATTAGAATTAGGCAGGCAGTAGTTAATGTCTCCATGAGACTTCAAGAAGCAATAAAATAGTATCAAAGAAATGAAAAAAAATAGGAGAAAATATGAAATATCATATTGGGAAAACAAGTGATCTTGAAAATAGATTGAGGAGAGATAAATTAAGAATTATTGGACTTCCAGAAAGCCAAGATCAAAAAAGAGCCTAGATATGACATTTCAAGAAATTATCAAGGAAAAGTGACCTGATATCCTAGGTCAAGAGGGTAAAATAAAAATGGAAAGAATCCACTGATCACCTCCTGAAAGAGATCTCAAAATGAAAACTTCAGAAATATTAGAGCTAAATTCCAGAGCATCCAGGTCAAGAAACCAGTCCTCTACCCATGATGGTGCTTTGAGTCAGAACCAGGGCCTCAAATATCAGTACTGACCAGGAGCCAACTGCAGCCTCTGTGCAAAGGTTTTCTTCCATCATTTTGAGATGAGGCAAAGGAACTGGCACTGAATAAGAGTTTGGTCAGGCCTCCAAGAACCCAGTTACTAGGTAGTTACTGACTCAGAAGGCTGATCCATTTCGCCTAATATTTGAAAGGAAATAGATGTCCTCCACTAAGAAAAAGCCCTTTATCATGGGAGACCCATTCAGCTATTATTTTCCTTAACCTAAAGCTAGAGAAATGCAACTACAAAACTACAAGGTCAAAGAAAAATTTCATAAACAATCATGGAGGAAAGTATCAGACACAAAGGGACCATAGTCAGGATCACACACAATAATTGTCATTAAGAAAGGAAAGTTTTAAATATGATTTATCAAAAGGCCAAAGACCACCAACGAAGAATGACTTATATTTCTATACACAGCCTAAATCTTCAGAAAGAGAAAGGATCTTTAACAGAACACATGATTCCCAAGCATTACTACTGAGAAAACCAAAGCTCTCCACGAGTCTTTGAAACACAAATACATAAGAGAAGAGAAATCTAAAAATGCACACAATTTTGAGCAACTTGAAAGAGTCTAATGACACCCAAATAGGAGAAAAGACTACTTTCCCTTCAAAATTCTGTTTGAAGGATCAAAGATGGAGCAGAGATAAATAAACTCAGGAGGCAGGTACAGATTTCTTTGTGTATGTGTTTGAAAAGGGAGGAGAAGGAAAAAAGGAGTACAACGAGGGAAGAATGAATAGAAAAATGGAGAAATTTAATATTTCTTGTAACTGCTATGTCACAGGAGAAAACTATATGGCTTATGAGCTGGGTTAGACAACAATGAGAATCTCATGATCCACACTTTTCTGATCTGGTCAAGTAAAGGTTGTGGCATGGGGGTGAACATATATTGCAATAATAAGAGCTAGCATATTTATTGTGATTGAAGATTTTCAGTCCACTTTGAATATACTATCACATTTGTTCTTCATGATAAACCATTGGATTGGGTGTTTTTATTGCCTCCATATCTCAAATGATAAAACTGTGAAATAAGTTACATGGGGGCAGGTAGGTGGTGCAGTCAGTAGAGGACTGGCCCTGGAGTCAGAAAGAACTGAGTTCAAATCTGGCCTTAGACACTTGACACACTTACTGTGACTTGGGCAAGTCACTTAACCCTAATTACCTTGACTTCCCCCCCTACAAAAAAAGAAATAAGTTAAATGACTAGCTTAGGATTACATAGTAAATATTTGATTCCTGCTTTCTATTCATTACTCTGGACATAAAAACAGAACTGTGTAAGAAGGGGAAGAAAAGGTAGAATCAGGGAAGGAATAGTTTTAAACAAAATAAATTTCACTTATTGAGTCCTATTTACTAAGCAAGAGTTAAAAGGAGAGGGAAGGGACAAAATAGAGTGATTTATGTCTGATATACGTGAACAAGGGGGGAGAAGTGGAATAAAACCAACCAATTATAGAATAATGATGTTAATTTCACTCCCTTTATTTCCTCACTTTCTTTTTCCTTGTAAAGAGAAGATTGGTGTAAAAGAGATAAAACAGTATAATAGGCATTTAACAGACAGGAAAAGAAACCTAATAATTATAAACATGGATATGAATGTGATAACTTATCCATCAAGTGGTGGAAAATGGTAAAATGGATCAGAGTACACACACACACATACATACACACAAAAGCATTTGTATGTGTGTGTGTGTATATTCACACAATGAAACTCACTTAAAACTTAAAGATTCACACAGTACTAAAAATGATGTGTTCAACTAGAATTAATTATGTCTTAGTCAAATCAACAAATGCTAGGGTGGAACTCATAATGTCGGACAAGGCAACAGTAAAAATAGACATGGTAAAGAGACAGAGATAATGAGGAAAACTGCATCACAGTTAAGCACACCAAAGATAATCTAACAACATCAGGACTAAATATATAGGTACCAAATGACATAACATCTAAATACCTAAAGGAAAGGTTAATTGAATTTCAAGGTGTAATAGATAATAGAAAAATTGTAAAGGACTTTAGTGTGCCCCTTTCATACCTAGACAAATCTAACTGAAAGGTAAACAATTTAAGGGCCTGAAAAAACATGTTTAAGTAGATAAGATAGCTCTTTGGAGATTACTGAATGAGAATCTGAAGGAGTATACATACATGTTTCTCAGATTTAATGACACCTTTACAAAAACTAACCATATATTAAATCATAAAGAACCCATAAACAAATACAGAATGTAAGAAAATACTTAGCATAATATTTATAAACCATAATGTTGTAAAATTACAATCTTAAGGACAATTTGAAGAAAAGATTCAGACTTAGAGACCAAGCAATACAATTATATATTTTGTATTTTCTTTTTTAAATTTTAATTAATTAATTTATTTTTACTTTAGAACATTCAGTTCCATGAGCTTTTGAGTTTTAAATTTTATCCCTCCCCTCCCCCTTCCCCAAGAAGGCATGCAATTTGATATAGACTCTCTCTATATATATTCATATTAAACATATTATCATATTAGTCATGTTGTAAAGAAGAATCAAAATCAGTGGAATGAATCATGAGAAAGAAGAAACAAAACAAAGGAAAAGAAAAAGGAGAAAGAGCAAATAGTATGCTTCAATCTGCATTCAGACTCCAAGATTCTTTCTCTGGATATTGATAGCATTTTCCATCATGAGCCTTTTGGAGTTGTCTTAGAACCCTCAGCATACACTTCTTTTTTTAAAAAAATTATTTATTTAATTTATTTAATATATTTAGTTTTCAGCATTGATTTTCACAAGAGTATGAATTGTAAATTTTCTCCCGATTTCTACCCTCCCCCTCACTCCAAGATGATGTATATTCTGATTGTCCCATTCCCCAGTCAGCCCTCCTTTCTGTCACCCCACTGCCCTCCCATCCCCTTTGCCTTCCTTTCTTGTAGGGAAAGATAAATTTCTACTTCTCATTGCCTGTGTATCTTATTTCATAGTTGCATGCAAAAACATTTTTTTTTTTGTTTTTGAACATCTGTTTTTAAAACTTTGAGTTCCAAATTCTCTCCCTTCTTCCCTCCCCACCCACCCTCCCTAAGAAGGCAAGCAATTCAACATAGGCCACATGCACATCATTATGTAAAACCCTTCCACAATACTCATGTTGTGAAAGACTAACTATATTTTGCTCCTTCCTAACCTATCCCCCTTCATTGAATTTTCTCCCTTGACCCTGTCCCTTTTCAAAAGTGTTTGTTTTTGATTACCTCCTTCTGCTATCTGCCCTCCCTTCTATCGTCCCCCCTTTTTTATCTTCTTCCTCTTTCTGTCCTGTGGGGTAAGATACCCAAATGAGTGTGTATGGTATTCCCTCCTCAAGTCAAATCTGATGAGAGCAAGATTAACTCATTCCCCCTCACCTGCCCCCTCTTCCCTTCCTACAGAACTGCTTTTTCTTGCCACTTTTATGTGAGATAATTTACCCGATTCTATCTCCCCCTTTCTCCCTCTCTCAATATATTCCTCTCTCTTCCCTTAATTTGATTTTTTTTTAATTTATTTTTGACATGTTTGGTTTTCAGCATTGATTTTCACAGGCGTTTGAATTACCAAT
>CM053622.1:98442873-98458593 GCA_028646595.1 Phalanger gymnotis
TTTGGATCTCCCTTCCCATTTGACTAATTCTGTCTTTCAAGGCATTCTTCTCCTCATTGGCTTTTTGGAGCTCTTTTACCATTTGAGTTAGTCTATTTTTTTAAGGTGTTGTTTTCTTCAGTATTTTTTTCCATATTTTTTGGGGTCTCCTTTAGCAAGTCATTGACTTGTTTTTCATGGTTTTCTCTCATCATTCTCATTTCTCTTCCCAATTTTTCCTCTACTTCTTCAACTTGATTTTCCAAATCCTTTTTGAGCTCTTCCGCGGCCTGAGACCAGATCATGTTTTTCTTGGAGGCTTTTGATGTAGGCTCTTTGACTTTGTTGACTTCTTCTGGCTGTATGTTTTGGTCTTCTTTGTCACCAAAGAAAGATTCCAAAGTCAGAGAATGAATCCGAGCCTCTTTTTGCTGCCTGGCCATGTTCCCAGCCAACTTACTTGACCCTTGAGTTTTTGGTCGGGGTATGACTGCTTGTAGAGTATAGAGTACTTTGTTCTAAGCTTGAGGGGATGTGCTGTTGTTTTCAGAGGTATTTCTATACAGCCAGCTCTGCCACACCAGCACTCCTCCTCCCCCAAGAACCACCAACCTGTACCTGACTCAGATCTTAAGCAGGCTCTGCACTCCACCTCTGATCTACCACTTAATTCCTCCCACCAGATGGGTCTGGGGCAGAAGCAACCGCAGCTGTAGTTCTGTAGCTGCACCACCCCAACTGCCCCTGGGGTGGTGGCCCAACCAAGAACTCCTTTCACTCTGTCCCCAGCAGCTTTTCCCACTAACCTTCTCTGTTGTCTTTGTTGTTTGTGGGTTGAGAATTCTGGTAACTGCCACAGCTCACTGATTTAGGTCACTAAGGCCTGTTCCTCCTGGCTCCTGGTCTGGTTGGTCCTGCCACCACCCACACTGTGCTCTGCTCCCCTCCGCTCCCAGCTCCATGCATGATAGACCTCACCCAGTGATCACCTAGGCTGTCCTGGGCTACAGCCCTGCTTCCCTCTTCTATTTTGTGGGTTCTGCAGTTCTAGAATTTGTTCAGAGCCATTTTTATAGGTTTTTGGAGGAACATGTCAGGGAGCTCACATAAGTCCTTGCTTTCCAGCCACCATCTTGGCTCTGCCCCAGCAACACAATTATAAATGATGAACAAATCATATGAATGAAAATAATTTTATCAGTGGAAATTATAACAATTAAATAATAAGATAAAACTCTTGGTATGTAGCCAAAATAGACTTTAGAGGAAAATATGTATCTTCAAATACTTTTTATCATCAAGAAAAAGGAAAGAGACCAATGAATTAAATCTACAAATCATAGAAAATCAACAAACAAATAAATGTAAAAATGGAAACTCTGAAAATTAAAGAGGTACAATTAAAATTCAGTACCCCTTACCTTATTAAATAAAGTATAAATTAAATCGAGCTTCAAAACAAAGCAGACTAGATAAACCGTTAGTTAATTTGATAAAAGTAAAGAAAAGGGACCCCCATTACCACTCAACCAATTTCAATAATAACCTAAATTGTCTTACTGATCCAAATATCTCTCACTCTCATGTCTTCACAGAAATGACAAAATAATCTTAATAAAATATTTGTCTGAAAATATCAATTCCCAGCAAAAATATTCAGTTGTTCCCTGTTGCTTCTAGAATAAAATAAAACTTCATTGGTCAGATATTTAAAGCTGCTTAAAATTTTGTTCCAACCTATATTTCCACAATTAATTCATATTGTCTTCAGCTATATTATATTCCACCTGAAAAGGTTCACCAGGTGTTTTACAATTCCATAGCTCTTCTTCATGCCGTTCTATGATAGACTTCATGCCTGGAGACTACTCTTTGCTTTTACAATGTTAGTTTCCTTCAGGATATGAAACAAGTGTCACTTCTTATGAGAAGCATTCTTTAATTCTACCCCTCCAAATTATGCTTTTATCTGCTCACATTTTCTGTTATTAATCTACCATAGCCTCCAACTAGAATATAAGCTTCCTGAAAGTAGTCCTAGTTTTATTTTGTATCGCTAGAATCTAATACAGTGTTTCACATAAAATAAGTGCTTAATAAATGCTTGTTGAGTTCATTAAAATTCCTTTATTGACTTTTTGTAACACCAGTTTTTAGTAAGTAGAACTCCTAGGTCTAGAAAGAACTTTAGAATTTATCTAGTCTATATTCCTACTATACTCTCTTTTAGATGAAGAAACAGAGGCTTAACGAAATGAAATAACTTGTGTAGGATCACATAGTGAGTTAGTGGAAGAGGTTTGCTTTAAACATAGATCTTCATCTGCCTTTCCAGAGTTCATTTCATATATATATTTTTAGCATTTTAAATTTTTACATTTTTCAGAGCACATTCTTTACCATGATCATGGAATGTAGGGAAGACAAATATTGTTATCTTCTTTTTTTCATACGTGAAAACAGAGATTCAGGAAAGTTATACAGTCATAGAGCTAGAAAGTTACTATGATATTATAAAAAGTCTGAAACTTATGGACCTCTTGTAATCCCATAAAGCTCACTTGAACAAGCTGCCTTGCTCTAGATGTTTGGGAATTTCCTCTCTTCTTGTCACTTTCTGGAAAGTCCCATAACTCTTTTTTTTTTACATTCTAGTCATTCTGTTAGCCAATAACTACCATTTCCATAACTGTGCAATTAAAGATGGAAAACCAATCACATGTGCCTAAACAAGAACCTTTTCTGCCCTACTAAACAAGAACGTGGGGGTGGTAGGTGTAACAACAATCCAGCTAGCAGCTTCTGTTGGGGTGTAAGATCCACCAACAACCAGCACCCAGAAAGCTGCCAACACAGGTACTTTTGACCTGCTTTACTTAGGGAAAGCAACATTAAGGGGTTAACAATCTTACTTTAATCCAGCATACAAATAACATCCACCTAGTTCAGGGGGAAAAGCCAGCATCCTGAATTACAGACCAAACACAATTTGTTGTTTTCAACATCTGGGTGTACAGCCGGGGAGCTCATTAGAATGGCTGGCCCAAAGTCACATGCCACTCCTGCTGTGGCTCAGAGCTCTGAGGGAGAATGCTAACCTCTGAGCTTATATATCCTGTCCAGGGCACCCAAAGATCCTGGACCTCACCCAGGCTGGGCATTGAAAAGTTCCCCACCCCCAATATCACATCAGATACAAATCAATGACTCCCAATTGTCTGCTGAGAAATACAAAAACAACCCACTTTATCTGCCCCATTCAAACAAAGGCCAGAATCATTAAAGGTCAACAGGGAAAAGTCCCACCTTAATTACCATTACAGTAGGCCTCAGTGAGGTACTTTGGTATAAAGTTGAGAGGACCTAGGCTTATATACAATCTCTGATGGGTACTACTGCTATGATCTTAGGCAAATCACAACCTCCCAAGGTCTTAGAATCTTTATCTCTGAAATAAAGTTAGACTACATGATCTCTAAGATCAGTTCCACTCCTAGATGTATGACCCAGGTATCCCTCACTAACTAGGATGAGTGATGAGCAGGTTTGGAAGAATAGGGCCGGCCCAGTCCATAGGTAGCCCCTCTGAAAGATCATGACTGAACTTAGCTCATCATCCTTGTCCTTCCCCTCTAAGTTCCTATTTTCATGTTTTACTTTGGGATCTGAACATCCTTTTGTATGAATTAAAATGAAAGACCCATTATTTCATGCATTACTGAACTATCTGATTGTTTCATGAAACTTCCTATGTCTCATAATTGTTATTATGGACTAGAACAGGGACATAGCATTGATGCTTTCTCCTCACATTGGTGAGTTTCTACCTAGAATTTTCATTTGAAAAAGTGCCCAGGGAAGGCATGCTCACTTCTCCACTAGATCTTGACTTTTCTAACTTGCCCCTGCTTTAGTACCTTCTCCTTGCTCCCCTGTCCCCACTTTCAGCTGCCTTTTAATGTCATCTTGCTTTATTAGAACATATCCTTCAGAGGACTGCCTTTCTTTTTGTTTGCATTTGCATTCCCACTGTTTAGCACAATGTCTGGCATATAGTAAACAATTAATAAATGTGTTATCTCTCTAGCAATCCAAGATTGGAATTCAGATCACTTGATTCCTAGTATAATATTTGTTTCAATGAACTCCACAATGGTGCCAAGACATTGATTCAGTTTCATAAACCAAAAATAGAGAAATAAATACAACAAAAACTTCAAGAGACTCAACATTCAATTTTCTAACCCCCTCTGCTCCTCCTCCCTCCCTCCTCCCCCCAAAAAAACCAGGTTCTATTTTCATCAAGTCTCTATCCTTATCAATTACCGGGGTTGAGCCAACAAGGAGTTTTCATTAGTACTTTTCTATGGAATTTCTTCAAAGCTTCAATATTGTTATTTCTCTCCAATCTCCCTGTCACCATGTAGCAGTCATGTTCTTTCACCAAGAATGCCCATTAACTGGAGGTCTAAGAGTCTAATCATTGGGGGGAAATAGGAGAATAATATTAGAATTGCAATTATTTCAATGAG
Source organism: Phalanger gymnotis (assembly GCA_028646595.1). Taxonomy (NCBI): domain Eukaryota; kingdom Metazoa; phylum Chordata; class Mammalia; order Diprotodontia; family Phalangeridae; genus Phalanger; species Phalanger gymnotis. The sequence goes on from CM053622.1 coordinate 98,447,385, forward strand.
GCTGTAGTTCAAAAGACCCCCAGGGAAATGTGGAAAACCTATTCTGAGAGATAACTACCTTTAAATCCTCAGGCTGGTTCTGCCATAGAAATAGTCTTTTATAATAAGAATGCATTCTTCACAAGCAGGAGCAATAAAGACTATTCATTTAATGATAAAATCTTATATTCTCTAAAACCAAGTCATAGAATCAAAAAATTTCAGATGTGTGAGTAGCCATGGCAAACATATAAAATAACACATATTGCCACCAACAACCCTCAAAGAATCTCCATATTAAAAAAAACAAAACAAAACACATTTGGTCTTCATTTACAAGGGAGGATGACACATCATTAGAAAGAGTACAGCCTCTAGAGTTAAGGGACCTGGTTTCAAATCTGGGTTCAAATATTACATGTATAACTTTAGCTACCTTACCTCACCTCCCTTGGTCTCAGTTTCTTCATTTGTAAAAAAAGAAAGCGTTGGCCTAGATGGTTGCCGAGGTATCTTGTAGATACCTTTTTAATAGACTATCTTTCAAATACTTTCAAGGTTATCTTGCTCCCTAAGTGTCTTTTGTCCAATTATCTTAGTCAGGCAATAAACATTTACTAAACACTTACTATGTGGTAGGCACTGAACTAAGCAATGAGAATACAAATGCAAGAAAAAAAAAAAGAAAATCAGTCTTTGGCCTCAAGGCGCTTATGTTCTAATGGTGGAAGACAACGCATAAAAGGAACTTGTGATCTGGAATGATAGAGGAATCTAGATTGCAGACTGGTAAGAAATGATCAGATAGCTGGTTTGGGGGCATTTCTTAATTGAAGGTTTTGGGAGGAATAATCAAATCAGAGTAAGGGACCACGGAGATTGAGGGTACTGCCAAAGTGTAAATGATGATTGAATTCCTCAGGATATTCTACCCTTATTAATGCTTTATATTGAATATAATAACTCATGTGTACTCTAAGCAGGAATACAACTATTACCTCCTTACTTATTCCCAGAAGCTCTACCTCTCTTAAATTAATATGAGACAATTATTTTAGGCTGCGTGGTTGTCATGCTACATTGTTGATTTATTTCAATCTTGCAGTTCATTAATAAAATTCCCAGGATCATTTTAGACAAACTTTTTTTTTCCAGCATAGTATGGTAGAAATAACACTGGAATTGGAACAAGAAGACCTAGGCTGGTCTTGGCTCCAAATCCTATCCATATGACCTGGGGCAAATTGCATATCTGCAAATAGCACATCCATAAGTGTGCTTTCCATACCATTATGCAAATCATTGATAAAAATGTTAAAAAGCACAGGATCAACACAGAACTCTGGGTCATGCTGCTGGAGACCTCCTTCCAAGTTGTCATTAACATTAATATATATACCCGAGTCCAGACAAACTCTCGATCTTGCAATGTTTAAGTCATTTTATACTTTATTTTCCTGATTCTGTTTTTTATCATTTCATAAAAGTCATCGCAAGCTTCTCTGAATTTTTCATATTACCCTTTTTCTTACAAAAGAACAATTTTGTATTACATTTATCTATAGTATCACAATTTTTAAAGTCATTTCCTATTCAAGAGACATTGACTTTCATATCAATTTTTTGCTAGGACAAAAAAGCGATGCTATAAATATTTTGTTGTTCATGGGACCTTTCATCCTGATTTTTATTTTCTCAGAGTGTATTATTATCAGTGAGGTCTTCGTATCAAAATGTTCAGATGTTTTTAGTACGTTATACAAAAAAAATTCAAAACTGATTATAAGGATGGCTGCATCAATTCACAATTGCACTAAAGACATATTAATACACATTTCTGTAGCTTTTCCAACATGGATTCTACTCACCTTTTGTCATCTTTACCATTTTGCTGGGTGGAAGGTAAACTTTTCAGCATTTTTATTTGCCTTTATCTTGTGTTTGCTGGTTTAGAGTGCTTCAAGTGGTTGTTAATAATTTGGATTTTTTTGAGATCTTTTTGTTAATAACCATTGAATACTTGTGAATTAGGAAATGGCTCTTGGCCATACATACCTATGAGAGATGCAAGGCTGGAGGTCAGCAGAGATGGGTATATTTGAGAATCATCAGCATAGAAATGATAATTAAATCCATTGGAGTTAATGAGAATAAAAAAGAGGGGCAAAATTCAGTTCCACAAAATTAACCAAGACATCAAAAAAGACATAAAATGCTGTATTTCACAATCATTGTCTTCTACCTCTTTAGAGAATGTAAGTAGTTGCTGTATTCTTATTTCTTTTCTTTGGGGTGAAGCTCATGATAATTTCACAGCATTCAGTTTTGGTTATTTAGTTACTATTCCTTCCCTTCACACTTTTGTAGTCACTGTGAAAGTTTGTTTTCCTGATTTTGCTGATTTCCTTTTTTTTCAGTTCATATGTCTTTCCCTTCTCCAATATATTAATTAAAGCCCCCCTGCCCTTTTTAGTGTAATAGTATTCAATTGGGGCAGCTAGATGGCAAAATGGACATAGAGTGCTAGGCCTGGAGTCAGGAAGACTCGTTCCTGAGTTCAAATCTGGCCTCAGATTCTTACTACCTGTGACTCTTACTAGCTGTGTGTCCCTGGTCAAGTCACTTAACCCTGTTTGCCTCAGTTTCCTCTTCTGTAAAATGGGTTGGAGAAGGAAATGGCAAATCACTTTAGTATCTTTGACAAGAAAACCCCAAATGGGGTCATGAAGAGTAAGATACAATTGAAACGACTGAACAACAGCAACAAATATACTATTACATTCATGTACCTCAACTTATTTGCCTGCTTCCCAATCGATAAGCATCTACTTTATGCACAGTTTTTTGCTTTTATAACACTTGCTGTTAGGTATATTTTGGTGAAAGGGTATGGTCATTTTAGTCCCTTTCGTAAAATGATTCCAAATTGCTTTCAACAATGGCTAGAACAATTCACAGCTCTACCAACTGAACATTAATGTGCCCATAATTTCTACAACCCCAGCCAACATTGACTATCCCTATATTTTATTATCACTCCCAGTTTGTTTAATCTCAAGAGTTATCAAGAGCATCCCTTTTATTGTTAGTGATTTGGAGCAGTGTTTTGTATTGCTGGTGATAGTTTGCAATTCTTTAAGAACTATTTTCCTTTGACTACTAATTATTATATTTTAGTTATTCTCATTAATTTCTGTGGCCAATATGTTTTAGATAGTAGATGTTTATCAAAATACTTAACAGCTTTCCCCAAATTTTAAACTTTCCTTTTTATCTAGTGTTGATTTTAATTATTCAAAAATTTTTCAATTTTATGTAGTTCTTCTTACAATTTCTATAATCTTTTTTTTATAATTTCTATTCTTCTTTAGTAAATAATTCATTCCCAGCTATAGATATAAAAGACATCTTATCTCTTCTGTCTCTGTTTTTGTGTCTCTGTCTCTTTATGTCTGTCTCTGTCTGTCTCTGTCTCTCTGTCTCTTCTGTCTTTCTCTGTCTCTCTGTCTCTGTCTCTCTCTCTCCCCCTACTTCTTCCCCCCTGCCCATCCATGTCCTTTAATATTCGAGTCAAATATATATTTTGAGTTTACTGTAGCATGTGCTATAAAATATTGGTCTAAACCTAATTTCTGCCAGACTAATTTCAGGTTTTACCAGTAATGTTTGTCAAATGAAGAGGTGCTTTTTTTCTTTTTAGATATTTTGTATTTTCTGGTTTATTGAACACTAAGGTATGGCAATCAATTGTTTCTTATTCTTCATTGTCCAGTCTGTTTCATTGATCTAATTTTATATTTTTTAATTCATACCAACTTGTTTTGATGATTAAGACTTTACAATATACTTTGAATTCTGGAAGTCTAATTTTATTTTTAAATTAAAACTAAAGTATAGCATGTTGCAATGGAATGAGGATTGAATTTGGAATTAGAGAGTCTGACTGCAAATCCAAATCAGGTGCTTACTTCCTGTGTGACCTCAAGGAAATCCCTTTACTTTCATTGACCTCAGTTGTATTATCTACAAAATAAGGAGGTTCAAATAAGTGGTCATTAGGGTTTATTCTAGAACCAAATCCTAATTTGCTTTTAAAAATACGTAATTGCTTTAGAGTGTATAGTTATTTCTGACCTTCTAAAAGTTTCCATTTTACACATTGATAGTGACTTATATAATAGCTCGAATATAGGGTGATTTTTTTATTAATTTACTTTCCCATACCTTATCTCATTCAAGTATCCCAAAATCTCTGAGTGGTAAATGTTATTCCTATTTTGAAGATGAGTAAGATGAGGCATATAGGTGATATAGTTTGTTTTGTTTATGTTTTATTTCTCTAACACTATGCAGTATATAAATAACGAAGACTTAAAGTTCAATCTTCTTCAGTTTTGTCCAGTATTCTGTAGTACACCTAAACCCTGGACCTATTTTCCCAGTCTCCACTCACAACGGCAGGTTGAGTCCCCAGAGTTCAAATACTCGCCTCTTCAGAGTCTAGGGGTATCCTCACAAAATTGGGGGATTTTTTCCTCTAACACTACAGTTCACAAACCCCAAAAGGTATATGATAGTTGGCTTTGAAAAAAGGAATATGTACTAAGGTAGAATAATAAGAGCAGTTGTTATAAAACATTCCCCCCTAATGATTGTGACACACATCCCATGGTACATGCTTAATGAGAGAAAAATGAATTTTATTTTAGAGCTCATATAGCAAAAGTGGTAACTTACAGTTTTTAGAATCCTTTTTTTCTGGAAGTCTTTGTCTTCTCTTCACAGAATATTCACCAAGTTCCTATTTATCACATTTTCTGTTTAATTCTTCGTACAGTCATAAAAGTGACATCCCCCAGTCTTTCCAGTTTTTCCTTCGCTCCTGATGCACTTACTGTGGCCAGACATTCTTGATTCACTGCTCTGATTTCAAAGGGATTCCAAAATCCTCTGGACTCTTAGAAGCTTACAGTTTTCCTCTAGCCATGGGATAGAGAAGAAGATTAAGGCTGAGCTTAAGCTTGAGAGGGAGACCTTGGCTGAGGCTGGCCTAGATTCTTCTTCTTCGCCAAAGTAATTACTTCCCAGGGACTTGGCTAGAAAGTTTTCACCTAAAGCTACCAGACAGTCAAGTCTCTGGATCCTGAATTGATTTGCTATTTTATAGACAACCTACAATGAATGCATGGCTGTTTCCTCAACTAATATGAAGCCAATTCTTGCGCAATATCACTCCAGTTTGTTCAATGAATTTCAATTATATCTAAGTGGATCAGTCTTTTTCCTTACTTAGTCTAAAGCTTATGATTGCTTGATTCAATTGAGAATTGTTCTACCCTGGTTAAGATATTAGGGAACCACATCTTGTTAATCTAATTTATTATTTTAAGTTAATCTATTGACTGACTCAATTTACCTTGACCTTTAGAGTTCTTTCTACTCTGCTGGTTCGTGCAGCCTCCCAAAATCTCTTATAGGATGCCTTGTGCATTTAGGAAGTCTCCCAGATGGACTTATAATAAACAAATACGTTTAGTATCATTTAGACTCAGAGAAAAATAGAATGTCAGAAAAAATAATAAAGTCACAAGAGACCTTGGAGATCACCTAATCCAACCATCTCTCCTGACTCTCAGTTTGGGGATCTTTCCACTCATCCATTTTATGTTTCCTCTTTTACATATTTCAGAGTTCTTGCCCAGTAGAGGGATGATATAATGGATAATTTAGGGAACCACAGAATTTCAGAATTGGAGTAGATTTCAGAAAACATCTAGTGATATCTGGGATGGCAAAAAGGAATCTTCCTAATGACATGCTCAAGCAGTCATTCTGCTTTAGCTTGAAGACCCCCAAGTAAAGGGGAATCCAGTGCTATCCTTGGAATCAGAAGAATGGAACAGAATCAGGAGGTACTGATTCAGCCTCAAATACTTACTAGTTGTGTAGTCATGGGTGAATAACTAATCCCTTTTGAACCCCAGTTTCCTCATCTGTAAAATGGATAATAATGGTATCTACTCCATAGCGCTCTTTTGAGGACCAAATAATATAATATAGGGAAAATACTGTGAAAATACTAAAGTGATATGTAGAAGTTATTTATAAGCTTCCAACCACTTCGCTTTTAGAAAGATTAATTTTTAGGAAGTTTTTTCCTTGAATCAAACCCAATTTAGGCTCTTTGCAACTTTGCTTTTAGTTACAGAGTAATCATAACCCTTCTTTTACATGATAGTTCTTTTAACACCTGAAGGACAAATATCATATACTCTTCACAACCACCACTACAGCTTTCTATTCTCAAATCAATCAAACAATAAGCATTTATTAATTTCCTACTCTATGTCAGGTACTGAACTCAATACTGGGATGCAAAGACAAAAAAAGGAAAGTCACTGCCCTCAGGGAGCTTAATTATTAATGAAAGGGAACAATATGTTAAGATATATGCAAATAAAGGATATATAAAAGTAAATACAAGGTGATTTTTTTTTGGGGGGGGGAAGGAGACAGCGGCGGGAGCAATCAAGAAAGACCTCACACAGGGGATAACACCTAAACTGAGTTTTGAAGGACTCTGAGAGGCAGAAGTGAGAATAAAGAACATTCCAGGCCTGGTGGATAGACTATGCAAAGGCACAGAGGTAGGAGATGGGAAGTCTTGAACGAGGAAAAGCAAGAGATAATTTGACTGGGCCTTTAAGGGTAGAAAGGGGAATAATGTGTTACAATCCTAGAAATGCAGGATGAGGAATACATGGTCCAGGATACACACATTAAATAATGGACTTACTATGCCAAGTAGACTCTGTAGGCCACATTCCCAGCCCAAAGGAATGTTCATATGTGTGTTCATATGAACATATTTCAGTCATAAATTAAATGAAATCTGTTGCCATAATGACTGAACTTTAGTAGAGCTCTCCTCCTGAAGCTTTTATGGATATAAAGGAAAAAGGGTATCAAAAGAATGAAGCCTGTTAAGCCAAATGGGCAGTAGAGGGATATCTGCACCATTTGTTAGGCACTAATTAAGGTCTTTCCATGCTATTCTAGGCAATTTAGGACCCTGAGAATGAAATCATCTCAATGAAAATGTTCTTTCATATCTGTATCTCAACCTGGATTCCTGACTTTCCCTACCAACAGCTAAATTACTCACTTGATAACCAACTAAAAAAAACAACATCCTAAAAAATCTTCTCATCTGATGCTTTGAGAATTTCTGCTTCCACATAAGTGAATTACTTTTCACCAGAAGAGGTTTAACACCTGGCACACCACTGGCAGACTCTCAGGACTGTGAAGATGAATTAGAGTTGGCTGACAAAAGAGAAGATCTACACTTTCTCCACGACTTCCAGAAAGTCTATAATTTCATCATTCTGGTTCCTCCCTCTACTGACATAGAACATAACTCTTCCATGCCTGGTAAAGGGTGCCTGGGAGTTGTTGGAGCCAAACAAAACAAAGTAAAAGAAAAGAAAAGAAAGAAAATGCCTAGTAGCCATTGTTTAATCAATCAACAAGCTTTTGTTACATGCCTACTATGTTTCAGGGATATGCTGGGTTCTGAAGATGCAAAGGCAAAAGATGAAAGAGTTTTTACTTTCAAGAAACTTATAGTTTAATGGTAGAGATGAGAAATACATTTATAAGTGTATATCTAGAATGAATATAAAGAGAAGAAATAGAAATAAACAGAAGATTGTTAAGCAGGGATGGTACTAGGTCAGAAAAGGCTACATGTGGAAGATGGTACATAAACTCCATCTTCAAAGAAGTGAGGCATGCTATGAGGTTGAAGTGAGGAGACAGTATATTCCAGGAACGAAGGACAGCAAATGCAGAGGCACGGAGACAAGAAATGGAGTGTCATGTGTGTGAAATGGACCAGTTTGGCTAAATCACAGTCAGAAAGGAGACATAATCTATAGTAACTGGAGAGATAGGTGGTGACTGAGTTATAAAGGTATTGTGGTGATGAACCTATTCGAAATGGTCTAGCCTATTATTCAAATGACAAATAAACAAATCAATCAGTGGACCTGCATTTGAAACCTTTCCAAAGGTCTCCCATCTTATACCTGGGAGAGAATGATTTTAAAGATACAATTGTGACCAAAGCGGAAACGGCTGGCCGGGAAATCCACGTGGGAGACAGGCTGGGAGAAAGCTGGGCGCCTGAAACCAGCGGAGATCCCCGGGACTCCCAAAACAGGATGGCACTCTGTGGAAGCGAGGAGAGGCAGCGCAACAGCCACTAACCGTGAGATACCAACTCCTGAGGCTTGCAGCCCATGAAAGGCTTCTGAATTTCTGGGAGACATAATGGCCAGGTAAACGGCTCTAATTCCTCCCCTCCACATCCAGAGAATTCCTCGGGGGGGGGGGGGGGAACGCTGGCACAGAGGAGACAGAAGTGGGGCTTCAGTGGCCGAGTAGTGGGAGTACCTGAGTCCCAGAGATGCAGAGCCAGCGGGGGTCAACAACAGGAGTCCAGACATACTCTTGCTCCCCCAGGGGAAGTGCCAGACACCCAGCCCAAACAATAAAGAGCTGAGACCATTGCTGAAGAGCAACAGTACTGGAGAACAATCCCAGGGGAAGAGGAGATTTCGGGCAGCCAGACCCCCTCCCCCACACCTCAGGAAACTGAAGGCTATAATTCACAAAGCCAACAATGAGACTCACAATCCCCAGAATAAGAAAGCTGGGACAGAGAGCCCTGAGCCCCAAAAGCAGAAATTTATTGTAAAGCCAGGAAAAGGCTAACCAACAGGAAGAACACAAAAAACCAAGGATCATTGATTCTTTTTATGGAGACAGGCAGGATCAAAATACCAATTTGGAAGAGGATAACAATGATACTATATCCACATACCTCAAAAGGTAATGTGAACTGGTCTCCAGCCCAAAAATCATTACTGGAAGAGCTAAAAGAGGATTTTAAAAACCAAAATAGGGAGGTAAAAAAAATGGAAAAGATGAAAAAAATGGAAAAAAAAATCCACTGATGAAATCAAGTCCCTAAAGAATAAGATTGGTGAAATGGCTATGGAGATTCAGAATCTAAATAGAGAAAATGACACCCTGAGAGGTAATATCAACCAATTGGAAAAGGAGACTCAAAAGCAAAATGAAGACAGTAGCTCATTAAAAATTAGAGTTGAGCAAGTGGAAGCTAATGACTCTATGAGGCATCAAGAAGTAGTAAAACAAAATGTAAAGAATGAAAAAATAGAAAAAAAAATGTGAAATATCTGATTAGGAAAAAAACTGACCTGGAAAATAGATCCAGGAGAGACAATTTAAGAGTTAGTCCACAATGAAAAAAAGAGCCTTGACAATATCTTCGAAGAAATTATCAATGACAACTGCCCAGAGGTCCTAGAACCAGAAGGCAAAATAGTCATTGAAAGAATTCACTGATCACCCCCTGAAAGAGATCCCAAACTGAAAACTCCAAGAAGTATTATAGCCAAATTTCAGAATTACAAAATCAAGGAGAAAATTCTGCAAGCAGCCAAAAAGAAACAATTCAAATATCATGGAACTACAGTCAGGATCACGCAGGATCTTTCAGCTTCCACTTTAAAAGACAGGAGAAACTGGAATATGACACTCCAAAGGGCAAAGGAGCTGGGGCTACAACCAAGGATCAACTACCCAGCAAAATTAAGCATAATTTTTCAGGGAAGGAGATGGACATGCAAAGAAATAAGGGAATTCCAGACCATCCTGATGAAAAGGCCAGACTTCAATGGAAAATTTGATTCCCAAATACAAAACTCAAGAGAGACATAAAAAGGTAAACAGGGGGGAAAAACCCCTACAAGCCTTATTAATCAATAACGGCAAATTATTTGCAACTTTATATAGAATTACATCACCTTATGTATGTTTTATATGTACACATATATATGTCAATCTTGAGAATAATACAGCTATTATGACAATTGAAAGGGATACATAGACTGTGAATGTCTGTATAAAATAACTGATATAAGGATAAAAAACATAATTAAGAGATGTAAAGGGAGGGTGTTGAGAGAGGAGGTAAGGAGGTAGTAGAAAAGGGTAAATTACACCAAATGAAAAGGCACAAAAACACATTTTAGTAGAGGGAAAGAAGGGAGGGAGAAGAGCAGTATTTAATCTTCACTATCATCTGATCTGGTTCAAGAATGGAATAACATACCCTGATAAGTATAGAAATCTAACTTGTCCAACAGGAATTAGGAGGGGAAAGGGGGAAAAAGGGAGGGGGGTGGTCAGAAGGGAGGGGAGAAGTAGCAAGTGGGAAATGGTAAGACAAGGGAGGAGAATAAAGAGGGAGGGCAAACTGAGGAAGGCAAAAGCAAAACTTTGTTGAGGAGTGGAATGGGAAAGGGAGAAACAAAAGCATAAACAGGGGGAAATAGGATGGATAAAAAGACACAGATAGAAATCATAACTGTGAATGTGAATGGGATGAACTCTCCCATAAAATGGAAGCAGATATCAGAATGGATTAAAAACCATAATCCTACAATATGCGGTTTACAAGAAACACATTTAAACAGGGGGATACACACAGGGTAAAGGTAAAAGGCTGGAATAAAAGATATTGTGCCTCAGCTAAAGTAAAAAAAGCAGGTGTAGCAATCCTAATCTCAGAAAAAGCAAAAGTAAAGATAGATTTAATTAAAAGAGATAAGGAAGGACACTACATCTTGCTAAAAGGCACCATAAACAATGAAGCAATATCATTGTTTAACATTTTGCACCAAGTGGTATGGCATGCAGATTCTTAGGGGAAAGGTTAAGGGAGTTACAGGAAGAAATAGACAGCAAAGCTATAACACTGAGAGATCTCAACCTTCCCCTTTCTGAACTTGATAAGTCTAACCTCAAAATAAACAAGAAAGAAGTTAAGGAAGTGAACAGAATTTTAGAAAAGGCAGATATGATAGACTTCTGGAGAAAACTAAATGGGGATAAAAAGGAATATACATTCTTCTCAGCAGTACATGGCACATACTCAAAAACTGACCATGTACTAGGGCATAAAAACCTCACAATCCAGTGCAGAAAGGCAGAAGTAGTCAAAGCATACTTTTCGGATCATGATGCAATAAGAATTATTTGTAACAAAGAACCAGGGAAAAATAAGCTAAAAATAAATTGGAAACTAAATAATCTAATTCTAAAGAATGAGTGGGCCAAAGAACAAATCAGAGAAACA
>CM053622.1:98459093-98486210 GCA_028646595.1 Phalanger gymnotis
CTCTTAGGGTTGTATCCCAAAGAGATCACACAAGTGGGAAAAGGACCCGTATGTACAAAAATATTTATAGCGGCTCTTTTTGTGGTAGCTAAGTATTGGAAATCAAAGGGATGCCCATCAATTGGGGAATGGCTGAACAAGCTATGGTATACGAAGGTAATGGAATACTATTGTGCTTTAAGAAATGGGGATGATACAGACTTCATAACAACCTGGAAGAACCTACACGACATAATGCTGAGTGAGCGGAGCAGAGCCAGGAGAACATTATACACAACCACAAATATATGGATTCTGTGATGACTAACCCTGACAGACTTTGCTCTTCTCAGCAACACAATATGCAGAGACAGTTCCAAAGGACTCGTGATGGAGAGTGCTATCTCCATCCAGAGAAAGAACTATGAAGTATGAATGCAGATCGAGGCACACTTCATGCTCGCCTTTTTCTGCCTCCTTTTTTTTCTCTCTTTTCTCTTTGTTGTTGGGTTGTGGTTTTTTTTGGTTCCATTTCTTCTTTCTCATGATTCATTCCATTGGTCATAATTCTTCTCCACAACTTGACTAGTGTGTAAATTAATTCAATGCCAAGTTATACATGGAAGTTATATGGGATTCCATGCCGTCTTGGTGAGGGAGGGAAGAAAATCTGGAACTCAAAATTATGTAGAACCATGTTGCAAACTAAAAATAAAAAAAACCAAATTAAAAATTAAAAAAAGATACAATTGCAAAACCTTCTATTTATCTTTATTAAGTTTCTTTTTTTTCAGGCCCAACTCAGTGTTACGGACTGTTAAAATCTTTTTGGATCCTGAATCCACTATCCAAGTCATTAAATGAGTCTGCTAACTTCATGTGATTTGCGAATTTGCTAAGTCTTATTTTGTCTTCATCTCCATAAAAGCAATAAATGATAATGTTAAACAGCCAGGTGCCAAGGTCAGATCAGCAAAGCATTCCACTAGAACCCTCCCTTCATCAATCAATCAACTAATAAGCAATTATTAAGCATTTGTTATATGACAGCCACTATGCCAGGCTCAGGGGATGCAAGAAAGAAGTAATCTCTATTTTCAAGAAACTTACATTCCAATAGGAAAGGCAAGAAGTATTTCTAAGAATACAAATATAAAGTAGAAATAAATACAAGGCTATTAATTAAAAAACAAAGAGGTAGGATACTAGCAGTCGAGTGAATCAGGAAAAGCTTTATGTTGGCATTGAACCATTAATGTGTACTCTTTTTATCCAGTGTGACTTTTGAACCAGTCCAATTCATCTAACTGTATTATTATCTAGCATACCTCTCCATCTTGTCCCCACAGAAAATAACATGAATAATTTTGTCAAATCTTTTGCTGTTTATGTGTATGTCTTATTTTCTATTCCTCCTAACACCTCTATTTTACTTCTCCCTTTTGCCTTGCTCTCCTATTACTTAACCTACCCCTCTCCAAGGATCCCTCCCTTATCCTCCCATTCCAGTAAAGATAAATATTCTTCTATACCCCACTTTGACCTATTCCATCACCCTCCCCTCTAAAGAGCCTTCCCTTATCCTTCCAATGATCCCTCCACTGTCCTCCCATTCCCATTAATATAAATACCCTTCTATAACCCCCTTTTAATTTATTCCCTCACCCTCCCCTTTAGAGATCCTTTCCTTATCATCTCCCCCCCTCTTTATCCCCTTAGTATTTTATTTCTTTCTGAATTTAGAAGACTTTTATACTTTTCTAGATATATATGTATTGTTTCTTGTTGAACCCAATCCCCGTGAAAGTAGGTTTCCAAAACCAACAACCTTCTTCCCCCATCTAATTCCTCTTTGTTGGTTCTTCCTCTCACACCTCATTTGTATAAAAAAAATTACTCTTTTTCACTGTTCCTAAATGGTTTTACTTTTCAAAGTCATATCACACTCAGGTCTACCCTTACATTTCTTATGAATTACCCAATTACTAATAATATTCTCAGATGTAAGTTTTTCATTTTACTTGTACAAGAGGTAAAATCTGTCATTATTGAGTCCCTCGTAGCTGGTCTTTGGTATGTACCTTACATTTCTTTTGGCACTTGTGTGTCAAATCTTTTATTAAGTTCAGCATCTTTGTTTATTTTTAATTGTTTTTTTTAAAATAAAGTCCTGAAAGTCTAACAGTTCATTAAATGTCCATTTTTTTTTTCATTCAGGATTGTGCTAATCATTGCTGGGTATGATGTTTTCATCCAGAACCCCAGTTCTTTTTCTCTTTGATATATAGTGTTCCAAGACCTGCCGTCTTTTAATGTTACTGCTGCTAGGTCTTACGTGATCCTAATTGTGGCACTGCCATATTTCAAATATGTTTTTCTCATTGCTCATAATATTTTATCCTTGAGCTGGGGGTTTTGAAATTTGACTATAGTATTTTATGGGTTTTCCTCATTGGATCTCTTTCAGGTGGTGATCAGTGGATTTTTCTATTTCTACTTTCCCCTCTTGTTCTAAAGCTTCAGAACAATTTTCTTTGATTACTTGTTGTGTTATTGTATTTGTATTGAGTCTTTTTTTTTATCATAGCTGTCAGGTAGTCCAATTATTCTTATGTTTTCTCTTCTTGATCTGTTCTCCAGATCAGTTGTTTATCTTATGAGATGTTTCACATTCTCTTCTGTTTTTTCATTTTGTATATTTTGTTTTATTATTTCTTGATCTCTTATAACTTCACTGGCTTCCCCTTTCCCAATTCTGATTTTCGAAGTTTTTTTCTTCCTTAAGATTCTAGATCCCCTTTTTCTAATTGGTAGACTTTCTTTTTAAGATCTTCTTGTTGGATTGTTCTTTTTGTTTTGTTTTGTTTTGTTTTTCTCAGTCTTTCTCATTTGATTTTTCAATTCTTTTTAAATTTCTTCTGTAAATTCTTTTTGAGTAGGTGATCATTTGATGTTACTCTTTCGGCTGGAAGAGGGTTTCTTTGCTTCAGTATTCTCCTCTGAAAATGAACCTCAGTCTTCTCTATTCCCATAGTAACTCTCTATGGTCGGTTTCTCTTTTGCCTGTGCTTTTTTATTTGTAGTAGTTTAGTTTTTATAATCACCTCTAGTCCTGCAGTATGGAAGATGGTGCCTCTGGCCTCGGATCCTCCTTCAGTTCTCCCCGCTGGCTTGGAACTTGAACCAAGACCCCCAACCCCCTGTAAGTGTCCACAGCTAGTGGTTTCCCCACCCCACTGCTTTTGCACTCACCTAGCATGTGCTGGTTCCTTCTTACCCCTCACCATGTTTCCACAGCACAGCTGGGTCTGATGTTCCTTGTCAGCAGAGGTTGTTCGATCTTCCCCAGCTCAAATACCCAACACCCCTCACTGTCCTGGAGGTAAAAGTTCCTGTGGCTGGGGCTGAAGCAGCCTCCTAACCCAGCTAACACCAAGGTTTGTCATTTGTTGTTTAAGGTGGTGCCCTGGAGGTATTTACATTTCATAGGGACCAAACATAGTCCTAGGACTTTTCTTTAGATCTCCAATTATCCCAGGAGGACCCTTGTTCTGCCCCTACTCTTATTTATTTTTACTGCTTAATAGTGGCCCTGAGGCACTATTTCATCTCTCTTGTGGGGCAAATATTGACAGCTTGGAATATTCTGGCCTACTCCTCCATCTTCCCAGAATCCTCTCAAATGCTTTGCTAAAATCTAGATAAACTCTGTTTAACATTCTAGTGATCCACCAGTCTATTTACTTTGTCAAAAAAGGAGATAATATTAGCCTAGCATGTTCTATTCACCATGAAACCACATTAGCTCTTTGTGGAAACTGCTTTATTTTAAAGATGTTTTCCATGGTGTAATGGAGAGTGAAACTGGATTTACAGTCTGTATCTTACCAAACTCTTCTTTTGACACTTACTATATGAACAGATGCAGTCTAGTCACTTAACCTCTCCGAGACTGTTGAGAATAATGGGAGTAAAACTTCTAGTCCCTATCATTACAGGTTTGTTGTAAGAACCCAGCGAAATAATTACTTAAAATGACACAACTTTAAAGCTGTATGTGAATGACAGTTACAATTATTAGTATCCTCCAAAATCTTGCCAGTCATCAAAACTATGGTCATTAAGCTACAATTTTTAAACTCTACCTTTCTATCCCTTCTTCCTCCCTGCCTCGCTTCCTTCTTTTCTTCCTTCTCTCTCTCTCTCTCTCTCTCTCTCTCTCTCTCTCTCTCTCTCTCTCTCTCTCTTTCACTCTCTCTCTCTTTCTCCTCTCTCTCTCTTTCCCCATCTCTCCCTCTTCTTCTCCTCCTTTCCTTCTCCTTCCCCCTCTTCCTCCCTCTACTACACCTCCTCCCTCCCCTCTCCCTGACCCTTCTCATTATCCATTCCCGCCCCCCTTTCTATGCCTCCCCTCTCCCTCTCCTTTCACCTATGCCTCTCTCCCTCTCTTCTGCCTCTGCCTCTCCCTCCTGCTTTCTCCCTTCTTAAGAGATCTGAATTCAAAGCATATACCGTCTCACTACTCAGCAAGTTGCAGTGAGTTTCTCATATCATATGGAGGGCTGGCTGGGACCTTAGAGACTCTTAGAGTCCACAGTACAGTAGAAAAAGTACTGACTTTAGAAAATCTGAGTTCAAACACTATCTCTGACACTATCTTGGGCAAGTCCCTTAACTGCCCTGGATTCTTTATGTGTAAAATGAAGGAGGTTGGATTATGTGGCTTCAGAGGTTTCTTTTAGATTTACAATCTTCTGGGTAGATGAGAAAACTGAAGTTCAGAGAAGCAGTTGCTTACCCAAAATCACATGGGAAATGATAGAACTAGAATTCGATTCCAAATCTTCTGACTACAAATTCATCACTTTCCCTACTGTAACACCTTTCTAACCCTATTGAGGGGATGAACATTTATCTCCCTTCACAGTTTAAGTCACCATTTTGCCTTTCTAAAAGCAGAATAAAAATGTTCGCAGATATTCATTGTTCTTGCTCTCCTTTGCTCAGTGAAAACAAGTAAATACTGATGGGAAGGAAAGAGAGGCTAATGGAAAATCAGTTTGATTAATTTGCTAATTAATAACAATTAGACTTTGGAGGGGCAAGTAAATTATGTGTTCATGCAAATATTGAAATGTGATGAAGCCCAGCAGCTTTGCAAGGAGTAGGGGAATTCAGTGCTGGGCAGGCAAGAATCCAGTGCAATAAACACACTTGATAAGGATTCTTGCAAGCCTGGACAGTTTGCACCTGGGCATAGTTTGGAGGAAATGACAGCTCAGAATTGCAGGAAATTGAATGGGAAGATATGATGGATAATTAAGAAACTCTGTGAGTCAAAGCTGATGTTTTTGGTGAACACCTTCCAACTATGTGTCACAGAACCTCAGGGTGATGGAGAGATATCCTCAGTAACCCATAATCAACTGTGTAGCAGTTGCTGTTGTTTTTTTTCTTTGTCCTCTGCATTCCATCTTTGAGAGAAAGAAGAAAACTGAAGGATAATCAGCTGATGAAAGAGATCTACTTCAAATGCTACAAACTTCCTTAAGATATATTTGGTTTATTATAGATTCAATGCTATCTCTTGAAATTCACCTCAGGGTCTTGAATGAGGAAGAACAAGTTAGGCTATTTCAGGTGAGCTTTAGGGCTCTGAGAAGTAAGTTATCCCTTTATCTTACCTGGAACTAGTTCTCCACATCACCTCCCAGTAATTTCCACCCCTCACCTCTCTTTTCCAGTGCTCATCTATGTATTGTTCTCCCCTATTAGAATGCATACTCCTAGAAGTGAGAAAATGCCTTGCTTTCTTGTATCCTCAGCACCAAGTACAGCTAGAATATAGTATCTTAGATATATAAAGACATGCATTATATATGTCTATATATATACTATACAATGGATATACTATATCTATAGCACCTAGAATATAGTATCTCAGATATATAAAGACATACATCATATATGTCTATACATATGTTATACTATATAGCACCTAGAATATAGAATCTTAGATAGATAGAGATATATATTACATATGTCTATATATACATGCTATACTATAGATATACTTTATATAGTATTTTATTATATATAGTATCTTATACAGTGTATAAAAATATCATATATAGTAACTTATTTTATATATTTATATATAATTCTATTATAACCAAATCTTAGTAAATAATCTATTTATATCTATCTGAATGCCTTTTTGTTTATTGTTTTATTGATCTTTTTATCCATCTATCAGCAGTCTGTCTTTTTATGTATTTGCCGACGGCTACCATGAGGCAGCTAGGTGACACTGTGGATAGAGCAATGCCCTTAGTGTCTGGAAGACTCCTTCCTGACTTCAAATCTTGTCTCAGACACTCACTAGCTGTGTGACTCTGGGCAAATCACTTAATCCTGTTTGCTTCAGTTCTTCATCTGTAAAACTAACTGGAGAAAGAACTGGAAAATCACTCCAGTATCTTTGCTAAGAAAATCCCAAACAGGATCACAGAGAGTTGGAGACCACAGAGAGTTGGAATGGCTGAACTGACTGAACAACAACAGTGAGGGTTTGCTTAATATTGTTGCTCTCAATGATTAGAGCTATTTAATAGTAGGATGAGATGCTTTGAGAATGAGCGAGTTCATTATCACTGGATATCTCCAATTAGAAGCTAGATGATGGTTTGTTGCAGATTATGTAAAGGGAGCTCCTGTTTAGGTGCAGATTTGAATTTGATGATCTCTCAAGTGCCCTTCCAATTCTGGGATGCTATAATTCTATGCACATGTCATTTTGTTTTCAGATTTAATATTATATAATCCCATGATACTCTCTATTGTGTTAAATTCTATCTCCTCGTAACATATGAGGGAGACAGAGAAGAGTGATGATTGAAGTGGAGGGAAAAGGACATATGTTGATGAGAGTTATATGGAAGGGGATATATATAGAGAGGCATAGTACCCACCAAAAGTGGGTTCTCACACCCAGAGCAAAGTGTTGGGGAAAGTGATCTTACAAAATAAAGCCACAAAGAAGACTTTCTACTGGAACATATTAGCTATGTTAAGCAATAGGAACAATATACTGCTCCCACCTGAGAGACTCAAGGAGCAAGAATGATGGACCTCCCGGGCCTTACTTTTAAATGTGGCTTTCACCTGCTGAAGTGAGGTAGGTCAGTAATCTATCATTAGAGTCATGTACATGATGGAAATTGATGCCTACATGAGCCAGAAATGACAGAGTTTTATTCCTTTCTATGTGAATCAGGCTTTGCTTTAAATGGTACCTTTCATCAGGGAGCTGAAACCATAGCAAAGATAACCTTACCTAGAGGTGAAGTAGGCAACCACCAAGACAAATGTTTTTTTCTTTAAAGTAGTACCTTGAAACTCTCTCAGTCATCCTTCCTCATCCATTCTAGCTTTATGAGGCCCAAAATTATTTTAAGGGAAGACAAAGCTTTTCATTCCACAGTGAAAATTAAGGCTTTAAAATAACAGTAAGGAATAATAAGTGACTTACTAAGCTGGCTTGTAAACTATGGGCTTTTGTTTGTTTTTGTTCAGTCATTCTCAGTCCTGTCCGACTCTTCCTGATCCCATTTGGAGTTTTCTTGGCAAAGATACTGGAGTGGTTTGTTATTTCCTTCTCCAGTTCATTTTACAGATGAGGAAGTGAGGGAAAGAGGGTTAAGCCATTTGCCTGGCTGGGGTCACACAGGTCGTAAGTGTCTAAGGTCAGATTTGTTCTCAGGAAGATAAGTCTTCCTGACTCTAGGCCTGGGATTCTATCCACTGTGCCATCTAGCTGTCCAAACTATAGTTTAAGGAGTGTCAATGCGTAGGAAACGTGTACCTAGAACACAAGGTGTCTGCCAAGATCTCAAGAACGAACCTGTAAATGCAAGTGAAAGTCAGAGGAAGCAGCACAAAGGAAGGCTCTTTCACGAACTACATAGTTCATGAAAATTCACCAAGCATTTAACATATATGACATAATTTGATTATTCTGTAAAGATGCACAGGTCCTTCAGGTACAAAAAATAACTCATCTTTGTATAGGATTTTAAGATTTGCAAAGTTATTTGTTCACAGCCCCTTCCTCTACTCCACAGCTAGTGATTTCTCTCTAAGATTACTTCACATTTACCCTGAATATATGTTGAATATACATGGTTATTTACATGTTGTCTCCCTCATTAGAGTGTGAGCTCCATGAACGCGAATGACGTGTTTTGGCTTTTCTTTGTATCTCCAATGCCTAGCACAGTGATTGGCATAGATAGGCACTTACTAAGTACTTTATCTGAGAAATGGTCTCATTTGGGGAATGGCTGAACAAGTTATTGTATATGATTGTCATGGAATACCACTGTGCTGTAAGAAATGATGCGCTTTTGGATTTTAGAAAAACATGGATAGACTGGCAGGAAATAATGAAGAGTGAAATGGGCAGAAACAAGAGAATTTTGCATACAGTAACAGCAATATTAAGAACAATTTTGAGTGACTAAGTCATAAATACCCAAATTAACTACAAAGGACCTATGAAGGGATACTCTATCTGCGTTCAGAGAAAGAACTGATAAATAGGTGTGTGTGTGTGTGTGTGTGTGTGTGTGTGTGTGTGTGTGTAATGGTAGCTATCTCTAGGGCAGGGGGCAAAGAATAAAAAAAGAACAAAAAGAAAATTACATATTAACCTTTTATATATTTAAAATATATATATTTTATATATATTAAAAATAAATATATATTTACATATATTTTTATATATTAAAAGTAATAGCAAGTGGTATGTAATAGATTTATAGTTTCATGTGCAATCATTTTATTCTACTATGGTATGGAAATGCTTTTTTTATTTCATACATTAAAAATAAAAAAAAATTAAAAATAGGTACTTTTAGGATAACTTGAACAATGTTATGAACAATTGTAATATATGTATTAATTTATATGTATTAATATGTATTAATAATAAATATGTAATGAACAATAGGTAGTGCAAGTGTTATTATCCCCATCATACAGATGAGGATATAGAGGCTGACAGAAACTAATATTTTCTAACGATAAGCACCAAAGGTATTATTTGAACCTGTAACTCCTTAATACAGGTCCCCCAACTACTCAATGACAGCTTCCTAAAATGTGAATACCTTTGGAGTGAAAACAGATTGTTTTCCAATTTCTATTCATACCAACTTGTGGTATCAGATTCCAACTAAATTACATATATCACATGCTTCTCAGGTTTTGATTAGAAAGAAGAGATGATAGTCACTTGGGGAAGAAAATAGGGTTGGAGGAGGAAAAAGAGTAGGATGGAAGCAACAAAAACAAGCTTTCACCACCTGTAAATTTTCCTTGGGGCTAATCCTAGCATATAGGATTTCCAACTTTCAGTTGTGAGACTAAGGGACAGAAATGATAGCAAAGATATCATGTTCAGAATAACTGACTTACTAGACTCATCCTCATGAGAAGTGGAAAGGGATATGTGAAGGATCAGAGATTTTGAGCAAGAAGAGACCTATTCAACCATACAAGTAATAAGTTACAAACATAGAAACTGAAACCAGGTCCTCTGTCTCAAAATACAGGGCCCTTTCCAACTGGCCTACCTACTTTACAAGGTTATTAAGGGGACAAGGAAAGAATGAATATCAAAATATCTTGTAATCATCAAATTATAAAAGGTAATTATTAACATGATAAATAGCCATATTTTCCACATATTCCATATATTCTCATGCACACAATTAATAGCCCTACCTGACTCGTTGTACTCAATATTTTCAAATTGATCAATGATTTCATAGATGCAGATGTGTTCTTCACTGATGTGGATTCCAACCCTTTTAGCATGCCCATTCTATGTGACTCTTGTCCACATGCTCCCATAAATTCTCCATCAGGAATCTGCCCAACTTTCTGGGGGGCTTCCTTATTTTCTTCTGACATAATAATGATAACAGAGGATCACATAAGCCATCCAGTTGCTATCTTTTCCTCTTGCTACATTGCCAGACGACTTATATTTTTTGTACATTTCTTCGATGATGTCATTTCTTCAAATGTCTTTGGCATTGCTTAGTTACTCTCTGAGGGATAATTTAAGTTAATCAGAGAATGTGGTTGTTCCATGACTTGCAACCAGATAGTAACATTGGTAGAATACTACCTGTATTAAAAATGAGACCTTCCATTCATCAAGATGTTTGTAATGCTTAAAGGACCTCAGTGATGTTTCAAAGGCAATCCAGTCCCCTTTCCTTAAATCTTGTTTAATTATGGGTCTTACTTGCCATCCATTTGCAATACTCTCCAAGTTATAAATATACGTACATATATACTGGTATGACAAACTCTATACACATTCACTAACTCTACGAGTTTTTCATTTGATTATATGTCACAGTTTGGCCAAAAGTCATCTTCACCACCTGGTTTTGATTGTTTTTCCTTTCTAGATGGTTAGGTTAAACCTAGGAATATTTAGTTCATATGTTTCACTTATGTCTGACTCTTAGTGACCCCATTTGGGGGTTTTCTTGGCAAAGATACTGGAGTGGTTTGTCATTTTCTTCTCCAGCTCATTTCACAGATGAGGAAACTGAGGCAAACAGGGTTAAGTGACAGGACCACACAGCTTGTTAAGTGCTAAGGCTAGATTTGAACTTAGGTCTTCCTGACTCAAGGTCTAGAGCTCTGTCCACTGCACCACTTGGCTGCCCTGGAGTTGACTCTTAGAGAGACTGTGGTTAAATGTTTGGTGTGAGAATTTGGACGTCATAAATAGGCAAATGGTACACATCAGTGTTTGATATATTGTTTTCTTGATTGTTTAGACTTAAAGTGATAAATGTTAATAATGCAGATTAAACTTAAAGATATGTCATTTGTACATTTTTTTTCTCGGGGAGCTATCCATTAAATTACTAATACATTCTTGGTTAATCCATTTATTGTAAAAAATGCCTATTAAATATAACTATGTCTAACTCTATCCTCTCTCAAGGTTAGTCCTTAGTATCCAAATGTCTGCTGGACAACAGTTCTCTGTGAATTCCCTATTGGCATCTCAAATGAACACTGTCTCAAACTAAATTCATCATCTTCACATCTAGACCCATTCCTTCTCCAAACTTGATTCCTCTTGAGTCACTTAAATCTGCTATCTTAGAACCATTCTTAACTTCTATCTCTCTAACCTCCAATATTCATTCAGTTGCTCTATCTTATTAATTTGCCACTACAGCATCTCACAAATTCGTCCTTTACACGACATTCGCACCCCCTACTCAGGCCCTCATTATCTTTCATATGAACCAAATCATTCAACTTCTAATTGATCTCCATAATGACTTCTAGTCTCATCACTGTCCTGCTCAAACCCTTTCAGTGGTTCTTTATCATCTCAGTGGCAGGGAGAGGGGAAGAACCACAAACTTCAGTCCGGCATTTAAGGCTCCCCACATCTTGGCATCGATGTATTTTTCCAGACATTTCTTGTTCTTCTCCTATAAGTACCCTCTGTTCCAGCCAGACAGGGCTGCTAGCTGTTCTGCCAGATTGGCACTCCATCTTCCTACATTCTCAAAAGCTCTATTTCATACCTGGAATTTACTTCTTTCTCATCTTCCTCTCTCAGAATCCTTGGCTTTTCTTCAAACCTCAGCTAAGGTTCTACTTTCTTGCCATCTTTGCCCCGCCCAGAAATTTTTATAGACCTATCCTCCCTCAAATTACTTTTCATTATGTATGTATACTCTGACCCCCAACGATGCCCAGTAGATTCATAGGATAATTGGATCATAGAAGCACAGAATTTCTTTGGTTTTATCACTGTACCAGTGCTATCAGAGTTCTTTGTTCGTGAGAGCTATTTAACATTTTCTTATTCGATGTTACAAGTGAGGACCAATAGTTTCTTTCATACTTCTCAAATGAGAGATGTCTTTCAAGCAGTATTTATCATGGGCAAAACAGTGAGGACAACTAATTTTGTCTTCATTTCCATGATCATTTTATCCTCTTTCATTGTCTTCCTCATTAATGTCTCTTAAGATCATTATTCACCTGAAACTTCTTTTTCCAAAGTCAATTGCCAAACCTAATGAATTTTTCCTAATCCTTATACTTATTGACCTTTCTTTAGCACTGTAGACCACCCCTTCTCCTGAATATTCATTCCTATTTAGGTTTTCATGGCACTCCTCTCTTGAAACTCTTTGCTCTCCCCAATTTCTGACCATTCCTCCTCTTCTCCTTTGCTGGATCTTCACTTAGGTATGTGGCATATTTAGGGAGAACTAACACCTCTGGTGTGAGAGCCTGCCAAGTCCTTTGCAGGGCTGCTCACCCACCTTTGGTGCCTACCTTTTAGCCTGTTCTCACCTGTGACTCTAAGAAGCTGTAGCACGTGCAGTGGCCACACCCTGGTAAAGCCATTTTGGCAGATGAGTTGAGGGTAACTGACAGGCCACAAACCCACAGAAGAGTTAGGGGCATGTCTTCCCCAAGCATTTGAAGACTTCCCCAGAAGAATGGACAGATGAAAAAAATCTGCTCCAATGGTCATGAAGGCACTATGAAACGTTTATAGCTTGGTCAGACATTGAAGAAGCCAAGGTCATTCGCTGCATCCTGGGCCATTGATGGTTGTCTTGACTTTTGTCCTTTTGGACTTCGATGACACACATAAGTCAAGGCATCATCTCTCAATGTCATTGGTCCCCTTCAAAACAAAGGATAAACGACAGCTAACTGTGGGTTTCTATGGAAACTCTGCCCTGGGCTTTTCCTCACTCCATACTATCTTTTATAGTGATCTCATCAACTTCCATGAGTTCTTAGTTCCTGGTGTCTAATATGTAATATGGCTATGCAAAGTATTCCTACATTTACTTATGAAGACTTAGCCTTTCTCCTGATCTCCCATCCTATACTGCCCACCACTTCCTTTTTGACATCTCATATCAGATGTTTTCAAGGCATTGCAAAGAAAAAAAATAAAGAAGAAGGGAACAGAACTCACTTTCTCTCACTTCCTTATTTATATGGTGGGTACTCCTATCTTCCCAGTCATGTGGGCCCACACTGCAGTGTCACCTCTTAACTCTTCACTCTCACTCACCAAATCTTGTCATTTCTACCTTTGGAATATCTTTCTTCTCTCCATTCATATAACTATCACCTTATTTCATGTCTTCTTCATTAAAAGTAATTATGTATATGCCCAATTCTAATCTCTCTTAAGGATAGTCCTCAGTACCCAACCATCCATTGGACATTTTCCTTTGAATTACCTATTGGCATCTCAAATGTACACTATCTCATCTAAATTCATCATCTTCACCCCTAGACCCATTCCTTCTCCTTCAAACTTTGTGATTTCTCTTGAGTCACTTAAATCTGTTACCTTAGTCTTCCATCTCCACAGGACGATTACAATAATTTTTTAACCATTCTCCCTCTCTCGTCTCCCTTTTTTCAATTCAGTCTTCACGTAGCTACCAAAGTGATTTTTTTGATGTGTTTGATCTAACCATGTCATTCCCCTAGTCAGCAAACTCTAATAGCTTCCCATTACCTCTCAGAATAAACTGAAAGTCCTTTGTCATTTAACCCTCTTCCCATCCTGCAGCCTCCTCCCTTTTCCAGTATTCTGACACTTTACTCCCATTGGTACATGATTCAGCCACACTGGCTTACTTGCCATTCCCAGTACATGGCATTCCATCTCTTCATCTCCTACCTCCGTTCCTTTGCTCTGGATATCCTCCATGACTGGAATCCTCTCCTCTCTCACCTTTACCTCTTAATTTCTACAGATTGCTTCAAGACTTAACTTAAATTTCACCTAGTACAGGAAGTCTTTCTGAGCCTCCCATCAGCTAGTGCCTTTACCTCTCAGACAGGGTTCTTAACCTTTTTTGTATCATAGATCCCTTTGGAAGTCTGGCAAATCCTATTAATCCCTTCTCAGAATAATGGATTTAAAAAAATCAATTGAAGGAAATGTTAAATTTCATTTGAATATTGGTAAAAATAAAGATACGATTATTTTTCCTATCCAAGGAAATCTAGCCATGGAGCCCATTTTAAGAATACTTGCTTTAAAATTACTTTCTATCTACCCTGTATGTCTTGTAAATATCTGTTAATTTACATATTTTCTCCCCCCATCAGAATGTAAACTCCTTAATGACAAGGAAATTTATTTGCCTTTATTTATGTGGCCAGCACTTAGTATAATGACTGGCATATAAATGGTTGCTTACTGACTGACATGCTAACTAAGATGCCTCAGTGAAAAAAAGAATAGTAAACTTGTTCATACCAATGGTGCAAGTAACTAAGTGTGTTTTCATTTTTCAAAGACTGGCCAAACATATGTAACAGATGGATCTATAAGGATACATTTTAGATAAAAGGATAGATATAAGTGGGGAACACATTTGGTGTCAAGAATGCAATCTAAATATGCTACCAATTGTGCCATAAAAGGCCATCTCTATTTCCACACCAGTCAAGCCAGGCCAGCCCCATATTAAGGCTAATCTTTGCTGCAGAAATGCTAATTAAAAAAAGAAACAATTCAGACATAAGTTTGACGCTTGAGAGGTCCAGGCAGGTGCTGCTCAGCGGGCCATCTCTTCATGCAAATCAGCTCTGACTTCCTTTATTCCACTCATGCTGGCTGACTGTTAGGCAACTCATCCAAGCAGCTCCTGAAATGTGATATAATTCTGGGCTTCCTTGTGGAATCATGACATTTAAGAACTTGAAGGATTTTTAGAGGTCACTTAATTCAGCTCTCTACCTATTGTATCGGAGGCCTAATAGAATCATATCAAAGACCTGTGGGATCTTAGGGAGGGGACTCCAGAGCCTAACCTAACCAATACCTGAACAGAAATCCCTTCCAAAAGTACACCTGACAAGTATTCATCCATTCTTTGAAACATACTAGCTGCTTGGCCTTGGGCAAATCACCTAACCTCTCAATGTCCCAGGCAAATCTCTGATCCTATAGATTACAGAACATTTATCACTTGGCATTGGTAGAGGATGTTTCCTCACTGAATGTTCCCTGTACCAAATAAATCATAGATGCCAACATATTTTATATTCACTTACCTCTGTGCATATGTCAGAGAAAAAGCTTGAACACAGGTCATACTGATTCTGAGGCTTTCTCTCTATCCACTACACTGTGCTGTCTCTCTAATATAAAATATATAAAAAGTCAGTCAGCCTGTTAATTAACATATATCTCTATCCAGTACACTGTACTATCTCTCAAATATAAAATACGTACAAAGTCAGTGAGCCAGTTAATTAACATTTATTAAGTGCCTACTATGTGTTAGGCATTGTCCTTCATACTTGAGATACAAAGAAAGACAAAATATAGTCCTTGCCCTCGAGGACTATATATATATATACGTATGTGTATACATATATACATACATATATATGTATGTGTGTATGTATCTATATGTGTGTCTGGGTGTATGTATATGTATATATGCATGTATATTTATACATGGGTACGTATATACCCACATATACATATGTATGCATATGTGGGTATATATGTACATACATATGCATATATGTATATACAAGATAAGTTGTAAATAATAAACAGAGGAAAGACACTAGAATTAAGAGATATTGCGAAAGACATTCTATAGAAGGTGAGGTTTTGGCTGGGCCTTGAAGAAGGCCAAGGAAGTCAGGAGATAGAGATGAAGGGGACAGCATGCCAGGCATGGATGATAGTCAGTGAAAATGTCTAGTCTCAAGATAGTGTCTTATTTGTAAAATAGCCAGGAATCCACTGGATTGAAGAATATATAGTGGAAAGTAAAATGTATGAAGACTGGAAAGATGGGGGAGGGGCAGGGCTAGGTTATGAAGGACTTCAGACAAAAGTAATGTCCAGCTGCAGGTTAGGCGAAAGGGCACAGGTAATTGGGAGTATCAAGATGGAATTCAAACTGGAAAGCTGAACTTTGGAGAAAGGTAGATTTTCTGCAAGATAGAGGTGATGAGACAATGAATTCCAGGAATGAGAGATGTCTTGTGCCAAGATGTAGAAATGGAAAATGGAATGTTGTATGTGAGGGAAAGCAAAGCAGGACAGTTTGTCTGGGACTAGTCACCTTTCTTCAATCTGCTGTATGTGCACTTGATTTTTTTTCTTATCTTACTAAAGTCCTTCACATTTATTCCCTACTAAATTTCACCTCATTTTATTCGGCTTCAAATTCTAGCTCAACCAGATCTTTTGTTGGATTCCAATTCTATCATCCAATATATCACCAATAATTCCTAGGTTGGTGACATCTATAAATATAATAGCTTTGCTTTTACACTTTCATTCAAGTAATTATTATGCAGCCCTCTTGGGCAAGTTATGTGCCTATGAACAATATCCACAAAGTTTCAGAGTCGGGGGATGATGACAGCTAAAGAATTTGTCGTTGGGGATAAAAGGGTGTCTGAACCAAAAATAAGGAGAAAAAATTGAGGAAAAGGCAACTACCAAAGGGAAGTTGTTCATTGTTCCCATGTGGTTACTTGAAAAGGTCTGTGAGATCTATACTGTTTATAGTCTGTTATGCTCCATAGCAAGAAATCCTGTCCTTTCACTTTTGCTGGCATAAGTGCAGATAAGCAAGAGCAAAAAAGGAAGCTACCGGATTGAGTGGCACAGATGAGCTGTTTAGATGAGGAAATAAGTACCCAATCCAGGCTGCCAGCAGAAGCAAGCCACAATTGCTCAGAGTCCAACAGATACACGTGCCCCTTATCACCTCTGCTGCCTGGACACTGATTTTTCAGGAAGTGTTGCCCTGAATGGGAAGTAACCTAAGAATTGATATTTCTCCAGTTTCTCATGAGGTGACTGGGAGGTGGAACTCAACTACTGGCCATTCATATTTCTTGCTGAAAAGAGAAATGAATCCTGAACCTGAGAAAAATGTGTCTTGTAGGGAGTACTAGGCTTGTAGTCAGCAAGTAGGCTTGGGTTTAAATCCTGACTTGGCTGTTTACTTCCTGGACCTTGTACAAGTTACACTTCTTCTCTGAGGCTCAGTTTCCTTATCTATAAAACAAAGGAATTAGACTAGATGTTCTCTAATATTCCTTTCAACTCAGTCTGTAATTTTAAGAGGGGTTCATTCTGAATTTACTGATCTGTTATTTTATGTCTATTTTTTCCCACAATCCATTTTGAAATTACAATTTAATATCTGGATATAGCTATGCTTTTTTAATTTTATTTTTAATTTATTGAATAAAACAAGCATTTCCATAACATAGTATGATAAAGAAAAAAGATGATTGAACATGAAACTGCAAATCTATTATGTACAACTTGGAATTCCTTTTAAATATAAAGTTGTCATGGCATTTTTCCCTTTTTTCTTCCCCCCCAGAAATGACTACTATTGGACACAAATATGTGTGTATGTATATATGTATATGTGTGTGTATGTGTGTATATATAAATACATGTATATGTATATGTATATATATAATCATTCTATATATACTTCTATTTATTTCTCTGAATGCAGATAGATTCTTCCTTCATGGGTCCTCTGCAGCTAATTTGGTTATTTACAATAGTCAAGATGACTTAGTCACTCAAAGTTGTTCTCGAAACAGTATTGCTATTATTACATGCAATGTTCCCTTGGTTTTGCTCATCTCACTCTTCGTTATTTCTTGCAAGTCTATCTATGTTTTTTCGAAGATCAAGCTCATGCTCTCGTGAGTGACCTCCATTGAAATGTGGCACGAATGACAGGAAGAAAGCTTGGGATGTGATTGGGTATATCCACATCCAACTTCCTAGATTAACAGGAGGAGGGTTGCCAATTACAGAGTGGAGCTAAGGAGAGCTAGTCAGCCTGCTCAGTGAGGGTTCCATAGAACTTGGCAATTACCCCAGAGCACCCTCTGCTGTTAGCTGAGAGAATAGAAGACGGTGATAAACATTGGATTGAGAGCCTGACAGATAAAATAGGTCTAGGGATTATCACCCGGCTGTAACTAATTAGATAGATAGATAGACCGAACAATCTAAATAGAACAGGGCTTACTTAGCACAAAACCTTGGGTTGTGATCAGAAGGATTTTAAAACCATAAAACACTGCATACCTGTGAGTCATTTTGATTATTATTTTATAATTGAGGAAACTGAGGCCCAGAAAAGGAAAAGGGATTCTTAGGGTCAGGACACTTGTTCATATCAGCACCAAGACCAGGACACAGGTCTTTTGACTCTATAGTTTTTCCCAACTCATGGCCAGGAGGAAGCTTCTTCCATTTTACAGAGGTAGGGTACAACCAGGGACTTGGATTCCATAGCCTGGTTGTGTAAAGCCTTTTTTTTTTTTTTATGAATGAGAAGCATAATGTAGTCATCACCAGGCTGAACACCGCCTGAAAAAAGAACGATATGGCAGAAGGGAGACATAGACAGGAGGTGTAATAGGGAAGGGAAAAAGTGACTTTCTAAGAATCCCCCAAATGAAAGGCCAGCATTCTGCACTGAGCCTAGCAGTCAGTTTAATTAAATACTACACACATTTACTTACCGAAGGATCCTGTTTCATTAACATAAACAGATAAGAGAGCAGTGGTGCATGGCAGCCCCTAGGGTTCTGGGCAGAATCTGTTTTGAATTTTTTACATCAATCAAGTGATTCATATACATGGCATCTTCAGCTGGTGGCGTGTCGAATGGAGTCTGGTGGGCTTTCCGCTAGGGTACACCACTAAAAACCGCTCATTAATAGATAATCAGCTTCTACTGATCTGTTCCTAGGCTGGGTTCCAGAGCAGCTGTTTCCCCTGCACTGTGATTTAGTTCTGTTAACAGTGATGGAAACAGATTTGTGCTATTTCTTTTCCCATTAACCTTATTATACTGTTTTATCCCAAGCTGCACGCTGCCAAGAAGGGAAAAAAAAATGTGTTTTTAAAAAATGTGACAAACAGTTTAAACTTCAGCCTTTTGATGTGTCAAAACATCCAGCTGAAAAGTCAACAATGAAGTCAATCTCTTGAATGCGGGTTCTACAGGGCGCCAAACATCCAACTTCTCTAGCCTCAGGCTGTACTCACAGAAGGTGGCAGACTGGTTCAGAGAACTATTTTTGGGTATCGCTTCAGAGCCAACCTGTTGGTTTAGTCTTTCCCAATGGCAATCGATGTCACTGATACTTCCAAGGTGACAACGAGTGGAAGCTATCACAAGCTATGGAGGGAGATCTGTTATTACAGCCACAGAGATTCTGTCTCCATAACATCGTGGGCACCAATTCCCCTGCTTTCACCTTGTTCAGACACTCATGATCTCTTTCAAGGCTCAGCTCAAGCAGCATTTCCTAGATGAGGTCTTTGCCTATTCCTCATTATTCACCCCCCAAATTCTTTGGATCTACTTTTTATATAAATCGTAATCTCTCTGTATACATGTATGTGTGCATGTACGTATTTATGTATGTATCTGTTTTATCCTCAATATAATGTTAATTCTTAAAGGGAATTTACTGTTTGATTTTTGGTTTTGTACCTTTGGTGCTCACCATAGTGCTTTGCACATATTAAGCATTTAATACATGCTTGTTGATTGAATAAGGACTTCTACAGACCTTCAGATAAATAATAAAATATTTGAAAGACACAACAAAGTTGGCATACATTATTTGATTTGAGCCTAAGAATTCTTCAAGGTACACACTACTTTTACTTCATTTCATAAATCTATAAACTGAGTCTCAGAGACATGAGGAAATATGCCCATGGTCAAATGGTTGGTGAGTGTTAGAAGCTGGATTTGAACCTTAGCTTTGCTGACTCTAAATCCACTACAATATGCATTATGACTTGTAGGCTTTATAATCAGAATAAGGACCATGTCTCAACTTGGTTACACAAATGCATTGTACAGAAATTCTCCCTCTTCTTAGTAAATATGAAATATTAAGGATTAATCTTGTATCATGTAAAACATCTCACAATGTTATGGTCTTGAAGACATAATGATAAATCTTTCAAAAACCATTTATTAAGCATCTACTACGAATCAGGTACTATGTTAAATACTGTACATAAAGACCATTTTAGGGACTATGAAGAGTCCTGCATTCTTGTCCTTTCTCTACCACTTATTTACTGTGTGTCTGGACTTGTCCAAGGCAATTTGTCTCTCTGGATCTCAGTTTCTTCATCTTTAAAATGGAGACAAGTTGAACTACTACAGTGACTATAAAAATGATATGCCATAGCATGTGGGCTAGGAAGAATTTGGCGCTTAATTACCCAGTGGTCAGATCATTTTCATATAAATAATTAACTAGCCAAAACCCTACCACACTGTACTTGTTCCATTGATTCCTTGAACCCAAATAGTGAACTTTTTAAATCTCCATTATATTTCTTTTCAAAAACCAAAACTTAAACAATTATCCTACTCTACTAAGAGTTTTCCATTTTCTTTTTACTTATATGTCATTGTGAATACAACCAAAATATTAAAACTTGGACATTTGACAACTTAGAAATTTATTTATAGACATAAACTAAAACAAACTTCAGTAAACATCTAATCAATTCCTATATTACTTGGATTGAAATTAGTTATATAATTAATCCCTTGAGAGATGACGTAGCATTGTAGATAGAAAACTGACCTCAAAATCAAAAAGACATCTTCAGTTCCTAGTTTTGACACTCATTAGACACATTTATTGGAAAGAAGGCAAAAGTAAATATTAAACAGCTCCTCTTGGTGTTTTGAAGTTCATCCCAACCGTGGGCTGGGTAACTTGCAGGTTGGACAAAATCCCAAAGTCCAGGAGTTTCAACATTTCTTTGATGTCGGGGTCCACTTCAATAATTTCCTGATCCAAAGCAGAGACCTCTGGGACATAGCTATCCTTCCTTTCTCTTTCTTCTTCCTGCAGTTCGATGGAGATACCTATCACAGGGCCTCTCTGGATCCGCTTCATCAGATGAGTAACATATCCCATGATCTTGTTGCGGAGCTTCTTGCTAGGGGTGATGGCGATCTCCTCTCACACGCGCTTGTTGGTGTGGAAGTCATTGCCCAGGCGGGTGTGGTACTTTTCGATGATGACTCGCGCTGCCTTCTTCACGGTCTTGGTCCGAAAGCGATGCATGTTGGCTCCGGAGGGTGAAGGGAGCAGAGGCTGCCGGGAAAAACGACACTCATTAGCTCTTTACCATAGACAAGCTTCTTTACTGCTTATTGCCCCAGGCAATTGTATAAAACTATACATATAGACTACTGATCCGTGTTGGCATATGGAATTTCCATATTGACTCTTCCTTTTACTGATAAATCATAGGTCCAAACTATGGAACCTTTAGAGGCAGGATTAGTAGGTATCAATGATAATAAATACCACTTACATAGTACTTTAAGGTTTGAAGAACTCTTTATGTGTGTTTACTCGTTTGATTCGCTGCTAAGGTAGGCACCATTATTAGCCCTATTTTACTGATAAGGCAACTGAGGCTGAGAAAGGTTAAGTGACTTGTCCATAGTCACACAGCTAGAGAGGCCCTGAGGCAGAGATTTGAATTTTTGTCTGTGTGACTCCAAGCCATGCCCTCTATCCACTGTGCCCCCTACTTGAAACATATTGCCCTTTTCTTTCCAATTAGGGAAAGCCTTGGTGGGGTATTGAGAAGGGCAATAAATGGGAAGAAAGATATAAATATAAAGCCAGTGCAGGAAATTACCCAAATGAGTATAAGGTTTCAATATCTAAAAGCTAAAATGAGTACAGAGACCTCCTTGAGCTCCTTGAAGGCAGAACCTGTTTTTGCCTTTCTTTATATCCCTAGGGCTTAGCACAGTGCCTGGCACGTGGTAGATGCTTAATCAACACTTGATGATGGTGGTAGTAATAGTGGTGGTGGTGGTGGTGGTGATAGTGGTGGTGATGGTGGTACCAATCAAAGAATCTCAAGCAAGAGATTCTGCAATAGTTCAGGACACCAATATGTAGGCTCCGCCATGGAATTGATATTTTGCCTGAATTCAAGCTGCTTTCTGGAAGCTTAGCTCTTTTTTATTACAGAGGCATGCATGCCCAGCTCCCAAATGGTGGTGTTTGACAGCTTGCATGATCCTGGGTGGCCCCACTGATTCAATTCAATTCCACTCAATGAAAATTTATTAACAATAGCTGACATTCCTAGAGTACTCTACATTTTGCAAAGTGCTTTACATGAATTAGCTTATTTGATCCTCACAACAACCCAGTAAGGTAATTACTGTAGATATTAATTATCCTCATTTCATAAGTGAGGAAATTAAAACTCATAGAACTTAAGTGACTCTCTCATAGTCAAATGTGCTGGAGGGAGGATTCAAATCCAAGTCTTTCCTGATCCTGAGTTCAGTAACCAATCCATTACATCAATATAACTAAGACCCTCAATAGCTCTAATTGTCACCTCTAGAGTCAAGCAGATGAAATGTTTTGATTTTTCTCCATGACACACCTTCAGATATTAGAAGGGCACTCTCTTTACCCTCCTGTTTGGTGAATGACTTATATGGTCCACTGTATCTAGGCAGCATGACTTATGCTTCCTTTCACTTCCTAGCTATTTCTTCTCTCTAGTCTCCCTTACACATACAACTCTAGTTCTTGAAGCATAATAAAATAAAAATTGCTATCATTACCGGAAATGATATATCAATTTACTCTCCTTTGGCTTCATTCACTACCCTGATAACTTTTCACCCTAGAATATCTTTCCCTTTCCACTCATTCCTTAGATGTATATGTTGCCTATTAGAATGCAAACTCTTTAAAGCAAAGAACTACTAGTCCTTTTGTATGTATATTCTTAGTGCTTAGAATATTTTTATTAGTATTCCTAATGCTTAACACAATGGTTGTTGACACATAGTAAGAGCTTTATACACATTCATTCCTAAATCTTCTTTTCTCTAAACTATGCTTCTGCAGGTCACTTAGTTGATCTTTATGTGATGTGGTTTCAAGGCTATTCATCTTAGTGTCATCATATTCTGGTGACCTCTGGAAGAATCTCTTGGTTTCAGATTCTCTGGTACCGATTATCCTGCTTGTTTCAGTCACTAGCAATCAGAAGTCTATATTCATTGTGGGCATGTTGTAGCTTGTCAATCTGTCTGCTGAAATGTGATGATCAGATTTCTACAAGATATACCAAGAGTTTTGTGATAAGCATATATGACCACCATTTCTCATGTGCTATACACTAAATTTCTATTTCTTTCTCTAACTGCTGCCATCTTAGAAACAAATATGTAAACAATTCATTTCTGCCAAAGATAGCATTTAGAATCAAAGTGATATTTGTTTAAGTAAAGGCAACTGACAAGCCAGACATGCAATACAGCGTTTCAAAGGATAACTCTAATCCCTAGAAACCCATCTCTCTTCTGACAGCTAATCTCCCATGAACTTGGCCCTAGAGGAGATACAGGATGCCAGTGTATTGTCCTCATGGATAAAGGACATGTAAAAATGTAGAAAGAGAGACAGAGAGAACAAATGATTCCCTTTGAGGACATAGATGAATAGGGAACCAGAGTCATAAAACCTGAATTATTGGTGTAGCTGAGCAAGGGGAAATATCAACATGGCCTTGAAATGATGAAATTAGATAGAACCTGAACCTTCTGCCTTTTAACAGTCTAAACAAATGGCAACAGATTTGCCATCTTAGTGGTTAAAAATACTCAATTTTCTAGATGTCACTAAGGTTGAAAGTATTACTATATAGGGTCCTTCAAAGGCAATGATTATAGTCCCTTTGCCATAGGGCATGAATCTTGCTCTGCTTCTCTACCAACACCCATTGGTTCCCCACACCAAAATCTCAGAATTTGACTCACTAATGTCCTTTTCTCATTCCTCTCTACAATTACCTCTCCTTACAGTACTGACCTGCCTTACTCCACTACCTGAATTTCTGTTTCTTTTTTTCCCCGTGCTCTCAAAAATTAAAAAAAAAAGTTTATTCCTACATAGTAAATTTTATTCCTACAAGTAAATAAATGTAGGCAGGGGAGAAACTTAATAGACAAGAAAGAAATTTCCTGAGGTCTCAGGTAAGGCTTTGTAGTATGAAGAAAGAACACTAGATCTTCAATTAAAGGTCCTCATTTCAAATCTCTCTTCTAGTACTTACTTGTGTGATAGTGGCTAAGTGATTTTACCTCTCCAAGATCCCATTTATTGATCTATAAAATGAGAATATCAGATTAGATAATCTCTTCCAGGACTTAGTCCTGAGAATCTTAGACTCTTATCAAACACTTCTGGAGTGGTTGATTACAAGAACTTAGTCTCATCTCCCTCAGACTTTATTCTGCCTCTGCTCATGAGAACTAAACTTTAGGCTTCAGTTCCCTCTCCTATAAAATAAGAATCTTAAACTAGATAACTTCTGTGATGACTTCTAGCTTTAGATCTAAGACCCTAAGTTGGAACTTGAGAATTTAATCAATTTATTGCACAGTAGCCATAACAACCTACATTGTAAATTGCTTACTTCTTCAGGAGTGGTTGAAAAATGTTTTGGCTTATCCCACATGCTAAGATTAAAGTATGATAGATATTTGGACAATGCAGAGTATCAGTTATAAGCAAAAAACACAATCAAAATTAATTGCACTTTTCAGAATTAGAAAGAAGCTTTGGTGACTCAAGATATGGTGTCTGATGGATATCTGAATATAACCACTGATCATTAAAAGAACACCTAATTGGATCATAATTTGATACTTAGTGGTACAGCACATCCTGCTGCTAATCCCCTCTTCTGTGGCTTCTGCTATAATGATGTTAATATTAAATCAGGTTTCAAGAGGCCCTAATCTCTTGAGAATCAACCAGTGGTCTTCATTAGTATTTCCCAGGAAGAAACTTCCTCTGAATATTTGACTGCATTACAAAGACAATTCTGTTTAGTCCATTCCCTTGCTTAATCAATTATTTCCCTTGACAGAATCTCTTAAAAATCATAATCCTGTCACTGCTTAATACTTCCAGGAATGGGTTGGTCTCTGATTCAGAAAGAGTTCTGCTTTGGGGTAGCTCTGATCACCAGAAATTTTCATAAGAAGCTAAATTCTACCTCACTCTTATCTTAACTCATTGGCCCTAGTTATGCTCTCTAGGGTCATAACAAACCTTCAAAAATGGAAGAAAATGTCTGTGACCTCTCAAATCTTCTCTTTATTAAACAACCATTCCTCCTATAAATAAACTCCACTCACTGCCATTGAAAAGTTGGAAGAATTAATTGCTCACTCAATGTCAGTGACAGATAGTGGAGAATAATAGAGTTACCACAGAACTGTAGAAGGGCAAAGGTTGCCCCAGTTTAAAAAAAGAAATAGAACACAATCCATGAACTATAAGCCAGTGAGCTTGACCTCCATTCATGGGAAGATTTTAGAGTGGATCATTAAAAGATTGTTAATGAACATCCAGAGAAGGAAGTGATTATAAAGAGTCAGCATAGGTTCTTCAACAATTAGTCATGCCAGGGAAGTACAGACAAGATGGAGGAGAAAAGGCAGGGACTTGCATAAGCTCTCCCCAAAACCCCTCTAAACATCTTTAGGTAATACCTCAAACAAATTCTGGAGAGGGAGAACACAAAAAGGATGGGATGAAACAATTTTCCAGCCAAAGAAAACTTAGAAGGTCAGCAGGAAAGTTCTTCCATACCAAGATGAGAGTGTAGCACAGTTTATTGTAGGCTGAGCCAGTGCAGACTAGGCCTGAGCAAATCAGAAACAGTCTTTGGGAGTGACTGAATCAGCAGTGACAGTGGCAGTAGCTGCTTTTGGAGCTCTCAGACCACAGATGTTAAGGAGTGGGGTGGGAGGCTGAACAACTACTCAGAAGGAGATTATAAGAGTTTCTTTGCTGTCACTAGGAGTGGGACTCTATTTGCCCATACTTTGATCTGATTCACAGTACTGGGTGGAAGTCCCAGGGCAAAGAGAGCACTAGAACACCAGAGCTTGTAGCTGTGGTGAAATGGAGGCATTCATCACAGTTCCAGGGCACAAAAAAGTGCTTGTGGTCAGTCACAGACCAGAGCATGGGCCAGAAGAAAAGTAAACACACATCTCCTTAGATCATACCACCTTGGGAGAACTGAAAATTATCTCCAAAACAGCTGCATAAAAGCCCTGAAACTTGGGACAGTAGGTTCTCCATCCTGGAAGCAAAGCCCCATTTTAGCTGAGTTAAAAGTCAAGAAGTAGACTTGAAAATGAGGAAAGAACAGGAAAAAAATTCTGACTATATAAAGTTATTATGGTGATAGAGGAGATCAAAACACAGTCAGAAGAGGAAAATAAAGTCAAAACTCCTACATCTAAAGCCTCAAAGAAAAATATGGATTGGTCTCAGGCCATGGAAGAGCTTAAAAAGGATTCTGAAAATCAAGTAAGACAGGCAGAAGAAAATTTTGGAGAAGAAATGACAGTGGGGGGGCGGAGCCAAGATGGCAGCTGGGAAGCAGTGACTGGCGTGAGCTGCCCACCAAGTCGCTCCAAAAACCTATAAAAAATGGCTCTGAATGAATTCTAGAGCTGCAGAACCCACAAAGTGGCAGAGGGAAGCAGGGCTCCAGCCCAGGACAGCCTAGATGGTCTCTGGGTAAGGTCTGTTCCACACAGAGCTCCCAGCCCCCAGCTGAAGGGAGCGGAGCTGAGCCCAGCGCGCATGGCACAAACAGACCAGACACGGACCTACCAGACCAGGAGACGAGCGGAGAGTGCCCTGGCATCCTGAATTACTGAGCTGTGGCATCCACCAGACCTCTCAACCCACAAAGAGCAAAGACATCAGAGAAGGTTACCGGGAAAAGTTGCAGGGACTGAGTTTGCGGTTCGGCTACCACCCCTGGGACAGCAGAGGAGGGGCAGCTTTAGAACTAAGGCTGCAGTTGCTTCTGGCCCCAGGCCCACCTGGTGGGAGGAATTAAGTGGCTAATCAGAGCAGGAGTGAAGAGCCTGCTGAAGATTTAAGCCCAGTCTGGGTAGG
>CM053622.1:98486710-98520675 GCA_028646595.1 Phalanger gymnotis
ACATAATATTACGCATGTGGCCCATGTTGAATTGCTTGACTTCTTAGGGAGGGTGGATGGGAAGGGAAGAGGGGAGACAATCTGGAACTCAAGATTTTAAAAAAAATAGATGTTCAAAAGTAAAAACTTTTTTTTTTTCATGCAACTAGAAAATAAGATGCGCAGACAATGGGGCATAGAGATTTATCTTGCCCTACAAGAAAGTAAGGGAAAGGGGGATGGGAGTGGAATGGGGGGACGGAGGGGAGGGCAGACTGGGGAACAGGGCAACCAGAGTGTACGCCATCTTGGAGTTGGGGGGGAATGGGGAGAAAATGTGTAATTCAAACACCTGTGAAAATCAATGCTGGAAACCAAACATGTTAAAAATAAATTAAAAGAAAAAAAGAAAAAAAAAGAAATGACAGTGATGCAAGAAAATCATGAAAAAAGAGTCAACACTTTGGTAAAGGAGGCACCAAAAATACTGAAGAAAATAGCACCTTAAAAACATACTAAGCAGAGTGGAAAAAGATATACAAAAGTTTACTAAAGAGAAGAACTCCTTAAAAAGCAGAATTACCCAAATGGAAAAAGAGACACAAAAATTTATTGAAGAAAATAATTCTTAAAAAGTAGAATTGGTCAAATAGAAAAGGAGGTCCAAAAGTTCACTGAAGAAAATCATTCCTTAAAAATTAGACTTGATTAAGTGGAAGTTAATGACTTTATAAGACATCAAGAAAAAATAAAACAAAACCAAATGAATGAAGATAGAAGATGATGTGAAACATCTCATTGGAAAAACAACTAACCTGGAAAATAGATCCAGGAGAGATAATTTAAAAATTATTGGACTACCTGAAAGTCATGATCAAAAAGAGAGCCTAGACATCATCTTTCAAGAAATTATCAAGGAAAACTGCCCTGATATCCTGGAGCCAGAGAGTAAAATAGAAATTGAAAGAATTTGCCAATCACTTCCTAAGAGATCCCAAAATGAAAACTCCCAGGAATATTGTAGCCAAGTTTCAGAACTCCTAGGTCAAGGAGAAAATATTGCAAGTAACCAGAAAGAAATAATTCAAGTATCATGAAGCCACAATCAGGACAACATAAGATTTATTGGTTTTTATTTTAAAGGACTAGAGGGCTTGGGATATGATATTCCAGGGGGAAAAGATTACAACCAAGAATCATCTACCAAGCAGCACTGAGTATAATCCTTCAGAGGAGAAAATGGGCATTCAATGAAATAGCAGACTTTCAAGCATTCCTGATGAAAAGACCAGAGCTAAATAGAAAATTTGACTTTTAAATACATGAGTCAAGAGAAGTACAAAAATTCAAACAAGAAAACAGAATAAAGGACTTAATAAAGGTAAACTATTTACATTTCTACATGGGAAAATGCTATTTGTAACTCCTAAAACCTTTTCCATTATTGGGACAGTTAGGAGCATATGCAGAGAGAGGGCACAGGTGTAAGTTGAATATGATGGTATGATGTCTAAAAATATATATATATAAAATTAAAGTGTGAAATAGAGGAATGCATTGGGAGAAATGAAAAGGGAAAGGTAGAATGGGGTAAATTATCTCACATAAAAGAAGCAAGAAAATGCTTTTCCAGTGGAGAGGAAAATGGAGAAGGTAGCAGGGAAAGCTTGAACCTTACTCAATAGGGTATCTACTTTACAGCAAAGTAGGGGGGAAAGGGATAAGAGATGGGGGGCATGCTCATAGAAGGGAGGGTGAATTGGAGGAGGTGGTAGGCAAAAGCAAAACACTTTTGAAGAGG
The DNA here is from genome assembly GCA_028646595.1 of Phalanger gymnotis. Lineage (NCBI taxonomy): Eukaryota > Metazoa > Chordata > Mammalia > Diprotodontia > Phalangeridae > Phalanger > Phalanger gymnotis. The sequence continues at coordinate 98,488,491 of CM053622.1, forward strand.
AACAGGGTGAAAGTAAAGAGAGAATAGAATAAACAAGGTTGAAACAGGATGAAGGGAAATACATTTAGCAATCGTAATTGTGAAAAAAATTTAAAACAAGTTTCTCTGATAAAGGCCTCATTTCTCAAATCTATAGAGAAATGAGTCAAATTTGTAAAAATAAAAATAAATCCCCAATTGATAAATGATCAAAAGATATGAACAGTCAGTTTTCAGATGAAACAATCAAAGCTATTTCTAGCCACATTTTTAAAAAATGCCCTAAATCATTATTGATTGGAGAAATGTAAATTAAAACAAATCTGAGGTACTCACACCTATTAGATTGGCTAATAGTACAGAAAAGGAAAAAGTCAAATGTTGGAGGGGATGTGAAAAAATTGAGATGCTAATGCAACATCAGCAAAGTTGTATAAACAACCATTCTGTAGAGTAGTTTGGAGCTATGCCCAAAGGGCTATAAAATCATGCATACCCTTTGACTCTTCAATATCACTTCTAGGTCTGTTTCCCAAAAGAGATAAAAAACCAAAAGGAAATGAACCTATATACACAAATTATTTATAGCAGCTCTTTTCTGGTAGCAAAGTACTGGAAATTAAGTGGATGCCCATCAATTGGGGAGTGGCTGAACAAGTTGTGGTACATAATTGTAATGGAATACTATTGTGCTGTAAGAAGTGATGAGTAGGATGTTCTCAGAAAAAAAAAAAACTTGAAAGTCCACATGAACTGATGCAGACTGAGGTAAGCAGAACCAGGAGAACATTGTACACAGTAACAACAATATTGTAAGATGATTAACTGTAGGTGACAGCTATTCTCAGCAATTCAGTGATCTAAGACAACTCTGAAGGACGTGATGAAAAATGTTATCCATCCCCAGAGAAAGAACTGATGGACTCTGAATATTGATCAAAGCATACTTTTTAAAAATTTTTTTGGCATTTTTGTCTATGTTTTCTTTTATAAAATGATCAATATAGAAATGTGTTTTGCATGACTACGCAAGTATAAGCTATATTGGATTGCTTGCCTTCTCAGTGAGGGGGGAGGAGGATGGGAATTTCCAACTCAAAAATTTAAAAATGAATGTTAAAAATTGTTTTTGCATGTAATTGGGAAAAATAAAATATTAAAAAAAGAATCGTTCATGACAAACTCATTTCACTTCTGTTTTTGACAGAATTATTAAATTAGTAGATTAAGTAAATGCTGTAGTTGTTATTTACCTAGATTTTAGGTAAACATGTGACAAAATATATTATACTTTATTTGTGGAAAAGATGGAGAAATTCAGGCTAGTAAGCAACAATAGATAGATTTAGAGCTGGTTGAGAGGTGGTAGTCATTTATGTTTTAATACCATCTTAGAAGAAGATCTCCAGTGGAGTGATAGAGGGTACTATGCTTGCTTTTGTGCATTTTAACATTTTTTATTTATAATTACCATAAAAGTGAAGATGAGTTTTTTTTAAATCAGATTTAACTGGAAGGAATAACTAAGTCACTGGATGACAGACATGTCCCCCCAAACACTGTGACTGGCAGAGCATTGGGATGAATCTAAGAAGATGACATTTAATAGGAATAAATGAAAAATCTTACATTTGGGTCCAAAAAATCAACTTCATAAATGCAAGATAGATGAAGCAAGCTTAGAAGTTTCCTTAAAACATGTGGACATTTTTACAAACAGCAAATAAAATATGGATTATCAATATAATGTGTCAGTCAAAAAACTAATGCAATTTTGAGCTGCAGCGAGAGAAATAGAACTCAAAGTTAAAAAGATGTACTCTGCCCTTGCCAGGACATATCTGAAATATTGTACTCCACTCTGAGGTTTGTTAACTGATTGTTAAGTCCTCATCTAACATGAATATATTTGAAGGAGTCCCAGACTTGCTGATCACCTCACTAACTGATCCAGCTCCCTATCTACTGCCTTACCCCTAGGCAGGATCATTATCTTCCTCTCCTTCTCCTCTCTCCATAATTTTATACCTCAGGGTTTAGCACATTTCCTAGAATTTAGTAAATTGAGTGCTTCATAAAATCTCTCTCTCTCTCTCTCTCTCTCTCTCTCTCTCTCTCTCTCTCTCTCACTCTCTCTCTCTCTCTCTCTCTCATTCTGAGTATTGTAGGTTAGAAGGTTAATTACTTGGATAGTGTCTAGAGCAGGTCAAGGTGCATAACCATTTGTCTTGTATGTTGTAACAGAATCCTTTAGAGTGTGAGTTATACTTTTGCATAGCTACTCTAAACTCTAAAAATTATGTGATATTGTGATTTGTGTAATTCTAGCTTCTAATACCTTCGCCTGCCAAATTCTCTCCATGGGGAAAACTCTAATTCAACAATGTCCTTCTTAAAAGGACCAGAACAGAAAAAAAAAAACTTCTCAATGAGTATTTACAGGAATACAAACCTAGTATTCTAATTACTTTTATGAGTGTACAACTTTAGGTGAAACAGCCAGAAATGGGAGTAAGGGGAAAGGATGTTAATTCTATAGGAGCAATATACATACATACAAACATACATATGTGTGTATGTATGTAATACATTTGGAAGTAGGATGGATGATGAACCAGCATACACTGAGTTGGATCTGGAAAGAATTCTAGGGTTGGGGAAGATAAAGGAAGGTAAGGGCTTATAGGCATTCAAGGCCCTGACAAAGCTAAGTTAACTGTGTTGAATGTGGTAGCATTAAGCACAGAGGAACAATAAAAGAAAATATATGAATGAGAGGAAAAGAGCTATGTGGGAGCTCTGGGATGAGAGGATCATCTGTGGTGGCCTAAGGCAAAGGGGAGGCAGTAGGAACAGATGAGCAGAGAAGTATTTGGCTGCTCTTCAGTTCTTAATCTATTAGCCAATGATTTTTCAGTGGGTTCTACAGTGCTGAAGTCAAGGGTTGGTTAAATTAATTCATAGCCTCATAGATTTAGAGCTGAAATGGGTCTTAGAGGTCATCAAATACAACCTGATAGTCTGAAAATGAAGAAACTGAGCCAAGAGAGGTTAAGTGGCTTGGACAATCAATTCATCAAACCTGTGTTAGATGGTGGAGATAAAAAGGCAAAAAAGAAGCAGTTTCTGAACTCAAGGTTCCATAAATTTTATAGACCTCTATAGGCTCTACTGGAGAATATAGCTTGGTGGTAGATTGGTTACAAAATTACAGGACCAAAATAGTGTTTTTATGTGAGAGAAAGAGTTCTAATAACTTGAGAGGGATAAGACTTTTGCAGAAGATGAGGTGGCACTTGAATTGAATGACACACGAGGGATTCTGATACACAGAGACAAGAAAGACATATTCTGGGGATAGAGAATGATTCTTGAAAAAGCACAGAATTAGAAGATGGAATGACTAATTGGGTAAAGAGTGGTGGTCCAGTTGGGGACAAATACAGAACATGTGAAAAGGATTAGGAAATTCCCCTTTCATAATGACTGGTCATCTAGGTTGGAACCAGATTGCAGCAGGATACAACCATAACATGGATTACTTTGCCCTCAGTCTCTCAGGGCCAGGTGTGTTACATTTTATCCCTTTGTAGGGGTTTTTCAATATCCTTAGGTGTTGGGGATGGATGTCTCTTCTTTGCTGTTGACTAGAGCCCCCATGGCTTATATTTGGGCTTCCAGATGGCACAGTGAGTGGATAGATTGCTGAGCCTGGAGTGAAGGAGATCTGAGTTCAAATGTGTCCTCAGACACTTACTATTGGGCCCTAAGTAAGTCATTGGGATGTTAATGTGATTAAAGATCTTTTCCCTCCCTGCCCCATCAATCCCATTACTATATCTCAGGTGCAGCTAGTTAAGGGAAGCTTGATTAGGGGAGGCTTGTTTGTAGGAAGGCCCACACCATTTTGCTAATTAGGTCAGAAGAGTTGTGAAGTCCTCTGGCCCTAAAAAGGGTGTATATACTCTGAGGGTAGCCTTAAGCTCTCAGAACTGCAAGTGCTCTCAAAATTGCAAGCTCCTGGAGGACACAGGTAAGCAGACAACTAGGATTTGTGAGTGAGTGTTTAAGGGAAAGCACCAGCAGAGCAGAAGGTTCTAGGATGGCTTGGCTTCCCGCTATGATATCGTGTTTTAATTTCCTTGCTGTTATAATGAAGTGGACTTAGTGGTTTTGAGATATCATTGCTGCTATGTTGGATTGGAGTTATTGGTTTGGGGATTTGACCCTCTAGTATCTGAACAAATGTTTTACTTCTGTCTTCTATACGGAGAGTCTCTTATGTTCTGCGATACAGAACTATACAGGTATATTCATGGTCACTATCAATATTGTGACACTTGTCTTACAGAAACTGTCATTTACCTTTTATGTGCCTTGGTTTCCTTAACTGTAAAATAAAGATCATAATATCACCTACTTTCTAGAGTTTCTTTAAAGATCAACTAAGATAAGGCACTTAGCACAGTGCCTAGCACATAGTAGGTGCTTAATAAATGTTCACTCTCTTCTGCCCTCTCCACCCATTTTTGGGTCTATGAATCCCAAGTCCATTTAATCACTTAGTCATATTATTTTTTACTCAGGACTATTTACTTTCAAAGGTATATCAAGAACAAACAAACATTTCCCCAAAAATGTATAGAATATAATCCTCTTCCCCCACTCCACATTGGTCTCCGTGGAGGAAAGGGGGTTTAGGATCATGACTTAACTCAGCTCCTACATAGCATTTCTCCCACCAAGTTCAAGTAAAAAGCCACTTTGGGCTAGCAAGTCAGGACTCTTTCTTCTCAGGACTTCTCTGCTGAGCTGGCTGCAACATACAACTTGGAATCCTGGGCTCCAATGTCACCATAGTTCAAGCTTCAGTCACAGATTCCATTCCCTGAACCTAGAATCAAAAAAAGACAAACAAAATAGACCAAAATCTTAATCCTATTTCTCGGAGTCACATGGCTAAAGGAAAGGGGAGATGGTCTTTCTCTGCTTACTTCGTGGTGTCCCCTGCCATGAGTGAATGAGTCCTTTATATCTGGTACTTTTGGAAAAGAAAGTGACCACACTTCAGTCAGTAAATGTAAAGATGTAGATGGGTCTGGCTATGTGGCCAAAGGAAAGAGGCTGCTCCCAACAATGTGGCAGGTCAATGAAGAATGTCCATACCTTTACCCACCTACTATGATTACCTCCACTTTGGTGATCTGGGCATGTACCAAACCCTCATTGCATAAACACTGGGTAGACTGAGTAGAGTGTATGTTAACTTAGTGCACATGGAGGGCCACTAAAGGCTTTTGATCATGGAGGGAGGAGGGCTAGGTCTATGCTTCAGAAAGGTTATTTTGGCAACTGTGGGAAGGATTGGAGGAGAGGAAATGGAATGAGGCCAATCAGTTAAGATGTTTTGTAACAATCCAGGTAAGAAGCGGCAAATGTAGGGGCCAACCCACAATGACAGAATGATAGAAAGCATTGTGATAGTCTCTCCTTCATAAATTCCTCCAAACAGATCTGGAAAATGCCAAGGCTAAATTGTGATAAACAAAAGGTCATAGTGAGTCATTTGTCCAGCCTAGCTTGCATAGGGAGACAGAAAGGAAGTTACAGGGACATCTAGCATGGGGTTGGGGTAGGAGCACTCCATAATTCAAAGAGAGGTGGCACAATAGCACAGGAGGCATTCTGAGCTCTGTATCAAGGTGTCATTAGACCATACCACAGCACCAAGACAGGAACAGGTACCAACTGGCAGCTTTGTTACTTACTACCCAGTCTTTGCCCTGTATCAGGCCTCTTTGGGAGAGCTGTAAGCTTGCAGGTCCCAAGCATGTCCCTGAGATCCTGGAATAATAAAATACTCTATATCCTAAGAAAGCGACAACAGGACCAGCCTGGACCTTTCTTCCAGAAGAGTGACAGAGCCCTATCCCTAACATCAAGTCCAAAGTCAGGAAGTAGTCTAGAAGAATAGGCAGATTAAAAAAAGGAACCCCACCATAACGAACTGTTATGGTAGCAGAGAACCTCAAGACAAAAATGCCAAAGAAAAGAATAACTCCAAAACATCTACAAGCAAAATCTCAGAGAAAAATATAACTTGGGTGATGTCAACTAAAATTCCTGGAAGAGGTAAAGCAAGAGTTTTAAAAAATATACACACGCAATGTATATACATACATATGTAAACAAACACATGTATATAAATAGAATGAGAGTACTTGAGAAAAAATTAGAAAAAAAACATGAAAGTTATGAAAGAAAAAACTGGAAAGAGACATAATGGCTTGGCTCAAAAGGTATGAAATATTGCTCAAGCAACATGCTCTCTCAAAAATTACAAAGGATCAAATGGAAGCTAATGATCCCATGAGGCAATAAGAAATATTAAAACAAAGTCAAAAGGCTAAAAAAACAAAAAAAAATTAAGGTAACTCATAACAAAAATAACTGACCTGGAAAATGATAAAGGGGTGTGGGTGGGAATTAAGAATCAGATTACCAAACACTGGGAACAAAAAAAAGCCTAATCATATAATTTCAAGAAATCTGCCTAGATATCCCGTAGAACTGAAGGGTAAAGTGGAAATAGAGAGAATCTACTAGTCACCTCCTAAAACAAACTCCAGAATGAAAATCTCTAGGAATGTCATAGACAAATGCAGGGTATCTAGATTAAAGAAAAAATACTGCAAAGAGCTAGAAAGGAAGAATTAAAGTATTGAGGAGACGCAGTCCGTATCACACATGAATGAGCAACTACCACAATAAAGGATCAGAGAACTTGGAATATGATATTCCATAAGGCAAAGGATATAGGCTTCCAGCCAAAAATAACTTATACAGCAAAACTCAGTACAGTATAGTCCTATGGGGAGAAAAAAATGGACTTTTAATGAAGTACCAGACTTCCAAGCACTCCCCATGAAAAGACCGGAGAGCTTCAGATAAACCATGAAATTCAAACACAGGAGTTGAGAAAAATGAAAAGATAAACATGAAAGAACAATGCTAAAGGATTAAACAATGAAAAATGTTTATATCCAAATATGGGAATGTGATACACGTGTCCCCTTTGAATCTTATCATCATAAGGGTTCAGAATAGGAGTCCAATTAGATAAGACCTGGGAATGCTTTAGCTATTTTTTATGATCTTAAGAAAAGAATGCAAGGATAGAAGAAATGGAGTGGAGAGGGCAGGAGGAAGGTTGGGGAAAATTATCTCACATAATCAAAGTTCATAAGTAGACATTAATATGAATGAGAGCAGTGCATCAGTTGCTGACACTTGGATCTCATTCTCATCTGAACTGGTGGGAAAAAAGGAAGGATACCTACACAGTCACACAGTTGTGCAAGAAATACATTTTACTCAATAGAGTAATAGGAGGTAAAAGGGTGAAGAGAGAAGAGGAAATTAGAGGGAGGATAGGTTAAGGGATGGACCAGGAGTGGGAGACCTGCAGCCCCAAGGCTACATCTGGCCTCAGGCTGCAAGTTCACCACCCCTGGATTAGTCCTAAGCAAAACAACCTCTAAGGTTCTACTCTCTCTCTTCCTCCCTCTGTCTCTCTCTGTCTCTCTCTCTGTATTCATGTTCATATACATATATGCATATAAAAATACATATAGGTATATGTATGTGTGTAAGTATATCTTTTATGAGGTGGTAAAGAATAAAAATATGAGGGAGTATTCTTAAATTGGGGTATACATGAAAAAGTTATGGAATATAAGTATAACGGAATAATATTGTGTTGAATTTTTATCAGCATAATGATCAACCAGGATATCAAAGAACTTTAGAGAAATGAAGAGTGCAGAGTGAGACAATTTTTGGGGGGAACATGACTAATTTGTTGTAGAAATTCATTTTGCTTGATAATACATGTTTGTAAAAGCATTTGTTTTTCTTGTGTTCTCAATTCAGCCTGGATGAGGTGGGAGGAGAAGGTGGATCTTAGTTGATTAAAACAACAAAATGTTTTTAAAGAAGAAGTGCTGAGAGCTTGACCTAAGCTGGGGGGAAGGGGCCAGACTTAAGAGGTGTTGTGAAAATGAAATTTAAAAGTCCTGGCAACTGTTTTAATGAGGCTGGAAGATTAGAGAGATGGAGGAGATTAAAGACACATCAATTCATGATGGAGTTGAATTGCCTTCAAAAATAGTATTTGGTAATCATTTTAGTAACTACGTGACTATCTCTTCCCTTGGAACCAATAGCACTTCTGCATTTAGGATTGTGAAGATGTGAATGGCAGTATCTGGACCTTTCCACTCTTTCATTTTCTGAGGAAAATGACAAAAGCTCAGTATTTTGAATCAGGTATCGCTAAATATTGAGCATCTCTCTGTAATGGTAATTTAGATTTGAAGATCTTCCCCACCCATTAATAGGTCATTGTGACCTGTTTACACCACAGGAAGCCTAAGTCACATGTGGTAGGAGGAGCTTACTAAGAGGGAAAGGAAAATGTATCACAGGAAATGCTGAGAGAGCAGTTAGAGCCAAGGGAGAGAATAGATGGAGGCGAGCTAGATGTGCTGTGAGTGTTTGTGGGAAGGCCACAGCAGGGGTGCAGAAGCCTAATGGCATGGCAAGGCTCTATGCTGTGATATTGTGTTTTAAGTTCCTTGCTGTTATGATAAAGTGGGCTTACTGGTTTGGGGAGCAGGTTGCTTCTTGGATGGATTTGACTTATTGATTATGAGATTTGGTCCTCTGGTGTCTGAATAAATGTTTTACTTCTTCTGCCTTCTATATGGAGTCTCTCATATTTTGCAATACAGAACTACATAGGCATATTCACAATTATTGTCGATGTTGTGTTTATTTCCTTGCTAATACACTCTCCTGACCTCTAAAGAATAGCATTCAGTATTTACTGTTTGAATTCAGCAATTGTTGATTCTTTTGGCAAGGCTTATGTCTCAACACTAAATACAGTTGGTCACTCAGAGCCTCAGGGTTGCAATAAACAATGCTTTTAATAAAACCGTCTTCAAAGACTTCCAAGGAAACAATTCACAGGAAGATAAAAGCCTGCATAGGAGGCTAAGGAGGTTCTCTGGCATAAGAAGGCCTCAGTGCATCAGAGACTCTTAAGGCTGGCCTTATATCCTCCTTGCCTAAAGGGCTTATAGTTGGATCCCAGATCAATTCACCCTGGAGCAAAGATGAAGCAAGGTGCCCCAGATAACTCATAACTTATAGGCTCATAATTGTCTTAGTTGCTGTTATAGAAATGAAGGGGTGCAGGAGTTAGTTTAAGCTTTCTAATTTCACCAGTACCCTGACTCTCAACAACCTATATGGATCATCCATGGTGTTAAGGGGATTTTCTCCATAGCTATCCTTGGCAATATTGTAATTATCAGCTGACATCTAGATATTTTGAATAAAGATGTGGGTGGCTTAATAATATACCCATTTCACAATCAGCTCCAATCCAGAAAAACAGACCCCATAAAAACACTTAGATGATTCATATGACCTAACTAAGGCAGTGGCATTGTTTCAATAATAGTGTTTATAGGTTTTTGAACCAGAAGAGAATTTAGCAATCATCTAGCTTGGATGATCCCTAATACTATCATTGTACAAATGAAGAAGGCGAGGCACAGAGAGTTTATTTGACTGCCCAAGGTCACCCTGGTCACTACTGAGTAACAGAATTGAGGTTTGAAGCACAGGTCCTCAGTGTCCAAATCCAAAGTTCATTTTTACTATACATCTTATGGTTCAAAATGTAGCTATCCTTTTGAAAAAGAGGACAGCACTTCCACTGAACCTCTAAAATGTCAGAGCTTAGAATGCAGATGGCATAATTTTATTGGGTAAAAGTATAGTATAGTGAAGGGTATAAGATATAGCATCAGGGGACATGAGCTTAAATATCTGTTCTGCCACTTTTAAAAAATAAATTTTAATGACATTATATGTGTCTACATATATAAATATGTTTGTTATATATGTGTATATATGTAGATATACATGTGTGTATATACATACACACACGTAATCTCTCCTTGCCTCAGTTTCCTCAACTGTTAAAATAGGGATGATAATAATAGCATCAAACTCCCAGGGTTTTCACAAGGATAAAAAGAAATGACACTTGTAAAGCACTAACCACAGTACCTAGCATGTAATGGACACTATACAAATGTTAGCAATAATAATAATTATTATTATTATGATTATTAAATAAATTAGATTTGTAATATTATATCCCAGAATTTTACAATAAAAATGTTCTGAGCAAGTGACAATTAAGAATAAAAGTAAAATAAATATTCAAGTTTATCCTGTTTACAAGAAATAAGAATTTAAAAACAAAATAATATTTAAGCTCTCCAAAAATAGAATTTAAAAAAAATCCCAGATGAGCCTTTGTTTTATGTTGATGATCCTCAAATCTACCTACTATGTTCGATCCTCTTTGCTAACCTCTAATCTCACATTTCCAACTACTTTTCAGACATCTTAAATTGAATGTCCAATAGATATCTTAAACTCAACACATCAAAAACTGAAACTATCTTTCCCCCTAAACCTTCTCCACTTCCAAACATCCCATTTGCTGTCAAGGGTACCACCATCCTTCTAGTCCTTAGGGCTTTCAATCTAGTTGTCACCTCTACTCCTCACTATCTCAAATCTGTTGCCTATGTCCATCAATTTCACTTTTGCAACATCTCTCCAACAGTCCCCCTTCTTTTCTCTGACACTGCCACTTTGCTACTAAAGGATGTTATCACCTCAAGCTTGGACTATTGTGATATCCTGCTGGCAGACTGGCCTGCCCCAGGTCTCTTCCCAGTCTAATTCTCTATTCAGCCACCAAAGTAGATTTCCTAAAATGCCAATCCAACCACATTACCGCCTTACTCAATAAAGTCGAGTGGCTCCCTATTACCTTCAGGATCAAATATGAAATCCTGTTTGGAATTCAAAACCCTTTATAACCTAATTTCTCTCATTCCCACCCCATAGCCCAGACCTTTCCAGTCTTCTTACACCTTATTTCCTGATTATCTCATCTGATGATACTGGCCTCCTTCCTGTTCCACCAAATAGACATTTGATCTTTTGACTCTGGGCATTTTCTCTGGATGTTCTCCATGGATCTCTCTCCCTCTTCATTTGTACCTACTAACTTCCTTTGAATTCCATCTAAAGCCCCACTTATTGGAAGCTTTTCCCAACCCCTCTAAATTCCAGTGCCTTCCCTCTCTTATTCCCCATTTATCATATATGTGTGTGTATATAATGAAACGAACTTTCTCTCTCTCTCTGTATATATGTATGTATGTGCACATACACCCAAACACACATGTACACAGAGAATTAAACATAATAAACATTCTAAAATAATTGGTGAATTGAATGGAAAGTAATTGAAATTAATTAAATGGAAAATAAAGGAACAATTCATTGAAAAAAAGGAATATGCACACACACGTATATATGTATGTATATACACAGTTTTTGTTGTTGTTCGGTTATTTAAGTCATGTGCTATTCTTTCTGACCTCATTTGCATTTGTCTTGCAAAGATACTAGAGTGATTTGCAATTTCTTTCTCCAGAGCCAAGTGACTTGCCCCGGGTCACACAGCCAGCAAGTATCTGAGGTGGGATTTGAACTCAGATCTTTCTGACTCTATGCTCAGCCCTCTATGCACTGAGCCATCTAGTGGCCATATACATATACACACATACATATGTGTACATGCATATGCACACATAATATTTTATTGCATTCCATTATATATTATACTATATCATATCACATATTACATATTAATAGCTGGGTAGTGCTGTGGGTAGAGTGCTGGATTTTGAGTTTGGAAGACATGAGTTCAAATTCTTCCTGATATTTACAAGCTATCTGTGTGACACTGGGTAAGTCACTTAACTATTCCCAGTTTTCTCATCTGTAAAATGAGGAAAACAACAGCTACTCTCTCAATTTACTCATCTATGAAGAAGACAAGCAGAGTCCTACCATGAGGATAAAAAACTTAATACATTTAAAGTGCTTTGCAAACCTTAAAATGTTATATGAATTCTTGCTATTATTATTATCAGGTAAATGCTGAGTAAAAACCATAAACATGAAGTAGTTTAGGGAGGAACATCACTTATGTTTGTGAGGATCAGGAAAGAAGAATTCATGTAGTACTTGAGCTGAATCTTGGAGGAAATGCGGGACTGTGAGTAGTGGAAATGAGGAGGAAGGACATACTAGGTGTGGGAGGTGACCAGTGCAAAACCACGAAGATGGAAAGAGCCTGACATATAGTCAGAACATGTAGAGTCTGACATATAGTCAGAACCATCCAAAAGGCCAATGTATCTAGAGTAGAAGGAAGGAAAGGAGGAGCATACAACAAAGTTGGAAAAGAAGGTTAAGGTCAGGTTGTGAAGTGCTTTAAAAACCAAACAGAAAAAGTTTATATTTTATTTTAGAGGCAATAGGAAGTCACTGGAGTTTGCGGAGTAAATGAGTTACATAGAAAGTTGGGCAGAAACATGGATATTCAAATATCCACATGGATCTGCTATTTCACTGATACAGTTATTCCCTCTAACAATTTAAATTCAGACTCATCCATGCCTTCCCATGGACTCCTGTCCATGTCAATCCATAAGTTTACCCCAAGGGGTCCACCCAATTATCTGGTAGTAGCCGTCCTCACTTTCTCTTGACAATACAAAGGCACTAGTGGAGCATAAAAGCTGTCCATCATTTACCTCTCATTCTTGTTTTCTGATTGTCCCATCTCCTTTCAAATCATGTATTTCCTGGATTACATCCTTTACTTTTGCTCTTCATAGTTCTTTATTTGTTCTATATGGCAGACTGTTCATATCCACCATGCATTAAATGGTACTCATTTTATTTTCTCAAAGACCATACCGGCCCATGACTAACAGCCATGCAATAAGACCAGTAGAATATTGTCATTAAAATGTTGAGACTTTGTTTCAGTAAACAAATGACTCAGTCAGTTTTCAAAATGTTACCTGAAACCTACTTAGTCCAGTAAAAACTGCCAAAGTTTGTGCTCCCTCCATCAGCCCTCCAATTTGTCCACCTCTTCCACAGCTTCTTCACCAGTCACCTTACAAGAGATCATGTCTTAGGGCATAGAAAAATTTTAGCCCTGAGTTCCTGCTCACCTGCTTGGCATCCGCCATTTCTATACCACTATTTTAAGAGAGAGCAAGAATGCTACATTTTCTTTCTTACTATTTCATCACCCTCCCCTCAATCTTCTTACCCCAAAGCCTGGTCACCTTTAGAGTGCCACTCTTCACCTCACCCCCTCAACCCTGGCCTAGAAGCCTGGATCTTGATAAATAAACTCTGTCATTGTTCATGAATGACATATGTCTATTTAATCCCCTATGTTACTATTCACTGTCCCTGTAATATTCTGTACTAAAGTTCCTTTACCTGCCTATTGCTCCCCATGTATATTGTTTCCCCCCATTACAATATAAGCTGTCTGAAATCAAGGACTATTCTTGCTTTTGTTTTGATATCCACGGTGCTTAGCACAGTGCATATAGTAAGCACTTACTATTTTTTTCATTCATTCACTCATTCATTAATTGACATACCTTTTAAGAATCCAGGATCACTTCTATGATATGAGTAGGCACCAAGAATAAGATTTAGTGGAGGCAGCTGAAACTAAGGTGAAATTTAATAAGGATTAATATATATGTAATACTTTCAAATCACCCTTTCCCCCACTGCCTAAAGTCCAGGTGTGTTACACTTTACTCCTCCACCATGGTTGTCCAGTATCCTTAAGGGAGTTTGGGGTCATCTAGCCTGTGCCACTGAACATTCTAGATCGTCCTTCAATAAGCGGGGGTACATCCAGAAGGTTACAACCAGTATGATGAGAGGACTTGAAATTATGATGCCCGACGAGATTTATTTAAATGTCTGGAGAGTTATATAGAGGAGGAGAAAATATAGAGATTTGGAGAAAATGGGGACAGCCTTCAAATTTTTGTAGACTTGCCAGGTTGCTGAGCTCTTAGATTCGTTATGCTTGGCATAAGATACTGACCTAAGACTAATGGGAGGAAGGATAGGACAAGGGATTTTATTGTCTGAAGCAGGTTTTGATTCATTATATAGGGGGGAAGATTCCCAACCTTTAGAGCTATCTTAAAAGCAAAATAAGTTCCCTCAAACAAGTGAGTTTATATTTTATCCTAGAAGCAATAGGGGATTCAGAGGGAGAGTGAGGTACTTATACCCGTGTTTAAGAAAATTGGCAGCTCTGTAGTGGATGGATTTCAGTTGGGATAGTCCATTGTATTAACGAGAACTAATGAGAGCCTTAACTAAGAGATGCGGCTATATGTAACAAGAATGCTACTAGCAGCTGCTGTGGTTGTGTAAGGCCAGTAACACCAGCACCAGATTGTTAGCCACTTAAAATTGCTTTCCTTAGAAAAGCAGATCAAAACAATCTGTTTTGGCAGCTCTCGTTGCTGGTCTTTTTGGGTCTTATACCTCAGCAGCAGCTGCCAGCAGCATTGTTGTTACACCATAGCAAGTGAAAAAATTGGCAACTGGTTTTATATGTTGGATGAGGGAGAGAAAAAAAGATTGGGATTGTGGCAACAAACCTGGGATACAGGAAGAACATGGGTGCCCACTACAGAAATAAGGATGTTAAGCAGGGAAGTTGGCCTGGGGAAAAAGATGAATGCTGTTTTGCATATAGTATGTTAGAGATGTCTCCAGAACTTCTACTTTGCAATGTCCATTACACAGCTGGTGACAGGAAAAGAGGCTAAGATCTAGCCAGCTCTAGTACTATGCCTCTGAAATATTTGTCTTATAATTAACAATATTTTTGTCTTAAAACTCTTGCTTTGCCATTCCTTCAATCCTGAAACTGATTGAAAAAAAAGTCTCTCCTCTAAAGCTGTTGCTTCCCTTGCCGTTGTTTTGAGTATTGGTCAGACTTTCACTCATTTTTCTCAACTCGTTGCTAATGGTAGGCAAGTGAGAATATTATTTATTCCCCTTTGCCACTTTCAAACTCCTCCTTCATCACCATCCCGTCCATATGTGCTTCAATCCAGCTCCACTGACCTACTTTCTATTCTTTGCAAATGATACCATCTCTCATTTCTGGGCTTTTGCACTAGCTGGCTCCAGTGCCTAAAATATTCTTCATCCTTACCTGCAGTTCTTGGTTTTTCTGGATCCCTTCAAGTCTTAACTCAAACACTGCTTTCTTTAGGAAGCAATTCTCATTTCTACTAACTTCTAGTGCCTTCCCTCTAAAATTACTTCAGATCTAATCTCTCTCTCTCTCTCTCTCTCTCTCTCTCTCTCTCTCTCTCTCTCTCTTTCTCTCTCTCCCTCCCTCTCCCTCTCTCCCTCTCTTTTTCTCTTTCTCTTTGTCCGTCTGTCTACCCATCTATCCACCCATCCCTCTATCTATCCATCTATCTACCTGCCTATGTACCTAGTTAATTACACACTTTCTCGCCTTTATATTGTGCTCTCCTCTAGGCCTGTGACCGTTTTCGCCTTTCTCTGTATCCTATCCCTTGGTACAGAACCTGCCTTATGAGTGCTTAATAAATACTCTTTGATTGATTGACTTTAAATTTAAGTAGGAGCAGAGGAGGCAAATTTGAGAATGACCCGAGGTTGTGGTTTGTCAAGGAATAAGCAACAATAGAGTGATTGAGCAAGGGAATTGAGAGCAGAGGACAGTGTGGCATTGAAGTGGTTGTCTACAGTTTCAATATTAGAAAGCAAAGAAATTGAAGTCAAAGCAGAGATAACGGCCTGAGAAAGTATTGAAGCATAGTGGGATGGGAGGATGTGATGAGGTTAAAGAATAGTTTTAGGAGAGGTAGTGTATAGAGAATGGTAGAATGATATGAAGTTGTGGGCATAGTATCTTTTTTTATTGGAAGTGGATCATATAGATTTTGTTGAGGTCCAGGGGTATGATCATCCCTGTAGGTGACTAAGGTCAAATAGAGGGGTAGATCCTGAGATCTGAGGAGATCTTGCAACTGAAATATTAGTTCGCTTGAAGTAGCATTCTTTTGCAGGTTGAAGCTGACTCCTTGAGAAAGCAATGAAAGTAGTAACACGAGTCAGTAAATAAGATCCAGCATGAACTATACCGGGTGAAAAAAAATTAGTAGAGTGAATTTCAGAGAGGTTTCTTAGAGTTGGTGGCAAAGAAAATGCCTAGAATACAGACCAAGAAGTAGTCCGATTCCCCCTTCAGAACCGGACTAATGTTGTATTAAAGAAGGTGAAGTTAGAACTGGAGAGACTGGTAAGAAATGTAGTGTCAGCTAGGGGAAGTCCTATCTATATAAAGTAGATAGGAGTATGAAAGGAAAAAGTCTGAAAATAAGAAAAATTTTATTCCTTATGGAATGGGAATCCTATAGGGTATTGCAGAAGAGGTAAGCAGAGTTGAAATGTGATGTAGAAGGGAAACAGGAGAGGAGGATAAGGCTGAAAGAAGACATATAACAAATCCATAGCAGAAACTAGACTAGAACTCCAGTGTCCTATTCCCTAAAACACTATTCCATTCTTCAAGGCCAAGCAGCAATCTGTTAGTGATCTTTCAGAACAGTTAATAAATACAGATTGTGAGATGGTTGTTTTTAATTGGCTAGGGGATCCTGTGATATAATTATTTGAGATGTAGGTAATTTCAATTTGTTTGAAAGGTGGCAACCACAAGAAAGGCCAGAACCATAACACTGATTAACAGAAGTGAAAATATGCCAAGGATTGAGACTGAGACTGAGGACAAATGTTACCTGGAGGAGCCAGTCAATAAAAATACCCTTTGCAACGTTTCTGACTGATTTATGAAAACTTTGTGAGAGAGCAATTGTTGTAATAATATCGGTTTAAGCAATTTCCTGCTACGAAAATAACACTCAGCCAAGTGGAAAAAAATTCCATTAATCTCATGTACGGACTTTTTTGTGCGTCCTTTTAAAGGTAAAATAGGTTTGGCCCATTAAGTTAAAAAAAAGTATTACTTTTATTTTCACCAGAAACATTTAAAGGAAATAATACAGAACTTACATGTTTTTTGCTTCTCACCCATATCTAGTACTTGGGAAGAGAGAGAAAGCCTTTTATATTTTCGGTCATGTATAAGACCCTAAAATTATTCCTGTGATCAGAATCCCATAGAACACACCCCATCCCAAGATGATCTCCCCCAAGTTATAGATTTGGTAAAAAGAATCGTTTTTCCTCATGGAAATAAATGTTGATTTGCTTAAAGATAAAAAAAAATCTTTGGGAAGTTCTCCACCACCACCACTACCACTCTTTCCTTTTTAGTTGTTGCTAATGCTTTGAAATAATATCTAAAACAAATAATTTTTGAAAAAAACATTAATTGATATTTTATATAGTTTTATATGAATTTTCCCATTGCATCTTCACAGAAAAATCTCATGGGTAGATTTTAAAGGTACTATTATCATTGTTTTAAATATAAAGAGACTGATGTTGCTGTAAGTTGCTCAAGGCAATATAGCCAATAAATTACAGATCTTAGGTTCCAGCCCAGCTCTTATGGCTTCAAATGTAGTGGACTTCTCACTTTGTAACAGCTGCCTCCCATGTATAAGAAAAACAACAACAATAATCTAATTCCCAGGCATTGTTTCCTTCCATTCCTATGAAATTTTATTTATGCTTATAGCAGCTTCATTTCTGGATACTCCTTCTGCTCCTCTTTCTGCCACCATCCACTCCCTGTAATCATTTCCTTATAACGAGAGTACATATTTTTCAAGTTACACAAAACCAACCATCCCATCAGCTGCATTTGAAAGCATATGCAAAATTTCACACCCTCATTTCCTGTCTTTCCAATGAAAGGAAGGTTATGCATTTTCTCACCACTTCTCTGAAGAAAGTTGTTTTATATTTGTGTGTGTGTGTATATATACATATATATATAACACAAATATGTATATTTGTGTATATATATATAACACATATATATGTATATATAACATATGTATTACAATATTTGACTTTTTTATTCTTATTTCAATTTATGCCATCATCTCTATATTTATAACATTACACATACATATGTACATGTATACATATATATATATTCAAACTCTATATCTGTCTATATTTCATAATGTATAATACTGGATTTTTTCCTGGTTCTTCTTATTTCAAAATGGATTTATCTTCCCATTTTTTTTCTGAAGTATTCATTGTTGCATCATGTGCCATTCCTTGTTTAGCTCTTCTCTCAATGGATGGGCACCCATTTTGTTTCCTGTTCCTTACTAACACAAAAATGCTACTGTAGATATTGTTTTGGAGTGTGTGTGTGTATATATATATATATACATATATGTAATATATACATATATACACACATACATGTTTACATATACATATATACAGGTATACACATATATAAATTTGCACACATATATGTATCACCATTTTGCTTTGTCTTTAGTCTCTTTGCCTATATACATTGAAATGGAATACTACAATTAAAGTTATGTTTACATTTTAATCACATTTTAAAGCATAAGGCTAGATTGCTTTCCAGACCAAAGCCCTGTCAATGTTATATTAATATCCTTGAATTTCCTCAGCCATTTCATCATTGACTGTTGACATATTTTGTCTTCTTTTTTCTTTTCCAAATTTATTGGGACTCAGAATTATTTTAGTTTGCCTTTCTTTTCCAATAAATAATTTAGGGATGTCTTTAATATAGTTGTTAATTGTTTCTAATTTTTTTTTTGAGAATTACTTGTGCAAAAAATATTTATAGCAGCTCTTTTTTGTGGTGACAAAGACTTGGACATTGAGGGGATGCCCCCCAATTGCAGAATAGCTGAACAAGTTGTGGTATGTAAATGTAATGGAATATTATGGTGCTGTAAGAAATGATAGGCAGGCAGATTTCAGAAAAAACCTGGAAAGACTTACGTGAACTGATGCTGAGTGAAGTGAAGAGAACCAGGAGAACATTGTACACATAAGAGCAGCATTGTGTGATGATCAACTATGCTAGACTTAGCTCTTCTCAGGAATAATGATCCAAAACAATTCCAAAAGGCTCATGATGGAAAATGCTATACATATCCAGGGAAAGAACTATGGAGACTGAATGCAGATCAAAGCATACTATTTTCACTTTTTCTTATTTTTCTTTCTCATGTTTTTTCCCTTTTGTTCTGATTCTTCTTTTACAACATGACTAATGTGGATATTTATTTAATATGATTGCACCTATACCAGATGTCTTGCTATCTTGGGGAGGGGGAAATGAAGGGAGGGAGGAGGTATCTGAAAATCAAATTTTCCATTCACCTCTGATCTTTTCTTTGAGATAGCTTGAAAGTCCTCTATTTTCTTGAAAATCCATATTTTACCTTGGAGCATGATACACAGTTTTGCTGTGTAGGTGATTCTTGGTTTTAATCCTAGCTCCTTTGACCTCCAGAATATCATATTCCAAGTCCTTCAGTCCTTTAGTGTAGAAGCTGCTAGAGCTCATGTTGTCTTGACTGTGTTTCCACAATACTTAAATTGTTTCTTTCTGGCTGCTTGCAGTGTTTTCTCCTTGACCTGGAAACCCTGGAATTTGGTGACAATATTCCTAGCAATTTTCTTTCTGGGATCCGTTTCAAGAGGCAATCAGTGGATTCTTTCAATTTCTATTTTACCCTCTGGCTCCAGAATATCAGGGCAGTTTTCCTTGATAATTGCTTTTTTTATTTATTTTTTAAATTTATTTATTTAATTTATTTAATATGTTTAGTTTTCAGCATTGATTTTCACAAGAGTTTGAATTACGAATTTTCTCCCCATTTCTACCTTCCCCCCACTCCAAGATGGCATATATTCTGGTTGCCACTTTCCCCAGTCAGCCCTCCCTTCTGTCACCCCACTTCCCTCCCATCCCCTTTTCCCTTACTTTCTTGTAGGGCAAGATAAATTTCTATGCCCCATTGCCTGTATATCTTATTTCCTATTTGCATGCAAAAACTTTTTTTTCTGAACATCTGTTTTTAAAACTTTAGTTCCAAATTCTCTACTCCCTTCCCTCCCCACCCACCCTCCCTAATAAGTCAAGCAATTCAACATAGGCCACATACGTATCATTATGTAAAACCCTTCCACAAAACTCGTGTTCTGAAAGACTATATTTTGCTCCTTCCTAACCTATCCCCTTTTATTGAATTTTCTCCCTTGACCCTGTCCCTTTTCGAACATGTTTGCTTTTGATTACTTCTTCCCCCAATCTGCCCTCCCTTCTATCATCCCCCCTTATCCCCTTACCCCCAATTTTCCTGTGGGGTAAGATACCCAATTGAGTGTATATATTATTACCGCCTCAAGTCAAATGTGATGAGAGCAAGATTCACTAATTCTCCCTCACCTGCCCCCTCTTCTAATCCAACAGAACTGCTTTTTCTTGCCACTTTTATGTGAGATAATTTACCTCATTCTATCTCTCCCTTTCTGCCTCTCTCAATATATTCCTTTCTCATCCCTTAATTTGATTTTGTTTTTTAGATATCATTCCTTCATATTCAACTCACCCTGTGCCTTCTGTCTATATATATGTATATTTACTTCAATTACCATAATACTGAGAAAGGTCTCATGAATTATACACATCATTTTCCATGTAAGAATGTAAACAAAACAGTTCAACTTTGGTAAGTCCCTTATGATTTCTCTTTCTTGTTTACCTTTTCATGCTTCTCTTGATTCTTGTGTTTGAAAGTCAAATTTCTATTCAGTTCTTGTCTTTTCATTGAAAAAGCTTGAAAGTCCTCTATTTTATTGAAAATCCATATTTTGCCTTGGAACATTATACTCAGCTTTGCTGTGTAGGTGATTCTTGGTTTTAATCATAGCTCCTTTGACATCCAGAATATGATATTCAATCCCTTCAATCTCTTCAGTTCCTTAATGTAGAAGCTGCTAGATCTTGTGGTATCCTGATTGTGTTTCCAATATACTCTCATTGTTTCTTTCTGGATGCTTGCAGTATTTTCTCCTTGACCTGGGAACTCTGGAATTTGGCAAAAATATTCTTAGTTTTCTTTTTGGGATCTGTTTTCAAGAGGCCATCAATGGATTCTTTCAATTTCTATTTTAACCTCTGGTTCTAGAATTTCAGAGCAGTTTCTCTTGATAATTTCTTAAAATATGAAGTCTAGGCTCTTTTTTGATCGTGGCTTTCAGGTAGTCTAATAATTTTTAAATTATCTCTCCTGGATCTATTCTCCAGGTCAGTGGTTTTCCCCATGAGATATTTCACATTGTCTTCCATTTTTTCATTCCTTTGGTTCTGTTTTATAATATCTTGATTTCCCACAAAGTCACTAGCTTCCACTTGCTCCCATCTAATTTTTAAGGTAGTATTTTCTTCAGTGGTCTTTTGGACCTCCTTTTTGATTTGTCTAATTCTGCCTTTCAAGGCATTCTTCTCCTCATTGGTTTTTTGCAACTCTTTTGAAATTTGGGTTAGTCTATTTCTTAAGGTGTTATTTTCTTCAGTATTTTTTGGATCTCCTTTATCATGGCATTGACTTGTTTTTCATGGTTTTCTTGCATTACTCTCATTTCTCTTCCCCAATTTTCCTCTACTTCTCTTACTCGCTTTTCAAAATCCCTTTTGAGCTCTTCCATGGCCTGAGACCAATTCATATTTTTCTTGGAGGCTTTTGATGTGGGCTCTTTGACTATGCTGATTTCTTCTGGCTGTAGGTTTCGATCTTCTTCGTCATCAAAAAAAAAGATTCTATGGTCTGAGTCTAAGTCTGCATCTTTTTCACTGCCTGACCATGTTCCCAGTCAACTACTTGACCTTTGGTGGTTTTGTGTCAGGGTTTGACTGCTTGTAGAGTAGAGAATGCTTTGTTCCAGGCTTTAGGGGCTGCACTGCTGTTTTCAGAACTACTTCTACTCCACTGTCACTGCAAGTTCTGCCACATCAGCGGTCCTCCTTCCCCAAGAACCACCAAACAGGATTGTGACCCAGATCCAAGCAGGGCAAAGCAAGCCCTGTACACCTGCTGTGGTCTGCCACTTGATTCCTCCCACCAGTGACTGAGCCAGTGACTCAGGAAGCAGCTGATGCTGGAGTTCTGGAAGCAGCCACAGGAGCTTCCTGTTGCTGCTGCTGCTGATGCCACCCTGCCACCCTCAGGGCTGGAACTGGACCACTCTCTAAACCAATCCATTAGTTTTCCCACTAACCTGCTCTGTGGTCTTTGGCGTTTGTGTGTTGAAAAGTCTGGTAGCTGCCACAGCTCAATGATTCATGGCCCTTAGGCTAGCTCTGCCCAACTCCCAGTCTGGTCTGTCCTGGCACAGCCCATAGTGGGTTGTGCTTCACTCCCAGCACCATGCAATAGACCCTTCCCAGTGACCATCCAGGCTCTCCTGGGCTGGAGACCTGCTTCCCTCTGCTATTTCATGGGTTCTGCAACTCTAGAATTAGTTCAGAGCCATTTTTAACAGGTGTTTGGAGGTGTTTGGGGGAGAGCTTAACCAAGTCCCTGCTTTCTAGCAGCCATCTTGGCTCCGCCTCCCTCACCCCTCTTTTATGTCAGATAATTTACCCCATTACACTTCTCCCTTTCCCCTTCTCCCAGTTCATTTCTCTTTCTCCCACATTGATGTTATATTTTCGATGGTCATTCCATCATATTCAAGAATGAAGGACAAACAACAGCAACAATGACAGCAACAACAATTTTCTGGCATCTTTTTTCCCTAAGAAGTTTTCATTTAGGGGCAGCAGTGAGTAAAGCACCAGCCCTGGAGTCAGGACGACCTGAGTTCAAATCCGGCCTCAGACACTTGACACATGTACTAGCTGTGTGACGTTGGGCAAGTCACTTAACCCCAATTACCCTGCCAAAAAGCAAAAAAAAAGTTTTCATTTATGTTGTTCTAATTATTTTAGTCTTATTATAGTCTTTTTAGTCTTATTATATGTTCTAGTATTCAATTCATTGGCTGTATCTGGACTTTTCCTTTTTAGTATTTATATATCACTCATGAGACCCACAGCTTCTGGAGTACTAAATTTGAGGTCCTTTTTGAATTCTGTGTCCTTGGTATTGAATTTATGCATTTCCTTATCCTCTGTTCCCTTTGAGTTATTCATTCATCCATTCCTTTGATGTTTTGTTGTCTTTTGTTTTCTTGGGGCTATTTACACATTCTAATAGGTGTCAGCCTATGCCTGAAGTAATGTCATGTTGTCACTGTGTTCTGAGCCTGTTCCTCCTTCCTTGCCTTGCCATCTTTATCATCATCAGTCACTAGCACTAAGACCATATTATCCTATCTCTGGATTTTCATGCCTCCTAGCATACTAGGGATTCACTAACTTTAAACGACCCATGCATGCCCTCTCCTGGGGTGGAGTACATTCCTGGGAAGCTTGACAATTATTCAGAGAAGGTGAATGTGTTTGTTTCTCCCAAATAAAATCCATTATAAAACATCTCTCTCTTACCACAAATATGTAGCAGTAAAAGTAGTAGCAGTATTTATATAAAGCTTTAACTGTTGACAAATATTCTACTTATTTTATCTTATTTGAGCATCATAATATCTCTGAGAAATAGGATACTATCATTATTCCCATTATACAGATGAAAAAAATCAAAGCTAAGAAATCTAATGACCACTTAGCTAGTGGTCTAGACACAGGTCCTATTCACTGCATAACTCATGGGAATGTTCTTTAGTGGCAGCCTTTCTTTTTTCCTCCTTAGATGAGACTTGCCTTTTAGTTACCCCAATTCAAATTCTCACCTCTATTGTTTTTACCCTACTTTTTCACTCTTACTGAGAGAATAAAGATATTATCCCTTTAATGATAACCCTCTGATCCAGGTAGGAGCACATTTCAAATTCTCTTCAGTCTCTTATTCACTCTCCCCTCCATTTTTTCTTGGGTATCTTCCCATTAAATTGCCCACTCCTTCCTCCAACTGTATTTATTCCCATATATAAATATTTCTAATTTATTCAAAAACTTCTGTTCTTTTGATTTCTTTGAATCTTTTGCCTCTTATATCCTTTGGCAATCCAAATTATTTTCTTTGCTTAACTTCGTAATGTCTTTTTAAAAAAATAAAGAAAAAAGATTTTTTTCCTTGTAGATCATGCTAATGCATGCTAGTGTCTTTTTCATGGAGCCTGAAAAACTTTTTTTATTTTTTTTTAATTTAGACCAACAGTAAAACTTAAATATAGAATAAGAAAGAAAAAGAAGCATTACAAATTTATATATTAAACTTATATATAAAAGTAAAAAAATGTCATGTGTACAGCAGAACATAGGAGAGGATTCAGAATATATAGCAATAACATTGTTTCAAGAAAGTCTATATATTAAATACTGTTCATTATGTCAAAAACTGTCCATCTTTTCTTTTCTTCCTTGTAGGATTTCTCTTGTTCTCTGCTGTACACTTTTTACTTTGTCCTTTTTCCCCTTTCCTCCTTCCTATCTATCACCCACGGGTACAATTGAACATGGATATATTTATATATAGGTATTGATATATACATACACATGTATACATACATAATACATATATTAACATGTACTTTCCCTAAGATATTCTACTCCTAATATTGTTTTTGTGTTCCTGCATATCTTTTTCCTATTTCTCCTAATTCCTCTACTTTACTTCACCTGATAACTTGCCCTCCTATTACTTAACCTACCCCTACTCCAGCAATTCTCTCCCTTATCCTCCCATTCCCTTAAATCTAAACACATCTCTATACCCCCCTTTAACCTATTCCCTCACCCTCCCCTCCAAAGATCCCTCCTTAGAATTTTATTTTTTTTAATTTAGAAGACATATACTATTCTAAATGTACATGTAATTTCCCCTCTTAAACCCATTCCCAATGAAAGTAGGTTTCTAGAACCAACAGCCTCCTCCATCTAATTCCTCTGTATTTGTTCTTCCTCTTGCACCTCATTTGTATAATTACTCTTTTAGCTGTTTATGAATGGTTTTATTTTTGAGGTCATATCATAATCAGGTTTACCCCAATCTTTCTCCTAAGCTACCTAATGACTAATAACACCCTTAGACATAGGTTTTACATTTTCCACACATAAACAGTAAACATGTAGTCCTTATGTAGTCCCTTGTAATTAGTCTTTGGTATGTACCTTATATTTCTCTTGGCTCTTGTATGAAAATCTTCTGTTGAATTCAGGGTTTTGTTTTGTTTTTGTTTTTGTTTTCTTAACAGGCCTGAAAGTCTGATGTTTGATCAAATGTCCATTTTTTTTTTCTTTCAGAATTATGCTTAGCTTTGCTAGGTATGATATTTTCAGCCAGAACCCCAGTTCTGCTCTTTGATATACAAGACCTGGGGTCTTTTAGTGTCACCAATGCTAGGTCTTACATGATTCTAATTGTAGTGCAATCATATATAACATTTTTTTCTCATTGCCCATAATATTTTATCCTTCATCTAGGGGTTTCTGAATTTGACTATAATATTCCTGTGAGTTTTCCTTGTAGGATGTCTTTCAGGTGGTGATTGGTGGATTTTTCCTATTTCTACTTTCCCCTCTTGATCTAATGCTTCAAGACAATTTTCTTTAATTATTTATTGTATTATTGAAACAAGATTCTTTTTTTTTATAAAAACTTTCAGGTAGTCCATTATTCTTATGTTTCTCTTCTTGATCTATTCTTTAGATCTATTGTTTTTCTCATGAGATGTTTCACATGGTCTTCTATTTCTTCATTATATAAATATATATATGTATATATATATACATACATACATATATATGTATGTATTTCCTCATCTCTTATAACTTTGCTGGCTTCTCCTGACCGATTCTAATTCTCAAGGAGTAATTTTCTTCCTTAGCATCTTAACATTCTGGATCTCCTTTTCTAATTGGTTGGCTCTCTTGTCATAATCTTCTTGTGTTTCTTGTATTATTCTTACTTTTCTTTTTAAGTTTTCCTCAATCTCTCTCATTTGATTTTTAATGTCTTTCTAAAGTTCTTCAATGAATTCTTTTGGGCACATGACCATTTGATATAACTCTTTGGGACAGAAGTGGGTTTCTTCACTTCAGTATCCTCCTCTGAAAACTAACTCCAGTTTTTTCTATTCCCATAGTAGCTCTCTATGGTTGTATTCTTTCTCCTTTGCTTGTGCATTTTTGGTAATAATTTAGTTTTTATAATCACCTCTAGTCCTGGGGTATGGGAAATGGTGCCTCTGGTCTCTGATCCTCTTCATTTCTCCCCTCTGACCTTGAACTCAAGCCAAGACCTCCAGCCTCCTGTAAGTGCCCACAACCAGTGGCTTCCCTGCTCCCACACTCATCTGGAGCATGCTGATTCCTTCTCACCCCCACTGAGGTTCTACAGCACAGCTGGGTCTGGCATTCCTTGTCAGCAGAGGTTCCCTAGATTTTCCCCAGGTCAGATGCCCAACTCCCCTCACTTTCTCAGGAGTAAAAGTTCCTACAGTGGCCCAAGGGAGCCTCCCAACCCAGCTAACCCCAGCGCTTGCTTGTTAAAGTGGACCCTAGCCTGGAGGTGTTTACTCTTCACTCGAGGAAATCTAGTCTTGGGATTTTTCTTCAGGTCTTCTCTGATTATCCCAAGAGGACCCCTGTTCTGCCCCTACTTTTATTTGTTTTCAAGGCTCTATGTTCACCCAGAGGCACTGTTTTATCTCTTCTGTGGAGGAAAATCTTCAGAGCTTGAAATTTGCTGACATACTCTGCCATGTTCTCAGAATCCCCTACATGCTAGTATCTTGAACTTTCCACCTTCTTCTGGGCTCAGTGTGATCCCTGAGAATAAGCTGCTAGATGCCAGGGTTGGGCATCTTCCATTTGCCCCAATGCAACATTTCCATCTGTGTTAGTACGAGGAATCTTCCACCTCCTGCTGCCAAACCAATTTCTCAACAGGAACCTCCAGTGCAAAGAAAAACAATCCTCCCTTTGATCTTAGGACTTTTATCTCTTGATATTCCTGTCCTTCGATGGAAAAGGAAGAGGAATTTCAGTGTGGAATGGAATTTCTTTCTCCTTTTGTGCATATTTGATTTTCATTTCCAGCTGTGCCCCTTCCCTGGCTAATCTTCAACCTTTGGAGGGAGAAGTAGTTGTGAAATGGGGCCTCCGATCCAACCATCCAACCATCTTCCTTCCATTGATATTGCACTTGCCTCTAGCCCAATCCCCAACCTCAACTGGGGATAGGAGTGGTGCCCTCCACTCAAGGGTAAACATTCTCATACTTGGTCACACCCTTCACATCCTGATTGCTCTGAGCTCCTGTAGATCATCATCTTAATCCAATTTGCCACATCTCCACCACCTGATTCCTCATTCCCATCCTCCTCAGCCTTCTCAATCCAAAGTTTAAACATAACTTCCCAAGCCCTACTGTGCCCTCTGGATTGCCTGTTCCATAGACAACAAACTTCCCTTAATCTTAAATCTTTTTGTCTCCTACTTCTTCCATCTACTAGTTTTAATGAAAACCTGGCTTCACCCACCCCCTTGATGACACAGCCTCCCTGGCCACTCTTTTTAGTACTGGCTGTACCTTAAGTCTTTCTCCTTAGCTCACTTGTCAAGGTGAGGGAATTGGAATAGCCCTTGCTCTGTAATGCCACTTCCAGGTTTTCCTAACTCTATCATTCAGTAACCTCTTTTGTTTTCAGATTCATGCTCTTCATATTACATCCCAATCAAAATCCTGGTAGCTATTGTCTATAGACTCTTAGGTCACTTCCCTTCCATTCTTGATGAGTTTAGCATGTGACTCACAGTTTTTTTTTTCTATTCTCTTTACAAACCATTCCAAGCTTTCTTAATCATCCTCACTGTGGAGTCTACAATTCTAATCACTGGATTGATGGAATAGGGGAGTGACATGGTCAGATTTGTCCTTTAAGAAGATCATTTCAATAACTCACTAGAGGACAGTTTAGAGCAGGGAAAGACTTGAGTCATAGAGACAGCCAAAAGGCTACTTCAATTGTTAAGTTAGAGAGCGATTAGGACCTTCACCAGAGTGGTAGTAGTTTCAAAAAAGAGAAGGTGTATGTGTATCCACACACACACACACACACACATATATACATATATATATACACACATATATATGGAAATACATGTATATAGATATATATGTGCATAAATATGAATGTGTATGCATATATATATGCATATATGTGTATATATACATATACAGATACATATGCATATGTGTATGTGTATATAGATATAGATAGATATACATGCCTATCTATGTCTATATATATGGAAATACTATATGGGGGGGGGGGCTGGGAGCAAAAGAGACTGAGAAGACAAAGATGACACTCAGGTTTCGAGTCCGATGACTAAAAAGATTGCGGTACCCTGAGCAGCAAAAGGGAAATAAGGAAGGTTTAAAAATAAGTTCAGTTTGGGACTTATTGACTTTAAGATATCTATGGATCATCTGTTTTATAGTATCCATTAGCTAGTTGGAGATGCAAAAAGGGATGCTTTAGGACAAATATTAAGGCTGGATGTAATTGTCTTTTGCTTTATTTCTAACATTTTTTCTTCTATCTCTATATATTTCTGCCTTAATCCTCTTATTCTGTTTTTAAGATTTTCTAATAATTTGGAGACATTCTGTCTCATCTACTTTAAGTAAAGCTAAGTCATGAATAATAAGAATTCAAATAATATAAAATTTTATTTTGATCGATTGTAAAATAATTCCACATCACATTTAATGTGAGCAAAAATTCAGTTAATGGAGCATGTGCGAGCTAGTTAAAGCTATTGACAGAATATCACTATGTTGTCAAGCTGCACTTGCCCATCACTGTATATGGAAGTTTGGGGTTATTATGTACCAAATTACCAATATTTACATTAATTTTGTGAAAGGTGTCTAAGAAAATAGACAAAGGAAAGAATGAAACACATGGAAACCATGCCAGAAAAGCAGGAGCTTGTTATTACATTAGAATATAAGTTTGATGTTATTGATCCTGCATGAAGATAGTCATAGTAACTAAAATAGGATGAGATATTGGAAAACCCCAATCTATGGTAGAGGATACAATAAAACACAAAGGCAAAATAAAAGAAAAAGGTAAAGCTGCCTTTTTTGTGGTTTGCAAACACATGTTGTGGTTTGAAAACAATTATGAAGGATTGAAGTGTTGTGATGATAGAAACAGAGCATTTTTTAGATGTATGGACTGAAGATTGCAACAAAAAATGTATTCCTCTTAACCAATCAGCCATTCAAACAAAAACCAAGTTTATTAAAGGAAGTAAAAGAAAATGGAAATTAAATTGATAATAAAGAAACTTTTAGCATAAGCATTGGTTGTTCCAATTGTATAATTGATGAGACTGTTGAAGCTACACATCCTGATATTTTGAAGAAACTAAAGAAAGTGGATATGCTGATCCACAAATTTCTAATATGGGTGAAAGACATTTTGGAAAATGATGACTTTGAGAACTTAAATTTCTAGGGGGAGAAGTTCAACTCAATTTAAAGTATCTAAGGATCACCTACCACTTTTATTGAGAAGTAACAAAAGTAAAAATGGGGTTTTAAATTAAAACCAATGCCAGGTTATTGGTCTTAAAATGTTCATGCTTTGAGATGTTATAATCAGTGATCACTTAGAGTGATCAGTGATCCAGATTGGGCTGCAACCAATTACCATATGCTATTCATGGTGGTAACCTTCAGATAGTTGAAATCCGAACAATGTGAAGACTTCACAGAATTCAGAATTTGCATTAATTGAGAACTAGCTATGGCATATTCTATTGATTGACTTTATTAATTCTATTATGAGAGATTGTTTTCTTACCTGTTTCCATCCTACAGCATTTTTAGGCAGGCAGCTTGGTGGTGAAACAGAGAAAGTACTGGGCCTGGAGTCAGCAAAATCTATGTTCGAAATCAGCCTCAGAAATTTAGTTGATAATAATAGCACTTACCTCTCAGGATTGTTGTGAAGGTCAAATGAGATAATCGTAATGGAACAATGTGTGGTACATAGCAGTCGTTTAATAACCCCTGTACCAGGGACTTGCTTGAGCTCTCCCCCAAGCCCCTTGAAATAGCTGTAAAATGAATCTAGACAAATTCTAAAGCTACAGAAACCACAAAATGGGAGAATGAAACAAAAGTCCAGCCCAAGACAGCCTGGAAGGCCAACAGGAAAGGTCTATCACACTGGGCTCAGAGCGGAACTCAGTCCAGCATGGGCCATGCCAGCACAGACCTGCCCAAGCAGGCTTCAGGGGATTTAATCACTGGCAGCTGTGGTGGTTTCCAGGCTTCTCAACCTACAAACACCAAAGACAATGTAGAAAGTTAGTAGGGAAAATCTGTTGAACCTGGGTGAGAGAAGAGCACGGTTCAGCCTCAGCCACTGGGTGGTGGAGGTGGTGGCAGCAATAGCAGCAGTGGCTGCTTCCAGACGTCCAGGCCCATAGACAGTGGGGGGATCAAGTGGCTGATCAGAGGGTGATTGCAGAGATCTCTTTGTTGGCACTGAGGGAGGAGTGCCTTGCTTTGCCCTGCTTGGATCTGGGTCACAGATCTGGATGGTGATCCTAGGGTGAGGAGGTGTGCTAGCATGTCAGAGCTTGTGGTAGCTGTGGAGAGGGAATTCTCCTCACAGTTCCAAGGCAGGAAAGAATGCTTTATGTCACTCGCAGACCAGAGAACAAACCAGGAAAGGAGGAAACACCTGTCCTTGGATCATACTTCCTTAGAAGAACTGAAAATTTACAGGTGCCTAGAAGCATCTCTGACAACAGCTGCATAAAACCCCTGAAACGGGACAGAGCACTCTCTGCTCTGGAAGCAGAGTTCTACTCTGACAAAGAGCTCAAAAGTCAAGTAATTAGCTGGAAAAATGAGCAAACAGTGTAAAAATCAGACTATAGAATCTGACTTTGGTGACAAAGAAGATCAAAACACACAACTAGAAGAAGACAACAAAGTCAAAGCTCCTACATCCCAAGACTCCAAGAAAAATATGAATTGGTTACAGGCCATGGAAGAGCTCAAAAAGGAGTTTGAAAATCAAGTAAGAGAAGTAGAGGAAAAATTGGAAGAGAAATGAGAATGATGCAAGAAAATCATGAAAAATGGGTCAATAGCTTGCTAAAAGAGGCCCCCGAAAATATGGAAGAAAATAACACCTTAAAAATAAACTACCCCAAATGGCAAAAGAAGTCCAAAAAGCCAATGAGAGGAATGCCTTCAAAAGCAGAATTGTCCAAATGGAAAAGGAGGTACAAAAGTTCACTGAAGAAAATAATTCCTTAAAAATCAGAATGGAGCAAATGAAAGCCAATGACTTTGTGAGAAATCAAAAAAACTATAAAACAGAACAAAAAGAATGAAAAAATAGAAGACAATGTAAAATATCTCATTGGAAAAACCACTGACCTGGAAAATAGATCCAGGAGAGTTATTTAAAAATTATTGGACTATATGAAAGCCATGATCAAAAAAGAGCCTACATATCATCTTTCAAGAAATTATCAAGGAAAACTGCCCTGATATTCTAGAACCAGAGGGGAAAATAAAAATTGAAAGAATATACTGATTGCCTCTTGAAAAAGATACCAAAAGGAAAACTCCCAGGAATATTGTAGCCAAATTCCAGAGTTCTCAGGTCAAGGATAAAATATTGCGGGGGCGGAGCCAAGATGGCGACTGGAAAGCAGTAACTGGCGTGAGCTCCCCTCCAAGTCCCTCCAAAAACCTATGAAAAAATGGCTCTGAACCAATTCTAGAACTACAGAACCCACAAAGGGGCAGAGGGAAGCGGGACTCCAGCCCAGGTCGGCCTGGATGGCCTCGGGGTAAGGTCTGTCCCGAACAGAACTCCCAGGCCCCAGCCGAGGGGAGCGGAGCTGAGCCAAGCAGAGCCCAGTGCGCGAGGCGGCGCGGCGCGGCCCGGAGCAGCAGACCGCGGACCGATGAGACCTGGAGTGGAGAGGAGGGTGCTCTAGCTCGCGCTGTGGCATGTACCAGACCTCACAACCCACAAACAGCAAAAGGTTAGTGGGGAAAGCAGCGGG
>CM053622.1:98521175-98535250 GCA_028646595.1 Phalanger gymnotis
GGGGAGAAAATCTGTAATTCAAACGCATGTGAAAATCAATGCTGAAAACTAAACATATTAAAAATAAATTAAAAAAATATCTTTGAGTGTGTGTGTGTGTGAATGTGTTTGTGTATGTGAGAGAGAAACTTTAATATTTACAAAGTATTGTGAATCCATTATCACATTTGATCCTTACAACAACTCCATAAGGTAGATGTTATTTACAGATTAAAGATTAAAGTATCACACATAATTGCTAAAGGAATAGGGTGACATCTCAAGTAATTGCCTTTAAAAAAAAAGAATATAGAAAGGGCTTTATATGAATTACCATGTCATGCCAAATGTACCCCTCTAAGATAATGGTATAGTTGAGTATTGAGACAACCACAGTGCATAAGACACCTCAAGCAGGAAATACATGCATACAATAATTACCCCCACTCCCACCACCTACCGTGCACTATCCCAGAAGGTCAGTACATTAGTGGATCATGCAAAGCACCTTCTAGAGCGAAGAATCCCTGAGTTGCCCACACCATGCAGCTTTTTCCTTCATCACTGGCTACAAAGGCAAAAAAAGATGCATGTAGTAGATCTTACATCTGCTAAAAGAGTTATCTTCCCTTTCTCTTAACAACCCCAATGAAATGCTGCCTCCCCCAAGCTGCAGACATGCAGCCTCATTGCTTTTGATGCACTGATAAGATCCCCTTGCTTCTGCAGCCCTAGTAGGTTCTATATATTAGCAGTGACTAAGGAAAACCCACTACAGCAGTGTGGTCAGGGACACACAACTTGAGTCCCTGAAATGAAGGCTGATCATTATCTGAATCAAGGCTAGGTCAGCTCACAACCTTCCTTGTAAGGTGCTGTTCTGTTGCTTTCAGGATCAAGGACCTCAGACTGAGAAAGAATTGCTCAGTGTTGAGTGAGGAGGGTGTTTAGAGGTTCCAACTCGGAAACCACATGCCATTGATTTCACACAGAATGACACTTAAAATAATAACCATAACACATTTGTAGCATGATTTATGGTTTACAAATTGCTTCTATGTGCCAAGTGTTTTGTACTCTGTAAGTATCACATAAATAGCTTTTAATCATTCATTATTTGTGTTCATATACACATACACATTCAGGCATACATTATATATACTATATGTGTGTATACACGTATATGTATACACATATACACACACACAACATGTTTACCAACAGGTCAATAATACACATATGTGTCTATGTTTCTCTTTTGGAGGGAACATAGTGTAATACATTCCATTTGTACATATACATCTGTGGTCCCTGACTCTCCTCACAATATGTGTATGTGTATATTTACCTGTTGGAGGTAATGCAGTATAAGAGACAGGTTTAGCATGCAAATACAGTGTACATGTAAATATATATACATATATACACACATATATGTATACATGTGTATATATGTGTGTACATATATACATATATGTATATATACATATGTACATATGTATACACACACACATACACATATATATGGGTCCCAGACCCTACCTGGCTTGTCTCAATTCCTGATCTGAATTCAGATCCAAGGAATTCTGAACTCTCTTCTGGTTCTCCTTCAACCTATCTGACCATTTCTTTTCAGCCTTTTTTGCTAGATCCTCATCTTCTATTCATCTTAATGCCCTCCAACAATAAATGTCCCACAGAGCTTTGTCCTTTGTCATCTCCTCTTCTTCTTCTATATGACTTAACTTGTTGATCTCATTAGTTTCCATGGATTCAATTTTAATCCCTATGCTGAAGAAGCTCACATCTATTTATCTAGACCTTACCTCTCTGGGGACTTCCAGTCTCACATCTCCAACTGCCTGTTGGACATATTGAAGTGCATGTCCCACAGACACATTAAACTCAACTTTTCCTTAACTGAACTCATCTTTACCCCCAACCCCACTCCTCTTTCAAATTTCCTTATTACTTTGGGAGGTGAAACAATCCTCCCACTACCTTGGACTCACAACTGAGGTATCATTCTTGAATCTTCAATTTCATCCTCCTGTATCCAATATGTTGCCGAGGCTTACCAATTTTACTTTCATAGTATTTCTTATATATGCCCCCTCCTATCATCTGACAGCGATACCACTTTCATCATCACCTCACACCTAGACTATTACAATAGCCTGGTGGTTGGTGTTTTTGTTCAGTCATTTCAGTCATGTCCAACTTTGCAGCCCCATTTGGTGTTTCCTTTGAAAAGATATTGGAGTATTTTGCCATTTCCTTCTGAGGCAAATAGTGTTAAGTGACTTGACCAGGGTCACATAGCCAATAAGTGTCTGAGGCCAGATTTGAAGTCAGGAAGATGAGTATTCTTGATTCTAAGACCCTGTGTGCTATTCAAGAGAAATCTTCAAAATAGAAAAATAAAGTCTCATTGTACATTTACAGAATGTCTTAAACAAGATTCAGTAACCTAAATTATAACTAATGTCACAATCAGCTACAAGTCTAATAGTTAAGCTTCATCCATATTTTAGGCAGTTTGAAAGGCTTTAATTAGCCATTTTCTACTTCATCTTAGAAGAGTCCAATCAATTCTGTTAGCATAACTGATCTCTCAAATGTCACAGCAATAGTAGCCAGTGACTTTCCTTCTGCTGTCATTTGGCTCCTTCCATTTCTGGGAACCATACTCATAGCAAATATACACATAGGCCTACCAGAACCTTTACACCTTTCACAATGCACAAGATCACTACTAGTCCTGGATGCTTCTGCCATTGACTATTCATTCACCTGAAATCAAGACAAAACAAATAAAAAAGAGGCAGACACAGACATTCAATTATAATAACTCACACTTATATAACACCTTCTATGTAATAGGCACTGTGCTATAAGCACTTTTGAGCTATCTCATTTGATACTTGTGGAGACAAAGCAAGTGTACCCATTCTTGGGATATAGCTAAAATCAGGTCACACACTTTACTAATGTAAAGACAAAGAGACTCCCAAGTGCCCAGTACCTTTTTTGCGTATATCCCCTGAGTCCTCTGGCTCAGAAGCCAATTTGGGGACCTCATCCAAACCCCAGGGTCACACCTTGCAAAAAGTAAGAACACCAAGCTTCTGTGTAGTCAATCATAATGAGAGAGGAGAGAAGTGCATGTTCCATGGAATGACCTCTCCTCATTCACTCATGCTATCCCTCCTAACCTCTGAAGCTTAGACTCCCTGGCTTACATTTAAACCCAACTCAAATGGTGTCTCCTCCAGGAATCTATTCCTGGTGCCATCAACTGCTAATATCATGTTCTCTAAGATTACCTTCCATCTAGTTTGAATTTACCTTGTATGTTCTATTATATACAAACATATATATATGTATATACATATATGTATATAATATTATGCATTAGAATGTAAGTTCCTTCAGGACAGGCATTGTTTTGGCTTTTTTTAATATCCCCAGTGTGGTGTAAGTACAGGAAACCCTTAATAAATATCTGTGTATTGACATGCATGTGTATAGACATGTGCCTTTATATTCCCATTTATATAATTATTGTACTTGTCTGGGTATGTTATTTCACGCATATATGGAGAGAGACAAAATAAAGAGAGAGGGAGAGAGAGAGAGCGAGAGAGAGAGAGAGAGAGAGAGAGAGAGAGAGAGAGAGAGAGAGAAGAGACACAGAGAGGAGAAAAGGTAAGAGAGATGGACAGAGATAGAGATGCTATATCTATAGATGGACTGTCAAATAAGCATTTTTTCAAATACTTGATTTTTCCTTTTTTTTGTAAATAAATTCATATTATTTATTCCCTTAAAGCTAGCTAATACATGTCTACATGGAGCCAGAACTTAAATTCTGACTGACAGATAAAAGAATGACAAGCCTTATACACATCTTAGAGCAATCCCAACTCAGGATGTCTGTGTCCTTCAGATTTATGATCTTCATATGTGTTTAACCATAGCAAGAGGAAGGGAATTTCTTAAATGAATAGGTTGTAAATACAAGAAGATAAGAGAGTTGACAAAGTGTCAATTGAAAATACAACCTAGGATATCTGTGTTCATCATTAACATGACATAACATAGGATATGTCTATTATATATTAAGATAAGAAAAGTCCCATTATTCGAGACAGTGTCTTGGGTTAAGGAACCTTATCCTTAATGGACCACAGAGGAAAATGCTCTTAGTCAGCTTCGTCTGGCCTTGTAGTTGTTGACACAGGAAGAGGCATTCTTTGGGTTTACTCAGAGAACAAAGAAGGGCATGTCTGTTAGGCCAAGGTGCTTCTTCAGATTGATTAATTCAGGCTTTAGCCCTTATATGAGTTCAAATGCTCTTAATTGATATATATATAATCAATGTCCTAATTATTAAAGCTTCTCATGTGATAACATATG
This sequence comes from Phalanger gymnotis, assembly GCA_028646595.1. Taxonomy (NCBI): domain Eukaryota; kingdom Metazoa; phylum Chordata; class Mammalia; order Diprotodontia; family Phalangeridae; genus Phalanger; species Phalanger gymnotis. The sequence goes on from CM053622.1 coordinate 98,525,574, forward strand.
TATATCAAATGAGATCATATATGTGTAAAGAACTTTGAAAACTTTAAAGTGCACAATGTAATATATATAATATTACATTTACATATGTGTGTGTGTGTATACACACACACACACACGCACACACACACACATATATATATATATATATATATATATATATATATATATATATATATATATACACATAGGCTCACTAGAGTTCTTCAGGTGGTGGCTAAATGACTATTTGTCTTGGGGATCCTTGGTACTAGATGGGATTGATTCAATCCAATTCAGTTCAAAAAGCATTTTATTGCTTATTTAAATAATCAAAAAGCATTTTTATTAAGTACCTACAACATTCCTGGCATGGAAAATACAAAAACAAAGAAACAAAACAATCCCAGTGAGTAACAACTTCTAGTCCAATAGGAGCTCCTGGCCTAGGCATATAATACAAATCAATCCATTGATAAACATTTGCTAAGGATTACAAAGGCAAATGCCAAATAGCCCCTCTCCTCAAGGACCTTACATTCTCCTGGTGAACTCTGAGGTCCTCTCCCACTTTGAAATCTTTTGTGAAGTCCTTCATTGAGCGGAACAGGGGTCATCATCCATTTGGAGAATAGTGCTATCCCCCCAAAAATGCCAACCACAAAAAAGAGGTGGTAGCAATGGGGTACAGTGGAAAGGAACACAAGAATGATAATAGAGATACCTGATTCAAGGTTTTGGTTCATTCCCTAACTGTCCAGGTGGTCTAGGCCAGATGGCAGCTTTGTTAAAATGAAAAGAGCTCAGGATCAGGAGTCACAAGATGTGGGTTTGAATCCTGGCTTTTCCACTTACTACTCGTGTATCCTTGGGCAGAGGCCTTTCAAGACCTGAATAAACAGGACATATTTACCTTATTACTTGATGATAATGTCTCATTTTGAGGGAATCTTTTAGCTGCCTTCACATGTTTGAAAGGCAGTCCTATGGAAGGGGAATTATTCTTGTTATGGTTGCTTGGTCCGAAAGGACAGACCCAGGCCCAGAGAGGCAGACTTAAGTTGCAGAGAGGCTGATTTAAGCTTGACGTCAGGAGAACCTTCCTAACAGAAAAGTCCTAAGGTGAAATGAGCTGCTTCTAGAAAGCATTAAACATCGATTTTGTGCAAAAGGCTGTCCTAGGCACAGGTAATATGAAAATTAAAATGAAATCATCCCTACTTCCAAAGAATTCACATTCTAATGGAAGACACAACATCCAAATCAAATCACCTCAACAAGCAACTGTTAAAAATACTCACCATATGCCAGACACCATGCTAGGGACTGGAGCTAGAAAGACATATTTTTTAAAGGCCCCTGGCCCCAATGAGCTTACTTCCTATTGGATGAAATGATAGAGTTATTCAAATGAACCTGTCCTCAGCTGAGCACAGATACAAGAATCTGGACACAACTAACTGCAAAACCTCAGTGACACTGGCCTGGGGAGTGAGTTGGCAGTTCTGCATCTTCTCTGGAGGGAGGGAGCTCTCCAAATGCTGATTTTCCTTCCCATCCTCTACCCCATTCCCCCATGACATTCCACTTGTCTTACCAGGTCTGGGTCTGTGCTACAGCTCAGATCTTTTTTTTCTCTGGGTACTGGATTCAGAGTCCTGCTTGCTCTGTCCAGTTACAACCAGATTAACAACACCTGCTTCAGGTGAGGGCGCAAAGCGAGGCCAACATGACTGAATTTGTACAAGGTTAGGAGACAGAGGAAGCCAGGGACTGAAAGTGGTGCTGAAGTAAAAAAGCTCTTAAGGTGCTGGGTTTGGAGTCAGGAAAACCCAAGTTCAAATTCTATCCCACATTCATACCATCTGTGTGACTGTGGGTAAGTCACTTCCATCTCTCATTCATTCATTTATTCATTTCAAGAAGTCAGGCACTGTTCTAGGTGATGAGGATGTAAAAACAAAAAATGAAAATGTCCTTGCCCTCAAGGAGATTATATTCTATTGAGAGGAAGCAACATTTATGGAGATAAGTAAATACAAAATAAATTACATATATGTGCATATATTATATAATGTGTGTGTCTATACATATATATACACATACACACATAGATAGATAGATAGATAGATAGATAGATAGATAGATAGATAGATAGATAGATATAGATATACCTCAGCTTTCTCATCTGTAAAATGAGGATAATAATAGCCAGGTTAGCCAGGTTATGATGGGATTACAATGTCTAACAGAGAATTTTATATGTGATCCTGTAGGTAATCACTGGGGTTTATTGAGCAGCAAGATGAGGTGATCTCATGAGCACTTTAGGAAGATGACATTGGTAGCTTGGTGTAGGATGGATTGAAGCAGGGAGAGACTTGAGGCATGAAGATCAACCAGCAAGCTATTGTGACAATCAAGGTGTGAGCTGACCACCGGGGTGGCAGCTGTATGAGTGGAAAGAATGGGAGAAACCAATGGGTAAACCAACTAGGTTATTGCAATAGTCCAGGCAGAAGACAATAAGGGCTTAACTAAGGTGGTTGTGACCACGTGAATAAAGAGGGGAGGACACAGATATGCAAGAGATGTTATGGAGGCAGAAAGGACAAGACTTGGCAACTGATTAAGTGGAGATGAGAAGGAACAACTGAGGTTGAGAATTCTGGTGACTAGGAGGACGATGGTGCCCTTGACAGAAACAGGCAAGTTTGAATGAAAGGCATGTTTAGAGAGGAAGATAACAAGTTCTGTTTTGGACTCAGGGAGTGTGAGAAGCCCATCTGGCAGCCCAGTGGAGATGCCCTACTGGCAGTGGCTGATCTGGAGAGATCTGCAGAGAATTCACCTGCAGAGAGATGATCATTGAAACTTTGAGAGCTGATGAGATGACCAAAAGAGAGCACATCACTCCTATTCCCATTTCTATCTTCCATTGTGACCTTAAAGCCTGCAGCATTTGAAGGTTGCCATGCTGGCTTCCTCCCCAACCCCCAAGCACACACTCAGGCTTTCTGACTTGCAGGGATGCACTTGTTACTAGCATGGTGAACTTTCTGATGAGCTTCTTCTCTGGGTCTGTCATCTTCACCGTCTTGGGGTACACGGCTGAGATGAGGGACATCGAGGTAGAAGAAGTGGCAAAGGACAAAGGTCTGTATGTCTTTTATCTAAATCCACCCTCCTTCAGCTCAGGGTGCATGAACTTCACTGGCTTTTCATGCTTCTCTTGATTCTTGTGTTTGAAAGTCAAATTTTCTATTCAGCTCTGGTCTTTTCACTGAGAAACCTTGAAAGTCTTCTATTTCATTGAAATCCATGTTTTGCCTTGGAGTATGATACTCAATTTTGCTGGGTAGGTGATTCTTGGTTTTAATCCTAGCTCCATTGACCTCTGGAATATTGTATTCCAAGTCTTTCAATCCCTTAATATAGAAGCTGCTAGATCTTGTGTTATTCTGATTGTGTTTCCACAATACTAAAATTGTTTCTTTCTGGCTTCTTGCAGTATTTTCTCCTTGATCTGGGAGCTCTGGGACAATATTCCTAGAAGTTTTCTTTTGGGGATCTTTTTTAGGAGGCAATCTGTGGATTCTTTCAATTTCTATTTTACCCTCTGGCTATAGAATAACAGGGCAGTTCTCCTTGATAATTTTTTGAAAGATGATATCTAGGCTCTTTTTTTGATCATAGCTTTCAGGTAGTCCAATAATTTTTAAATTATCTCTCCTGGATCTATTTTCCAGGTCAGTGGTTTTTCCAATGAGATATTTCACATTGTCTTCCACTTTTGGTTCTGTTTTATAATATCTTGATTTCTCATAAAATCACTAGCTTCCACTTGCTCCAATCTAATTTTTAAGGTAATATTTTCTTCAGTGGTCTTTTGCACCTCCTTTTCCATTTGGCTAATTCTGCTTTTCAGGGCATTTTTTTCCTCATTGGCTTTTTGGAGCTCTTTTGCCATTTGAGTTAGTCTGTTTTTAAGGTGGTATTTTTTTCAGTATTTTTTGGGTCTCCTTTAGCAAGTCATTGACTTGTTTTTCATGGTTTTCTTGCATCATTGTCATTTCTTTTCCCAATTTTTTCCTGTACTTCTCTAACTTGCTTTTCCAAATCCTTTTTGAGCTCTTCCATGGCCTGAGACTAGTTCATGTTTTTCTTGGAGGCTTTGTTGTAGGTTCTTTGACTTTGTTGACTTCTTCTGGCTGTATGTTTTGGTCTTCTTTGTTACCAAAGAAAGATTCCAGAGTCTGAGGCTGAATCTGAGTGTGTTTTCACTGTCTGGCCATGTTCCCAGACAACTTACTTGACCCTTGAGTTTTTCATCAGGGTATGACTGCTTGTAGAATAAAGAGTACTTTGTCCCAAGCTTGAGGGGATGCACTGTTGTTTTCAGAGCTATTTCTACACAGCCAGCTCTGCCACTCCAGCACTCCTCCTCCCCCAAGAACCACCAACCTGGACCTGACTCAGATCTGAGTAAGCTCTGCCCGCCAGCTCTTATTTGCCACTAAATTCCTCCCACCAGGTGGGCCTGGGGCCAGAAGTAACTGCAGCTGTAGTTCTGTAGCTGCACCACCCCACTGCTCCCTGGGGTGGTGGCCAAACCTCAAACTCCTTTCACTCTGTACCCCACAGCTTTTCCCACTAACCTTCTCTATTGTCTTTGGTGTTTGTGGGTTGAGAAGTCTGGTAACTGCCACATCTCATTGATTCATGGCTCTAGGACCTGTTCCTCCTGGCTCCTGGTCTGGTTGGTCCTGCTGCTGCTCACGCTGGGCTCGGCTCACCTCCACTCCCAGCTCCATGTGTGATAGACCTCACCCAGTGACCATCCAGGCTGTCCTGGGCTGGAGCCCTGCTTCCCTCTGCTATTTTGTGGGTTCTGCAGTTCTAGAATTTATTCAGAGCCGTTTTTTACAGGTTTTTGGAGGGACCTGGTGGGGAGCTCATGAAAGTCCATACTTTCCAGGCACCATTCTGGCTCTGCCCCCCAATACTTGATTTTTCACTGAGGGTGGGTAGACAGATTTCTGTTGAAGGACCAACTACTTCAGTTTTTCCAAAAGAGGTTTTGTTGCATTTAAGGACCTGATAGACTTAATACCATTTCATTTGTGCATAGGAACATTTGGAGAATCTTTACTAATAAATTATCTTGGGAAAATACACATAATTTTGAATGGAATAATTGGGCTTATGGCTGAATGGAGTCTTGGAGATCACATAGTCTAATGTCTTTGATTTGCAACCTTCTGTAACCATCATGAATACCTTAGAAAAGCATACATCTTCCTGTTCTGTATTTTCTTTAGTGTCAGCATTAACTTAGTGCAGTTTCAAACCAAACTGTCTACAGTCCCCTCTTCTACTCAATGCCTTTTTTAGAGTTTTGTAAGGTGATGTGGTTTATCCATTAACCTTTTTCTCTCATGTTTTGCAAATGTACTTTTATTCTGACTTTGTCCTTAGCTTTCCATCTTCTCCAATTACAATTAAATTATTTATTTAATGACTAAAGTTGTATCTAGCTGCTTTTAGTCATTTCATTGTTGGCTACTCATTTGCATTGGTTAATCTTTTCTAGAAATAGTGAGAGTCAATGTCTTTACTTTCTCTCTTTTCCATTTATTAGAGTTGGTGGTTCGTTTAAATAGTTCAGGTTGGAGTTATAATCACATATGCATTATTTCTTTTATCTTTATTGTTCCCTTAAATTTGATAGTTGCCTTCACCTAGGCTTGATGACTTATGTTCATTTGGAGTACTGCAAGATAACATGACTGAGTGGCTGATAAAAATGTTCATTTTCATGTTTGGGTCTTTGATGAAACTTACTCCACTATTCCTTCATTCACCTTTTAAAACCTGAGAACTATTATTCTTGAGGGTGGAATCTAAATCTTACCTAGAGTCATAACCTCTATGGGTTACTAGAACTTACCTTTAGGCAACTAACAAAGGAAGTAGTATTCCCCTAGAGTGACAAAATCCTGAGTGAGAAGACATGCTTACTACCTGCAGAGGTGAGGAGGAGGCAGGTCAGCAAAAGACCACCTGTGGATGTAAACCTGCACTAAATGTTGGAACACTGGGAAGAAGAAACACACCATGTTCCCCCCCCTCCCTTGCCGGCTCTGGAACACTTATCATGACTGTCTCCTGTAGCCTGCTTCTCCCTACTCCATCACTGTGAGATTATACTTGAAGAAACCTGAACGACAAGCAGTAATGGTCCTGTATGTCAACCTCAGGGTATTCTGGTATTTCTGTCTACCCCACCTTCATCTCCTCATCTGAGTTTGCTCCACATGCCAACTCCTTCCCCCAGTCCCAATTACAATTCTGGTAATACCTAAACTTAATATTTTTTCCCTCAATCTAAACCAGTTGTCTACATATAACAAGCTCTTAATAAGTGCTTGTTGAATTAAGTAATTAATGCTTTCATTAATGACAATATGGGTATTGCTGTATCAGATCCTTCGATGGCATGTCAACTCATTTATTTCTGGAAACAAGTTGATATGAAGTGTACCAACAGTTAAATTAATATTTGTATGTGGTCTAAGGACTGCATTATTCATCATGTTGTTTGCCTCCTTTTTTGCTGCTTCATTAATAATTAAATAATTAGTGATGGGTCCTGCTCCTAGGTGGTCTTCAAGCAGAGCCTGGAAAACCATTTGCTGGGTATATTATAGTGGGGATTCCTTTTGTGTAGGGGTTGGAATAGAGGGGTGCTGAAGCACCATTGAACATATCGGTTCTGTGAGCCCATGAATTAAGAGACACACAAACAAGAGGTGATTTCTAGCAAGCTTTTGAGAGATGAGTTTTCTTGTCCTTCACTGGGATGATTCTTAGACAGCACATGCACAATATGTCACTGGGCCTATGCTAGAAGCTGTCCAAACTGAGTAGGACCTAGTAAAACATATACTTTGCTGGTATGACCTCTGAGTAGCCCTTCAATGGAGTTAGAGATCCATTATGGCAATTAAAAAATGCAAAGTAGCCTTCCTAAGTATGTTCCCCCCACCCCCCACTAGCTTGTAATCAAGCCATGAGCTAATGTACTATTGGGTTCAGTGACTGAGGAAAAAGTTTGAATTTAGTGGTTGGAAATCTCAGTCTGGATTCTCCCACTAATTGCCCCTACTCAGTAGATCTTGCTTGAAAAGGCAAATTTCTAGTAAACATAGATAATGTCACTGAAAGAATAAACTAAGGAATCAGAATCATGGAATTTTTCCTCGCTAAAAGCTATATAATTGTAGGATCATAGATTTAGAATTAGAAGAAATCTCTGATGCCATTGAGTCCAACCCCTCATTTTACAGCTGAGGAAACTGAGATCCAGAGTGACTTGCTGAGAGTCACACAGCTAGTAGGTGCCTGAGAGGGAATCTGAATTCAGGTTTTTCTTACTCCAAGTCTATCACTCTGTCCAATATGCTGCCTATCTGCCTTGAAGTTCTTTGCCAAGACTGTGATTCTGTGATTGTACACTTGCTCTACTTTTATAATATTATCAGGGTAGTGGTGAGCAGAATCAGATCCGGTGAGTAAAAGTCAGGTCAAATCCTAAGCATTAAGTGTTTGCTGTGTCTTAGACACTATGCAAGTATGTGGGATATAAAGAAAGGTAAAAAGATGATCCCTGCCCTCCAGGAGATTACATTCTAATGGGAAAAAACAATATAAAGAACTAGAGAGTTCTAAGATTGATACAGAGTAAATGGAAGGAAGTCATTAATAGCTAAAGGGACTGAGAAAGGTGGGATTTTAACCGTCTTGAAATCAGGAAAACTAAGTATGGGGGAGGGCATTCCAGAGATAGGGAACAGCCAAGGAGAAAGCAGAGATATGGGAGAGGGAGTGTTGTATGTGAGAAATTACAAAGAAGCCAGTGTTTCTGGAATATAGACTGAATGACATAAAGTAAGGTAGTGTAGAGGAAGAGTGAAGAGAAGAGGCCCAGGACAGAATGATGGAGGACATCCACAGTTATTGAGAGTGAAATGGATGAAGAATGAGCAAAAGAAACTGCAAAGGCACCGTTAGAAAAATAGGAGGAGAGAGCAGCTTCACAAAGGCCTAGAAAGGAAAGAGTATCCAGAATATGAATAAGATTGGTAGTGTTTGAGGCCACAAAGAGGTAAAGAAGAATGAGTATTTAGAAAAGGTCATTGGATTTGGCAATTAAGAAAACACTTATAACTTTGGAGAAAGCAATTTTCTTGAATGATGGAGCTGAAAGCTAACTTGGAGATTAGAGGTAATTAGGGAAGAAAGCTGTTTTCATGTTTTTATTATTTATTTGATATTTTTAGTTTTCAACATTGATTTCCACAAGATTTTGAGTTACAAATTTTCTCCCTGTTTCTCCCCTCCCCCACCCTAAGTTGGCATAAATTCTGATTGCCCCTTTATCCAGTCTTCCTTCCCTTCTATCACCCCACTCACCCTCCTTATGCCTTTTACTCTTACTTTTTTGTCGGGCAAGATAGATTTCTATACCCCATTGCCTGTATATCGTATTTCTCAGTTGCATGTAAAAACAACCTTTTTTTTGAGAATTTATTTTTACAACTTTGAGTTCCAAATTCTCTCTCTCTCTCTGTCTATCTATATGTATATATATATATTCATATATATATATATATGTATGTATGTATGTATGTATGTATGTATATTGCCTTCAACTATCCTAATATTGAGAAAGGTCTTATGAGTTATAAATATCATCTTTCCATGTAGGAATGTAAACAAAACAGTTGAGTTTTCATGCCTCTCTTGAATTTGAAATTCTCTTGTATTTGAAAGTCATATTTTCTATTCAGCTCTGGTCTTTTCATCTAGAAAGCTTGAAAGTCCTCTATCTTATTGAAAATCCATATTTTGCCTTGGAGTATTATACTCAGTTTTGCTGGGTAGTTGATTTTTGGTTTTAATCCTAGCTCCTTTGACCTGCAAAAAATCGTATTCCAAGCCCTTTGATCCCTTAATGTAGAAGCTGCTAGATCTTGTGTTATCCTGACTGTGTTTCCACAGTATTCAAAATGTTTCTTTCTGGATGCTTGCAGTATTTTCTCCTTGACCTGGGAGTTCTGAAATTTAGCTACAATATTCCCAGGTGTTTTCTTTCTGGGATTTTTTTCAAGAAGTGATCAGTGGATTCTTTCAATTTCTATTTTACCCTCTGGTTCTAGAATATCAGAGCAGTTTCTCTTGATAATTCCTTGAAAGATGATGTGTAGGCTCTTTTTTTTGATCATGGCTTTCAGGTAGTCCAATAATTTTTAAATTATCTCTCCTGAATCTATTCTCCAGGTCAGTGGTTTTTCCAATAAGATATTTCACATTGTCTTCCACTTTTTCATTGCTTTCATTCTGTTTTATAATATCTTGATTTCTCATCAAGTCACTAGCTTCCACTTGCTCCCATCTAATTTTTAAGGTAGTATTTTCTTCAGTGGTCTTTTGGACCTCCTTTTCCATTTGGCTAATTCTGCCTTTTAAGGCATTCTTCTCCTCATTGGCTTTTTGGAGCTCTTTTTCCATTTGGGTTAGTCTGTGTTTTAAGTTGTTATTTTCTTCAGTATTTTTTGGGTCTCCTTTAGCAAGTTGTTGACTTGTTTTTCATGATTTTCTCTCATCACTCTCATTTCTCTTCTCAAATTTTCCTCTAC
>CM053622.1:98543869-98608263 GCA_028646595.1 Phalanger gymnotis
CACCTGTCTTAGTAGTCTATACCAGTGTAACCTTTCCTACAAGGATAATATGAGAAATTGTATCAATGGTTGTTGAAATTCACTTGTATCCTTCTAGTGCCTTTCTGCATTCTACAAGTCTGAGAGTCCTTGTGTTTTTAAGAGAAAAAAATTGAAATTGTTAGTCAGCATTTCTAGTTCCCAATGAGTATATACACTTACTCAGAGGGATCACAGCTGTCTCCTGCTCTAAGTAATCACAAGTCATCTGTACTTCTTTCAGGCTGAGAATGTAATTTCCATCCCCATAATCATTTTAAGGCTATTCCATTATGACTAAACAATTTTAATTTTGACATTCTAAATAGTTCATTCTAATGGGACATTCATTTCTTCAGCTTTCAACTGATATTTATAAGGAGCTTGTTATTTATAGTGCCCTGCGCTATTATAAACACCCTAGTGGGAAGAAATCCCTAGACGCTGGGAGAAATATAAACATGAATAAGAATCATTCTTTACCCTCAATAAGATTATGTTCTAGTAGTAGTGATACATATACACAAGTAAGTTCATTATAAATTCTGATAAATGTATAAGGGTCTGTGCTGGCTGCCCCACCCTCCATCACTAATAAAATGTAAGCTACTTGAAGATAGGGATTGAGTGTTTTGCTATTATTTCTTTTGCTTTGTTTTATCTCTATCCACAGTACCTTTTAAAATGATGGGCACATAATAGTCACTTAATAAATGTATATTTACAATGTTAAATTGGATTAGATTGAATAAGAATTGTACAGAGTTTCATGAGATAAGATGAGGGAGAGATTGCTTTTACTTCTGGGACAGGAATGATTAGAGGAGGCTTCTTGGAGGAGGTAGAATTTGAGCTGAATCCTGAAGGACAGGTAGGATTCTGCTTCTTTTTGTTTGTTATGCCTTCTAGCTTCCTTATCTTCCTTTAAGTCTCGGGTAAGATTCGACCTTCCTCAAGAAATCTTCCCCTGCCAGTCATCTTTAATCTTAGCGCCTTCTCTTTGAAACTGTGCCCAATTTATCCTTGTACATAGCATGTTTGTTGTACATAGTTATTTGCATTTTGTCTCTCCTTGAGAGCAGGGACAAGCCTTTCTTTATATCTCTGGCACTTAGCACGGTACCTATCATATATCAGGTGTTTTATCAATGCTTATTGATAGACTGACTGACTGACTAGTGATGCTGTATATTGTGGTTATGTGTCCTGTTCTTCCATTCCTGGAGATCATTTTTAATATTCACCCTGGATCTTTAAATACCCCTTTGTGAAGTCACAGGGAGTATTTTTCGGGTCTGCCTTCCTTTTGGAGAAGAAGAATAATCTCCTCCTTTAAAATGAAGGGCTCTCCAAGGAGCTTCCTGGCTGCATTCATTAAATGACATATTCAGTGATAGCTGAACACTAAAAAAAAAGAAAGAAAAAGAAAAAATGCATAAGATGACAATGACAGTCTAGATGGTATAGAGGAAATATGCCTTTGAATTGTCAGGTAGTTCCATGGGAGGCATAGACATATTAGGTTTCAATTTATCCATGCTCTTTACAAATAAAAAAAAAATGAGCCTACTTTTTAAAACATCCTAGTGAGGAAAAAAAAAGAAGTCTAAATTTGCAAGTGTAATTAAAAATGATGGCTACATTCAATTCACTTCTGCATTTTCCCAGTGCAGGTTTGGCTCATGTTTTTAACTCCTGTGACACCTTGGATCTGAATTCCCAGTGTCCATCTTACTGAGGAGATAGAGTAGAGTATAGGAAATGGAGCTTTCAACATGTAAAAACAAGACCTGGGTTAGGTCCCAGATCCAACACTGCCTTTCAACCCTGGGCAATCCAATTCTATAACAAGCATAGATTATATGCTTACCACATGCCAGGCTCTGTGCTGTGTAGTGAAGACACAAATTAAAACAAGATAGCCTCTTCCCTCAAGGAGTATACATTCTACTGGAGGTATGCAATAGATACACAAATAAGTAAATACAAAGTCATTTCAATGAGGTGGAGAGAAAACAATCAACTAGGAAGAGCAGGGAAGGGTTCCTATAAGAAGGGAGCACCGAGCTAAACCTTAAAGAAAAGTGACAAGAGTAAGCATGCCAGGCATGGAGGAATGCCCTGGGCAAAGACATGGAGGTAAAAGATAAAATCTGTACATGATGTGTCAGTAAGGCAAGATTCATGACCTCGAGGATGAACATGAACGTGCCTGAATGGTTCGGAGTTGCAAAATATGAAAAACTCTCTACGTAGAAGGCAGAGGAAATATAACATTTACTTAGACACCAGAGTATCAGATCTCAAGAAAAATAACTCCAATTCAATATAGCAGTAATTTTATTCCCAAAGTCTACCTCAGTGTAGCAACAAGGAAATTATGACACACTATTATAGTGAGGAACCAAGTCCTGCTAGGGCCTTCCTGTAAACAATCACTCATGAATCCTAACTCTCTGCTCAGCACTCTCTTCTGCAGCTCTATCCACTGGATTTCTCAATGTGTGCTCGTCAGTGCCCTCTTGATGTCTGCTTCCCAATTCTGCTTCCCTTGAGTTCTGCTTCTCTTCAGTTCTGTCCCTCTTCAATTCTGCCTCTCTCACATGCTGGGCTCTCCTTGTATACAGTCCTATCTGGGGTCTGATTGGCTATAACTCAGGTGTCTGATTGGCTGAATTAATGATTGACTGGAACTTAATGCACATACCATTGGTTCTGGTCTTAGCAATCCTCTTAGGGTCCTGAGGGCTTCACACCCAAATATGCTTAGTGCCTGGTAAGTAGAGGCTTTAGGCCTACCTACAAACAAAGATATAATCAAGCTTTCCTACTTAGCCCCACCTGAGCCCTATTGAATGGGTGGGGAAGATCTTTGATCCCATTAATACTGCACATGGGAAATATTTAATATGCCAACTTGGCTAGAATATTGGTTGGTTGGTTATTGTCCTTTGTTCTTGAAGAGGACCAAAATGATGTCACTATGCTAGAGTCAAGTTTCAATGTGTTCAACTGTGACTGATCAGACCAATATGAGCTCGGAATGCTCTACCATAGGTCAGGCACAAATAATCTACGTGAACATTCAGGGTAGATTCTCTAAATTTGCACATCCTGCAATTCTGCTTTGCTCATAGAACAAAACACCTTCTCTAATGTGGGCACGCCATGCTGAGCAGTCCTGTGCCAGTGTCTCCTATGTCACACAATCAATTCCAAAGTTCTTAAAAGAGACCTTTAGAGCATCCTTGTATTGCTTCTTTCTGGCCACCACTTGATCACTTGCCCTGTGTGATTTCTCCATAAAATAGTCTTTTTGGCAAGGATATGTTTTGCGTTTGAACAATGTGGCCTGCCCATCAGAGTTGCATTCTCTGAAGCAGAGTTTGAATGCTTGGCAATTTAGTTCAAGGACCCCGGTGTCTGGTATCTTCTCCTGCCAGGTGATCTTCAGAATCTTCCTAAGATAATTCAAATGGAATTGATTCAGTTTCCTGGCATGGCGCTGGTATACTGTCCAGGTTTCACAGGTGTACAACAATGAGTTCATCACAATGGCTCTGTAGACCTTCAGTTTGGTAGTCAGTCTAATACCTCTTCTCTACCATATTTTCCTTAGGAGCCTGCCAAACACTGAGCTAGCTTTCTGGCAATGGGTATATCAACCTCATTATCAATGTGTACATCCCTGGAAAGTACACTACCAAAGTAAGTGAACTTATCCACAGCATTCAAAACTTGTCCATTTGCTGCAACCAATGCTTCCACCTATGGATGGTATGGTGGTGGTTGATGGAGCACCTGTGTTTTTTTGGTGTTAATTGTTAGGCCAAAATTAGCCCAAGCAGCAGAGAATTCATCTAGTATGAAAAAGGAAATTATTAGAACACTTTGGAGAGAGTCATTAGCAAAATTGTGAAGGGCTTTAAATTACAAAAGGGTTTGTATTTTGTATCGTAAGCAACAGGGAGCTAATGATGTCCTTTGCTGGGGGAGTGAGATAGTTGGATTTGTGCTTCAGGAATATCTTTTTGGCCGCTGTGTGGAGAATGGATTGGAGAGGGGAGGAACTAACATCAGAAGACCTATCAATCAAACAACTGGCATTTATTAAGCTTCTTTCATGTTCCAGAAATTGGCTAGCTCCTGGGGATACAAATATCAAAGTGAGACAATCACTGAAATCAATGAACTTACATTTTACTATGACCAGTTAGGACCTCAGTTTCATCATTGATAAAATGGGGGCACTTAAATTTGTACTCCCTACTTCATGGGATACCTAGTAGGGAAGCACATGGAATACCTTAAAACATTGTAGAGATAGGAATTATTGTTGATGTGTTTGACTGACAAAGAATTTGTTTTCAAAGCTATTTGAGGTATTTTTGTATGCCGATCTACATCATATCAGAATATTTCAAGAATTTTAATGTTTGAGATAAGCATTTGCACAATAAGGAATGCATTCAATATTTTTACAAAATGGAAAAAAATTAGTGAGCACTTTTACAGAATAATAACATCCAATCCATCTTATTCATCTCAGACTACCTTCATAAAACCTTAAATGATCAGGAATTGAAGAGATTGTCTAGTCTAACCCTCTCGATTCACAACTGAAGAAACTGAGGTCCAAGTAAATTTCCTCAAGGTCATAGAACTCCTTAAGAGAATACCTAGGAATCAATAAATCAATTAATCAACAAGCATTTTTTTAATGGCTAAGTATATGCCAGTCATTACGGTAAGTGCTGAGAACCGAAAGACAAAAACAAAATAGTCCCTGCCCTCAAGGTGGTTACATTCTATCAGGAAGACAACCATAAACATACATAGATATGAGAGTTTTAAGGTAGATTTAAAGAAAGGGGAAAGCAGTAGCAATAGGAAAAGCTTCATGTAGAAGGTCATTCAGTCATTAAGCATTTATTAAGAGCCAGAAACTGTGCTAAGTACTGAAAGGAAAATATAATCCCTGTTCTCAAGGAGCTCATAATCTAATGGAGAAGACAAGACTATTATTTAAATAGCTATATGCAGGATAAATAGGAGATAATCAGTGGAGAGAAGATACTAGAAGTAAGAGGAATCTAGAATGACTTCTTTTAGATGATAACACTTTAGCTAGGACTTGAAGAAAGCCAAGGAAGCCAGGAAGCAGAGATGGGAGGGGAGATAATTCAGTCATGGGGAATGGCCAATAAAAATCCTTAGCTGGGGAGGAGTGTCGTGTTTGAAGAACAGCAAGGAGGCAAATTTCACAGATCTGAGGGGTAGGTGAGGTGAACAAGATATAGAAAGATTGGAAAGAAAGGAGAGGACCAAGTTATTAAGACCTTTGAATGGCCAACAGAGGATTTTATTTGATCTTGGAGGTACTAGGGAGCCCTGGGCATTGACTGAATGGAGGTAGGGGAATGTCATTAAAAATGCTTTGGGAAGATGAGTATGGCAGCTGAGTAGAGGATGGAATGAAGTGATGAGAGCCTTGAAGCAGAAAAGGCCACCAGCTGGCCATTACAATAGTCCAGGTATGAGGTGATGGTATAAGGGTGATGACAGTGTCAGAGGAGAGAAAGGAGCATATATTAGAGATGTTATGAAGGTAAAACTGACAGGTCTTGGAAACTGATTTGATTTAGAAGATGAGAGAAAGTGAGGAGTCAATAATAACACCTAGTTTGTAAGACTGGGTGACTGGGAGAATAGTGGTACCCTCAATGATAATAGGCATCTGTAATATGAGAGGGTGTGGGGAAAAAGATACTGCATTCAATTTGAGTATGTTAAACTTAAAATTTCTCTGTCATATTCAACTCAAGATGTCCAATGGATAGTTAGAGATGTGAGACAAGCTCAGGAGAAAGTTTAGGGTTGGATAGATAAGTGGATTTGAGAATCATTTACTTAAGGATCCCAGTTGAATCTACAGGTCCTAGCAAGATCAACAAGTGAAATAATACAGAAGAGAAGAGGGATGAGAACAAAACACTAGGGGTATGACCTGGATGAAAATTCAGTAAAGGAAAATGAAAAAGAGTGAGCATGTTGGTAGGTAGAAAACAAACTAGTGTTATGGAAACCTAGATAAAAGTGACTATTAAGGAGCAGGCAGTTATCGACTGTGGACACATGACACAGCCAAGAAGGGTGAAGATTGAGAAAAGGCCATTAATTCTGGCGATTGTGAGATTATTGGTAGTTGAAGAAAACAATGGTTGAACAGTGAAGTCAGAAAGTTAAGATCGTAGAAAATTAAAAAGAGAGAGAGTGGAAAGGAAGCTGAGGCATTGATTGTAAACGACCTTCTAAAGGAGTTCAAACACAAAAGGGAGGAGAGATATGGGACAATAGTTAGTGGGGACAGATGGATAAAATGAGGGGGTTTTGAGGCTGGGAGAGACATGAGTATGTTTGCGGACAGTAGAGAAGTACCCAGTAGACATGTGTAACAACAATTTGGCTAGCAGCTACTGTGGCTGTGTAAAACCAACAACAACCAGCACACAGAAAGCTGCTAACACAGGTTCTTTGATCTGCTTTACTAAGGAATGTAGCTTTAAGGGGCTAACAATCTCACT
Source organism: Phalanger gymnotis (assembly GCA_028646595.1). Lineage (NCBI taxonomy): Eukaryota > Metazoa > Chordata > Mammalia > Diprotodontia > Phalangeridae > Phalanger > Phalanger gymnotis. The sequence continues at coordinate 98,550,472 of CM053622.1, forward strand.
TTAATCCAACATACGTATATCAATCACTTAGTTCAGGGGGGAAAGATCAGCCCCCTGAACTTCAAGGCAAATACAAACAAATTACAAACATCGACAGCTCTTGTCTGACTCAAATCACAATTCATAGTTACCAGAGAAGCACCAACTTATCTGTCTGGGTTACAAAGCCAAGGGACAATTACAGCTTGCTGAGACTCTCAACACTCCTTCCATGAATGTGCTCCCAAAAGTCAAATGACAACCTTGGATCTTATATACCTGTCTCAGCACAGTGGGGCACTTGATTACCTCAGTGGTGAGGACTCAAACAAAGAACAGTGAAAAATTTCATTTTTCTGGTCATTACATTTGAAAGGCAAGACTCATCAAAGGTATTTAATTACCTCAGCATTCCAAAGGAGAAGACAACAAAAAGTCCTGCCCTGATTATCACTCCAAGACAAAAAGATCTCATTTTGCCTGCCCCATTCAAACAATGGACAGAATCATTAAAGGCACTTAAGAGAAGAATGGCAAAAAGCACCACCCAGATTACCATGTTGTCATGGAGAGAGTGAAGATAAGTGAGAGAATGGGGATAATAGAGGGGACAAAATTTTGAAGAATAGACTGGAATCATTTGTGCAAGTAGAGAGATTTGCCTTGACAAAGAAAGAAGGAAAGGAGGAAACAGCAGCAGAAGGCATCTGAGTGATGTGAGATGTGGAGGAGAGAAGAGGGAGCACTTGTTGATTGGCCTCTGTGTTTTTCAGTGAAATATGTGACAAGGTTCTCAGCTGAGAAGGTCAGAGAAAAGGAAGGATGAGAGGTCCAAAAGGGATGAAAAGGTGATACTTGAGCTGAGTCTGAAAGTAAACCAAGAATTTTACAAGATAGAGATGAGGAGGTAGAGAATTCAAGGCATGGGGGACAGCTAGTGCACAGCAGAGACAGGAGAGAGTATCCTGTTTGAGAACAAGTCAGTAGATTAATGACTAGGAGAATGTGTGGAAGGCTAAAATGTCCGAGAAGACTGGAAAGATAACAAGGTCAAATATTGTAAAGAACCTTAAATGACAATGAGAAGAGTTTATATTTGGCACTACAGGTAACGGGGAGTTTATTGAGTAGCAGTTGGGTGTTAATATTGACAGACTCATCGTTACAGAAAATTAGTCTGGCAGCTGTGTTGAGGGTGAGTTGGAATGGGGAGAGATTTTAGGCAGGGAGTCCAATAATTTTGACTTGTATTGAGGAAAAATTCTAGATCATAATATTAGAGGATTTTTGAGAACCCAGAAAGTATAACATTAATCATTAAAAGCAGTTATATATGTGCTTGTAGATATGTATGTATATACACACACGTCTATACACACATATATGCACATATTTATATACACACACATACATATGTGTGTGTTTATGCACATTTATATATTTGTGTATTGCCTCCCCCACTAGATTGTCATCTCCCTGAGGGCAGCAACTTTCTTTTACCTCTTTTTGGATCCCCGGTTTAGCACATAACATGTATTTATTAGAGGTTTATTGATTAATTGATCTGATAGACCTGTAAATTTCACAACTTTGATTCTTATGTCCTATATTTCATAACAAGGATCCAGGCTATTAATGCTTTCATATTGCCCAGGAACCAAGTTTGAGGCCAGTGTTATAAATGAGAGAATTGGGACCTGGTTGTGAAACATTATTTATGGAGCAAAGGGAAAACATTCCCCATCTTAAAATATTTCCTTTGTCCAACTGCCTCTGAGACTAAAATTTCACCCTTAGAAAGGAATAAGATTTGTTCTGCTGGACACTGTGGGCAGAACTAGAAACAAAAGGTAAAGTGTGCCAGAATTATTTTATGTAGGGAAAGCATTCTTAACGATTGGAGCTGTCCAAAAGTGAACAGTGGGAAGTGGAGGGTTCCTGAGTTGTCACTAGCATTTCTAGTACCTAGGCAAGCACCACAAAATGTACTCAGGGAAACAGTACATAAAAGGACCCTTTAATTTTTTAGATAAATCCTAAACTGGGGAGTGGAGTTGGTTGGAAAGAGGTTTTAGACCTCAAGATATTGGTCCACGCTGGAGGAGTAGACCAGGGAAACCACAACATGTTGAAAAGATAGACACCTTGGGGATACAATGAGTGAATTTTGGAGAAGACCATGGGAGAAAAGAGCAGGGTGGTGATGAATCAGGAAGGAACTCAAAACTTCTTCAAGTAGTTTCCTATTTTAATTATTTTTGCAAAGTAAGCTTATTATTTCTACCTACTAAAGCACAAATATTGCCAGAGGCTTAGATTTCTCTGCCCTGGGGAAAAAGCCTAGTCACCCTGCCCTAGTCACAGTTTTAGTGGGTTTCTTTTTACTTAAATTTTCAAGTAGTCATTGGATAATATGTTAGGAGTATTGTGTTAAATAGCCTCTGAATTCCTTTTCATCTCAATGATTCTATTATTCTCTGGGCCCTTACTCTGTGATTCATTTGTATTTTAAGTTTTTCCTAAGCTGTAAATCCTTATATGGACTAAAACTTTGTAATCTGGATCTCTATTTAGTTCCAATTTACATGTGTGTTACTTATTTTCTGATATATTTACATGTTACTGTAGCTAATGAAATATAAATTCATTAAATACTTGGTTTATGGTTCCCTGAGATGTGGAATGTAGCGCCCTTCAGGGCCACTTTAGGACATTGCACCAACTGCCACACCTCTGCACCAGTGATTAATCTCTGCATTCTTTCTTATTTTCTGGGTTCCAAGGCAATCTAAAAAGTATGCTCTGTAATAATCTCAGAGGATAACAAAATTACAAAAATTCCCTAATTGATTTGCTTTCCACTCTAGAATGAAACAACAAAAAAATCCCTTCTTCCTTGGCAGTTTCCCATCTCTCTACCTTGAAATTCAAACTTGTAGGCTGGAAAAAAAAATGATGTATCATAAAGTTCAGTAAAACATGAGGTATGGAAAGCTTGAACCTTACGTCACTTCTTTTTCTCCTCCTATACCCTTCCCTTAGCTCATCCCGGTGGAGGCGGGGGGGCGACACAGTTTGGAAGAAAGGGTCAGAGAGATAAACTCTGGATGAAGCTTTTCCCAGCATAGTTCTTTCAGAAAAACTGATGGAAGAAAGAAAGCTATTGACTAGACTTCTGCCACAGCTGCCACTCATCTATCTTCTCTACTCACTAACCAATTCATATCTCACTCATGCCTGTCCACCTCTTCCCTATGGTGTCCCAAAACCTTCCTCAAGGCCATGGGAATTCCAAAACAAACTTGACTCTCATGAATGTCTATGAACCCAAGGATTCTCTGTCTTCCCAAGAAGCTCATCTAAGCCTTTGTGATCCTCAAGAGATTATCAGAAGATTCTATGGTCCAGGGAATTCTCAAGTCTCTGTGATCCTGAGTCTTAGAGTATCAGGGTAGCAATCACTTTTGTCGACCTGTATTTTCTCAATTAATGGGATACTTAATAGTTCACTGATTATTATGAGGGGTTCAAAGATGTCTTCATATACAAAGAGATTGGCAAGAGTATGGTTTTATCATCGTCCTCCAGCACAATGCTGGGAGAAAAAAAAACTGGCAAAATCTCCTGGAAATCGTAACATTTGAAACCATATTCAATTGTTTCGATCTTCCATAAATACATTAGTATTTATCAGTGCCTATCAAAGGTAACAACTGAGTGAGACTGGGATTTGATAAGGCAAGGATGAATAGGTCAGTCCAACAATAAGCAGGATGATGTCTGGGAAGAAGACCTGAGTACCACTCAAGGACAGTTTGAAGGCACTGGGGAGAAGGCAACAGGGGAAATGACATGAGGTGGATAACATGGAAAGCAAATTATATCTATTTTATTATTTTACTCACAGTTAGCTTTAATCAAGAATTAGTATCTTACTAATGGAAATAAATAAGTGTATACTGCATTCTCTTACAAGAGGCTCTGAGGAAAACATATAAACTGCAAAGTGCTATGTGAATATGAGCCCATCATACTCTTCCCAATAGAAGTAAAATGAAATCCTGATTCAACAATTACTGATTTTCCTTTTTGTGCAGATTAGTCACTGTTTAGCCTTTAGCTCTAGAATTTACACAATCCAAAAGGGAACAGAAATTGGATAATCATCCCCATATAAAATTAACCTCTTTGTGTCAGATAGACAGTCTCCTTTAAGAAAAGTTGTTGTAAGTCAGACAGCAGCGGTACTTAGGGAGAGCATGGCATTGACTTGCCCATGAAATTAATATTATTATTTTAATTTTTCTGTTTGCTATCAGGAACCAAGCAAAGATATGGTTTGAAGCAAACCTTTTAAGAAGTCTAATAAGCAATTTAGAAAAATAAATACCTAGAAGGCAACCTAAATTAGGAATGACAGATATTAAACCTTGTTAACTTTCACTTCCTCTGAAGAGCTAGGACTGATTCCATATGCAAGTATATGCATATACATATGTGTATATGTATGTATATATATGTTTGTGTATATATTTATGCATATGTGTATTTTGTGGATATATATGTATATATACATATATATATATACATATATATATATATATTTGTATGGAACCTGTGATTTCTTTGATATGGGGAACTTCTGGTGTGGATTTTCCTCTACAAATAAAGATTGGCACCTTCTCTGAAATGTATGGTCATAGAGAGATGCCTGGGGACACCCAAAGGTTAAGCGCCTTGTCCAGAGTCACATAGGCAGCATATGTCAGAGCAGAACTTAAACCAATATGTTCCTGGTTCCTAGGATAGCTCTCTATCCACTGTATTCCACTACAGTGGTTCTCAGCTAAATAAATATGTGGATATTTACCTAGCTAAACATGTTCATTTCATTTATATGTGCATATATGAATACATATGTAACTCTGACTTGGCATGCAAAGACACTTTTATGTAATACACATATGGGTGCTTAACAGTACATATATACATGTATATAGCAATAGATAAATGTATTATGCATATGGGCCTATGCATCTAATTGTACATCTACATATATGTACACATACATGTGCATAAATATATGTGTATATGTATGTGTATGTGAAACAGGACCATCCTGGCAAAGTGGAAAAAATGCTGAGCTTGGATTCAAAAACACCTGGGTTCAATTACTGCCTTTGACACAAGTTTTGTGGTAGCATATAATGCATGTATATTGTATAAATGCATTGTATGTATATATATGTGTATATATATATACATATATATATGTGTGTATATATATATATATATATATATATATGCTCTTTCACTCTATTGGTTGTTCTCTTATGAATATATCCCATTTTGTCCTCTTTCTTCCTAAAATGAAGAGTCTGCCACACAGTGACATACCACCTCCCTCCTTGTGGACATTATACATCTCTTAATATCCAGGCAGCTAGGTGGCATGATGGATAGAATTCTGAGCTTGGAGCCAATAAGAATTAAGTTCATGTTGTTGTCTCACATACTTACTATGTGACCTGGGCAAATCACTTAACCTTTTTTAACCTCAGTTTCCTCAACTGTAAAATAGGGGTGGGTAATAATAGCATTTACCTCCCAGGGCTGTTATGAAGATCAAATAAGATAATATCTGTAAAGTGTTCAGCACAGTGCCTGACACATAGTAGTGCTTAATGTATATTCCCTTCCCTTCTTGAAATATATCCTTCGAACATAGGAACCTTTATGGCTTCCATTTCACAAGGCTGACTCGTACTGAACTTGGATTTCCCTAAAATCTCCAGACATTTTACAAATTACATAATCCATGTAATTTTATTATGATTAATAGTATATAATTACGTTTGATATAATTCCCCCAATTATATAAAGTGCTTTGCAAACTTGTATTACACTCTACATGGCAATTGTTATCCTCATTATACATATTAGCAAACTAAAACTCAAAGAGACGTGACTTGCCCATGATCACATAGACAATAATTGTTAGAGTCAGTATTGGAACTCAGGTTTTTCTGAGTACAGGTAGGTCTCACTGCACATTACAATATTTATCCTCTTTCGATAATGATATTTATTCTTTTTTCACATGGGTTTATGTATAGTTGTATATTGTACTTGTGCAAATGACAGTTTTTTACTCAATTGTAGGAATTTACATATATCCCTATTAAATATTCTTAATAAGTTTAGTCTATTGTTCCAACCTATCGAGATATGTTTTGTATTCTGATTCTATCAATCACGTAATTAGAAATCCCTGATGGGTTTGAGTCATTCACAGATTTAAAGATCATGCCATCAGTGCCTTCTTCAAATCAATGATAAAGATGTGGAACTATACATTGCCAGTGACAATCACTTGGGATATTATGGTTATCTTCTCCAAACTCTATATGAAGAATTAATCTCTCTATAACACCTCTGACAAATCATCGTTCAGATTTTTCTTAAAAAAATATAGAAATAAGGAACCTACAATTTAACAAAGCAGCCCATTTTACTTTTTTAAAAGGTATTTTCCTGGTGTTAAACTAATTATCTGCTTCCTATATACATTCATTCATTCAGCAAGTTTTCGTTAAACGTTTACTATATGTAAGGCTCTGGGAATACACAAACAAAACAAAATAAAAAGAGTATCTGCCCTCATGGAGCTCATATTCTACTGAGGGATAAAGCATGTAAATAGAAAAATATATTTGTTCATCAAAATTAATACATTGCACTTATGACATTTACTATGTCAGATCTTAATGAGACATAATATTAAGGGTGGGAGAAACTGGCTCTGAAATTAGAACTAGGTTCAAATTCCCTTTTGCTACTTAGTAATCGTACTATATTTGACAGGTCATTTACCTTCCCTGGACCTCAGGTTTCCCAGCTGCAAAATAAGGAGGTTGGATTAGAACCCCTCTAAAGTCCCTTCCAGATCTCTATATCTGTATAGCTCCATGGCTCTCTATATTTATGATTCTGTGATTCTAAGTAAGAAGCAAAAGTGAGACCTCAAAACACTTTTGGGTCTGACTCCAAACCCAGGGTTATTTCCACTAGACAAGACTATGCAATGTTGTAAATCAAATTAATATAGAAACATGGGCCACTAAACTGTACATGAGGATAACCAAGGGCCATATTGACTTAGAAAACCAAATGTTAATATTATCTATGCTTTATTCTATCTTTATTTCTTTTCCTAAATATTTCTCAATTATATTTTAATCTGCTGTGGGCCACACTAGGTAATATTGTGAGCCACATGCAGCCCATAGACCACATACTTTACACTTCTGGTACACATGAGCTTCTCTGATCCATTCCATTGGCCATACGCCATTGCCATACTAACCCTACACCACGACCTTAACACAAGAACTTAATTAGCTTTTCATGTGTATACATCTCACCCCAGACCCAGGACCTAGGAATATACAAGACCTATACTAGGACCCGTACTAGGATAAGCTCTATTTATATACATACATATACCTGTATCTATATATATATATATATATATATGTATATATGTATTTATACATATATATGTGTGTATGTATATATATATATATATGTATGTATGTATGTATATATATAGACTTACTGATTTATCCTGCCCACAGCTACACTGTAGACACTAAACTGAATTGTGGCCTTGGGCACTGATGGTATACCTCTGCATCCCCAGAGCACCTAGCAAGGTCATATACAGGCAAACACAGCTCGATAAACATCTGTTGATTGATGGATTAAAGATCATAAATTGCTGCATCAGAGCAGAAGTGAGGTGAGGAAGGAGAATGATACTCATATTGACTTTAGAAAGGGAAAGAAAATTCTGAGATTCAGAAAGCAAGGAGTGAAACCCGACAAAGATGAAGTCAGTATCAATATCCAACATCCAGGGACCTTGAACCATTTTTCTCTCACACCACCAAGTGTTCCTTGGCCTTTCTTTCCTTGGCTTAAGGAAAAGCAAGGAGTGTGATGCTGTGGAAAGAGTAATAGACTTGGCCATTGGGATATCTGAGTTCTAATCTTTGTTCGGCTATTTACCAGTCTTTTGATCTGAGCATCCTCTCAAGACCTGTTTCTTGATGTATAAAATTTAAGGGCTGAATCTCTGAGACCCTTTCCCATCCTGTGGTCCTGCTCTATTATCTCACTTCCTTCCTTTCCTCATTGGCTCAGATGAATATTACAAGGGACAGACTAGCATATTTGAAACAAGACTGGACTCAGTGCCAATGTGTTTGAATTCTATTCCTAGTTCCGCCACTAAACAGTTGCGTGTGCTCGGGCAGGCCGAGCAACTTTTATGGACCTCAATTACTTCATCTGTAAAATGGAGCCAATAATCCAACTGTACCTCATGATGGCATCATTGTAGGACTCAAATGATATAATGAACGAGAAAAACTTTGCAAACCTCAAAGTACTATGGAAATGACAATTATAATTATTCCTTATCATCTAGCATAAAGTTCTTGAACAAAGTACATGTTTAATAAAAGTTTATGAATGAATAGTATATATGAGAGGCCCTAAATATGACTTATCTTATACAATTTCTTGCCATGACAATTATTTTTGGTTGTCCAATTCCTCCTTCACCACTGTCATAAAACTTGCCGGGTAGTAGACTTTTGAAGCCAGAAAAGACCTTAGAGACTAAAAGTCCAAGTTCCTCATTTTTCAAATAGGGACAAGAAAAGGGTCAGTAACTTGCCTAATCTCATAAACCTGACATTCGTAGCTTTAGGATTAGACTCAGTTACTCTGGTTCCAAATCCACTGACCTTTCCTATATATCACCCTATGTCACTGAGCTTGGAGAAGACTTGGATGCCTCTCCACCTTTGATTCCCACATTTATTCAGTTGTTATGTACAATCTCACTCAGAATTGCTATCTCCTTTCCATTCTGACTGCTGAAGTGTTGGAAAGGTCTTACTCACTTTATAGATGCACCCCGATGATGACCAACTTTTCCACTGACCCACTTCATCCTCTCTGGTTACCTTCTGTCTTACTCTACTGAATTCAAATCAACAGTAATTCAATAGACAGTCATTAAGCACCTACTGTCTGCAAGACAGTTTGCTAGGTGCCAGGGAAAATAAAAAAGTGGTAATTAGTATAATAATAATAATAATTGGTACAAAGTGAATCAAATTTTTGAAATGTTTTAAACATGTATCTAATTTAAAGCTTTACAACAACAACTTTATGAGTTGTGTAACATAGTTATTTCTATTCCCATTTTACAGATGAAGAATCCAGGATAGAAATCTATCTACTAAACTAAACAAATCACTCCCTGATGGAGATTATAGATTCTCCCTGATGGGAGAAGGACACATACACAGGTAACTATAAAACACAATAGAACAGTATCAATGTATTTTAAAAAGTCAACATAACTTATCAAATAAAGTCCAGGGCTTGGAGTACAGTACATTTCCTAACTGTGATTCTCAGCAAGTCACATTACATGCACATGTATACAAACATATATGTATATATATACACATATGATATATCTATGCAGAAACACACAAATATGATATGTGTATATAGAAACATATATGATGTGTATGTATATGTACACACTTGCATATGTGTTTGTGTGTATGTATACTCCCTAGGCCTTTTCTACTACATAAAAGACAAATTCCAATTTGTGTTGGTAAAGAGACTTCCCACACTGAGACTACATAATAGCAAAATCACAGAATCTATGTGGGCTTCCATAAATTATGAGATACAAAAAAAAGTCCTATGTAAATTTTGAAGTGGAGTGAAGGGCGATTCATTGTTAAACAGGAAAATCAATTAAAGTTATATAAAGAAATGATTACTCAGAAACGTAAACAGATCATTAAAAGCCAGAACTGCCAGGTCATTTCAAGAAACTTAATTGTTCTTTTTATAAGCTTAATAGTAAGAGGAATGTTATTGTTAGTTTCCTTAGTTTTCAGCAAAATGCTTGACAATGTTTCTTTTTTTTTTGAGGGGGGGAAGGCAGGGCAATTGAGGTTAAGTGACTTGCCCAAGGTCACACGGCTAGTAAGTATGTCAAGTGTCTGAGGTCAGATTTAACTCAGGTTCTCCTGACTCCAAGGTCTGTGCTCTACTCGCTGCGCCACCTAGCTGCCCCCTGCTTGACAGTGTTTCTAATGCTACTTTCTCAAGATAAAGTGATATAGGCTAGATGAGTATAATAATTAGGTAGATCAGAACAAATTGAATGATTAGACCCCAAGAGTTATAATTAATGGGTCAACATCAACTTGGAAAGTGGTATTTGGTGGTCTCCTCAAGTGACCTTTTCTTGGCCCTGTGTCCTTCAGTACTTTTATCTCTGACTTTGATGAAATATAGAAAGCATGAGTCTTAAACTTGCAAATGACATAAAGTTGCAAAAAATAGCTGACATGCAGACAAAAGTCAGAATTCAAAAAAATCTTGATAGGTTAGGATAATATATAAAATAGAATAAGGTGAAATATACTAATAATAAATGTAAAGTTCTTCACTTCAGTCCAAAAAACTGACAAAACAGGAAACGTCTGGCTTGATGAAAGGTGCTGTTCAAAATATTTCATGGTCTTAGTAGACTGTTCAGTATGAATTGACAATGTTACAGAGCCACCCAAAACAAGTTCTTACCTAAGATTATTGAAAGAAGGCATAGATGTCCAGAGTATGATGGTTCATTGTGGGAACTGAATGAAGGGAGTTTTCCTAAATAGGATGAGAACCAAGCCATAATCTTCTTGGGTAAGCCACATACACTCCTAGACTAAGAAAAAAGTTACCTCCGCCCACAAAGGGGTAGATTTACCCTCCTTTTGAGCGACCAAAAGTCACACAGGAGAGCTAGAATGCTGAGCTAATGTTTCTAATCCTGTAATATTTCCATTACACCATACTTTGTATTTGCCGAATTCTTAAAGCCATGGTGCGTATGTATGAGGCAGCTAATCAAACCTACCTGGCCTATTCAGGGATCATATTCACAACCTTTGTCTTCAAGGTCGTAAGTTGCTTTAAGAATGTCTTAAGCAGCAAATCCACCAAAATCATACACATACCCTCAACGCATTTAGCTCTGTTAGCCCCCTTACGGGTACTTGGTACATGCTTATCCATTTAATCATGTTACAGCAAAATAGACATTTATAGGACAGATTCAACTGGAGATCTCAACAAGCTGCTCTTCATCTTAGTACACAATGTAGAGAAATACTGACCAATCAAAATATAGCTCTACAGATGCCCAATCTAACTGACAATTCTCCAAACTTCATCAGTATTTCCTCTAAGACAGTAGCCAATAGGAATAACTCTGGGCATAACTGTTTTCAGGCAAGTGGGAGCCAACATTTTATGCATATATTATAATTCACTTACATAATTACCCAAATTAAAAATACCATCAGATTTAAATGGATTTGAAATGTTCATTCCCTCTCACAGGCATATGAGGCGGAAAAGGCCAATTAAGAGTATTTCTTTCTTTGTTCACTACACTCTTCTCAGAATGACTTTAGATTTCTCAGGGGAGAATAAGGGATGGGGGAGCGGAGCAGCAAAACTCTCCCAGGCAATCAGGTGGAAACTCAGGAAGGGATACCAGTCCCTCCCCCACCCCCTTTCTAGCCAGTGGATTTCTGGCTATGTGGAAAGAGAATTTAGAGAGTCAGCCCCCATTTAGGAATTGTAATTTATTGAGTCATCCAATTAAAATAGAAATGGCTATATGCATATAATAATGTCTTCAGCTCAGTTCTATTCTTTTCACCAGGGTAATGTATTTAGAGCCAAAATCAGGAGGTCATCTAATCCAACTCCTTTATTTTATAGATGAGGAAACTGAGACCCAGAGGAGTAAAATATTTTCCCAAGTTCATGCAGATCACAAGAGGTACAACTGTAATTTGAACCCTGGTCATCTGACTTCATATCCAATAGTAGTTATACATCATTTGATAAACATTCCATATTATTAACCAAGGCTGGTACTCAATGTAGCCTAACTCAGAATCTTAATTTGATAACCTTTGACCCCACTCCCTTTTTAGTCCCCTTTTACCTCATTTTGGGATCTTGCTCCCCCTAATAAATCAATAAATCAAGTCAAAGGCATTTATTAAGTGCCTACTATGTGCCAGGCACTGTGCTAAGTGCTAACACAAAGAGCTGTGATATGATCTCTCTGAGATTTGACAAAGAGTTACAGTACACTGCCATGAGAAGGAAAACCTGCTTCAGAGGATCAACTAAAGAACCTGGGAAAGAGGTGACTTAAGGGAAACATTTTTGCTATTTTGAAATATTTCAAAAGCTCTTATGTGGAAGAGGAGTTACAGTTGTGCTGTTTGGCTTTAGTGGGCAGCATCAGTAGCAATGGGGTGAAGAGGAGAAGGAGAAGGGGTGGTTTACAGTACGGCAAACCTTGTTTCAATAAAAAAATTCCTAGCACTTAGAGATATCCAGCAGGAGTGTTACCTCTGACAAGAGTGAGTTCCCCCAAACTAGAAGTGTTCAGGCAAAAACTAGAGGAGTGATTGTCAAGGATGCAATTGAGAAGATTTCTTCATGAACTGGGAGGTTGGAATAAATGGCCCCTGACTCTCTAAGATTCTACAATTTAACCTGTTTCACTGTCCTATGGGATATGTAGTCATCTATTCACACCCCCAATAGTTAATTCATACCAGGTACAGAAAGGAATATCCTGCCTCTGAAGATTGAATATTGGGTATTAGGAACAGTGGAAAAGCTAGTTTAGCTGAAATTCAGTAAAACATGAGAAGTAAGGCAAAATTAGCCTAGAAAACTAGCTAGGAGACAGAATATAAAGGTCTTTAAACATCAAAGGAGTTTAAATTATCCTATAGGCAGCAGGGAGCTGTTGAAGCTTGTATCTCTATGGCATAATGGTCCCAAATAGAAACAACTACATGGTATAGTGGATAGAGAGCCGGCATCAGATTCAGGAAGATCTGGGGTCAAGTCACACCACTTACTGGTTGTATGACCCTGGTAAATCTCTTAACCTATCAGTGCCCTGGCCAACTCTTTAAGAATATCATTTCAGAGCAAGTGATCTATATTGGGAGAGGGAGTTTCTTCATTGGGATTTCCCTGAATCAGTGAAGTCACACAACCCAAACCGCATGCACACACACACACGCACACACACACACACACACACACACACACATGCGCACGCACATGAATGATTTCACTATACGTATATCATATTTTACCACATAATCATCACAGACTTTATGCCAAATTTTTTGCAAAAAAAGCGGGGCGTGACCAGTATGTGAAGCTTTAAGAAGATTGTGCTAGTATTATTTAAAATCATTTATTAGTAAACTATTTTTGGTGCAAAATTAGAATGCACAGAATACTTGAGAATGTATGTTAAAATAGAGTGCTGACAATGAGCATGCCCTGAGAATTCTAGGCTTACAATGCTTGAGAAATAAACACATATCCATATGCCACTGGTGAATACATTGCTACTCTGCTTATGTTTTAAGCTGCATGACAAACAGAATTATACCATGTGATGATCACACACTGAAAGTTTATAAACCAATTTTTGGACTGAAAAAACAGGGTGCAATAATTATGCCTGGCGACGATTGTGCAGTGAAATGCAATATTCTGCCCTAAGCAGACCATACCTGGAGCATTATGTTCAATTCAACAAAAAGGAGAAGGTCCAAAACAGGGCCACTAGGATGATAAGAGGATTTTCAAGCATGTCATAAGATAATCAGTTGAAGGAACTGGGAATGTTTATGCTAAAGAAGGAAAGACTTCAGTGGATATGATAACTGTCTTTAAGTATTAGAGGAGATGCAATGTGAAAGAAAAAAAAGATACTTTCTGCTTGGTATAAGAATAGAATAAGGAGTAACGGGCAAAAGGGAATTACAGGGAAGCAGATTCCGACTAGATATGGGGGGAGAAAATATAACAATTAGAATTGTCCCCTAATGGTTGGGGTGTTTTCTTGGAGTGAGTTCACCTTCACTGCAGGTCTTTAATCCATCAATGGATGGCTGTTTGGTGGGGATGAATAAATGGATTGTTGGTCAGTTGAAGGTAATGACATCTCAGCTACTTTTCAGCTCAGAGATTCAAAACACTTCTCTTATACCAGACCTGTAATATAGGTACATACTAGTTACCATTTAGGGCATCTAGGTGCCACAGTGGATAGAGGGTCAGGACTGGAACCAGAAGACCTGAGTTCAAATTCAACCTCAGACACTTACTAGCTGTGTGACCCTGGGCAAGTCAGTTAACTCCATTTGCCTCAATTTCCTTATTTTTAAATGAGCTGGAGAAGAAAATGGCAAAATGTAACAACAATGTGTTTTGCAGCTACTGCAGCTGTGTAAGACCAGCAATACCAGCATACAGAAAGGCTGCCAACACAGGTTCTTTGATCTGCTTTTCCAAGGAAAGCAACCTCAAGGGGTTTACAATCTCACTTTAATCAAAGATAAATATGTCATTCACTTAGTTCAAGAGGAAAAGCCAACATCCTGAACTTCAGAGCAAATACAAACAGAAATTACAAACATACATTATATAAACAGAGCAAACAACACAAACCAGTCTATCCATAGCAATACATAGTTACCAGAGAAGCACCCACATCTAGGTTTCTTCAAAGCTGGGGGGCTCCAACAGCTATTACCCAGAGTCTCTCCTGGCCAAATCATATAACACTCTTCCAGTGAGTAAGAACCCCAAACAAAATGCTAACCTCTGAGTTTATATACCTTTTTTAGGGCCAGAAGGCTTCACACCTAATCAGCCAAAGGGTGTAGACCTGGGGCTTAGCACCAGACTTAATCAAAGGCACTTGATTACTTTAGCATTCTAGAAGACAAAACAATAAAAAAAAATCCCACCTTAATTACCAATACACAAAGCACTCTAGTATTTTTGCCAAGAAAACCTCCAATGGGATTACAAAGAGTTGGACATAACTGAAAATGACTGAACAATAAAAGTTAGCATTTTAGAGATGAAAGAAAAAATAAGGCTGAGAAAAGTGTGATTACTTTTTCAGTAGTATTAAAGTTAATAGGTAGCAGAGATAGTACCAAAACTCAGGTCTATTTCCAGTTTAAAAGCCTATTTGGGGTGCATTCTCTAAATTTGAACATCCTGCATTTCCTTTGAGCTATTTCAACTCTGCTTTGCTCATAGAGCACAGCACCTTCTCTGACGTGGGAATGCCATGCTGAGCAGTCCTGTGCCAGTGTTTCCCATGTTACACAATCAATTCCAAAGTTCTTAAGAGAGACCTTGAAAATGTCTTTTGTATCACTTCTGACCATCATGTGAGTGCTTTCCCAGTGTGAGTTCTCCATAAAATAGTCTTTTCGGTAAGCATATGTTTTGCATTTGAACAACATGGACAACCCACTGGAGTTGTGCTCTCTGAAGCAGAGCTTGAATGCTTGGCAGTTTAGTTCAAGAAAGGACCTCAGTGTCTGGGACCTTATCCTGCAAGGTGTTCTTCAGAATCTTCCTAAAACAATTCAAATGGAAGTGATTCAGTTTTAGCGTGGTGCTGGTATATTGTCCAGGTTTCACAGGCATACAAAAATGAGGTCAGCAGAATGCCTCTATAGATCTATGATGGACAACCCTATTGCCGCCCTGTTACCCATGAAATTAGCAATGTAATACATTAGAAAAATCATTGAATGCAAAAGACTTGTGTTCAAATCCTTCCACTGTCATCTACTCCCTGGCTGATATTGGGCAAAATCATTTTTTTGTTGTTGTTGTTTCTTACGCATCATTTGCCTCAACTGTAAAATGAAAAATTTGTATTAGATAATTTCTGGGGTTCCTGTTATCTCTCAAATTGTGATCTTATTTTACCTAGGAGAAAACCATGTTTTGGAAGACTATCTTTGGAAGATTTGTGGGAAGCTGTGTTCAGGAACAGTAACAGTAAAGAAGCCTTAGGTGCCTATCTGCCTCAAGTCTATGCCATTCCATTCTTTGTATGACTGCAAAAGCAACATTTCCCACCAAAAGTAGATCTGACAATGCCACTCCCTTGTTCATTAAACACCAGTCATTACCTGTCACCTTTCTGATAAAATACAAATTCCTCAGTACAGTATTTAAAGCCCTTCCCCTTTTGGCTCCAATCTGTCTTTTCGGACTTATTTATACACTACTCTTCTTTATCCTATGTTTAATCATGCCATTTCATCTTTCTCTTTACCTTTGCTGTGGCTGTTCTCAGTACCTGGAATCCAATTTCTCCTCACCACTACCTCTTAGAATTCCTAGTTTCCTTAAAAGATAATTTCAAATTCTACCTCCTATGTGAGGCCTTTTTCTGTTCTCCCCACAACCCCTGCTGCTAGGGTTCCCCACCACCTTGTATTCATTTTGCAGTTATTTTATTTGTATTTTATGAATACTCATGAGTATATTTTCTCACCTAATAGAATGCATACTCCTCAAAGCTTGTTTTGTCTTTTTAACACAGGTCTAGCACAGTGCCTGAAACATAGTAGGTTCCTAATAAATGCTTGTTGATTTATTGCATCACAGGAAGGAGAATCCCTGTCAGTGACACTTTACATCTATTCAAGCATAACTAAATATATCTTACTTTTGTCCATGATTAGTCTTTCTGCTGATTAAACTTTTTCCCTTCTGTTACCCATTTTCCCATTTCCAGCCCTTCTTTTAGTAGACTGAGTATAATTAGTATACTAGCTGGCTGTACACTATGCCAGGATCTCTCTCCCTCCTGTTCTCCCCCTCCTGGCTTCTCTGGCTTCAAGTCTCAGCTAAAGTCCTGTCTTCTGAAAGAAGTCTCCTTAATCCAGTCCTCCTTAATTTTAATGCCTTCCCTCTGAGACTATGCCCAATTTACTCTGTACATATGTTGTTTGCATGTTTTCTCCCCCATTAGACTGTTAGTTCCTTGACTACAGGGACTGTGTCTTTGCCTTTTTTGTATCCTCATGCGTGTAGATACACAGCTTGAGCACTGGAATACCAGTCAGGAGATTTCAAATCCAGCCTCAGACATTTACTAACTATGTGTCCTGGGGTAAATCACTCAATTTGTTTGCCTCAGTTTTCTCATTTGTAAAATGATGCTAATAATAGCACCTACCTTTCAAGATTGCTGTGAGGATTAAATAAGATAATATTTCTAACACACTATACACATCTTAAATGCTATATAAATGCTAGCTTTTATTACAGGTGCTTAATAAATGCTAGTTTCCAAAGGGGAAAAGATTCCTTCACATTACTTCACTGATGCCAGAATAGATCCAAGCAGTCTTGCTCCTGTGGCTAGAGAGATGGACCAGGAGTCAGGAAGACCTGAGTTCAAACCTAGCCTCAGACACATACTAGCTGTGAGATCCTGGTAAAGACATTTAACCCTGTTTGCTTCAGTTTCTTCATCTGTAAAGTGAGCTGGAAAAGGAAATGGCAAAGTATCTTTGCCAAAGAAACCCCAAATGGGGTCACAAAAAGTTGAAGATGACTGAAATGACCGAACAACAACCTATGACTCCCCTTCCAATTTTCCTTTCATTATACCTCACTGCCTCAACCTTTTATATGGCACAGAGTGATTTAGTCTATAGAGTATTATATTTAGAGTCCAAACCTAGGCTCAAATCCTGGCTCTGCAACTTACCAGTAGGATATCGGGGTGATCTTTTCATATCTCTGATCCTTAGGTTCCTTGTCTGGATAGCAAGGGGATTGGATAAAAGCATCTCCAAGCTTCCTTCCAGCCCTAAATCATATTATTCTATGATAGATAATATGAAACATAGGAAGATAGGTTCATCTCTCAGCCCCAACACTTAATTGGCTATGTGGCCAAATAGGTTTCTCTGAGTCTTATTTGTAGAATGGAGTTAACAATACTTTTGTCACCTACCTCACAGGGCTTGTCCAGAGGAAAATATTTTATAAACCTTAAGGTATTATAGAAATGTGAGTTATTATAATTAGCATGTTAAGATGCAAATATGCCTGGATAAAGTAACTCTTTAAATTGTTCTTACTCAATTACACCTCACTGAGATAGTGTATCGGTTTATGTTCTGCAAAGAATTTTTTTACAGAAGGCAGAGGAAAAACAACATGAAAAAAAAACAGGGAGTAGTAACACTTTTTGTTCATTATTTGAAGACTAAATTTTTGGACTAGAAATTAGTTAAAATCTTAGAATTTCAATTAGAGGAGACCCCAGAGAACTTTCTCCTGAGTAGAATGTAACCTCCTTGAGGCCAGGAATTTTTCCATTTAATGTGCATGTAGCACAGAACCTTATACATAACAGGTGCTTAAAAGATATTTGTTGAATTGAATTATCTATCTAATTCTTTCATTTTATAGATAAGGAAATAGAGTCCAAGAATAACCTTTTCAAGGTTAGGGCTCCGTCCGCCTGGATTATGAAAGACTTGAGTTCAAATGCAGACTCAGACACTCATTAGCTATGACTCTGACCAAGTCCCTTAATCTCTGTTTGCCTCAGTTTCCTCATTTGGAAAATGGGGGTAATCATAATAGCTAACATTTACATAGTATTTACTACGTGCTGGGCAATGTGCTAAAATAATAATAATAATGATAGCTAGCATTGACGTAGCACTTACTATGTGCACTATACTAAGCACTTTACATATTATATTATCTCATTTGATCTTCATAACAACCCTTGGAGGTAGTAACTATAATTATCTACATTTAGATATTGAAACTAGATGATGATGATGATGATGATGATGATGATGATGATGATGATGATAGCACCTACCTTGAAGGGTTGTTATGAGGCTTAAGTGAGATATTTGTAAAGTTTTTTATAGCACAGTACCTCTGTTAATCACATAGTAGGTCATATATAAATGATAGCTATTATTATGTTAGATTATTATTATTATTATTATTATTAGATATTCCAACTGTTAAGTTTAGTGTATTTTCCTAATTCAACCCTCTTTTTAGACACTGACTATGTAGAAATAAAAAGAGGAAAAAAAAACCAAGAAGAAAGTGTATTTTAAAACCAAACCCCTCCTAATAAATTCCTGAAACCAGTCCCATTCAGAGTAGTATGATTAAATATTTGCTAGAAATTCCTTTTGGGCCCCAAAGGGCAGCCATGCTGTCAAAATTCTGAAGATGTTGCATTGTGCTTAGAGGCTGACCTTCCAGGAGATTAATTGACATGCAGGCATGTCCTTGAAGAAGCTCCAAGCTGTCACTTCTCTTCTCCTCACCACTGTAGTCCCCACTTGAATCTTGAGATAGTTAAATCTTACTTGAAGTCAAAGAACGCCAAAGAGAAACTTGATTTATTGTAACTGGACTTACATACTCTCCATCCAATTCAAATATTATCACAACCTTGAAGTGCGCTCATGCACCTAGGTGGAAATGAAACTAGGACTTCACATGCTAGAGGGAAACTATGTCAAGACAGAATCACCCCACCCCCAACCCCAGGCCCGCTCCCTGTCTGGGTTTTTCATGTTTAAATAAGAAGCAGCTTGCTGAGGATTTGTGTGGAGAATTGGGGCCATAGTATGTATAATGCAAAAAAAAAAACAAAGAAGAGAATATTCATTTTTTCACATTGGTCATCTTTATATGCCTCTGTTACTGACATATTTAAATCATGGAGGGACAGTTTTCTTCTATAGAAAAATTCTCAATTGGTGGAAAATATTTATCCTTAAAATCTATTTAAAGTTGTGGACAAATGATTACTATGATTAGATCTCATATATATATATATATATATATATATATATGTATGTATGTATATATATATACATATATATGTAGTGGATCATATACATGTGAGTGTGTATGTTTATATGTATATATACATACATATATATGAATGCTACATAGATATTAACTTTATCGTTCTGAAAATAGTCTCTGAAATAATTTTACCAATGAAGAAACTGAGGTCCACAGAAGTTATGTGACTTGCACCTTCCACAGATAATAAATTGCAGAGTTAAGATTCAAGCCCAAGTGTCTGACTGAAGATTAAGTGTTCATTGCACTATACAATCCTCACAGGTTCTTGGGGTGGGGTGGGGGTAGGAAGTGAGGGGTAGGGAAGACAAGAATGATTGTAAAAAGAAAATGGGGGAAAAAGATGAGAAGATAAAGAAGAGTACAAAGGTGCAGGCCTTGAGAGGAGGAAAGAGTTGAGGCTAAGAGGCTACAGATAGGGATTCTAGTCCTAGCTTTGCTAATTACTAACTGCCTGATGTTGGACAAGTCACTTAGGCTTTCTGGGCCCCAGTTTCTTCATCTGTCAGATGAGAATAAAGCAATTACCCTACCTATGTATCTAGTGGTAGGATTCAAATGAATTAAAAATCTGTTCCAAGCTGAGGTGCCACCCTCGCCACTGACATTGGGGATGCAGGCCCCAGCCTTGTGAAGAACCAGGTTTGGTGAACCCAATCTAAAATTAGGTACCTGTTTTAGTGAACCACTGCAAACTGGCTGAATCCCACCACTGTAATCTGTCTCACAGTGTTATTGTAGGGCTACAATGAGATAATACATGTGAAAATGCATTGAAACATTACAAGTGTTATAAATTAAGGTGTGATTATTCTATTATTCACTTATAATGAACAATGCATTATAATTTTGTTTATAAATAATAAGATAAGAGTCATCCTCTGTAGCATTTTCCCCAAGTCGAAGGGGGACAGTAGAATTTATTTACCAGCAGAGTAAGAACTCCCCTTCCCCCAACAAATCTGGACAACATATGAGACTTAGGAAGACTTGGGTTGAAGACCTGCATCTGAACCTTAGTAAGTGTGACCACAGGCCAGCCATTTCATTTTCCTGAGTTTTAAGTTTTCTCCAGTTGTAAAATGAGGATAACAATATCTCTAATTCATAACCTCACATTTGTTATGAGTTTCAGGCTATGTTGAGGAAGGGATAAGACATTTAAGAGCTCATGTATCTTGGAAGGCCAGAGACTGGACCAGAAACCAGGTTTTCCAACTCT
This sequence comes from Phalanger gymnotis, assembly GCA_028646595.1. NCBI lineage: Eukaryota > Metazoa > Chordata > Mammalia > Diprotodontia > Phalangeridae > Phalanger > Phalanger gymnotis. The sequence goes on from CM053622.1 coordinate 98,571,569, forward strand.
AAGTTGAGTCTTCTCTCCCTCATACTATAGGCTTTCCCAATGGAACCCTCATTTCAGTCACTGACTATACAGAAATAAAAAAAATATGCATGTAAAGTATGTGACAAATTTTAAGGCTCTCTATAAATAGGAACAAAGGATCATATGTAAGCTACTATTATAATTGTTAATTCAGAAATAATACTGATATATGCATATGTATCAGTAAGGCAATAAACACAACATCAATGATAATTGTGAATATCCCTATTTAGTTCTGTATCACAAAGTATGAGAGACTCTCCATTATTCAGATACCAGATAACCATATCCCATAACCAAATGTTCAGCTCCCACAACCAGTCAGCCCACTGCATCATAACAGCAAGGAACATAAAACACAATATCACAACATGGAGCCTCACCATCCCAAAACCACTCTGACCCCCTGCTGGGGTCTTCCCAAAAACAAACTCACAGTATAGCTATCACAGTCTGCTCAGCTATCACAGTCTGCTCAGCTATCACAGGCTGACTTTCTTTACCTCAGCTTTAACTATCATGATGGCCATAACAGCTCTCTCTCAGCATTTTCTGTGACACAACTTCTTTTTCCTCTCAGCAAACTCTGCCCACCACATGCGCCTTAGGCTTCCTGTGATGTAAGCAGGTCTCATGGCCTATTAATGGGTGGGAAAGATTGTCAAATCTAAATTACTATTGTGGCATACCATTAGTAAGAGTAATTATGCACAATAATCACAGCTATGCTAAGTTAGTAATATGAAACAATTCACTGCAAGGAGTTAAGTGGTGCAGAGGACAGAGTCAGGAAAATCTGCTTTCAAATCCAACCTCAAACAATACTAGTTGTGTAATACATTACCCTGGATAAGTCACTTAATCATTGTCTGCCTTAGTTTTCTCATCTGTAAAATGGAGATAATTGCACCTCCCTCTCAGGGTTGGTGTGAGGATCAAATGAGATTATATATATAAAGTTCTGTGCAAACTTCAAAGCACTACATAAATGCCAGATATTATGACTATATTATTATTATTGTTGTTGTTATTAACATGCCTAGGAATCAAATCATAAATATTCCCCCAAATCCATTCAGGTTTCTGGTTTGCCTCTACTTATAAATGCACATTATAGACTCATAACATTTTAGATTTGGAAAGGATCTTAGAGGACATCTAGTCTTACTTTCCTTTTACAAATGAAAATAGATCCAAAAAGAAATGACTCGCCTACGTTTAGGCAGGAAATGAGATAGCGACAGAGCTGGGACTAGAACCCTGGGCTCTTGATCCCCAAATCTTTTCACTTCACCATATTATGTGTTATTGGCAGAAGAGGACATTATAATTACTTTCATTTTGGTTATTGTGCTTAGAGCAAATGTCACACTTTGGCTGCGTTATGGGGTGGGTAGAAAGTGGAACTAGGATATTAGTCACCTGATTTTACAATCTGCTCATTCAGACTTAGAAGATTAGGTGGGAAAGGCTGCAAAGAGTAGATGCCACAAGCCAACTGGCTCTATATTGAGCCCAGCCTTCCTATCTTCCTTTCTGCCTTCAGTAAATGATTTCTGTCACCTCCCTCTTGCCAAATCTACCATCTGGACTTGGAAAACAAGATTCTTGAGCTAGAAAGACAATCAAGGGAGCTCAAAGCCAAACCCCCTGAAGGCTCTTGGCACCCACTTGCCTAAAACCATGGATCCACATTAGGCATTCAAAGAAAATGTTAAAAAAAAGAAAGAAAATAAGGAAAGAAGGAAAGGAAAAAAGAAGGAAGGAAAGAAGGAAGAAAGGAAGGAAGGAAGGAAGGAAGGAAGGAAGGAAGGAAGGAAGGAAGGAAGGAAGGAAGGAAGGAAGGAAGGAAGGAAGGAAAGAAGGAAAGAAGGAAAGAAGGAAGGAAGGAAGGAAAAAGAAAGAAAGAAAGAAAGAAAGAAAGAAAGAAAGAAAGAAAGAAAGAAAGAAAGAAACAAAGGAAGGAAGGAAGGAAGGAAGGAAGGAAGGAAGGAAGGAAGGAAGGAAGGAAGGAAGGAAGGAAGGAAGGAAGGAAGGTGTTGCAACAATTTGGCTAGCAGCTGCTGTGGAAGTGAAAGACTAACACAAGCCAAACAACAAGAATGCTGCCAGCACAGCTTCTTTTGATCTGCTTTACTAAGGAAAGCAACATTAAGGGGCTAACAATCTTACTATAACCCAACATATACATAAAAACTCACTTAGTTCAGGAGGAAAAGCCAGCAACTTGAACTTCAGAATAAATACAAACAAGTTACAAACATACACAATATAAACAGACCAGATCACAATTCATAGTTACCAAGAAATGATCAACATAAGGGTTGACAAGCTAGGGAGCTCTTAACAACAGCTGGCCCAGAGTCAGGCACCACTCCTCTTGTGGCTCAGAGCCCCAAGCACATAACTCTGTTCTCTCTTTTTATACAGTCTGTAGATGGTCATCAAATATCATCTCAATGACAAGAACTTAGGTGCATACTATTGGCTCTGGTCTTAGCAACTCCCCTTAGGGCCCTAGGGGGCTTTGCACCCACATGGGCTTAGCACCTAGTAATTGGGGGTTTGGGCCTGGGGTTTAGCACCTAGTTAGACTCAATCAAAGACAATTAATTTAGCATTCTAAAACAATAAAAAGGTCCCACCTTAATTAATATTACAGAAGGAAGGAAGGGAGGGAGGGAAGGAAGGAGGAAGGAAAGAAGGAAAAAGGAAAGAAAAAGATTCCAGGTGTTGTTATCAGAATCTCACTCATTAGCTGTGGAATCCTAGACAAGTCATTTCACCTTCGGGCTTCAGTCTCTTCCTCTGTACAATGAGGGGATTAGATCAAATGATATCTAAAGTCCCTTACAGCTTTAATGTACCAAATTTTTTTTATATTCTGTTTACTACCAGGCAACATGGTATAGAGAATAGAGAACTGGTCTTAGTCTTGGACTGGGGAAGCCTGGGGTTCAATCCCTCCTTCTCACACAAACAAGATATGTGACCATGGGCAAGTTACATTACTTCTTAAAATTTCCCTGGGCAGCTCTTTAAATCTTAGAATCTAAAGTTTGATCTGTATCAATGGAGGGAATTTACACACTAGAATTTCCTGAAGAATTAAATCATAGGTTTGAACTCTCCCCTTTCTTAACTTACCCCTTTCCCTACCAAAGAAAAAGGAAATAAAATGACTTCTGGGTTAACTGGTTTTATGCTAAGAACTCATGCTACATGAAGAATTAGCTTCTCTAACAGCAGCTAGGTCACTCAGTGTATAAAGCACCTGGCCTGGAGTCAAGAAGACCTGAGTTCACATCTGATCTGGGATACTTAGTAGCCATGTGACCTGGGTGAGTCACTTAACTTTTGTCTGCCTTCTGGGTTAACCAATTCTATTTTTGGAAAGCTCAAATTCTTTGGAACTGATTGTCCCATTTAGGTTTTCCTTGTATCAAACTGAAATCTGCTTCTCTGCAATTTGCCTTCATTTTTCCTAGTTACGCCTTCAGGAGCTAAACGGAACTAATTGAATTCCTCTTACTTGTGAGTATTTGAAAACAGTTATCATGTCCCACCTAAGTTTTATTGTAGCAAAACTTTTAGTAGAATGTCTATGTTGCAAGGCACTTCAGGGGCCATCTTGTCCCATGTATTTCTGAACAAGAATCCTGTCTACCGCTTATCTAATAGGTGGTCATCCAATTTCCAACAAGATGGAACACATCCCTTCCTCAGCACTAGGGATTTGGAAGCTCATCCTTTGTTATTGTTTTTCATATATCCAACTCTTTGTGACCCCATGGACCATAGCACACCAGGCCCTTCTCTCCTCCACTATCTCTTGAAATCTGTCCAAGTTCATGTTCATTATTTCCATAACACTATCCATCTCATTCTCTCCTGTTCCCTTTTCTTTTTGCCTTTAATCCTTCCCAACATCAGAGTCTTTTCCAATGAGTCCCATCTTCTCATTATGTGGCCAAAATATCTAAGTTTCAGCTTCAGTATTTGACCTTTCATTGAATAGTCTGAGTTAATTTCTTTAAGTATTTATTGACTTGATATCCTTGCTACCCAAGGGACTCTTAAAAGTCTTCTTCAGCACCACAATTAGATTGTGTCGATTCTGCCACTCAGTTTCCCTTATAATCACAATTTTCACAATTTTCACATACATTGATACTGGAAAAACCATAGTTTGGGCTCCATGGACCTTTGTTGGCAAAGTGATATCTCTGCTTTTTATTGTGCTGTACTGATTTGCCATAACTTTCCTTCCAAGTGTAACAACAATGCTACTTGCAGCTACTGTGGCTATGTAAGACCAATAACAGAAGCACACAGGAGGGCTGCTAGCACAGGTTCGTTGATCTGCTTTTCTAAGGAAAACAACTTTAACGGGTTTACAATCTCACTTTAATTAAACATACATACATCATTTACTTAGTTTTGGGAGAAAAGTCAGCACCTTGAACTTCAGAGAAAACACAAACAGAAATTACAAGCAGAAATTATATAAACAGAGCAAAATAACACAAATCAGCAGAAGAGCTTCTGTCTGTCCATAGAGATACGTACATTCATAGTTACCAGAAAAAGAAGTACCAACACTGGGATTTTCAAGCCTGGGGAGGGGGGTTCCTATGACTACTCCCCAGAGTCTTATCTGGCCAAGTCACATGGACTCTCTTCCCACGAGCAAACCCCCAAAGCAAAATGCTAGCCTCAGAATGCTAGCCTTCAGGGTCAGAGGGTGTCACAATCATGTGACTCAAACCCATGGGTCCTAAGCCTTCCTGTGACTTAAGCAGGTCATCAAAGACTCCCAATTCAATCAAAGACTCTTGATTGAAACAAAGGCAAGACTCAAAGGCACTTGATCACCTTACTGCTGTAAAGTATTCCAAAACAAAAAGTCCAATTTTACTTGCCATTTTGCCAAGGAACAAGTGCTTTTCATTTCATAGTTTCAGTCTTTTTCTGCAGTGATCTTTGAGCCTAAGAATATCCTTTATAGTGTGTCTACATTTGCCTCTTTGCATTGTCTCGCCATTGTTTCTAGTTCTATTTAAATAAAGATTTAAGATTTACCAAGCAATTTTCTTCCACTAACCCTGTGAGTTAGGAAGGAAAAACTATCACAGTTTTAATTTTACAAATAAAAAAAACTGAGGTCTAGAGAGATTAAATGTTTTTCCCAAAGCTAGTAAATGTCAGAGAAAAGATTTGGGCTCATGTACCCTGATTGCACACCTAGCCTATGTTCTCCTATACCATTCTGCTACTTGCTGTTTTCTCATCACTTAGCCTATGTTGCCTCACCTATAAATCTCAGTTGCCAACCCTAAACACAGCATCTGGAGTTGGGTAGACAAATGCTGCATTTGACAGGGTGACTGTTCTGAGCAACTCACTTTGTTTATGGTGCATTTAATTTATTGGTCAATTTCTTTTTCTCTTTTCTAGAAGAGGTCAATTGAGTGGAGAGAAGTTGGTGTCAAGGAAACATAAGAAGGTCCAAAAGGAATTTTCTACACACCCAATCCCTCTCCCCACCTCCCCTTGCTTCAGTACAAGATGCTTTAAAAATACATATCCAAAATCTGAACAATGAGCCAGATGGCAGATTCGCTGGCTCAGTAAAACACTGCGCTGTTGATCAGTCAAATCCACAGCAGCAATTGGTGATTTAATGGGCCTGGTCCTAAAACTAAGCACCATGAGCCATTTCAGTTTGTCTGAGGGCTATGTTAGCTCAGTACGTTTAATGAATTACAACACTGAGACCCTGCGGAGGAAAATGGCTTAACTTTTTGTGAGTCATTGTGATTCCAAAGGGATTTGGGAGTCACAAGAAGCTGAAAAATATTCGGATTTAGTTCTAATGACTAGTATTGCTTCTATCTTTTATTTCACCTGGCAGAGATGATGGATCTGTGAAGGTGAGGGGAGAAACAGTCTCTGGCAAGCAGATCTTGAAGTGCCAGTCATCTGAGTCCCTGGCTCTTCAAAGAATCTCATATTTGGAAGGGGCTTTAGGGATCATCTAATGCAACCCCTACATGAACTATGAATCACCCCTTTCAAAATTTCTAACAAATGTCCTTCCAATCTCTCCTTGAACATCCCATAGTGATGGAGAACTCACCACTTTATAAAAGTAACCATTATATTATTTACAAAAAAGCACACTCTTTCCTACATTGACTCAAAATCATCTTTCCCTGAAAATTACCCTCCGTACAATCCTAATGTGGTGCAAGAGTATTGAATTTGAAGTCAAAGGAGCAGAGTGCAGTTTCTAGCTCTGCCACTTCATTGAGTGACTTGTGTGACTTTGGGCAAATCACCTAACTTCTCTAGAATTCTATTTCCTCATCTGTAAAACAAAGGGCCTGGACTAGATGACCTCTATGGACTCTTCTAGATAGATAAATAGATGTAAACATTTATCTGCCTATATGTGTGCGTAAATATGCATGTGTGTGTATATACACACACATGTGTATGTATGTATATATTCTATGGTCCTTGGGAAGTAGTCATAGAAAATAAATTTAATCTTTCTTCCAAGTTTATTCCATTCTAGCCCTGGCAATATTTGGAAACAACAATCAGGCAGCTCTCACCCACAAATCTCTTTTTCAATATAAACCAAGTTTTTTCAGTTGGACTGAACACAATCCAGCTTGTCAATGTCCCTCCTAAAATAGTGCCTCCAAAGAATTTGTGCCCAGAAATGATGGCAGTATTCCTTATACGGTCTGACCAAGGCAGAGTAAAGCTTACTATCATCTTGTTTGTTCTGGAAACAATTCTTTTATCAATGCAAAATTGCTTCCTTTTTGGTTGCCATGCTATATTGGCTCATTGATTTAGTTTACTAAACTCCGCAGATCTTTTTCATATGAATTACTATCTAGGCGTGGCTGCCCATGAAAGTATCTATTTTTTTAATCTGCAACTTTATTTTATTAATGACCCAACATTGTAGCTTATAAAAGATTTGTTTTGGCTTATTTTTAATCCTTTAAATCTTACCTCTGTCACTCGCCTACCTGTATGACTTAAGGCAAGTCATTCAACCTCCAAGGGCCTCATTTTTCTTAATCTGTCTAATAAGAGGGTTTGACTAAATAAGTGGACTCTGAAATACTTTTAATCCTCCATCTATGAGCCTATGATTTTTATTCCATTCTAAACCATAGCTATCCCTCCCATCTTCATATCATTAATATATGTAATAAATATTACTTCCTTGTCTTCATCCAAGGTATGGATAAAATAATGAAAAGAAGAGGCCAAGGACAGAGTCTTTGGCATGCCATTCATTAGATGTCTTCTTCCAAATAGATACAGATCCATTGGCCAATAATCTTTTACTCTGATTCTCACTTGTTTTAAATCTATGTAACTGTATTATCACCCAGACCACATCTATCTTATTCACGAAGATAAAAATGAGGCTGTTGAATGCTTGGTAAAAATTTAGGTAAGTTAGCATGCTACTGGTCTATAATAATAACAATAATAAGCATGTCATTGTTTAGTCTTTTTAATCCATGTTAATCCTTTGTGATCACCTTTTTTCAGTGCTTACAGATTGTCTTTTGTGAGAAGAAAATGCAATGGATCCACATAAATCCTTCTATCCTGATTATGGCAATAGACTGCCTGGAGAAAATAAGGAAAGTATTGTGTTTATGCAAAAATTGTATCTATAATTTAAACTTACTTTTTTGTAGAGATGATGGATCTGTGAGGGTGAGGGGAGAAACAGTCTCTGGCAAGCAGATCTTGAAGTGCCAGTCATCTGAGTCCCTGGCTCTTCAAAGAATGTCATATTTGGAAGGGGCTTTAGGGATCATCTAATGCAACCCCTACATGAACTATGAATCGCCCCTTTCAAAATTTCTAACAAGTGTCCTTCCAATCTCTCCTTGAACATCCCATAGTGATGGAGAACTCACCACTTTATAAAAGCAACCATTATACTATTTAGTGGTTAGAGTGCTGGATTTGGAATCTGAAAGACCTGGGCTTGAATCTTTCTTTAGACACTTACTAGTTGTGTGATTCTGGGGAAGTCACTTAACCTTATCCAGACTCAGTTTCCTTATCTATAAAATAAGAAAAATCATAGCATCTACCTCCCAGATAGTGCGAGTCCCAAGTGTTGTGAATATCACATAAAATCCTACATGTGAAACACATTGAAATCATTAAAACTTTCCTAAAATTCCAATTATTATTATTTTCTTCCACTACCAGAATTGTTTGTCAAACTTAAGATAAAATCTGAACCCTACTGGAACTGATTATTCAGGTTTTGAGTAAGGAAGTAGGGTAAGAGACTCCAGTTTTGCTGAGAAGCGTAGATTCAGCTAAATGCTAGAAAAATTAAATTTATCTTTATAACTTTTTTTTCTCTTTCTGTTCTGCCTTCTTAGCTCTAACTTGGTCATTAGTATGACAAGATGTGCAGTTTTCTCCCATCAATAATTAGTCAAGGGACTAAAAGGCAGGCTGTGGACAAAGAAGGGCCAGTGGAATGGAGAATCATAAACCAGTGAAATCCTAAGAAACTCCATACCGTTGAATTCAATTCAACAAGCATTAATCTGGTGCTAAGGATTCTTCTAGGTATTAGGGGCACAAAAACAAAAAAAGAAACAGGTCCTACCCTCAATGAACTTATATGCTGTTGGAGGGGAAAGCAAGGTCATTTCTATAAGAAGTTGTATTTGGCAGGTTAGACCACCCATTCCATTGGTCTGCATGGGGCTCTCTTTAAAGGAAGTTCCCAAGGAGCTTGAGCAAGAATTCTCAAATTTTTTTTCCCTTTCATAAACCCCCTGGAAATCTGAGTGTATTGTAAATGTGTGTATGCATATGTACATACACAAATATTATATATACATTATATATTTGTATACACACATATGTATATATATAATATAGAAAATATGTATGTGTATACACACGTTATGCACATATTATGCACACACACACACATAATTTACTCTGATTGAATGAGCTCCTTAAGGGCAGGGACTACATTTCTTTTGTCTTTATCTCCCAGGCATATAATAGGTATTAAATAAATACTTGCTGATTAATTGATCACATAGATACAAAAGAATCACAAAATAATAGCTCCAGAGCAGGAAGGAAACTCTGAGGCAATCTAGTCCAATCCTATGTTTTAGCAGAAATGGAAATCATATCACCGGCATGTTAAATAACTTGTTGAAGGTCACATAGAAAGGATGAGAGGTGGAATTTCAACTCAGGTCCTGTAGCAAGTCCTCTTTCTGCTGTACCATGTTATTTTTAGCAAATGAGCTTTTCTATGGTTTCCGGAGTTCTCATTAAGTCACTATCCCTTTCATTTATTTTTTAAAATTACAAATGTCTTCAACATCACCCTTGGTGTAATCTCTCACTAGTTAGCAGGGTGCTCACTATGCAAGATAATATTGAGGAGCTATTGAACAAAGTCAACTAGGGTTATCAGTGAAGACTTCATGAAGAGGCTCACATTCATTTGAGCCTTAAACTAACAAAGATTGTAAGAATTAGGAATGGGAATGGAGGGTGGAAATGCAGTTAAGATATTGTGGATGGCTTATGTAGATATATAGAGAGCAGGTATCAAGTTAAGGAACAGCTAATTGAACTAATGGGAAAAATATGCTCTTACAATATGTAGACAGTTTGGTTGTAACATAGAATATGTATATGATGTGAAATAAAGCTGGAAAATTAGAGTGGAGCCAGATTGTGGAAAGCCTTAAATGCCTTACTAAGGGAACCCTTGGCAGTTTTGTAAGGGAATGATATAGTCAGATCTATACCATAAAAATTATTTTGGAAGCTCTGTGGAAGGTGTATTAAAAAGAAGGAAAGACTGGGAGCAGGAATAATAATTATGAGACTTTATTCAGGCATAGGATGATATCTTGAATTATAGGGAGGTCCATGTAATCAGAGAGAAAGGGATGTATACAAGAAATATTGTGAAGGTAGAGCCATTTGGACTTTGCAAGTGATTTGTGCATGTGGAGGGGATGAAAGGAAGGGGTAGATAAGAACTGAGGATGAATTTTAGGTTATAAACCATAGGGAGTAGGATAGTGGTTCTTTAATAAGAATATGGAAGAGATGAAGTTTTTCTGAGGTAGTGGCGAGGGGAAATGATTAGCTTATTTTAGGCAAGAAGAGTATGAGGTATTGATGATCATCATCCAAGTGAAGGTGCCTAAGAGGCAATTAGTGATACAGGCCAGGAGTTCAGAACATAGATGTTGATTGGATGTAAGAATCCTCTACACAGGGATCATAGTTGAACCCATGGGGAGAGACAGAGACAGAGACAGAGACAGAGACAGAGACAGAGACAGAGACAGAGACAGAGACAGAGAGAGAGAGAGAGAGAGAGAGAGAGAGAGAGAGAGAGAGAGAGAGAGAGAAGGAAAGAAGGAAGGGAGGAAGGAAGCAAGGAAGGAAGGAAAGAAGGAAGCAAGAAAGGAAGGAAAGAAGGAAGCAAGGAAGGAAGGAAGGAAGGAAGGAAAAAAGAGCCTTAAGGTCAAGAATCCATGGCAGGGCTGAGTGGTAAAAAAAATATGGCAACATAGCAAAGAAGTCCAATAAGGAAAAATCAAATAAGTAGAATGAAAAATCAAGAGGTATCACAGAAGCAAAAGTAAGGAGCAAATATTGAGAAGGAGGGATGGTTTACACTGTTAAACTTGCAGAGGGCTAAGGAAGATGAAGACCTATAAAATGTCTTAAGAATGAAAATTGAAAAAGAATTGTTTACCTTGGAGATAGTATTTTCAGTTGACACATTGGGGTCATAAACCAGATGGCCAGGACCTAGGAATATGAGGAATAGGATTCAGCAAGCATAGATATTTTTGTTTCCCTAGGAGTCTGGTAGTGAAAAGTAGTTGAACTATAAGTCAATAGCTTGAGGAAATGATAGAGCCAAGTGAGATGTTTTTTTTTCTACTATTATTATTATTAGTTTGGGTTTTTAGGGTAAAAAGAGCTAGGCTTGCATCTAGGCAAGTGGGGAAGGAGTTACTAATAAGGAAAGACTGAAGACAAAAGGAATGCAAGGGAAGACAGAGGAAGCAAATTCTAAGAGAAAAGAAGTGACAATAAGATCAAGGATTCACTCTTTGCCTTGGCAAGAATAATCAATCGATCAAGTCAAATCATGTCAACAAACATTTATTAAGCACTTACTATGTGCCAGGTACTGTGCTAAGGGCTGGGCATACAAAGAGAGGCAAAAATAGCCTCTACTCTCAAGGAGCTCACCATCTAAAGTGGAAGACAGCATGAAAACAATTGTGAAAAAAGATACATATATATATACAGGATATCTTGGGGACAATATCAGAGGGAAGACACTAGCATTAAAGAGGGTTGGGGAAAGGCTTCTTGACTTTTAGCTGAGACTTGAAGGAAGCCGAGAGGTACAAATGATGAGGGAGAGCATTTGGGGCATAGGTGATACCCAGTGAAAATACATAGAGGTCAGAGATAGAACTTCTTTTTCAAAGAATAGGAAGGAAGCAAGTACCAGTATTGTACAATAAATTGAGGAAAATAAGCTACCATGAATCTTGAAAGACTGATTGGAGCTTGCCTGTGATGGATTTTTAATGCTAAACAGAGCAGTTTTTCTTTTTATCTTTGAGGCAATATGGAGCAACCAGGGCTTATAAGTAGGGAAAAATAAGGGGCAGAATGAAGATGGTGGATAAAAGCAGGGACTTGCTTGAGTTCTCCCCCAACCCCTCCAAATACCTGTAAAAATGACTCTAAAGAAATTCTAGAGCAGCAGAACCCACAAAATGACAGAGTGAAACAAATTTCCAGCCCAAGACAACCTTGAAGGTCAACAGGATAGGCCTATTGCACCAGTCTGAGAGAAGAGTGCAGTCTAGCAGGTACAGATGGGGCAGGAGCAGGTCTCAGGGCAGTGAGTCACTGGCAGCTGTGGAGGTTTCCAGACTTCTCAACCCACAAACTCCAAAGACAATTTAGAAGGTAAATAGGAAAGGTCTATGGGTCCTGTGTGAGAAAAGGGCAAGATCCAGGCCCAGGCCCAGGCCCAGCCCCAGGGTGACAGTGGCAGGAGTGGCAGTGGCTGCTTCCAGAGTTCTCAGCCCACAGATGGTGGGAGGATCCAGCAGCCGATCAAAGGGAGATTGCAGGGATGTCTTTGGTAGTACTAGGGCAGGATTCTCTTGCTTTGCCCATGCTTGGATCTGGGCACAGTCCTGGGTGGCAGTCCTGGGGTATGGAGGAGTGCTGGTGTGGTGGAGCTTGTGGTAGCAGTGGAGAGGGAATCCTCCCCATGAGTTCCAAGGCAGAAAAGAGTGCTTGTGGTCACTCACAGACCAGAGCACAGACCAGGAGAGGAATAGACACCACTCCTTTCATCACACAACCTTAGAAGAACTAAAAATTTATAAGTCCCTAGAAATATCTCTGAAAACAGCTCCACAAAACCTCTGAAGCTTGGGGCAGTATATCCTCTACACTGGAAGCAGAGACCTACCTTAAGAAAGAGCTAAAAAGTCAGGTAATTGGCTGGGAAAATGAGCAAAGAGTGGGGAAAAATCAGACTATAGAATTTTACTTTGGTGACAAGGAAGATCAAAACATACCACCAAAAGAAGACACCAAAGTCAAAGACCCTACATCCAAAGCCTCCAAGAAAAATATGAATAGGTCACAGGACATGGAAGAGCTCCAAAAGGAGTTTGAAAATCAAGTAAGAGAAGTAGAGGGGAAAATGGGAAGTAAAATGAAGATGATGCAAGAAAATCATGAAGAACAAGTCAATAGTTTGCTGAAGAAGACTCAAAAAACGCCATAGAAAATAACACCTTAAACAGACTAACCCAATGTCAAGAGAGGCACAAAAAGCCAACGAGGAGAAGAATGCCTTAAAAGTAGAAATTATGGTTAGGCCAAGTTAATATAATAAAAATGACAATTTTACCTAAATTAATCTATCTATTCAGTTCCAAACCAAACTACCAAAATGTTATTTTACAGAGCTGGATAAAATAATAACAAAATTCATCTGGAAGAACAAGAGGTCTAGAATATCTATGATACTGATGAAAAGAAATGCTAGAGAAGGTGGCCTAGCCATACCAGGTGTTAAACTGTGCTATAAAGCAGCAGCATCAAAACTGCTTGGTACTGGCTAAGAAACAGAGTGGTGGATCAGTGGAATAGGTCAGGTATATAAGATGCAGTAATCAATGACTATAGCAATCTACTCTTTGATAAACCCAAAGAATCCATCTTCTGGGCTAAGAATTCAATATTTCACAAAAACTTCCGGGAAAAATTGGAAAACGGTAGGGAAACTGGGCATAGACCAATATCTTACGCCATATACCAAAATAAAGTCGAAATGGGTTCATGATTTAGGAATAAAGGGTGATACTATAAGCAATTTGGGAGAACAATGAATAGTTGACCTGTCACATTTATGGGAAAGGAAAGAATTTATGATACAACAAGAGATAGAGAGCATTACAAAATGCAAAATGGATAATTTTGATTATATTAAATTGAAATGTTTTTGTATAAAAAAGCCAATGCAATGAAGATTAGGAGGGAAGCAGATAATTAGGAGCAACTCTTTACAACCAGTGTCTCAGATAAAGGCCTCATATCTAAAATATACAGGGAGCTGAGTCAAATTTATAGGAATAGAAGTCATTGCCCAATTGAGAAATGGTCAAAGGATACGAACGGGCAGTTTTCAGAGCAAGAAATTAAAGATATCTATAGTTATATGAAAAAAATGCTCTAAATCACTACTGATTAGACAAATGCAAATCAAAACAACTGAGGTGCCACATCTCTCTTGTCAGATTGGCTAACATGACAAAACAGGAAAATCATAAATGCTAGAGAGGATATGGGAAAATTGGAACACTCTTACGTTGTTGGTGGACTTGTGAACTGATCCAGCCATTCTGGAGAACAATTTGGAACTGTGCCCAGAGGGTTATAAAAATGTGCATACCCTTTGACTCAGCAATACCATTTTTAGGGCTGTATCCCAATGAGATTACCCAAGTGGGGAAAAGACCCATATGTACAAAAATATTTATAGCAGCTCTTTTTGTGGTAACAAAGAATTGGAAATCAAGGGGATGCCCATCAATTGGGGACTGGCTAAACAAGTTGTGGCATAAGAATGTAATGGAATACTATTGTGCTATAAAAATGGAGAAGATATGGACTTCATAATAACCTGGAAAGACCTGCTAGAACTGATGCTGAGTGAGGGGAGCAGAACCAGGAGAACATTGTACACAATTGCTGTCATATTGCTTCTCTGATGACTAATAGGCTTGGCTCTTCCCAACAATACAAGGTTCAAAGACACCTCCAAAGGACTCATGATGGAAAGAGCTGTCTACATCCAGAGAAGGAATTATAGAGTCTAAATGCAGATTGAGACAAACTATTTTCTCTCTTTTTTCCCTTTTTTCTCTTTTTTTTGGGTTTTGTTTCTTCTTTCTCATGATTCATTCATTGGTCATAATTCTTCTTTGCAAATTGACTATTACGTAAATAAGTTTAATGCGAAGGAATATGTAGAACATATATCAAATTCCATACTGTCTTGGGGGGAGGGGGGAGGGGAGAGAGGGGAAGAAAATTTGGAACTTGAAAACTTATGGAACTGAGTGCTGTAGACTAAAAATAATAAATCTAATTAAAATACAAAAAAAAATTATGAACCAAGAAGGAAAGTTCATAATTCAGGATAACATAGGTATGACAGTTTTAGATGACAGTGATATTCAAAGTGACTACATCTCTCATGTGGTATCTGCTCTGCTATAAATGATAGACTTTAGTATACTTTCCCTCCCATTATGTTTGGTTACCTATTTTTTAAAAGATAAGATATCTTTCCATGAATTCCAAACCAATGTAAGTTTGTCTCAGGCTCAATCATTATTACCACTAGGATCTTTTAATCTAGTATCTCTCCCTATGATCACTTGAAATTTATATCTTTAGATCTGATATCTACAGTATTTTAGCCTCTTAGAAACGTTGGCATTGATGACCATTAACATATCTTCAGCTTCGAATTGTATATCTACCTATGTTTACTTCATATTGATTCTACTTTGATATTGTTTCATATTTAATGCAATTTGAGTGGTCATTTATCAAGTAACTATACATCCACTCTTATCTATTCCCTCTATTAGCTACCCTGTTCCATTCATGGATTACACCAAGTTTCACTTGTTATTATCACACTTAAGAACATTTAATGACTCTTCATTGTTCACAGAATAGAGTCAAAACTAAGGAGCCTGACATTTGGAGCTTTGTACAATCTGACTTCAACTCACTTCGACATGCATAATTTCTACTCTGTTCTCCACTGTGAATCCTTTAATCTAGTCAAATACTTCATGTGTACCTCTGGCTGCAGATATTTATTCACGTTTCCTCTGCCTATACTTTTATTCTAACATACCACAACCCATGACCCTGCATTCAGCTTATATCTCCTACTCCTTCTCCAAGTTTCAATATAAATCTGGCCTTTTCCATGAAACCTGACTCAAAACTTAGCCCTCAGTGATGACATTATGCTCCAAGTCCTGTCTTTAAAACTAGATTGTAAGCCCTTTGAGGGCAGCTAGGTGGTGTAGTAGAAAGAATGCCAGGCCTGAAGTCAGGAATACTCATCCTGAATTCAAATCTGTCTTCAGACACTAACTGTGTGACCCTGGGGAAATCACTTAACCCTGTTTACCTCGGTTTCATCATCTGTAAAATGAGCTGGAGAAGGGAATGGCAAACCACTCCAGTATCTTTGCCAAGAAAATTGCAAATGCTATCGTGAAGAGTTGAATATAACTCAAATGACTAAACAACAAAAAACCCTTTGAAGCGGAGACCTTAGACACTTGTGTCTTGTTTCCTCATCTTATTTCTGATCATTCCTTCCCACAATCCAAAACTAAACAACTCACAGCATCTGCCATTTCTTTACATGCTGAAGAATAGAACTGGAAAAAGTCACAAAACTGTACTAACTGACTCCAGTGTATATTTATGTCTGGTCCAATCTCACCTGGGCCTTACCAGCGGCAAGTAAATATTTTTTACATCTACTAAATCAATTGATTCATTATGCTGTTCACCACAGTGACTATCCCAAGCCTTTTCATCATTATTCAAGCCTCTCATGGTTCCCCCTTGCCTCCTTTCCCTTCTCAGCAGGTACTTACCTCATACTTCCCTGAAAAAATTGAGGCCATTTGCTGAGGGTACCTGCTTGTTGTTTTATGTTTATCTCAGTTCACTCAGATATCTTCCCCCATTATTTCCTCCATCACCTTTACCTCATATAAAGCAGTGATCCTTCCTCCTAAGGCAAACTTCTCCATTGATTCTATGCATTCTATCTATTCTAATTCCACCCTTTATTTTATCATCTCTTATCTTCTCTAACAGTTCTCCCTCCATGAGCTCCTTTCTTTCTCATCTTCAAACCCTTACTAATATTCAACCTCTCTTTATCTACTGACTGCTTCCCTTCTAACTAAAAATATGCCTAATTCTGTTCAATCCCCACTTGACCTTACCATTCCCACTAGCTATCATCCTATATTTCTCCTCTCTTTCATGGTTAACATGGAGAAAGCCATCTATACCCCGTGCAACCACTTTCTCTCCTCACTGATTCTAAACCCACTAAAATCCAAATATTCAACTGAACTTGCTCTTTCTCCAGTTACCAGTGAGTTTTTAATTGCCAAATCTAATGGCCCTTTCTCAATTCTCTTCCTTCCTAACATCTCTGCCACATTTGACATTGATCATCTCCATGTTCTTCTAGAAACTCTTTCCTCTATATGTTCTCATGATATTGCTTCCTTTTCATTTTCATCCTACTGCCTGACCACTCCTCAGTCTCTTTCGCTGGATTTTCATCCAGGTCATATGCACTAACCATCGTCTTTGTCTTTGGCTTTCTCCTCCCATGTAAATCTCACTTGGTGACCTCATCCTCTCCCATGGGTTCAATTATGGTCGATATTCTGATGATTCTAAGATTTATACATCCAGATCTAACCTCTGTCTGGAATTCTTGTCTCACATCACCAGGAGCTTATTGGAATGACCCATAGGCATCTCAATCTCAGTGTCATCTTCAACTCCTCACTCTCACTCACTATGCATATCTAAACTATTTTCAAACTGAATCTCTTCTGTCTTCACAACATTTCTCATTCATGCTCCCTTATTTCTATTCACATAACCATGAACTTGGTGGAGGCCATCATTGCCTCATTCATGGACTATTACAATATTCTTCTAGTCTGTTCCTTGCCTCGAATCTCTCCTCATCCTAGTCCATCCTCTATTCAATTGCCAAAGTCATTTTCTTAAAATGTAAGTCTTCCCCTCTTCACTCAGTCATTTATAAAAGGATCCACTTGGCGTTTAAAGCTCTTCACAATCTGCCCCCTTGTTAACTTTCCAGTCTTTGTATCCCTTTATTCCTCTCCATGAAACCTCCAATCCAGTTACACCACCATATTTGCTGTTTCTCAAACATGCAGCCCATTTCTCAACTCTATACATTTTCAGTGGCGGTCCCCAAGCCTACAATGCTTTCTCTCACCTTCCCCTCCTGGCTCCCTTTGTTTCCTTAAAAACCTAATTAAAATTCTACCTCCTGAATGAAGTTTCTTCATGCCTTGCTCCAGCTAGTCACTTCTCTGTGATACTACTTTCCATTTATACTCTATATAACTTGTATATACAGTTACTTGCATGTTGTCTCCCCCATAAGAACATGAGATCATTGAGGGGAAGAAACAATATTTCTTCCATTATTTGAATCTTCAGTGGTCAGAATCCTGCCCAATATATAATAAGTGCTCAATAAATGCTTATTGGCTAAATCAAGCTGGTGATAATAGTGGCTGTGGCAGTTGTGGAAGTGTGACAAGTGAAATCTAAAATAACTGAAGAAACAAAGGTTCAAGCTTCTAAACATGTTGATATATTAAACAATGCATGCCAGTTGTATAACAAATTGGGACTAAGCCTCCTCAGCTTGTCACTGGACTCCAAATACACAGGGAAGCAGATTCTTATGCATTAAAAGAAAATAATTAACAGGACATAAACTAGGCCACAAAATTAGGTAATTTGATTTCTCATTGGAAGAAAGATTAGAGACTTTCTGAGTTGGTAGGGGAAGATATAGAGAAGTATCCCCCTCCCCTCCTGCAAATATCTATATTCAAAGAAAAAAACAAGGAAACACTAACTGATTTACCAGCATGGAGCCAGTTTTCAGATAAGATATAGGGTTTCTTGAAATGTATAATTATGAGAGAACTCCTTCCATCAATTTTCAGGTCTGACTTGGTTTCTGATCAGCATAATCCAAGTCCTTAGTTAAGAGTCTCTAAGCAGCAGGGGGAGGTGGTCCAGCATCCCAGCCACACTGGGCTAGTTTCAGATAATGCAATAAAATTTTCTCACTATTCCCATAATTAAGTAAAATTTTCTCACAAGACAGAAATTGGACTAGACATGTAATTAAGTAGAAAGGGAAGTGAGCTCAATGGAGTTCACTCAATTCTCACAATTCCCACAGAAATAATGGCTGAAAAAATATACTTTTGGTCACTTCTTAGTGTTAAGCAGAATGCCAGAATCTTCATATGGGAAGAAAGCTCAGAGACTAATCTAGTGTAATCCATACCAATAAAATTCCCTCCCCAAATCCCAACATATGTACATCTAGTATTTTCTTAGGAAACTGCAATGAAGGAAAATTTACTGCTTCCTGAGACAGCATATTCCATTTCTCGATAGCTCTAATTGTTAGGAACTCTTTCCTTAGACTGAATCCAAATATGCCCCTTTGTTTCCCATCCACCTATCCATGTTAAGTTTTTACATGGAAAAGTTATAAATGTCTTGATTATAAAATAACTATGGTAGCAAGTGAAACATTATTATATTGAGTCAGTCCATCAGACATTATTACTGCCAATGACTGAAGAGAGAAAGCAGCTATAAGTGGTTTCTTTTTTAAGCACACAGGAGGGGAAGGGATCGGATTTAATGTATGAAAACATCTCAAAATCCAAATAAATAATAGTGCTCCATCGATCAAGAAGCATTTTTTGCTAGGTAGTGGGGATACAACTACAAAAGTGACAATCCTTAAGTACTACAGAATAAATATATCTACATATAAGATAAGTAAATATATGTACAAAATACTTGCAAAGTGACTGGGAAGAGGTACTATCAACTGGGGTAATCAGTAAAAGACTCAAACTAGGTGGCTTTTGGGCAGACTTGAAGGGTTATTTCCTCTTCACTCTCTATCTGCAGCTCTGTCTGGTTTCAAGTCCACAGACATGTCCTAGTGTCTTGTTTATCTCCTACCCCATTTTCCAGTAGCCTTTTATGTGTCTTCCCCCATTGTAGTGTAAGCTCCTTGAGGGAAGGAACTGGTTTTTTCTTGTTTTTATCCTCAGTGCTTAGCATAGCACCTGGAACACAGTAAGTGATTAATAAACGTTTATTTAATTGAATTGAATTAAAGGGAAAGAGTGGTTCCAAGAGGAGCATAAGAAGATGTGGGACATTCTAGACATGAGAGTCAGATTTACCAAAGTCATGGAGGCAAGAAATACAATGCTGCATATGGGGAACAGATAACTATGAAGCAGGCTAGTTTGGATAGTAGGGCATTCAGTACATGTTGGTAATGGATCAGCCTTGCCAAGAATTAGACTAATTAGCTTGGAAAGATGAGCTTGAGGCAGAATGTGAAAAATTTTAAATAAAAATAGAAGGATTTGCGTTATAACCTAAAGGCAATGGAGAACCACTCTGAAGCAGCTTGAGGAAGGAAGTGACATTTTCAGATGTGAGCTTTAGGAATGTCCTTTAAGCGGTTTTGTTGAAGATGGATAGGAGAAGAGATTTAATAGATTTAAAGGACCAGTTAGGAGTCTATAGCAACAATCCAGTCTGGAGGTGATGAGGACCATGAAGAGGGCATGGAGAAAAGAGGCATGTAAAGGGTAAAATTGACGAGAGATGACAATTGATTGGAAATTATAGATAAGTGATTTTGGAAAGGAAAGGTTTCAAACCTAGGAGGAAAAAATGTGGTAAAACCCATGGCAGAAATGAAGAAGGTAAGAAAGTGAGGTAGATTTAGGAGGCAAGATAATAGTTCAGGTTTTGAACATGTTGACTTTGAAACACATATAGGACATCCAATAGAAATTTGGAGAGTTAAAACTAGACTCCAGGAAAGAGAAAAGATCTGGATAGAAACATGTGGGAGTCATCTGTAAACATATGAGAGTTGTGTAACAGGGCATTAACAGAGCTCCGCCACCTCTTTCAGCAGACCACATATACTAGTTCAGTGTTTAGGCACTTTGGAAATGATAAAGTCCTTGGCTACTACTCACCATGGTAACTCAGCCCTGAAAGATTTAAGTTTTGTGGATAATGAGGCAATCCTCTTATTGGCCACTGATCAAGAAGAGCTGATAACTCAGTGGACCTCAGAGACAACTTTTGGGATGTGGCCAACATTGGAATTTGTTTTGCTTGATCATGCATATTTGTTGTAAGGGTTTTGATTTGCTTTTATTTTTCCTGCAGTGGGCATGAGGAAAGGTAGAAAAGAGAGAAAATATGTCTTCTTTTTTTATTTTTTACAAAAGGAAATGACCCATCTTATGTTATCTTTCTATGAGTTCTCTTTGAGTTGTTTAATGGAAGGACAGAGGCAGTACTCCTAAATGTCAACTCTTACAGTGTTGTCTTTTAGTCTCAACCCCCAACTTGCCTAGTCTTGTCCTATTGGTAATCTTACCCTCACTGGGGGAAGATACAGAATGAACACTGTAATAGGTAGGATCAAGGAGACCCTAGCTCTACAACTATGCCAAGCCATATAACCTACAGGATGCCATTTAACTATTCCAGAAGATTCCTTAGCTTTAATCTATCACATTTACACAGCATTTAAAGTTTCTGAAAATAACTTTTTTTTGGAGTGCGGAGGCAAGGCAGTCAAGGTTAAGTGACTTGCCCAAGGTCACACATCTAGTAAGTGTCAAGTGTCCGAAGCCAGATTTGAACTCAGGTCCTCCTGAACTCCAGGGCTGATGCTCTATTCACTGCTCCACCTAGCTGCCCCTGGAAAGAACTTTACATGTACTATCTCACCACAGCCAAGAGAGACAGGTGTTCTTATTATTCCCATTTTTACAAAGGAGGAATTTGCAGCTCAGAGAGTTTAAATGACTTGCCCAGGATCACACATATGTGAAACAAGAAAGTGATTTCTAAGGAGTAATATGCAATGTTAGAGCTCATCTAGTCTAAACCCTCATGTTTCAATCCAGAGAGGATATTCCACCAGTGAGTTCAACAGGAGAGTGGGGACTTGAACTCAGATCTCTGGGCTCTTGCCCCAGTGCTCTTTCTGCTATACACTGACTCCAGCTTCTAATATCCTCTTTCTTTGTGCCCCAAAACAACCTGTTGCTCAGGTTTCAAAGCTGATCTCTTTTTTAGCTACACAATCCATTATATCTGACCTCTCTGTCATATTAATTGTCTCTATTGTCAGCTATTAAACATCTGCACTCCCCGGGACACCTTTTTAAAATGCTAATGGTTTATGCTGGTATTGCTGCATCTTTTTCTTGAAGGAGGTATGATGATTTCTATTTCTAAAGGTATCTATGTTTCTTCCTCTCCCCTGGAGACCGCTGCGAAAAGGTAGCAATTATTGTGTATGTAGTTCAGCAATTAGCGATTGCAAGTAATCTGTTTGAGTTAAAAGGCTCCCCTCCTCCTGCAAAGAGAAAATCAAAGACAGAACAGTACAGTAGGGAAGGAACCAGATTAGGGGAGAGGACAACTGATCTCCAGTCTCCCTTAGCTCTATCACTGGCATGACATGTGACCTCAGGTGAGGCCTTTGGCTTCAACAACCTGTGTCTCTTTTCTCTTTAGTGAACTGGAAATGTAGAGTCATTGAATCACAGATATAGAACTGTAAGGGACCTCAGAGACCATCTAGACCAACCCCCTCATTTTAGACATGAGGAAACTAAGGCCCATAGAAGCAAAGTGACTTACCCAAAATTATATAAGCAACAAGCAATGGAATTTGAACCCAAGTCTTCTATCTTCAAAGCATCATGGTAGTTTTCCACAATACAGGTATAAGAGTCATTCTCCTTAAAATGGAAATAATGTGAGTGAGATACAAAGGATAAAGAGGTATGTAATCAACTGACTATTGCAGGACACTCTCAGATACATTACTATCAAAATGTACTTCCTGTAAAAAATGAAATTGAATAGTGTGGAATTGTAATACCTAGGCTTGTTTCGCCCCAAAAAAGAGTCATGAGAAGGAAACCTTCCTAGCTTTTTTGAGGAGGTGAGGGACTATGACTATGTGACACTGAATATAACATCAGACGTTTTTGTATTTCTTGGCCTTTTATTCTTTTCATTCTTTGTTATGGAGAGTTTGAGGCCCAGCCCTCTTAGTTACCCAACTATCCTGGGGAAGTTACCTCTATTTGACCTTCAATTTTCTCATCTGCAAAATGAGGAGTTTGGACTAGTTCTGGGAGAGGGGGAGAGGGGAAGGGTATATGGGGAAACAGGTGATATAAAAATGAATGTAGGTAATAAAATTTTATTTTAAAATATCAGGCCTTGATAGTGCTGGTATCTGTACAGACAGGTATGACAGAAAAGAGAAGGACATGAGCAACAATTCTATTCCCATTGCATACACTGGGGCTAATGATAATAACTACAACAACAACAGTAATAATAATGTTAGGAGGAAGAGGAGGAGCCACCATTGATCTAGAGCTCCATTTCTTCTTTCCTGAGTCATGACTTTATTGGCTTAATTGTGTTAAAATACTTATTCCCAAATCACCTCTGGAAAAACTGGGTCCCCCTCCTAAAAACTTAGGATGTTTAATTTTTTTAAAGTGACTTGATGGCTCCTGTTTATTCTCCAAGGGGCCAGGCAGAGGAGTTGGGCTGCCAGGTCCACAGAAACAGCAGGGGGGATGAAGAGAGGGGGGAAGGCAGGGAGCCAAGGTGTGTCACTGTCCTAGAGGCTTCTGCTACAACCCCCCACACCTCAATAGATGGCCACCCCTCCTTCCTGCCCCTTTCCATCAGCGCCTCAGCAGAGCACCCCCTGGAAAGATCCCTGTATAGGGATGGACCGAGGTTTAGGCCCCGCAGAAGCTATAGCAGCCCCACCACCTGGAGTATGCCATTTCTGAAATGGATCCAGCATCTGTCAAGAGTAGGGCCAGCGGAGAAGGGGCCAAACCCTGGGCCAGAGGCAGGCCCCATCACTTTCTCAATTCGGAGCTCAGAATTGATGGTATTGGCAACAGACCCTACAGGACAATGGCTGCTGCTCAGCTAGAACCTGAACCTGAGGTCCCCACACTGGCAGCTTCAGAATACACAGTGCTGGACTGTGCCTCCTCCACCAGCTTCACTAGGGAAATGGAAGTAACTGGAGGCATCTGTACTAAGCCCAGCCTAGGGCGACCTCCTTGGCTGATCCCCAAGGAATCCTGAAATAGAGACTTGGACCAGAGCCTTCTTCCCTGATTAACCCTTTCCAGATGCTTGATCTAAAGCCCAGAACACCCCTGTCCCCACTAGCAGGTGAGGACAGAGACAATTCCTCCTCTTGCCTCTTGGATCCTACCCCATGGTCAATATGTGACAGCAACCAAAATAAAAGTGAGGACAGAGACTTGGACTCACTTGCAGCCTTGGTTGCCATTCTCAGATTTGTGCCATTTCCCAAGCAGAAAAGTTTGGAAAGACAGTGACCTTCTGGATCCCTCCCCTTCATGAGGACAGCATAGAGAGGACTTAGCCACTCCCTTAGCAGCCTTCATTCTATATCCCTGCCTTGCCTTTGATGCCTGTTTCATGTTGGATGCTGTTTGGTCTCATATATGTTGTACCCCAGCTCCCATCCAGCATTGTCAGTGCCTGATCAGAATGGATGGCCCTGACCTTTGGAATTTCTCCTCTCCTTAAGAGGCCCAAACATAGGGCTTGTTAGGTCCACTTAAGAAGACTCCAGGACTGACCTAAAAATGAGTGGCAAGGCTCCCCTATACCTCTCAATATACAGCTGCAACCTGGGTCCCTTTACTCACTGGGCCCCTAATGTAAGCCACCTGGGAGATGATGTCCAGATTCTCTCTCCTCCTCTGCTCCTTCCAACACCAACTGTGGCCTGGGCTCTAGCATCTAAGAAGAAAATATGACCTTTGACTTTTAAAGACAAGTACAAGAAGCTTTCCTCTTTTCTTTTGGCTGCCTTCACAGCACCAACTCCTTATCTCCTGTGAACCCTATATGAAAATGGATCATGCAAATAAAGTATTCTTCCCTCAGGAAAAAAATAAAAATAAAAAATAAAGTAACACGATGAAGGGGAAAGAACCTCATCTAGGCATCAGGAGTCCTGGGTTCTAGTTATTAGTGTTGTATTATTCTAAATAAATTGCTTATCCTCACTGAGCTCGAATTACCTCATTTGGAAAATGAGGGTGTTGGATTAGATCTCTGACATTCCTTCCAAGTCTAAAATGCAATAATTCAACCATCTTGTTTATTGGACCTCCAACCAACTCAACCCACCAGAACAGAGTCCCACACCTAGATTTAAGGATGAATGCGCCTTTAATTTCTGTCACTAAGACCATTCTAAAACCACACACTTTGTTCCTTCGGGTCTCATTGACTCTAGTTGAATAGACAATGCTTAACAAACATTTTTCTGGGGTCTGCATCCCAATGCGTATGAGAAACAGCAAACTTGAAATTGGATGGGAGGGGTTTGTTACAGGTAGGCACAATGACAACAGGAGAAGAGACAAGACAATTGCTGGACAACCAAGTCAGAGAGAATTTTTTTTAAAGGAGTGCAAGAATGAATGTTTGTAATGATGATCTAGAGTCACAAGAAAAGGTTAAATTATGTTCCATATCACCAGTTTAAAAAGAGTGAAGGAAGTGTGTAATACATTTTAGTAAGTTTTCCATTAGAAATGCTTAAAAGTTTTGGATGTAAGATTTCCTTTGCAGAAAAATTCAGCAAGGTGGAACACCTAATTTCCTGATGGTATTAGGTAAATGAGGCATAACTTTATTTGAAAAATTCCTGAAGCCCTATAAGCAGGAACCTTTGAGGTAGCAAGAATTTCAAAAAGGTCATATTGGTGTTTTGGAGCTAGGAAGCAAGAGATCCACTACTAATTCATTGTAAGACTTTGGGAAAGCTACCTCAACTCTGTGATGGACCTTTGTTCTGCCATCTGCAGAAGGAAAGAGTCAGACTTGAAGACTGATCTCTAAGATGGCTTTTAACACTAGCATTCTGTAATCTCCTCTGGAGCATTCCTTTGATTTCAAATAAATAAAAGATCATAGAATGATACCAAAATATCATAGTTGTAAAGAGGCTCAATGATTATCTAATTTGAGCTGTAGTTAAATGAGAAACCCCTGAGCAAGTGATTTTCCAGAGTTTGCTTGAAGATTCCCAATGAGGGAGAATCCACTACCACTCAGAGACACCGCATGTTATAGCTTTCATTGTGAGGAAGCATTTTCCTTTTGTTGAACATAAATTTACTTTATGATCTTTGATTTTTGCTCCTAGTTTTTCCTTTTGGATGGAAGACAAATAAATCTAATCCCTCTTCTCTTCCACATGATAGACATTCAAATACTTGAAGATAGCCACCTGATCCCTGGAAGTCTTTTCTTCTCCAGGTTAAACAACATCATCCCTATTTCTGATATTTCTTTGATGAATCTGTGAACATTACCTTCAACAGCAAAGATAACAACCCACCCACTGGTTCTTATCTTGATGACCTCGCATCCATGTGCTTTCACAAAACTTCCACACAATATCTTAGAAGCCTTCTTCTAGATCTCTTTGCATTGAGTAGATGGTATTAAAACATGCGGGAGAAGTGGCCTATCAGTTAATATTCACTCTCATTTCATGACTGGCTCACCTCCTTTTCTGAATATTATCCTTACAACTTTCGTCTTGTGTAATATTAATGGTAATGTGTTTCAGCCTTCCCAGGCCCACCATACATATCTCCATAAGCCTTTATGTGACCTTCTAATTTAATTCTTAAAAGACTAGAATAGGCTGTGAAAGGAAGGAGCTACTGGAACTCTCTCACAAATTCTGTCAGATATGTCTAAAAAAGTGAATCTGAGCAAATTTGAGAGAATTAGAAGCTACTAGACTGAGAAAGGCAGGAGCATTGGCATGTAAAAAGGCACCAGACCAAACCAACCAGGAACAGCTGAAGAATCCAGCCAATGCGCCAGTCTGGGAGAGCAAAAAACCGGGGCAGGAATGGGCCCAGGGTGAAAGGACCAGCTAGGGCCATGATTGAACCCCAGGCTTCTCAGCCCAGGACAGGAGTCTGTAGGAGCTATGGGAGACACCAGCACAGAGCCTGTGGTTGTGGGAGCAGCTGGCCCAGAGGCATCTAGCCCATAGTCTAAAGGTTTGAAACTCACCTTCTTGAATTTCTGGGAACCATGATGGCCAGGTAAAATGGCTCTCATCTCTTTCTTGAATAAACCCAGAGAATACTACCTCAGGAGAAACTGAGGAGCCAGAAGAGGGGCTTCAGTAGCGAAAGAAGTTGGGGGGAGGGCTCTTCTTGTGGTGGCAGAAGGAGACTAGCACAGGAAGAGAGGTGTCTCAGCAGCCTTTACCTCAGCAGAAGAAGAGAGTAACTTAGCCCCAGGGGGGTGGAGCTAACAAACGTCAATGCCAGGACCCCAAATGTGGCTCTGCACGGCCAGGGGAAGTGGCAGACACCAGCACAGACAACAGCTGAGACCACCCATACTGTAGAGCAGTCCTGGGGAAGAGGAGACTCCCAGCAGCCAGACCGCCCTTCCCCCACACCTCACAAAACCAGAGGCTATAGCACATAAAGTTAGATCCCAACACAAGAAACTTGGGACAGAGCCCCCTGAGCCCCAGAACAGAGATGAACTGTTCCATAAAACAGAAGTGGATAGCACAATGGATTAAAAACCATAATCCTACAATATGGAGTTTGTAAGAAATACATTTGAAACAAGGGGATACAAACAGAGTAAAGGTAAAAGGCTAGAGGGGAATATATTGTGCTTCAGCTAATGTAAAAAAAAAAAAGCAGGGGTAGCAATCCTAATCTCAGATTAAAAGAGATAAGGAAGGACACTACATCCTGCTTAAAGGCACCATAAACAATGAAGCAATATCATTATTTAACATATATGTACCAAGTGGTACAGCATACAAATTCTTAGAGGAGAAGTTAAGGAAGTTACAGGAAGAAATAGACAGCAAAACTATAATAGTGGTGGACCTCCCATTCCCCCTCTCTGAACTTGATAAATCTAACCTCGAAATAAAGAAGAAAGAAGTTAAGGAAGTGAATAGAATTTTAGAAAAGTCAGATATGACAGACCTCTGGAGCAAACTGAATGGAGATAAAAAGGAATACACTTTTTTCTCAGCAGTGCATGGCACATATTTAAAAATCGACCATGTACTAGGGCATAAAAGCCTCACAATCCAGTTCAGAAAGGCAGAAGTCAAAGCATCCTTTTCAGATCATGATTCAATAAAAATTATTTGTAATAAAGGACCACGGAAAAATAATCTAAAAATTAATTGGAAACTAAGTAATCTAATTCTAATGAATGAGTGGGCCAAAGAATGAATCATAGAAACAATTAATAACTTCATTAAAGAGAATGACAATAATGAGACAACATATCAAAACTTATGGGACGCAGCAAAAGCAGTTCTTAGGGAAAGTATTTTATCTCTAAATGCTTACATGAATAAAATAGAGAGGAGTTAGATGTTATTATTGTCCCATTTTAGAGATAAGGAAACTGAGGCAGAGGTTATGAGATTTGCCCAAGGCCACAAAGCCAGCAAGTGTCTGAGGCTAGATTTGAACTCAAATCTTCCCAATTTTAGATGTAGCACTCTATCCACTTCACCACCTATAGATATCATTAAAATTTACCTAGATATGATTTAAATTTGATGTAATCAAAGCTAAAATCAATGTAATCAATAATAATAATAAGTCAAATCTTCAAAGATAGATATGTACACATTAGATATCAGTATATTTGCAATTTATAAATATCACACTTTAAGTTTTCACAGAACATTTCCTACAAATTACCTTGTGAGACAGGTAGTGTAAGTATTTTCAGCCCTTATTTTGCAGATGGAGGAAAAGGGAATTTAGTAAACTTCAGTGACTTGTTCATAGCCTTATAAGTAGCTAGTATCAGAGCCACTATTGAAATATAGTCCATCACCCTCAACTGTTTATTCAGTGCCCTATCCGAAAAGCATAAAACCTCCCAAGGTGGATAACTTGACCCACACGATATTCTTTTAGATGCTTAAATGTTGGTGGTTATCTTTCTATATGTGGCAGCTAGGTGGTTCAGTGGGTCGAACACTGTCCCTGGAGTCAGAACAGACCTGAATTCAAATCCAGCCACAGATACTTACAAGCCGTGTGACCCTGGACTTTACCTTGTTTTTACTCAGTATCCTCATGTATAAAAAAGAGCTGGAGAAGGAAATGGCAAACCGATACAGTATCTTTGCCAAACATGACCCCAAATGAGGTCACAAAGAGTAGGAAATGACTGAACAACAACTATATATTGTGGTTGTTATTTTGTTTCATCCGAAGAGCAAAGACAAAACTTTATAACAATACCCCTTTTATACAATCACCAGAAAACAGCCAAAGGTGTTATGTAATCATTTCACAAGTTTACTTGTAAACAGTTATTAGATTTAAAAATAAACAACTAAAACTACTGAAACAAAACAGGTAGTATTACCTGCTAAGACAATTATTAGAATGTGTGGAAAATACTCACTAGGATATCTTTAATAATACTAATATTTTCAAGAAGCAATGGTAAAGGCAGACAATAGGCACATGCTACTAGATTTGTCTTATGTGACCAAATGTGATTTATCTCTGAATAGACCCCATGAACTGGCTAAGAGAACCAAGAGTAGAATCAAAGGCCCCTTATGGACAACACTTACATTAATTCAGTCAACAAAAAGAGTCTGAAAAATGTCTAATTGGCTAGGAATAATTTGTCTAGTACAAAATCTTCAACTTTATAGTTCACTAAATCTTCCTCTGGTCAAAAGGGTAAGGAGAGGGACCAGAGAAGATAAGACAAAGCTCTTCTTTTCCCTTACCCTACCCCCAAGCAATTCCTTCTCAGGCCTTTGGCTAGGACTATTTCCACAAGTTGCTGGACAGATCTTGGGATGTCCAATTCCAAAGTAGCTAGCTATTTTGCAAAGGACCCATAAGGAATGGCAAGCTGTACATTGATCCAACGCCTTTGATTGATTGAATAGACTGCAGGCCTTGTACACAGAGTTCATACTTCTGACCTACTGCTTCAGTAGAAGTATTCTCACCTGATAAAAGAATTAGAGAAGTAAATAATGCCATTAGTAACTTCAACTGAGGAATGTTGATTGATTCAATCAGTACTCACATTAACATCACCCTTGTACTTCATTTCTTACCAAGTTGCATTCCAGACTTTCCTACTATGCCTAGAGAGCTGGGTACCTTCATCACCACTTCCACCTCTTCCCCCACTGCCTCTCTACCCCCTCCCCCACACATACACATCAGTTTTTCAGCTTCCTTATACATGTTGTATTTTCCTGATTAGAATTTAAGTGACTGTGTGTCTTTTGATTGCAGGTTTATCTCCTAGTGCTTAGCATAATGCTTGGCACATAGTAAATTTACCAAATGCTTTTTGATTGAGTGGTTCTGTCCTTTGATACTAAGTCTAGCCCCTTTTTGATGTGATGGAGCTTCAAATACTGAAGGACAAGTATCCTCCCATGCCCAAATCTTTTCTTCTCCAAGCTAAGCATCTGTAGTTTCTTTAGTCCTGCAATGGCAGAATCTCAAGGCCTTTCACTTATCAATGTCCTTCCTAAAATAGGGCACGCAGAAAGATGGATATGTATGCAACTTCTCTGGGAGCTGACTTAGCAAGAAACAGCTTGATAGGTCTGGAGGATTTAACTGCAAATTAGAATCTTCTCCATCTGCCCCTAAAGTAATTTATGCTTCTGAGGGTTAAGTGAGACACCGAGAGCCCAATTCATGCCATAGCCCCAAGACAGGCATTAAGAACCAGGAGGAACACAAGGAAGGTAATGGAACTTTTTTTGCTGGGGAGAATGAGCAATAATCTTGACTTTAGAGGAGTCTTTCCTATCACCAAGGTCTTGGAGGTGCTAGCTATTAGTGAAGTATGCTGCTATGAGATATGCACAGGCATACATGTTTAATAACTTAATAAACAGTAGATTGTAGTCTTTCCTGAGCCTAAAGGGAAGATGAAACAGTCTATACATCATTGAATCCAGCCCAGTTACTATTCTTTACTTCCAGGTGAAGTTTGCATTCAAAGCCAAAATGACCTGAGCCCACAACAAGGAAGAAGAGTTGGTGGATTCACTTTTATCTCTAAAGTTTGTCTCTCTTAACAAAGATTCGTGAAAGGCAGAATTATATACAAGCACAATAAATCACTTTTTTATTGGCTTATTAGAATTAATGGCCCTGAGCAAGGCAGAACCTCTTTTTCAAAACCAAAAAATGCTTAGCTCTGACAATTGAAGTGTTTTAATGATACATATGTATATTTGTCTGCATAAAGATTCAGTAGGGCATGGTGGATAAAGAGATGTCCTGGTAAGTAGGAAGACCTGGATCCAAGTCCCGCTTTGACATACACTGACTATGTGACCCTGGTAACTCATTTAAACTCTCACTGACTCCAAGCACCTTTCTAAGACTATAAAATGAACAACAAGTATCTATCCAGCAGAGGGGACAATCTATAACTCCCTTACCAATTCCCCTATACCAATGAAACCTTAGGTTCAATAAGTATGATAGATAGTTAAAGATACAGGTATATACATGCCTATATATATTATGTAAGTACAATATGTATGAACATTTATAAATACATAAATATGTTCTATAAATATAAAATATAAAGTATGTCTATATGTACATATAAACATAATAATAAAATACTGTTATACTTATATCTAAGTATATATAATATATATAAAGTCTATATATATGCAAATATATATGCAAATATATTAGAAAGATAGTACTTACTGAACCTTTAATTTACTGAAATTAGACTTATTGAACCATATCCTATATATATATAAATGTATGTACATATACATGCATGCATGTTCATATATAGATAGATGTGTGTTATATGTAATAAATGTATATTATGTAACTATTGTAGGTTTATGTTAAGGGTAGGGACTTATGATTTATGGTATTATAGGCTTACGATTTAATGGAATAGGTAACTCCCAGATAAGGAAATTTTCTCTGCCACTGGAGGTCAGCAACTTCTCCATAGCTTACAGTTTTGTGGCAGAGGTTCTTAACTTGTTTTGCTACATCATGGACCCCTTTCTCAGTCTCCTGAAACCTGTGGGAATCCTTCTCACAATAATGTTTTAAAAATAAATAAAATAGAATTGAATTATATTGAAATGCTTTTTTCCCATTCAAATTCACGAATGCCCTGAAATCTATCCACAAATTGCTTGACTTAGAATCTGCCTTCTTAGCCAGTTGCCTAATGAATCAAGTTAAATGATTTGCCAATATGTATGAGGGGTGGGACTTAAACACAAGTCTTCTTGATTGTGTGGCCTCTTCTCTGTCATGTGTCCTGCCCCCATACACATATTTATATTTACGTGTATGTTTATTTCCATTTATATGTAGGCATGTACATGTGCATTTTTAATTGACATAATATTTTGATACTTTTATGGAGTATCCACTTATCTTACATGTGCATGCTCATTCCGCTAGTATAGATATAGTAAGATTTCACAGGATCATAGCTGAGATCACTCTGTCTCCTTTTAAAAATTGAGAAACTGAGGATTGAAAACCAGAGCCTTTAATTCCACATTCAATGTGTGTGTGTGTGTGTGTGTGTGTGTGTGTGTGTGTATTTTGCATTATGTCACATTGCCTCCCCTCCTCAGCACTTCCTCATACTTTACAATTCTTATTCATGTCTTCTTGCATTGAGTAGTCACTCAAAACATCAAAACACTGGAGGCATTCTTTCGATGTAGTTATGTGCTTTGTTTCTTGTTTATTTGTTTTTTATGTCTCCGAGGTATCTGTGTACCATTCTGTATGACCATCTGTGGAATTGAAACTAATAGCTTCTAACATCTCATTCTTGTTTCATGAGTGGTCCATCTCCATTTTCATCTTTCGGTACTATCATTTATACCAATTCTTATTTGTGGTAATGAGTTGCTGCGTGCTGACACTTCTATCCTTCATCATGCATCTTTACATTGCTCTTTACTAGATGTATAACTAGCAATTTTTGCTTCAGGGGTAAATATAAGAAAATTCAACCTCAATTAAGTTGATGATGAAGGATAGCTCAAGTTCTTGGATGCTATGAGGTTGCTGCCAGATAGAGAAGATGACCAGGAAAGAACTTTTCCTGAGATTTCTGTCATCTAGTAACAATAGGGAAAATTATCTCACATAAAAGAGGCACTTTTACATTGGAGGGGAACATGGGAAAGGTGGAGGGCAACATTTAAATGTTACTCTTACAGGAATTGGCTCAAAGAGGGAATAACATAAACATTCAGTTGGGTATGTAAACCTATCTTTTTTTACAGAGAAGTAGGAAAGAAGAGGATAAGAGAAAGGTAAAGGGGTTTATAGAAGGGAGGACCAATTAAGAGAACTACCGGTCAGAAACAAAACAAACTGAGGGGAAACTCTCTTTTTACTGAGAGAGAAAGAATAAATTGAAAAAATGGGATGAAGGGAAATACACAGTTAGTAATCATAACTGAGAATGTGAATAGAATGAACTCACCCATTAAACAAAAGCTGATAGCAAAATGGATTAAAAACTAGAATTCAACAATACATTGTTTACAAGAAACACACTTAAGAAGAGAGACACACATAGCAAAAATAAGGCGCCGAAGCAGAATCTATTATGCTGAGGTAAAAAGAAAAAAAAAGAAAGGATGGTAATCATTATCTCAGAAAAAGAAAAAAAATAGACAAAATTTAAAAAGATAAGCAGGGAAGTTACATTTTGCTAAAAAGTAACAAAGGAATGTCAATACCAAACATATACGCAACAAATGGCATGGCATCCAAATTCTTAAAGGAAAAGTTAAATAAGTTATATGAGGAAATAGTAAAACTATACTAGTGAGGGATCTCAACTTTCTTCTCTCAGAACTAGATATCTATAGGCAAAAAAGAAATTGAGATGAATAGAACTTTAGAAAACTTAGATATGCTAGCTCTCCAGAGAAAAATAGAAATAGAAAGGAGTACACATTTTTTTCAGCTGTACAGTTTTTCAGCTGTACATTTTTGTACCTTCACAAAAATTGACCATGTATTAGGGCACAATAACCTCACAATCAAAAGCAGAAATATTAAGTGCATCCTTTTTTCAGCCTGTAATGCAATAAAAATTATATTCCATCAAGTACCTTGAAAACATAGATTAAAATGGAAACTAAATAATCTAATCCTAAAGAATGAGTGGGTGAAACAACAAATCATAGAAATAATTAATAATTTCATTAAAGAAAAAGACAACATACCAAAATTTATGGGATGCAGCCAAAGCAGCACTTAGAAGAACTATACACACACAAACACGCACACATGCAAACATATACATACACATATACATACTGACACACATATACATATATGTATGAGTATATGCACATATAATTTAACTTATAAATAAAACTAAGTGCTGGTTTTATGAAAAAAATAGATAAACCATTGGTTAATTTGATTTTAAAAAGAAAACCAAATTACAGGTATCAAAAATAA
Source organism: Phalanger gymnotis (assembly GCA_028646595.1). Classification (NCBI taxonomy): domain Eukaryota; kingdom Metazoa; phylum Chordata; class Mammalia; order Diprotodontia; family Phalangeridae; genus Phalanger; species Phalanger gymnotis. The sequence continues at coordinate 98,605,765 of CM053622.1, forward strand.
AGAGGGTGAACACACCACCAAGAAAGATGAAATTAGAGTAATTAGGAGCTATTTTGCCCAATTACATGACAATCAATCTGACAATCTAAGTTAAATAGACGAATATTTACAAAAATGTAAATTGCCAAAATTAACAAAAGAGGAGAGAGAATACTTAAATAACCTTCTGTCAGAAAAAGAAATTGAACAAGCCATAAATCAGCTCCCTAAGAAAAATCCCTTTGGACCAGATGGAATCACAAATGAGTTGTACCTACAAAAACTATTTGGAAAAATAGGCAAAAACGTCCTACTAATTTTCTTTTTACAACACAAATATGGTGCTGACAGCCAAATCAGCAAAGTCAAAAACAGAGAAAGAAGAGTATAGACCCATTTCCCTAATGGATTATTGAAGCAAAAAAATTCAATAAAATACTAGCAAGAGCATTGCAATAAGGTCAGTCAAAGATCATATATGTCACAAAGATCATACAATTTGACCAGGTGGGATTTATACCAAGAATGCAGGACTGGATCAAAATTAAGAAAACTTTCAACATAATTGGCCATATCAATAACAAAATGAACATAAAAGGTATTATTATTTTTATAGATGAAGAAATTTTTTTGACAAAATACAACATATTCCTATTAAAAATTGCTAGAAAGCATAGAAATAGAGCTTTCCTTAAAATGATATGTATATTCTATCTGAAAAAATTAAAAAGTATTATCTATGATGGAAATTAACTAGAAGCCTTTCCAATAAAAACAGGAGTGAAGCAAGGGTGCCCATTATCATTGCTATTATTCGTTATTGTTCTAGAAATGTTAGCTCTAGCAATAAGAGAAGAAAAATAAATTGAAGAAATTAGAATAGACAATGAGGAAATAAAAATGTCACACTTTGCAGATGATATATTCTCAAAGAACCCCACAGAATCAACTAAAAAATAGTTGAAATAATTAACAACTTCAGCAGTCACAGGATATTAAAAATCACATAAATGTTCAGCATTTCTATATATTACCAACAAAATCTAGCAGCAAGAGATAGAAAGAGAAATTCCACTTAAAATAACTATGGACAATATAAAATACTTGGTAGTCTGCTTGTCAAGACAAACCCAAGAACTATATTAACATAATTAAAAAACGCTTTTCACACAAATAAAGTCAGATCTAAACAATGGGAAAAATATTAATTGCTCATAGGTAGGCCAAGTTGATAGAATAAAAATGATGATTCTATCTAAATTACTTATACTTTTTTGGTGCCACCGCATTAAAATACTATACATATATATATGTAGATATATATATATATATGTAGATAGATATATCTATATATATATAGAGAGAGAGAGCTAGAAAAAATACTAACAACATTCATCTGGAAGAGCTAAAAGTCAAGAATATCAAGGGAATTAATGAAAAAAATATGAAGGAAAGTAGCCTAGCTGTACCAGATCTCATAGTGTATAATGTATAGCGGTAATAATCAAAACAATCTGTTACTGGCTAAGAAACATAGAGGTGGAATAGTGGAATACATTAGGTAAACAATACACAGTAGGAAATGACAATAATAATTTTCCATTTGATAAACACAAAGATCCAAACCTTTGAGACAAAAATTTGCTATTTGATAAAAAATATTGGGAAAATTACAACAGTTTGGCAGAAATTGTGTATAGACCATTACTTCACACCATATACCAAAATAAAGTCAAAATGAATGCATGATTTAAATATAAATGGCAATACTACATACAAACTAAGGGGACATGCAATAGTAAGATCGATGGGTAAAGGAAAAATTTATTACCAAACAAGAGATGGAGAGCATTATGGAATATAAAATGGATAATTTTTATTACATTAAATTAAAAAAGGTTTTGCACAAACAAAAACAATATAGCCAGGATTAAAAAGAAAGAAAACTGGGGGGAACAGCAAGTTTCTCTTATAAGGCTTCATCTCTCAAATATATAGAGAACTAAGTCATTTACAAGAATAGAAGACATTCTCCAACTGATAAATGGTCAAAGGATATGAACTGGCAATTTTCAGGCAAAATAAAATTGATGCTGTCTACAGTCATATGAAAAAAATGGAGAGTTGGAAACCGTGAGAAGTCTGACTGGGGCAAATTTCCCAGCCAGGAGAGTCTGAAAGGCCGAAGGAATGAATTTGTATATTAGAAGAGTGCTCAGTGTGCAGAGCTGCTCCAGACTGGACAAAAGCGGAAGTGGCTGGCCAGGAAACCCACGTGGGAGACGGGCCGGGAGAAAGCCGGCGCCCAAAAATGGCGGAGATCCCCAGGCCTCCCAACACAGGACCGCACTCCCTGGAAGCGAAGAGAGGCAGTGCAACACCACTGGTCCATGAGACACCAATTCCTGAGGCTTACAACCCAAAGGACACTTCTTGAACTTCCGGGAGACAAAATGGCCAGGTAAACGGCTCTAATCCCTCCCCTCCCCACCCAGAGAATTCCCCGGGGGGGGGGGGGGG
>CM053622.1:98608763-98640397 GCA_028646595.1 Phalanger gymnotis
TACAAAAACATTTCAATTTAACATAATCAAAATTATCCATTTTGCATTTTATAATGCTCTCTATCTCTTGTTGGGTCATGAATTCTTTTCTTTTCCATAAATCTGATAGGTAAACTATTCCTTGCTCTCCCAAATTGCTTTATAGTTTCAGCCTTTATTCCTAAATCATGAACCCATTTTGACTCTAGTCCACACTTCTGAATCATTGAGCCTTTCTCCTGCATCTCTGGCAAGTGACCATCCAACCCCTGCTTGAAAACTTGCAATTAAGGATACTACATTGCCTCCTGAGTCAGTCCATTGCATTTTTGGACAGTTCTAATGATACAGAAGATATTCCCCATGGAAATCTAAAAATCCATCTTCTCTGTAATTTTGACCCACTGGTTCTAATTCTGACCTTTAGGACCAAGCAGATCAGCTTGGCAATCCTTTTACAACAGAGGTGTCAAACTCTCATAGTCTACAAAAATCCCCAAGTGAAGTCAAGTTAAGATGTAATTAAGAGATGTTCAACAAAATGAATACAAATATAATATAATGTAGATAATGTTAATTTGTGGTTTTCTCAGTTAATATCTAGTCAATAGGGACCCATTTCTATTTGAGTTTGACACCATTGTTCTACGTGACAACCTTTCGTGTCTATACAGGATCATGTCTATATAACCTGGATACAGGAGCTCCTACATATATTAAGCATGTTGAGTAGGAGTGTTCTAATGGGTTTGGGGTGGAAAGTGTTGTATATAGGGTATCTTGGAAACTCTCAATTATCTACCCAGGTTATGGAAGAAGCAGCTACTAGTAACTTTTGTCTAAATATTAAATGGCTCCTGGATTTCCAGCACACAGAGCTAGCCAAAATTTTGCCTTCACCAAAACACAAAGAAATAGTCAGAGATTTGTTACTGTTTTCCCTTTCAGATATACATAAAAAGGGTAGGAATATGGAATACAAAAGAGGAAGTCTATAAGACTTTGTCTCCATTCTACTTTTATTTTGGATTATTTTCATTTGCATGATTATCAGGAAAGATCTTGAAGGAGAATTGAGCTTCATAGCCCTACCCTTCCACCCATCATTTGTGATTGTTATTTCTTCAACTAGACTGTAAACATCTTCAAGACAAGAACCATAGTATTAATAATGAAGTTAATAAAAGTTATAATAATGGTGAGAAGCTTGGTATAGTGACTCTAGAGCCAGCTAGGAGTTAAAATTTGGATTCAAGTCCTGCTTATCATATACTGGCTGTATGACCCTGGGAAAGTCACTTAACTTCTCAGTTTCCAGGCTACTTTCTAGGATTATAAATTGTCAATTGATAGAAGGAGTTTCCTTACCAGGAGCTGTCAATACCATTAAAATCACCAGTCTAGACTGATGATGATGATGATGATGATGATGACAATGACGATGATGATATAGGCAGCTGAGCCTTAAGTAGGTCACCAAACCCTGCTTTAAAATCCATATTAGTTGTAAGACCCTGGGCAAGTCATTTAATCTTTATGTGTCTCACAATGCATGCCTCATACTGGTCACCTACTGGACAAAAGAGGTGGTGCTTGTATTGGTTAATAGAGGTTTCATGATGGGGCTTCCCCCATGCTTACAAGTCAAGTCAACTTGTTAAGGAGTGCTTATTAAGCTCCTACTCTGTGTCAGGCACTATGTTATGCACTGGGGATAGAAAGAAGGAAAAAATACAGGCTTTTTTTTCCTAGGAGCTCACAGTCTAATGGGGGAAATAACTTGCAAACTATGCATACATATAAATTGGAGATAATAAACAGAGAGAAGGTATTATCATTATAAGGAGGATTGGAAAAGGGTTCTTACAGAGATGAAATTTTAGCTGGAACTTAATGGAAGCCAGGGAAGCCAAAGATAGAGATAAGAAGCAGAAAATTCTAAATATAGAGGACAGTCAGGGAAAACGAAGAGCAGGGAATTGTTATGAATGCTGCAAGGAACAGTAAGGAGGCTGGTGTCACTGGATCATCGAGTACAGGGGTAAGCAAGATGTAAAAAGACTGAAAAAGTAGGAGGTGGTCAGGTTAAGAGGACTTTAGAAGCCAACCAGAGGATTATATATTTAATCCTGAAAGTGATAAAGAGTCGTTATAGTTAATTATAGTGAGTATATGGAGGGAAGTAAAGCATAAGGAAAACTGGAAAGGTAGGAAAATCATATATCCTTATAATTAATAACAGTAACAAATATCTCTAATTGCTCCTCTCTCCCTTTGCTGGTGATTTCCTACTCACACTTAACACTCACCTCAAATACTGCTACCTCTATGAACCCATTCGTGGTTTCCCCAGATTGGCAATGACTTTCACCTTCATAGTCAACTCAAATAAACAAGCATTTATTAAACATTTACTATGAACAATTCATTGTGCTAAGTTATAGGAGCAGAGATACAAACACAAAACCATCCCTGATCTTAACAAGTTTACATTCTACTGGTGGATGTAGTATATGCTGTTAGTAAATAGAATACCATATGAGAAGGAAGTAAGAAATAACCATTGGGATGAGGAGAAAAAGTTTCATTAAGATGGTGACATTTGAGCTAATTCTTGAAGGAAGATAAAGATTCAGAAGGCAGAGTTCATAATTGCTTTGTATTAAATCTCTATAATGTACTTATCATGTAATAGTATTATATCTGTGTCACTACACTCTTCTTCTCCTAGACTATTAACTCCTTGAATACAGGAATAGTGTCCATTCAAACTTTGCAGTTGCCTTCCTACCTAGGACAATGTGCTACATGCAAAATAGCTAACAAATGCTTGTTGGTCTAATATATGTTATATATATATATACATATATATATATATACACATATATATACACATATATGTATATATATGTTTAATAGTTGACTATGTTCTTAGGCAGCTTATGATGTGATACCCCATGCCATAATCTGGGTAGAATAAGGGTTTTTGTCTTATTTTAGATATCATTTTTCATAACTTGTTCCTTAAAACTTCTGCTAAAGTCCAACTTCATTGTTCCATGTTCAAGTCTTGCTTCAGAGGCATACTGTCTCTGTGATGCTGGAAAAGTGACTAAACCTATCACTATCCCAGGCAACTCCCTAAAACTATAAATTGCAACATAATTTCTGATTTGTATTGTTAGAGACTTTCTGGACTGGGAATTCCTCATATAAATGAAATTATAGTTTCAGAAATGTATACTTATCTTTACAATGCATGCAAGAGAGAAAGAGAGAGAGAGAGAGAGAGAGAGAGAGAGAGAGAGAGAGAGAGAGAGAGAGAGAGAGAAATTGCATTGATATAGAGCAAGTCCAGGAGCTTTAAACTCCTTTTACCAATCCAGCTCAGGACCCTCTCTGTAATTTATAGTCAAAAAGCATTAATTGGACTAGGAAAGGTTAAGTAACTTGCCAGAGCCACACAACCAAGATGTATCAGAACTGTTCTTTACTTTATCAATACAATTTTGGGTTTTTTCAATTGTTTTTTTTTCTTTTCATGACTTTAAATTTCCTACTTTTGCACTTATTTTGAGATAAAGTATTTACTTTTAGCTGCATGCTCACTTCATTTGTCTTCTTTCTATGTTTTATATATGTTCAGAGAAATAAATTTTCTTTTGCTGGTTTAGTTTCATATTACAAATGTTCATGTATTTTCTTGTTATTATAATTTTATTTAACACTTGGCCTTCATGCATTTCTATTGTTTATATCTTCCTTAAGGATTATAGTTTTATTGTATTATGGTTTACAAAGAATATGTTGAATACTTCTTTATTTTTATGAGCTATTCATGCTCTACCACATAATCAATTCATGTAAAGGTTCTATGCAACGCTAAAAGTAGATATAGTCATTCAGAGCCTCATTCAACAATTGCAAAAATCATAATATGTATTTTTAAAAATATTATTCATATCATTCATTACTGTACTTCATGTTGGTATTTCTCTTAGATTTGTCTGAAAGAAGCAAGTTGAAGTCACCTAGAATTACTGTTAAAACATCTGGTTGTTTGTTTTTTTTTTTTAAACTCAGTTAGCATTTCCTTTAAACTAAGATAATGTGTCATTTGGAAGATCTACATTTAATCTTGATGTTATTCCATTATCTATTGTACCTTTGAACATAACAGTAACTGATTCCCTATTTTTATTTCTTGACCAATTCAATTTTAGATTGAGATTGAGATAGTTGAGATTACTGCTGATCCTTTAATTGAATCAATGCTTGCATAATAAATTCTATTGCAACCCTTCATCAATCTCCATGTGAATCTGTAGACGTTGTGCATTCTCTTATATGCAGCAAATTGACAGGAGTCACTTTCTATTCTGTTCTACTATCCTCTTCCATATTTGTGGTAGTGTTAATACAATTGGTATGATTATGATTATGATTATGAAGGTTGATTTTTCAAACAACAAAATCCTATTATAGTACCCTGCATCTTTTGAATAAAAAGGAAAATGAAATGAGAGCCATGTAGCTACACTTCTTCTCTTCTGTCCCTTCCCAACCCAAGCCTAAATTATACATTATCAGATTAGTTTTTATTTTTTGTCTTGGCAATCAGTTCCTAGTGGCTATAGGATGTTAGCTTTAGACAATCTTTTTTTAACCTCATCTTTTGACTTAACCTAAATATCTCTTATTTTTATCCTACTTAGATCCATTTATCTATTGTAACCTCTGTGTGGGCATGTGTGTGTGTTTTAATTTTCCCTTGCGTAGTTCAAATAAGATTGATCAAGGACTCTTCTCTCACCTATAGTTAATGAGCACATGGAAAGAGAATAACTGATCACAAGACTGAGCATGGATTTCTTAAAAAAACCATGCTAGATTAAACTCACTTCCTATTTTGGCAAAGTTATAAGATTGCTAGATGAGAGGAATGCTGTAAATATGGCATAGATGAGCCATTAGCAAACTTTCCCAAGATACCCTTGTGGACAAGATGAGTGGTAGTATAGTTAGGTAAATTTAAATCTTACTGAATGATGGAATGTAAAGAACATGAAATAACTAATTGACTTAAGTTAACTTGGAAACTTGCTTTATGTATCATAATTAGTTTCTAGCAAAATGCTGTCCGATAGCTTTTTCCGCCAATGGTATGAATGAAAGATGACAGGTTTATTGAATTTTCAGATGATGTGATGCTGTCAGAAATAACCAATGTGTCAGAATATAGAATAAGAATTTTAAGAGTCCTTGATAAGACAGAACAACTGCTTGTATTACAATAAATTTAATGGGAATAAATGCCATGTCCTAGACCTGGGTTCAGAAAATCAACTTTAAAGGGTGGAACTATAGTTGGCCAAAACTTGTGTGAAATAGAATAGAGTGATTAGTGTACTATAAGATGAAATGAGTTGATAGTGTGATATGTCTGAAAAAAAAGAATGAAAAATAATTATCATGATGTTAGGCTGCATCAACCCTGTATGAACATTTAAATTAGAATTACAGCCCCACTGAAATCTACCCTAGTCTACACTGCATCTGAACTATCATATGCAGTTCTGGCTGACACATTTTAAGAAGTTCATTGATGAATTGAAGTTGTAGCTCTTGGCCAGCCACTTTATTTGTATCATTGACCCCCTCTACTCTAATAATTTTCCCTTTTGATCATGCTTTCTCTCTACATAATTTTCCATCTCTCATCTACTGATCCCTTTTCTACTACTTATCAATATGCCCAAATTTATCCCATTCTTCAAAAACAATTACTTAATTCTATCAGTACTTCAAGCTATATCTTTATTATCCTTCATTCCTTTATATCCTTTATTCTCTCTGAAGTATTCTGTACCCAGGGCTTCTGTTTTATCACCTCATATTCACCTCGCAACCATCTGAAATCTTTATCATTACTGCTCCATGGAAATTCCTTTCTACCAGTTTACCAATAATCTCTTGATTAGTAAAAACAGTGACTTCATCCTGTTTGCCCTCTAAGCAGCACCTGGCAATATTGTTAACAGTCATTGATTGTTGACCATCTTCTCTCTCTGGACACTCTTTCTTCCCTGGGTTTTTGTGTTAATTCTCTGTCTTGATTCTCTTGAAGCCAAAGTGGGTTTGGACAATGATCAGAATGGTCTATATGATGATTGACTGAACTAGAAATGCTTAGGTTGGAGAAGAGAAGATTGGTGATTGACATGAAAACTGTCTTCTAGTATTTGAAGAGCTGTCATGTGGAAGAGCAATTAGACTTATTTTGCCTTTCTCTAAGGGGTAGAAATAGAAATGAGTAAACTTGCAAAGAGGAAAATTTGTGCTTAACATAGAATGAAAGCTATTCTAACAATTATAACTATATGAGTGGAATGAGTCATGAGTCACCTCAGGAGATAGTTAACTTTCTTTTCACCATTGGCCTTCAGTTGAATGCTGATGACCACTGGGGACAACGTAGAAAGAATTTGTATTCAGATAAGGGTTGAACTAGATGATATCCAAGGTTCCTTCCAAGTTTGAGGTTTAATAATTCCATAATTCTGCCAAGCCAGAAAGGCTTTAAGCAATAACAGTAATAACAACAATAATTCATAATTACAGAGCACTTTAGGGCTTGCTAAGTATTTTAGATACACTACCCAATTTGAGTACTGACTATGCATCTCTTGACACAGGCTTGCTTACTTGTTAGAGGTTCATTAGTGAAAGTCTGGCCATCAGGTGAATGTTTTGGCTGCAGCAAGTCAAGAAAACCTTCTCTTAAAGCAAGAAGGGTTATTATCTAAATACCTGGGAAAATAGCTAGCTTCATTTAGTCTGGGCTTCACAAATCCACATCATCTCTCAGTAGACCAGAAAAGGGAAAAAGTATTTGTAGAGCTCTGAGTGATAGGAAACCAGTAAAGGCAAGCCCAGCAAAAACACTTTAAGAGTTCCCAGCACTCATTTCTAAGCTTGGCAGGAATAATGATTTTATGGGCACAATAGTATCCTATCAAGTTCACAATACAGGACACCAATCATTCATTATAATCTGTTTGGGCTCTAAATTGTCTGGGGCCAAGTTAATTTGGCCAAATTGACTCATTACAAAATAGTGAAATTATCCACAGGTTGGATAATTGGAGGTAGCAAGATTTAACATTAAAAGGATTGTTTGGCATTGCCCTAGATATAATGGGAGTCTGTCTTCAAAAAGAGGCTTTAGAGATGTTAAGGAATTATTGAAGTGAAATAAATTGTTGGTTTCTGGATCCTCTCAGTCATTTCATAAAGAAGTTCATCCTTTTTGGCTTCTTGTGGTCAGGAGAGAAAAGCTGTTTCCTGAAAGGGACTTGAAACCAGAATATCCAGATTTAAGCCTCAGTTCTACCATTTCCCAGCTATGTGACTTTGGGTAAGGTAATAGAAACTCTCTGAACTTCATATTCCTTTTTGATAAAATGGGACAAGCATCACCATCATCCCCACCAATACTAATATATTATTTCATTGTGATAATAACTGACATTTATGTAGTGCTTTCAAATTTGCACACTGTTCTTACATAAATTATCTAACTTGATCATATAGCTATTATTATTATTCATTCTCTCTCCCCTCCCTTCCATCATCACCTCCTCCCAAAATGCTGCATTGGCTGTTTAAAGGCTATAGCAATGTTCACAGAAATCCCTTGCTCACCATTTGTCCTTCATCATCCTTCTCAATTGAGTTAGGAGAGATTTCTGAAACATGTTCATGGAAGACAAAGAATGGCAGTCCTACTGAGACCCAGACATACAGACACAAATGTTTCAGGAAGGTCAAAGAATCCACAGGACTTTCCTATGTGACAGCATCAAAAAAAAAAAAGAAAAGGAAAGGAAAGGAAAAGAAAAGTGGAGAAGCCTTTTAGAAGGCTGGTATTAAGAGAAGTTTTAGGTGTGTTAATTTTCCCAGTGACAAGGCTGAGACTAGGAAACCTGGGAGATAAGAGAAAAAATATAACAATGGGTGTTTCTGTCTGCACAGAGCCAGCAGATTAAATCAATTAACTCTGCAAGGATTTACACTGACTAGTGTGAGTATTTACTCATTATATCAACTACAATTGAATTAGGAAACTTCAAACCTGGAGCAAATTTCATATTCCATTCCTCAAGACTTCTTTTCCTTACTCCACTCCCAGTAAGAATCTTCTCTTGGGAAGGATGAATAGAAGTAGAGCTCTGATCTTACCCTTAAACCTAGTACTTCATTGAATCATAGAATTTAGAGCAGGAAGACATCTTGGAAATCGCTTGGCCTAATTGCCTTATTTATAGAAAAGGAAAGAGGCCAAAAGAAGGGATGTGGCTTGCCTAAAATCACTTTCTTTCTTTCATTCATTCATTAAACAAATATTTGTTAAATGCTTATTTTGTGCAAAGTCCTGTCCTAGGTTTTGGGGATATAAAGCCAAAATTAATATATCTATAATTTTCAAAAGGCATCCATTTTACTGAAGGGATGATAAAGAACATAAACAGTAAGTTATATGAGGTTTAGAGGTGAGACTATAGGTAAATGGAAGAAATAGGAAGAACTTTATACAGAAAATGGCACTTGAGCTGAATCTAGAAGGAAACTAGGAACTCCAAGAAGGAAAAGTGATGAATCAGAGCATTCCAGGCATCGGGGCCTTGGGAGATGAGGTATCATGTATAAAGAACAGCAAGAAGTTCTACTTGGCTAGAACATAAATTACCAGGTGGAGGGAAGAGGGGATAAGGTGAAATAAGTAGGATAAAGGAAGATTTTAAGAGCTTTATACTCCAAATAAATATTTGCACTTTATCCTAAAGATAACTGGGAATCACTGAAGGTGCCTGATAAGGGAGTTACATACTCAGACATGTGCTTCATGAATATCACATTGGTATCTGTGTGCATGATAGTTGGGAGTGAGGAGACACTAGAGGCAGAAAAAGCATTAGGAATCTCTTGCAATCTTCCAGAAAAGAAAAAGTAGCAAGGGCCTAAACCAGGATAGTGGCAATTTGAATGGAGTGAAGAATACAATTGTGAGAGAAATTCTGGAAGAGTAATTGACATGTGTTTATAATTGATTGGATATTCATATGAGTAAAAGATGACTCCTAGTTTGCAAACTTGGTTGACTACAAAGATGGTGGTGCCATTGTTATAACTAAGGAAGTTAGGAAGAGGGGTGGGTGTAGAAAAAAAAGAAAATTATTTGTGTTTTGAATATATTAGGTGTTCGTGTTACATATTAGATACCTATGAGATACCCAGATGTTGATGTCTAATAGGATGTTGATGCCTAAAGCTCAGTTGAGAGACAAGGGCTGGATATATAAATTTCAGAGTCATATGAAAGAGTGTGTGCATAGAGAAAGAAAAGAAGAAAGCCTAGGACAGAACCCTGAGGCACACCCAAAATTAGGAGAAAGGAAATGGATGGCCCAGCAACAGGGTCTAGGAAAGAGTAGTCACAAAGGTAAGGGGAAGATAAAAGATCGTTATCACAAAACCCAAGGAAGTAGAAAGTGTATGAGAAGATAGTAGTCAACTGGGTCAAATGCCAAGTCAAGAAAGTCAAGAAGGATGAGAAGTGAGAAAATCTTATGTTATTTGGCAAATCAAAGATTATTTTGGAATTCTTTCTCTATATCACTTTCAGAATTACGCATAATATGCATAACAATTATAGTTGAATCAACAGGACCAAAAAAAAGAAACCTAATACCCCAACAAAAAGGCATAATCCTTATAAATTAAAATGAGAAAATGCTAATCTTTAAAGTGTTCCTTCAATTCTACTTCCCCACTGAGCTACTATACTCCCAGTACGATCTTGTACCTAGAATCTTTATTAGCATCACTTCCAGCTACAGAGACTTTGAAAGCATACTTCACCCTCTGCCCACTCTCCAAACCACCCAATCTCATCTACCCAGCTACATGGGGATGGGGTCAATGGGAGGATGTATACTGCCTAGGTTAGAGAACTCAAATATTACAGAGATTCTGCAACATCATCCCCCCGTTCTTAGCCATGCAAAAAGAGATAGATACTCATTTAGCTAGGCAAGAGAACAAAAAGAAGGCCAAAGCATGTAATCAGTTATGAGATGAGCATGGTTAGTTTTCCTGAATCTGAAGGAAAGGAAACTGAAATACAGTCAGATCAGTTCTATCCACCAAGAGACTATTAGGCGAGAGAATAAGCCTGATGAAACCTACATCTTCTAATACAGAAGGAATATAAAGCACCTTTGCTGACAAGCCCCAGGAGTATGCCCACTAGCAAAGAAGAAGGAATCAGAAAGTGAGTGATAGGAAATAGGACAAGGGAAAAGGCAAACACTCCAAATATTTCAAAAGGGATAAAACAATAAAAACCAAGAGTACAACCAGATAAATCAGAGAGGATAATAAACTTAGAAAAAAGCACTAAAGCCTCAAAGAGATTGCAAAACTCTCTTAACAAATATTACAAAACAAAGCAAACCAATGCCTGATGAAACACAGACTCCTGTGAGGTCTCAAATGAGAACAGAACAAAATATTAAGAATAGTTCAAAATAGAAAAGAAATCCATAAGAGAAGAAATGGAGAATGAATATATGTTAGAAATTTAAAATATCAATACAGAATTTAAGAGAAAAACATGAATCCATAGTAGAGAATATATCCAAAAGAATCAAGAAAGAGATTAACGGATTTGGAATACATAAATACTGAAAAGAAGGGAAATCTGCCAGCAGATAAACAAAAGGCAACAATGCTAAAAAGGAACACAATATCACTGTACAAGTCAACGCTCTTGGCCTTGAAGATAGCATATACAAAGATACAGTTCAGAACATAGGTCTCTCGGAGGAGTGTAACAAATCAAAAAATCTCAACACCAATGCAATAAATAATTCAGAAAAATTCCTCAAGAAGACAAAGCACAAATAAAAGAATCCACAAATTTACCTAAAAACAAAACAAAATATGTGTGTGTGTGTGTATCTTTCAAACTCCAAGATACATAGACACTGAATTTAAGTGGCCAGGCAAAATATCTTGTAATGTAGAATAAAGTAAATTCAAAAACATAACATTCTTCCATAAATACTCCAAATTGCAAAAAGAAATCAGATAATTGGAAAAGCAAAAGCTCAAGCTGAAGCCCAAAGTGATATTTCCTGAAAACTTGAGCCATTCATCAATCAATATAAAAATGCATTCAACAAAAGAGTAGCAATGGAGGAATTTCTATTTTTAAAAAACGAACAATGTTAAACAATGTAAAGGAATTCCTGTTAAAAACAGAACAAATGTGACAATAATATCTGACCTGCAAAAAACACAATAATAATAATAAATGCAAATCAAAACAACCTTAAAATTTTATCTCACAAAGCCAATAATAATAATGTCATCATTATTATATGGCCATTCATACAGTGCTTTACGGTTATATGTCATCTTCTTTAGTCTCCACCTAACCTTGTGGTGTAGGTGATATTATAACTCCTGTTTACAAATGAAGAAACTATAGCTGAATGGCTAAGTGGTTTGACCAGGGCTATACAAGTAGTCAAGTCAATAAGCATTTGTTAACTATCTACCATATTCCAGGTACTATGAAAAGCTCTAGAAATAGAACAAAAGGCAAAAACCAGTCTGTTCTCTTCAAAATCTCATATTCTAATAGGGGAGATAACATGCAAATAACTACGTATAGGCAAGATATAGATAGAATAAACTGGGGGTTGTCTCAAAGATAAGTCACTAAGATTATGGAGAATTGGGAAAGGTTTCTTGCAGAAGAGAGAACTTTTATTAAGAGATTGATATCTTAGACAGGATTTGAACTGAGGTATTCCTGACTTTAAGTCCAACAATCTTACCCACTGAACACCTAGCAGCCCCGCTTGGCAAAGATATCAAAAGGTAGGACACGTCATTATTGAAAAGGTTGAAAAAAGCCAAGCACATTAATGCACTGTTGGTGTAAATTGGTCCAACCATTCTGAACAGCAATTTTGTATTGAGCTAAGAGAATGGCTAAAATAGTCGTGTCCTTTAACCTACAAATTCCATTGATAAGCATTTTCCCCAACCAAAAACCTCCATGCAAAATAAAATATTTGTAGCAGCAATTTTATGATAGTAAGAAATGGAAACAAAGTAGATTTTCATCAATTGCGGAATGTTTAAGAATGGTGAAGAAGCTGTGATACATGTATATAATGGAACACATAAAAAGACATGTGAACTGATGGAAAGTGATGTACAAAGAATCAGGAAAACAGTATAGACAATGACTAGAGTAGTATAAATAGAAAGAATTCAGGGTGGAGTTTAGTATGAAAACCACACTAGTCAGACAATTCTGTAAGAATAGAGGCCTGAATAACTTAATCTGGTTTACTGAAAGGTCAAGATTCTCAAAAGATGAATGTGAGTCCAGAGCAGAAGAGATGGATTGGGAAAGCAAGGAGGGATGAAATATAAAGAGAACCAGGTGAGAATGAAAGTTAGTTTTAGAAAGAGTATGGCAATGGGAGAGATAGAAGGTTGGGAAGTAGTGGTCAGAAAAAAACAGTATTTTAGAGCTCTGGACCAGGGAGGTCAAACAAGAATTGAGTGACAATGAAGGAAAGCTCTACACCATCACTTTGTGTAATTGAGGTGGTATGATGGTACAGATAGCGGCTTTGAAGTGGTTGGGGAACTGGAATGCCAGTTTCGAAGTCTCCAAGTATGAGGTCAGGAATTAAGGTAGGGAGGAGGCTAAAAGTAGTTACTGACAACTTTAATAAAAGGAAACTGAAGTGCAGTGCAGCATGTAATAGCAAACAGGATATAGAGAGGACGAAATAGGTAAATGGATTAAACCTCAAAGGAGGTAATTTGGCCGAGTGACAGTGGCAGAGCAAATGTCTAGATGTGGCAATAGAGTATAATCATCCCTCCTCTTGGCTCAATGTGTTGGAAATCATAAGAGACAGTGTACCCAGCACCCAATACTGGGGAAAGTAGTTAAAGATGTAGCATCTTCTGGAGGCATTCAAGTTCCATTGAGTGCAAGAAGGCGGAAGAAGCATGAAAAGATCAGGTCAAAGATGAAAAGAAGTTTGCTAATTAACAAGGGGGCACAATGGGAGGGACAGCAGAGCAGGATAAAAACTGGTAGGGAAAAGGCTGAGACGAATGGAGATAAAAGTATACAAACGATAGCAGGTGTAGAGAGCTTTCAACTAGGTAGATGGCGTGTCTGAATCATGTGGATTCAGAAGAGGAAGAGAGTTTCCTAGTCATGATTTTGGTAATTTTCTCATCCTTCACAGAAAGCAACCACTAAGAATTTACTAAGGACCTACTATGAGACATGCACTGGAAGGAAAAGGCAAAAATGAAAGTCCTTGAGCTTTAGGAGCTTATATTCTATTAAGGAAGAAATGCAAGTTTTATTCCTAAACCCCAGCTTGAATGAATGTGGCATTAAGGATACGTTCAGAATAAGCAAGAAGCAGCCAATCAGTAAGCGTTTACTAAATGCCTACTATGTGCCAGGCATTGTGCTAACCACTAGTGATTCAAAGAAAGGCAAAAGTCACTACTTGCCCTTGAGGAGGACTCAATTTAATGTGGGAGTATAAACACAAAACATCATTGTGGGCCATTATGGTGGCTCTGTGGTTATTGAACAGTGGAAACTGGTGTGCTGGAAGATATTAATCCATGGTTTTATAAAAGATTAATCTTCCAAATGCATAGACAACATCATGTCACTAACCTGCCTTCAAAAGCATCCATAACTTTTTATAACCTACATATTAAATCTCAACTTCCTTTTTCTGGTTTCTAAGCCCTCTATAAACTATTTTGCTAATACATTTCCAGCCTTACACTTTATTTATTCTATGCTTAGTTTAACCTGTCTAAACAATTCTAAATTTGTTGTTCAGTTGTTTCAGTTGTGTCCAACTTTTCATGACCCCATTTGGGGTTTTCTGGACAAAGATACTGGAGTGGTTTGCCGTTTCTTTCTCCAGCTCATTTTACAGCTGAGGAAACTGAGGCAAACAGGGAAAAGCGGCTTGCACAGAGTCTCAAAGCAAGTAAGTACCTGAAGCAAGATTTGAATTCAGGCCCTTCTGATTCCAGGACCAACACTCTACCCACTGCACCAACTAGCTAATTAACTCTAAATTACAGAAACACTGATCACAGAATGCCAGAGAAGAAAAGGACCATCTAGCTTAAGACCTCCCAAAATAAGAACACTAACTAGTGGCCATGCAACTTTTGCTTTAAAAACTGAAGTAAAGGAGAATCCATAACTTCCTAGGCTAGCCCCTTCCTTTTGTCTTGAGCTATCCTTCTCACCATTAGAGAGATAGCTCCTGTATTCTCTTGCCTCCATTCCTTTCCTCATGTCATTTCCTATGCCTAGAATTCATTTCCTTTCTGTCTCTACCTGCTGAATCCTACCTAGATTCCAATACTCACTCCTCCAGAAAGCCTTAACTCATTGCCCACTATCTTTAATTCCAAGTATGGATGCCCTTGCCTCATATTCTCATAGAACTTTGATAGCACCTTTATTACCAGAGTTTTGGTGGATTACAGCTCAACATGAGTCAACAATAATATGTGACAGCCAAAAAAGCTAATGTGATCTGGTGCTGTGTTAAGAGAGGCATAGCTTCCAGGGTTACAGAGGTAACATCTGTAACCTCTTCTGGGGTCAAGATGCAACTGCAGTATTGTATTCTGTTCTGGGTACCACAGTTTAAGAAGAACATTCATTAAGCTAGAAAATATTCACAAGAAGGCAACTAGCACAAAGGGTCTTCTTTCTGTAAGGATAGGGCCTATTTTAGCGCAGGCACACACACATGTACATACATGCGCACACACATACACATTCCACTTAAAAGTGGGCTCAATCAATCAGAAATAAATGTGAACAAGGCCTGTATACTTTTGAATCAATAAAAGGCATTTCTTTTGGATGATGTTTTAACTGTGTGAAAGACTGAGTCACCCATGAGGAACTTTCATAAAACAAGTCACTATCTGAGAACCAGGGAGATATTTTGAGGGTCTAGAAGCAGAGATATAGAAATGAAGACTCTAAAAATAGAACTGAAATGAATCAGCTGTACAGGGACAACCAGAAAAAAAGAGAAAGTAAGTCTGATCTGTGACAGAGGAGAGAGATTGAGGAATGTCATTGGTCTAACACATATCCTGGTCTAGCAAATCAAACCACAAAGAGTATTGGGGTTAGCAAGAGATGAATAATGACGTAAGTTAAAGCAGAAAACCAAAACTCTAGAAATTTTACTAACAAGGGCTCAGAACAATTATAACTTCTTTTTGCATTTTGTTTTAATATTAACTCCCTAAAGCAGCAGAAGAGGAAACTACACAGATTTCAGGGACCATTTTATTTGTTGTGAGCTTAAAAATGTGCCAATTATTATAATAGGATGCTACAAATGTTACCAAAAAAATCTCTTCTGAGAGATATGCATATTTACGTATGTGTGTATGTTTACATGCATAGATAGGTGTATATGCATGTCCGCATACCTGTGGGTGTTTTTGTATATAACTTTCTCTTTTTTCTGGAAGTTTAAAAATTTAAATACTGTGAGGGGGTGACTTGTTTTTATTTTTGTTGTTTTCTTTGACTTCCTCTTAGGCAGGATTTCCTACATTTTTGTTTAAGCCTCATATATTAAGCACTGTTTATTATTATAAGAATCACAGTTCTAATCTAGGTCTAATGGACCGCCAATTGTTTTATAATCGGCATAATCTGATACCTGTTGTTCACACTGCTATTATCATTTCTCATTTGCATTATTCCAATTAAATCAAATTGTTTGGTAATTTACAGGTTTGGTTTATGGTAGTAAATATTTCAATCATGAATGAATAAACATTAATTAAGTGCCTACTATGTGCCAGGCATTGTGCTAAGCACTGGGGATACAAAAAAAGGCAAAAGGTAATTCCTATCCTCAAGGAACTTACAACTAGTGGAGGAGACCACACACAAACAAATATATAGAAAACAAGCTATATACTGGATAAATAGGAAGTAATTAACAAAGGCAAAGCACTAGAATTAAGAAGAATTGGGGAAAACTTCCAGTAAAAAAATGGAATTTTAATAGGAACTTAAAGGAAACCAGAGAGGTCAGTGGCTGGAGTAGAAGAGGGAGAGTGTCCCAGACATAGAAGATAGCCAGAGAATATGCCCAAAGCTGAAAGATTAAGCATCTAATTAGTGGAATATACAGGAGACCAGTGTCACTGGATCAAAGAATATGTTGAGGGAAGCAAAGCATGAGAAGACTGGAAAGATAAGTGGAGGCTAGGTTATACAAGACTTTGAATGACAAACAGAGCATTTTATATTTGATCCTGGAAGCAAAAGAGAGCGACTAGAGGTTTTTTTTTTTTTAGTAGAGTGGTGACCTTATTGGACCTGTGCTTTAGGAAAACCACTTTAATGGCTGAATAGTGGATGGATTAGAGTGGGCAGAGACTTGAAGCAGGTAGACCCACCAGCAGGATATTGCAGTGATCAACATGTGAGATGATAAGGGCCTACATTAGAGTGGTAGTAGTGTCAGAGGAGAGAAGCGAGTATATTTAAGAAATGTTGCAAATGTTGGTCACAAATTGAATGGAGGTATGTGTGATAGAGATAGTGAGGAATTCAGGATAACTCCTAGTTTAGGATCCTGAGGGACTGGCAGGATAGTGTTACCCTCCATAGCAATCTACACAACTTGGCAGCAGGGGCCAAAATTAAAATAGTCTAAACTTCTTCAGGCTGCAGATAGGTTAGACTACAGACAGACCGAAGATGATTGGTTACTGTGAGTCATGTGACAAACAAGAAAGCATGTGCAGTGGCAACCATACTTTTTTTCACGGGCCACCCAATATCCTTTGGTGGGCTTCCTGCAGGCAGTATGCTGTGCTGGCCTTCTCTACAATAACAGGGAAGGTGAGAGAGAGGTAAGATTAGGGGGAAAGATAATGAACTCTGTTTTGGATATATTGAGTTTAAGATATCTATTGGACATCCAGTTTAAGATATGTGTGAAAGGCACTTGGAGATGAGAGATTAGAGGTCAGTAGAGAGATTGGAGTGGGAAAGGGGGATTTGGAGATCATCAGCATAGAGATGTTATAAATATAAATGTTAGCATTATGGACTGACTTTGTGAGATTTGGAGTATGTTATTTCAAAAAAAATTTCATTTAGGAAGATTAATATTCATAAAGGAGTACTAACAAAAAGAACGGAACCAATGTTTAATGAGAAGAATATTATTATAAATTTTGTTAATTTCAGAGTAAGGGAAATAAGGGACTGCAGAAAACCATATGTAGGAGTAGGTTCAGGAACATCCCACTAAGGATATATTCTGTGTATTGTTGGAGTGATTTGAACATTCAAGAGTATATCTAAAACCAGGGGAACCTATAGTCTCAAGGCTACATGTGACCTTCTAGGTCCTCAAGTGCAGTCCTTTGACTGAATCCAAACTTCATAGAACAGTTCCCCCACCACTGTCTAAAATCATCAAGGTAGAGGAGAGTACTTGTCATAGTGAGGGTGTTATATATCCATGCCGTTTGCACACTACTTGAAGGAACTGGGCATGTTTATTCTAGAGAAGAGGACTCAGTGAGACTATGCTAGCTGTCTTCAAGTGGCTGAAAGCCTTCCTTGTTCTATTTAATCCCAATAAACACAACCAGGAGCAAAGGGCAAGATTTACATGAGGCAAAGTTTGGTTTCATATTAAGAAAAACAACCTAACAATTAATGCCATCTCAAAGGGAACCTTCCTTTCAGGTTTTTGAACCAAGGCTATATGACTATTTATTGACTACATTATAAGATAAATTTCTTTAGGATATGAGTTAGTAGATGGCCACTATTGGCCAACCATTGGCTAATTTTAAAAGTTTTAGTGGTTAGAGCAACAATCTGAGAATATTGAATGAGCTGCTTGTCTTATATTTTCTTTTTTTCACCTCTCTGTCTCTGTCTCTATCTCTGTCTCTCTGTCTCTGTCTCTCTCTCTGTCTCTGTCTCTCTGTCTCTCTGTCTCTGTCTCTCTGTCTCTCTCTGTCTCTCTCTCTCTCTCTCTCTCTCTCTCTCTCTCTCTCTCCCTCTCTCTCTTTCTCACTGGGCATCCCTATCTTGTCTAGGATGGAAATGCAGTGGCCACTCTAAGTCTGGCTCAGCTACTCACTGGCATGGAAGCTTTAACCTGTTTCTGACCCAGGCTAATTTGCTCCTCCTTAGGCAACTTGGTGGCCTTCTACTCCCAAGAGCTCAAAGTATTGGTGCCTGACTTAGTCTGGACACAAGATCAGGCTCTATCCCACTGTAGCTCAGAACTCCTAAACTCAATCAATCCACTAAGTCTCCAGTAGTAGTAACTACAGTGCTATATGTACCACCAGACCTGGATAGTCTGTACCTTTCCTACTTAAACTCCCAAGGACAAAACTGGAATGGTACCTGGTGTTCTGTCCACCTCTTATAACAAGAGCCTGTCTTCTCTTTCTATTGGTGATTTATCCTACACACCTTCCCTGATGACTTATCCTCTACCTATCCTTGATGATTTACCCTCTACCTTCCCTGCATGGGGTCCCTCAAACTAGGTGTCTCTCCATCCTCCAGTCTCTAGAGAGAGGTAAGGGGGAGGAGTGAGGGGAGAGGGCTAGAAGAAAAAGCCTCTCTGCACTTGGCCCAAGATTGAGAGGGATATGAGTAAGGCTTAGGCAGCCAACATCTATGTAGCAGCTACAAATACTTTGCTACAAATACAAATGCTTTGAAAGCAAGGACAAGGTCTAATTTCTCTCATTACTCCCCTGATGCCTATAAGTCATAGAATGCTATAGCCTCTGAAGAATTTTGAAGGTGAGTATCACTTTAAGGTCAATTGAAAGGTACATGGGGGGCATATAAAGACTCCAATACACTATAAATGAATTATGCAAAAGTAGTAGAAAAGGTGTCATCAGAGAAAGACAGCAGGGAAAATATGGGCTGGTCATAAGAGCGAATGATCATGATGGATAGTCCATGTGCTCCTTTGGTACCAGGGCAATGTTAGAAAATGAAAAAAAAGGCCCTTAGCATTGGGGGAAGGGGGCAAAAATGGCATGTGATGGATTTACAGAAGGATATGGGCACGGAGGTATAACATAGCATGAATGAATTATAACCCCAGTCTTTGGACAAAATATCCATACCTCTGAGATCACAGATTCATTGAAGCACTAAAGTACTCCCTACAGAGTGACTCCCAATGCTTTATAAATGTTCACTTGTGCTTAATAAATAGTAGGTGCTTCATAAATGTTTCTTGAAATGAATTTACTGAATTAAAATTCCAAAAGAATGTTTTATGCTGTTGGAACCTGAGTATAAACATGCTCTGTGATTTAGTGTGCATAGAGTCGTAGCCCATCTCTGATTTAGTGTACAAGTCATAGGGAGTTTTCCAAGGAATATTGAGGTTGTGATTTAAGATTATAGATTCATAGGGATAAAGCTGGAAAGGGCCTCAGAAGCCATCTAGGCTAACTCTCTCATTTCATAGATGAGGAAACTGAGGTACAAGGAGGTTTAGTGTCTTGCCTAAGGTAATATAGCTGATGAGTATTGGGGCAGAACTTCAACCCTAGTCTTTTTTATTTCAAAGCTCCCCACTCAACCCACTACAAAATGCTGCTGATGTAGTATAACAATCTGAAGCCATATTTGTTTCATTAATTAATATTCATGTCATAATTGCTAACAATACTAAAATACCCAGGGTTCCCATAAAACTTCAGAAAATCTAACTGAGGCTAGAAACATCATTTTGTCGTTCAGAAAGCTGTTGACCTATGCTAATTCCAGCAGAAGTAACAAATATACTTCTATGTTATAATTCAGTAATGGTTAATTAAGGATGATATGGTCACTTCCTTAGGGGATAAAAAATCGCAATTATACAGAGCTAACACTTAACACTTATCATCAAAGTCCCTTTTCTACTAATATGAGCCAATTAATCTTCACAACAGTACCCCTATGGGAAGTATTAGGACCCTCATTTTGCAATTGGGGAAATGTAATTCAAAAGAAGAAATACCAAATTCATATCTTCCCTGGCCTCTCTGAAAAGCAATTCTGTACACATAGGTCAAGCAACAGGACCAGAAGAGTCCCCAAGGATGGCACTGAGCTATGAATCTATCATTAAAAGAATCGTCAAGATGAAAAGTGAGAGTCTGTATCAGAAAGAGCATTCAATCTCAAGGATTGTTGGCATATGTCCTGGGCTCTTGCCTTGGTTCCTGCTGTTTCTGATAACTATATACCATATAGAATTCATGTCACCTCTACCATAGAAAGTTTTTTTCTTCTCTCAGCAGTAAGGTATCTGACCACAAACAGCCAGAAAAGATGAGTTCTCTTATAAGGCCGAGTTTACAAGGTAAGAACATGTACACTGACGTTCCGATGTTAGCCAAAAAAGCATTAGAGCTCTCCAAGTATTCAGCATAGTGTTTTGTGATGTTAGACCCTGAGGGAAAAAAAAGTTTTATAACCTGAGTATCAGTTGGACCTGAATCCTTTTCAGAATGAATCTGAACTTAACTTGAGGAGGGTTCTCACAGAATGTCTTTATTTTTTTGACCCACTTCCAGTGATACCTAAAGAAATGTCTTGTTCTGTTCCCTCCCACCCAAGGGCCCTCAAGCCCCCTGAAAGCACTTGGGCAAGCAGAGGCATTTAACATAAAACAAATTATATTTAATATGATAATAGGCATAGATGAAACTTGCATCTGAACTCTTAGAAATGCAATCAAGACATTTTTCCAAAGTTGAAATCTTCTCCCCAGATCCTTGATGTAGACTTTGTTACTCTTGACATCATCCTGAGTGAGGCATCAGAGACTAGACACAAAAACACCCTTCTTCCTGCTGGAGTCAGCATAAACCTAGAGGCTTGCAGCAGTCTCCTCTCTCCAGGTTCACAGATAG
The DNA here is from genome assembly GCA_028646595.1 of Phalanger gymnotis. Classification (NCBI taxonomy): domain Eukaryota; kingdom Metazoa; phylum Chordata; class Mammalia; order Diprotodontia; family Phalangeridae; genus Phalanger; species Phalanger gymnotis. The sequence goes on from CM053622.1 coordinate 98,629,839, forward strand.
TGCCACTTACTTTCTTTCCCTATTTTGGTCTGCATCTACATCCTGGTACCTAGGTCTAGCCTCTGCCCAGCTCCATTAACACCATGGGACTCTTCACCTGCCTTGACTCTTCAGGCCTATAAAGGTCCCCAAATTATCTAGCCTTTCAGTCCTCCCTTGCCTCATGGTCCTTTGACTTAGAAGTTGGTTTCCATTTTGCTTAGATACCCACAGTAAATCCCCCAAACACAGAGACATGGAAATACTGACCCTACTCCTTTTGGTACATGCTCATTGAAGTTGTTGAATGAATGAACAAATGAAATAGCATTAATTAGGGTAAAATAAGGATCTCCTCTGAATAAGCCCCATGTTAGATTTCTAGACCAGATAATACCAGGAAAAAAGGAATGAAGTTAAACCTTGAAGACTTGATGTCTGAGACAAGGTGTGATGTCACAGAAAAGTCATTAAGTGTAGGGTATTAAGGCCACATTTGAGTTAAAATAGTTTTACCACTTCCTAGACATGTGCACTTTGGTAATTCAGTTTCCCCTATGTGAGGCTCAGTGTCTTCAAATGAAAAATGAAGGGATTGGAATGGATGACTTTGGACCATAGAGTGATAGAGCTAAAAGGAATGTAAGAGGTCATCAAATTTAACCCTCTCATTTTATAGCTAGGAAGCTGAGGCCCAAAAAAGTTAAATTACTTCTCCAAAGTCACAGTAAATGACAGAGGTAAGACATCAATTCAGAAACTTTGATCCTAAATCCAGGATTCTTTCCATTATATAATACTGTCTTCTGGCTGTAAAATCTCTTTCAGATCTCATGTTCTATTGTTCTAAAATTCTATGACCGTAATGTTTCCTGAGGCTCCAAAGTTCCATGTGGTTGTGAAAAGGGGAAATCACTTATTCTTCTCTGATCTATTAAGAAAACTTGTCTCATTTTTAGTGTTGTGGACCTGTGGGTTGAGAGGATGGAGTAGAACCTGGGACCACAAAAGAGCTGTCAGTTTTACCAGGGATGAATTACAAAGACAAGCAACATATCTCATAGGATGAGTAGTAGTACAGAATAGAGGTATGCTAGACCCAAGTGCACCATACTGAGATAAGAAAAGGAAGCCTTAGCCAAAGACAGAGAGTTGATACCAAGTGGAGAAAAAGGGGGATTGTTAAAACCAAGATTAGTAAGAAAGAAGAGAGGCACAGGTCAAAGAGTCTAGCCAAGTGTTAGAATGTTAATTCATACATTTATAGTTCTTTATAGTTTTCGAGGTCTTTTTCCTACAATAACCTTGTGAGGAAAATATTATAAGCAGCATTATCCCCATTTTACAGATGAGCAAAATGAGGTTCAGAACTGGTTAATTAGGGATAATATGACTATTTCTTCAGGGAAGAAAAAAGTAAGGCTAAGAAGTTGTAACTTTATGAAGGATACACAGCTAAGAAAATGTCAGGGCAAAGATTCAAAATGACTCTAAGTTCTCAACTGTGTACTATATTCTGCTGCCTGTCATCGGATAAAAAAATAAATGAAACTAACCTACAACTAGCTACCTGAGACTTCTCATAATAATGCCGAATCATACACAAGCTACTGAACCCTAGGGGACATAGCATGGTATAATGAAAAGAGCTCTGGAGATTGTGAAATCCTAGCTAGGTGACCTTAGGATAATCCCTTAACCTCTTTGTGACTTAGTTTCCCCTTCTGTAAAATGAAAGGATTAAGAGAGGTGATTAGTGCAGTGGAAAGAGCCTGATTGATTTGATGTCAGAGCATCTTAGATTGAATTCAGATGTTTCCACTTGCCTATCTTTGTGGCCTTGGGCAAGGCATTCAATATCTCCCGACATCAGTTAATTCATCTGTAAAATGAACAAATGAGGCTAGATAACTTCTAGGGTCTCCTCAAGCCTTAGATATATGATCCTATGATCCCATGATCATCCAGCTCTGTCCTGAGAAACATATCTCTACCCAATCCTTTGCTTTTTCACTCCCAACTCCCTTCCCTATACCCAGGAATCACTGTTCAGCATAACTAATATTAAGAGAATTTGCTAATACAGCCCCTGCCATAAATAACTAAATACATTCTCTGGAACAGACAAATAAACCAGGGAGCATATCATTGAATAGCATGCCCACTTTTTCCCCACATCTTTCCTATGAATCTGCCTTTTGATTCTAACAGAAGTGTCACAGTCCTCCCTCATCCATCAGCCCCTCTCTTCACTTGATGTGTGACCTTGGACTAGTCACTGTACCTCTTTAAGTTTCAGTTTACACATCTGTTAAACATGAGTATGGTAATTTGGGGGGAATAGGGAGGTGGGAAGGAGGAGGTCAGTGGAAGGGCTTTGACAAGATGATACGTTAAATTCCTTCTGGCTCTAAAATTCTATGTTCTGACATTATTCTAAGGCCTCTTCCAGCTCAAGTATTTTGTGGTTATCTGGACATAAAAACTTTTCTAAAACTGGTTGCTACTTCTGAGATGCCTGAAAAGAAGTTACTGGACAGACATTGAAAAGAGACATTCATCATGACCAGCAAACTAATGTTCACCTTCAGTACCAGGAGAGATCTTTGCTAAGAGAAATAACGTGCCTGCCCACAAGACAGATATAGGGAAGGGAAAGATCTGAGTGTCATTCACATGTGGCATACAGCTTGTGAATTACACAGGGTAAGCCCCATTCACAGGCAACTACCTTAGTGGCATGATTTGAGGTTCCTAAAGGTCTTTCTGTCATCAGGTATCCCTCTCATTCTCTCTCTCTCTCTCTCTCTCTCTCTCTCTCTCTCTCTCTCTCTCTCTTTCTCTCTCTCTCTCACACACACACACACACACACTGACCTGGCTAAGGGCTTGAAATATACTCTTTAATCACTCTTCTAAGTTAAATATATTGAGGGCTCCTATGAAATGATACATTAAGACATTCCCAGACATTGATATCTAAAATGAATTAGTTTAACAGATGGCCCTAACAGAGAATGCTTGGTTGTTGTTATGGTTGTCATTGATGGTGGTATATGAGGTGTTAAGAAAAGACCACTCCCTCCCATTTGAGGGCTACTGAGCCCTTTTCAGGGCTGCTTTCCACCTTTGGTGTTCACCTGCCACCAAAATCTCACCTGTGTCTCCAAGAAACTGTAACATATGCAGTGGCCACACCCTGGTAAGATCATTTTGGCAGATGGGCTAAACCAGGTTATTAGTAACCAATGAGCCTCAAATCCATGACTGAGTGTGAGGTGTACCCCAAATATGTGAACATATTCTCAGCAGAATAGTCAAATATGAGCAATTTGTTCCAAAGGACCATTGAGGGTAGAAGCAGATGCTGTGGAATGCTTAGAGCTTGGTTAGAAACCAGAGGGCAATAGCCCAGCAATACCACTTCTAGGGCTATATCCCAAAAGGATCACACAACTGGGAAAAGGACCTTTATGTACAAAAAATATTTATAGAGGCTCTTTTTGTAGTAGCAAAGAATTGGAAATCAAGGGGATTCCCTTCAATTGGGGAATGGCTGAACAAGTTGTGATATATAAATGTAATGGAATGCTATTGTGCTATAAGAAATAAGAAAGATATTGACTTCACAATAACCTGGAAAAACCTACACAATATAATGCTGAGTGAGTGGAGCAGAACTAGGAGAACATTATACACAACCACCAATATACTGATTCTGTGATGACTAACCTTGATAGACCTCTCTCTTTTCAGCAATACAAGGTTCAAAGACAACTCCAAAGGACTCATGATGGAGAGAGCTATCTACATCCAGAGAAAGAACTATGGAGTCTGAATGAAGACTGAGGCAAACTGTTTGCTCTCCTTTTTCTTTCTTTTTTTCTCTTTTGTTTTTGTTTTTGTTTTTTTGGTTTTGTTTCTTCTTTCTCATGATTCATTCCATTGGTCATAATTCTTCTTTACAACTTGACTATTGTATAAATAAGGTCAATGTGAAGTTATATGTAGAAGATATATCAGATTCCATGCCATCTTGGGGAAGTGAGGAAGAAAATCTGGAACTCCGAATCATGCAGAACTGAGTGTTGTAAACTAAAAATTTTTAAAAAGATGTATACTCATCCTCTGTAGGTTCACTGACAGCATTCTCAGTACAGCTCAAGTGTCCAGAAAGCTCTTCCTCTCCCCACTCTATTGCTTACCTATCTTTGGTGTCCACTTGTCACCCTTCTCTCACCTGTGATTCCAAAAAGCAATAGCATGTGCAGCAGCCACACAGCCATGTCCAGCCTGGAGGCAGGAAGACTCATCTTTCTAAGTTTAAATCTGGCCTGAGACATTTACTAGCTGTGTGACTCTGGCCAAATCACTTAATCTCTGTTCCCTTAGTTTTCCTTGCTGCAAAATGGAGATCATAATAGCAAGCACTTCCCAGAGTTGGTGGGAGGATCAAGTAAAATAATACTTGAAAAGCACAAAGCTTAGTAACTGGCACATAGTTAACTGACACAAACATTAATAAATGTTTGTTTCCATGCTTCCTCACTAAGCCTCAGATTCTTTAAGTGGAAAATTGGAGAATTAGCTGGCATAATCCCCAAGATCTTATCTGATTCTATGATCAGCAACATGGAGTGAAAGAGAGTGTGAAGGAGACCTGATCACATCATGGAGGTAAAGGTGGGGGAGACCGGGTGGGTAGGGGAGAGGGAAACATTAGGGAAACACTGCACTAGAGTCAGGGAACAAGACTGTAGGAGAACTTTGCATAGAAAGTACACTCTACCCTTCTATGGAAGGTGAGTCCCCATTTGGACAGTTCTATGAACTAGACCTCATATCAGGGAGAAGCCCGTCTTTGATTCCTACTTCTGATAGATGCTAGTTATGTCACTACAAGCAAGTGGCTTACTCTGTCCGTACCTTTGTTTGGATAACTAAGGGAAGATGACACCTCTAGTACCTAAATGGTAGCTGTGTGACCAGGAACCAATCATTGAATCTCTCTAAGCTTCACCTTTTGAATCTATAATCTGGGATTAATAGTACCTGCAGTACTTATCAGAGGAGGCGGTTGTGTGGAAAGCTCTTTGTAAACTATCAAATATTCAAATAAACATGAGCATTCTCCACAGAATGTGAGCTCCTTAAATATAGGACTGTTTGGGGTTTTACCTTTGTATCCACAGTGCCCGGCACGATACTTGGCAAGCACATATTAAGTATATAGTAAATGCTTGATTTGAATTAAATTCTCCACATACACCTTTCTCTTTTGCCCTTTCTTTCATTAGATACAAGATCATTGTATGAGCTGAAAGCTAACTTAAATACCACTGAGTTCAGTTTCCTTATTTTACAGATGAGGAAACTAAGGCATAGGGAAAGGAAATGATGTACCAAAGACATATATGTAGAAATTCACTAAGCTGAGATTCCTCTGAGGGCACAGAAGTCCCAATAAAATACCTCCTTGCTCAATAAAACAAATTGCAAGAGGAACAACCTAGAGGAAGGGAAAAGAAGGGAAAGGCTAATTCCTTCCTTTGGGTCCAGGTAGGTTTAGATGAAATTCCTTGAAAATTTTAAATTGCTCTGTCACTTTAAGATAATAATTTTTTTAAATAGCCACTATTAATATCATTGATTACAAATCTCATTAGGTGAGATTACCTAGAATGGTTGTAGTGGGATATAATCTAGTCTCTGGAAGCCTATTGTCCCATTTAATTGGACTACAGCAAATGATAACCTCCTACTAAAAACCAGGCTGCATGAGGCCCATACCAATCAAGTACCTGAATGTTCTAAGAGGCTGCCAGCTTGTGACCATTTTTGCCATAGTTCATTTTCTGTGCAACTTGTTCATTTATTCATTTATATGTAGAAAAGCAAATTATATGTAATATAGACTTATACAGCTGTCCAGAGCATTGAAAAGTTAAGTGACTTGCCCACATTCACATATCTAGTAGATGTCAGAGGAAGGTATTTTATCTTCTATAAAATGCCAAGAAAGAGGAAGGAAGGAAGGAAGGAAGGAAGGAAGGAAGGAAGGAAGGAAGGAAGGAAGGAAGGAAGGAAGGAAGGAAGGAAGGAAGGAAGGAAGGAAGGAAGGAAGGAAGGAAGGAAGGAAGGAAGGAAAAAGGAGGGGAGAGAAGGGAGAGAAAATTATTCTTAGTCTAAAAATTCTTTCCTTTCAAGCCTTACATAAAACAATGTTTACCATCTAGACATTTATTTGAAACTTGGATATTCACTGAGAAAGGGGAATGCTGGCAAGCCCACAGGGAAGAGAATGCTATAAACACTAGGTTTAGAGAGTAGTAAACAAAGATTAGTTAAGAGAGGCAGAAGATTTATAAATCAGTGAGGAATGTCTGATCACAAAAGACAGGAGAGTGATGTAGACCCTGATGCCCATGAGAAACCAGGTTTGGTTTCAACTTTAGTTACCCAAGAATTTCAAAAGCATCTTCCTGGTGATAATCTAAAATCCCCTTCCTTTACTATTCTTACCTCAGACCAACACATTTACTAATACAACCAATATTTATTAAGTGCTAACATATGCAAGGCACATATTAGGTGCCAGTATTAGAAAAAGAAACTGAAGTGATTCCTAGTCTCACAGAGCTTAAATTACCCTGGGGACCTACAACTTGAAGATGGGAAACGCATTAAGTTTGGAATGGGGGGGAGAGAATCAGGAAAGTCTTTCCAGGAGGAGAAATCATCTGAAATGTAGAGCAAATTAAGATAAAGAAGGGGTGTCGGTAGATAGCTAGGTGAAGCATTACATATAGCATTGTACCTGGAGTCAGAAAAAGGTAAATTTAAATCTGGCCTTAGACACTTACTAGCTATGTTATCCTGGGCAAGTCCCTCAAACAATGTCTGCCTTAATTTTCTCTTCAATTAAATGGAGATAATTATAGCACCCATCTCATAAAGTTCTCAGGAAGATAAATGAGATAAAACTTATAAAGTGCTTTGCAAACTTTAATGTGGTATATTAATTCTAAATATTATTTTTATCAAATGCATTCCAGGCATTGAGAATAGTATGCACAAAGGAAGAAAAATGGGAGATAAAGTCAAACAACTAATAAGCACTTTTTTCTTTTTTAAAATTTTTAATTAGTATTTTATTTTTTCTTAGTTACATGTAAAAATAATTTTAACATTCATTTTTAAAACTTTGAGTTCTAAATTCTCTCCCTTCCTCCCTCACCACCACCCATTATTGAGAAGATGAGCAATTTGATATAGGCTATATATGTGTAATTATGAAAAATACTTCCATAATAGTTATGCTGTGAAAGACTAACCATATTTCTCTCCATCCTATTCCCTCTATTTGTTCTATTCACTCTCTTCTTTTATCTAGTCCTTCTCAAAACTGTTTTGCTTCTGACTACCCTCTCCCCCAATATGCCATCCCTTCTATTCCCCTCCCCTTCTCTTTTCCCTTTTCCTTCTACTTTCCTGTAGGGAAAGAAAGATTTCTATACCCAATTGAATATGTTATTTCCTCTTTGAACCAATTCTGATGAGACTAAGGTTCACTCACTCCCTCTCACCTCCCTCTTCTTCCCCTCCACTGTAAAAGTTTTTTCTTGCCTCTTTTATGTGAGATAATTTACCCCATTTTACCTCTCACTTTATCTTTCTCCCAGTACATTCCTCCCTCACCACTTAATCATATATTTTTTAGATATCATCTCTTCATATTTGACCTACACCTGTGCCCTCTGTCTATATATACTCCTAACTACCCTAATAATGAGAAAGGTCTTATGAATTACAAATATCATCTTTCCATGTAGGAATGTAAACACTTTAACTTTAATAAGTCCCTTATGGTTTCTCTTTCCTATTTACCTTTTAATGCTTGTCTTGAGTCTTGTATTTGAAAGTTAAATTACCTATAGAAAGCAAATTTGAGATAACCTTTGGGAAAAGGTTCTAGTAGCTGTGGGCACTGGGAAAGGCTTTTGCAGATAGAAATTTTTGGTTTGAGTCCTGAAGAAAGCCAAAGATTCTAAGAGGCAAAGGTAACAAGGAAATTCATTCCAGGCATGAAGGAGAATCAGTGAAATGGTATAGAGATGAGAGATGAAGTTTCAGGTTGGGAGGAAGAGCAAGTTCATTTGTACCACTGATGATGTGAAAGGAGTAAAATGAAATAATACTGCAAAACTAGGTTGGGACCATGTTGTAAAAAGTTTCCAGTTCCAAAGAAATAGGTTTATATTTTTTCCTAGAGTTTATATGGAGCTGCTAAAGCTTTTATGAAGGGGGAAGGGGACCATGTGCCAGGCATTGTAGCCTTTAAGTAGATTACATTGGCAGCTGTGTGGAAGATAAAATTGGAGTAGGGAGAGGCTTGGAGATGTTTTGCGGTAATTCAGGAGAGAGGTGATGGAGTCCTGAACTAGGGTGATGGCTAGGTGGATGGAGAGAATGGGACAGATAGAGGAGATGATATTCTAATTTAGGGAATAACTACTAGTCTAGTCAGTAGGTCAGGAGTAGATTGTGAAGGACTTGAAATGGTGGACAGAGGTTTTGGTTTTTTTTATTCTAAAGGCAATACGGTAGCACTGAAGATATTTGAGTTAGGGAGAAGGAAGAGTCAGGGTAACACCCAGGTAATTAGAGCAAAGTCCTTCCCTCCAAAAATCTCTGCTTGGTAGTTACCAACAGTATATTGTGAGGGAAATGTATGATATTTTTGTATAATTTCTGCTCCGCTTTATTTACCCTGCTGATGGCATCTTCTGATTTATCCTAATCTGAGACATATACTCAAGCATATTAACACTTTTGAGTGATGATAATATTTAGATTATTATTAATATTTTAATATACATTTTTGGAACCATAAAATAGAACAAGGATGGAAAGAATCCTAACAAAAATCCATACAGTGCTAAGAAAACATAAAGTCGAGGACAGAGCCAAGATAGTGGCTGGAAAGCAGGGACTTGCGTGAGCTCCCCACCAAGTGCCTCCAAAAACCTATAAAAAATGGCTATGAACAAATTCTAGAACTGTAGAACTAACACAGTAGCAGAGGGAAGCAGGGCTTCAGCCCAGGACAGCCTGGGTGGTCGCTGGGTGAGTTCTATCACGCACAGAGCTGGGAGAGGAGGGAAGCGGACCAACCACACCAGGAACCGGGTGGAACAGGTCTTAGCACCCTGAATCAGTGAGCTGTGGCAGTTCCCAGACTTCTCAACCCACAAATACCAAAGACAACAGAGAAGAACTGCAGAACCCACAAAATAGCAGAGGGAAGAAGGGCTCCAGACCAGGACAGCCTGTATGGTCTCTGGGTAGGGTCTATCGCAAATGGATCTGGGAGCAGAGCAGAGCAGAGGGTAGCATGGGCAGCGGCAGGACCAAACAGACCAGGAGCTGGGGGAAGCGGGCCCTAGCACCCTGAATCAGTGAGCTGTGGCAGTTACCAGACTTCTCAACCCACAAACACCAAAGACAACAGAGAAGCTTAGTGGGAAAAGCTTCAGGGGACAGAGTGATAGGAGTTCCAGGTTTGGCCACTGTCTGGAGTCAGCAGAGGTGGTGCAGCTACAGAACTACAGCTGCAGTTGCTTCTAGCCCCAGGCCCACCTGGCGGGAAGAGTTAAGTGGCGGATCTGAGCAGGAGTGCAGAGCCTGCTTAAGATCTGAGTCCAGTCCAGGTTGGGGGTTCTTGGGGAAGGAGGAGTGCTGATGTGGCAGAGCTGGCTGTATAGAAATAGCTCTGAAAACAACAGCGCATCCCCTCAAGCTTGGAACAAAGGACTCCTTACTCTACAAGCAGTCATAGCCCGACAAAAAACTCAAGGGTGAAGTAAGTTGGCTGGGGACGTGGTCAGGTAGTGAAAATACACTCAGATTCAGTCTCAGACCTTGGAATCTTTCTTTGGTGACAAAGAAGACCAAAACATACAGTCAGAAGAAGTGAACAAAGTCAAAGAGCCTACTTGAACAGCTTCCAAGAAAAACATGAACTGGTCTCAGGCCATGGAAAAACTCAAAAAGGATTTGGAAAAGCAAGTTAGAGAAGTAGAGGAAAAATTGGGAAGAGAAATGAGAAAGATGTGAGAAAACCATGAAAAACAAGTCAAGGACTTGCTAAAGGAGATGCAAAAAAATATGGAAAAAAATATTAAAGAAAACAACACCTTAAAAACTATACTAACTTGAGGGGGGCAGAGCCAAGATGGTGGCTGGGAAGCAGTGACTGGCGTGAGCTCCCCACCAAGTTCCTCCAAAAACCTATAAAAATGGCTCTGAACCAATTCTAGAGCTGCAGAACCCACAAAGTGGCAGAGGGAAGCAGGGCTCCAGCCCAGGACAGACTGGATGGTCTCTGGGTAAGGTCTGTCCTGCACGGAGCTCCCAGCTGAGGGGAGCGGAGCTGAGCCCAGCAGACCCCAGCGCGCCAGGCGTGGAGGCGGCGCAGACCAACCAGACCAGCAGCCCAGCAGAGAGTGCCTTAGCACCCTGAATTAGTGAGCTGCAGCAGTTACCAGACCTCTCAACCCACAAACACCAAAGACAACAGA
>CM053622.1:98640897-98666960 GCA_028646595.1 Phalanger gymnotis
ACCATGAAAAACAAGTCAATGACTTGCTAAAAGAGACTTAAAAAAATACTGAAAAGTATGCTGAAGAAAACAACACCTTAAGAAATAGACTAACCCAAACGGCAAAAGAGCTCCAAAAAGCCAATGAGGAGAAGAATGCTTTGAAAGGCAGAATTAGCCAAATGGAAAAGGAGGTCCAAAAGACCACTAAAGAAAATACTAGCTTAGAAATTAGATTGGAGCAAGTGGTTTTTCCAATGAGATATTTCACATTGTCTTCCATTTTTTCATTCCTTTGGTTCTGTTTGATAATATCTTGATTTCTCATCAAGTCACTAGCTTCCACTTGCTCCGTGCAGGACAGACCTTACTCAGAGACCATCCAGGCTGTCCTGGGCTGGAGCCCTGCTTCCCTCTGCCACTTTGTGGGTTCTGCAGCTCTAGAATTGGTTCAGAGCCATTTTTATAGGTTTTTGGAGGGACTTGGTGGGGAGCTCACGCCAGTCACTGCTTCCCAGCCGCCATCTTGGCTCTGCCCCCCTCAAGTTAGTATAGTTTTTAAGGTGTTGTTTTCTTCAATATTTTTTTCCATATTTTTTGTGTCTCCTTTGTTCTTGGATTGGTGTAAAATTTATTATGCTTTGGCTGATGCAAAAAAAAAAAAAGCAGGGGTAACAATCATAATCTTAGACCAAGCTAAAACTAAAAAAAGAGTTAATGAAAAGAGGTAAACAAGGAAACTGTATTACAATAAAAAAATATAGATAATGAAGTACTGTCAATACTATTAACATATGCACCAAATAGCATCCAAATTTTTAAAGGAAAAGCTAAGTGAATTGAAAGCTTTAATATTCTCCTCGCAGAACTACATAAGTATAACTAAAAATAAATAAGAATGAAATCAAGGATTTGAATATAATCTTAGATAAGCTAGAAATGATAGAAATTTGGAGAGAATTGAATAGAAATAGAAAAGAATACACTTTTTTCTTAGTGGTACACAGTACCTTTACAAAAATTGACCACATATTAGAGCATAAAAACTTTCTAGTTAAATGAAGACAAGCAGAAATATTAAATGCATCTTTTTCAGATCATGATGTAAAAAATTATATTTAATAAAAGCCATGGAAATGGATTTAAAATTAATTAGAAATTAAATAACAATCTTTTTGTATTTTTTATTTTATTTAGTATTTTATTTTTCCCCAGTTACACGTAAAAGCAATTTTTCACATTTGTTTTTAAAATTTTGAGTTCCAAATTCTCTTCCTTCCTCTCTCACCACCCCCTCTCATTGAGAAGGCAAGTAATTCTACATAAATTATATATGTGTAGTCATGTAAAACATATCCATAATAGCCATGTTGTGAAAGAAAACAGACAAGAAATCCAGAAATATAAAGCTTAAAAAATGTGCTTCAATCTGTACTCAGGCACCATCAGTTCTTTCTCTGGGGATGGATAGCATTTTTCATCATAAGTCCCTTAGAATTATTTGGATTATTGTATTTCTGAGAATAGTTAAGTCATTCACAGTTGATCATTTTACAATATTGCTGCTACTTTGTACACAGTGCATATCACTTTCCATCAGCCCAAGCAAGTCTTTCCAGGTTAATCTGAGAGCATCTCACTCATCATTTCTTATAGTACATAGTATTCCATCATAATCATATACCACAACTTATTCAGCCATCCCCCAATTGATAGGCATCCACTCAATTTCTAATCCTTTGCCCCCCCCCCAAAAAAAGTTGCTATAAATATTTTTGTACATATAGGTCTTTTTCTTTTTTGTGTTTTTTTTTATCTCATTTGGGATACAGACCTAGTAGAGGTATTGCTAGATCAAAGGCAATAGCTTTTTTATGTTTCATTATGTTTATATTTTGTTTTATTTATTTTAATATTATATCTTATAATGGTTTTATAGTCTTTTGGACATAGTTCTCAATTGCTCTATGGTGTTGAATCATTCCACAACTCCACCAACAGTGCATTATTGTCTACTGTTTCCCACATCCCCTCCAACATTGTCATTTACCTTTTCTGTCCTAAAAGCCAATCTAATAGGGATGAAGCAGTACCTCAGAATTATTTTAATTTGCATTTTTCCAATCAAAAGTGAGTTAGAATAGTTTTTCATATGGCTATAGATAACTTTGATTACTTCATCTGAAAATTGATAACTTTTGATTATTTATCAATTGGGGAATGCTTCATATTTTTATAAATTTGATGTGGTTCTCTATACATTTGAGAAATAAGGCCTTTATCAGAGAAACTTGCTTCATATTTTTTCAGTTATTATTGCTACTGTATATCCCTCCATCCTATCCCCCCATTTATTCTATTCTCTTTCTCCTTTCACCCTGTCCCTCCTCAAAATTAAATTATCTGTTTTATCATTCCCCCTTCTGTTAGCCCCTCCCTTTCCTACTTTCCTGTAGGGTAAGATAGATTTCTATACCCAATTGAGTGCATACATTATTCACTCTTTGGGCCAATTCTGATGAAATGTAAGGTTCACTCACTCCCCCTCACATCTCCTCTCTTCCTCTCCACTATTAAAGCTTTTTCTTGCATGTGAGACATTTTACCCCATTCTGTCTCTTCCTTATTCTTTCTCCCAGTACATTCTTCTTTCTCACCCCTTAATTTTATTTTTTTAGATATCCCTTCTTGAAAGATGACATCTAAGTTCTGTTTTTGATCATGGCTTTCAAGTAGTCCAATAATTCTTAAATTATGTCTCCTGGGCCTATTTTCCAGGTCAGTTGTTCTTCCAATGAGATATTTTTTCATTCTTTTGGTTTTGTTTTAAAGTTTTTTTGATATCTTGTAAAGCCATTAGCTTCCATGTGCTCCATTCTAATTTTTAAAGAATTATTCTCTTTAGTGAGCTTTTGGACTTCCTTTTCCATTTGGCCAATTCTTCTTTTGAAGGCATTCTTCTCCTCATTAGCTTTTTGGACCTCTTTTGCCATTTGGCCTAGTCTGTTGTTTTAGCATATTATTTTCTTAAGTATTTTTTAGGTCTCCTTTATCAAGCTGTTGACTTGCTTTTTTTATGATTTTCTTGCATCACTCTCATTTCTCTTCTGATTTTTTCCTCTCTTTCTCTTACTTGATTTTCAAGATCCTTTTTGATATCCTCCATAGTTTGAGACCAATTCATATTTTTCTTAGGCAGTTTGAATGTAGGATCTTTGAGTGAGTTGTCTTCTTTTAAGTGTGTGTTTTGCTCTTCCTTGTCACCATACTAACTTTCAATAGTCACTTTTTTGTCCCTTTGTTTGCTCATTTTCCCAGACTACTATTATTATAGTTTTAGTTGTTTGTTAAAGTAAAGCTCTGCTTCCAGTGTGCAGGGTGAACTGTCCCAAGCTTCAGGAATTTTGAGCAGCTGTTTTCAGAGATTCTTCAAGAGACCTGTAAGGTTTCAGTTTTCCCAAGGTGGTATGATTTAAGGATAGGTGTTTACTACTCTCCTGGCCTGTGCTCTAGTCTGTGAGAAACCATAAGCACCCTTTTCTGCCCTAGAACAATGATGAGGGTCCCCCTTCTACTGTGGCCACAAGCTCTTCTATGCTAGTGCTCCTTCTCACTCTGGGACTACCACCCATGACTGGGACCTGGATCTGAGTATGGGCAAAGTAACAGGGTCCTGCCTCAATGCTACCTGAAGGGATTCCTGTAATCTCCTTCTGACTAGTTGTTCAACCTTCTTACCATCTGTGGCCTGAGAGCTCTGGAAGCAGCTGCTGCTGCCACGGTCACAGCCAACGCTGATTCAGTAGTCACTTCCAAGGCCTTCTCCTGGTTTGATGGAGCTGGGGCTATGCTGGCATGATTTGTGCTGAACAGCGCTCCACTTTCATCCAGGTGCAACAGACTTTTCCTGCTGACCTTCTAAGTTGTCTTTGGTATCTGTTGATTGAGAGATCTGGAAACTGCCACTGCTGCCAGTGATTCAGTTGCCCCAAGGCCTGCTCCAAGTTTTCTGGGGCCCAGCCTGCATTGGACTATGTTCTTCTCTCACTGAGGTGTAATAGACCTTTTGTGCTGACCTTCCAAGTTGTCTGGGGCTGGAAATTCTTTTTCACGCTGTCTTTTTGAGGGCTCAGCTGCTCTAGAATTTGCTTAATCATTTTTAAAGGTATTTACAGGGGTTTGGGGGAGAGCTTAAGTGAGTCCCTGCCTTTACTCTGCCATCTTGGCTCTGCCCCATATATTCCAAAAAAGTTCATCTTAAAGAATGAGTGGATTAAAGAACAAATTAGAGAAACAATAAGTAGTTTTTATTAAATAAGATGATAATAATGAAACAAATCAAAACCTATGGGATGCAACAAAAGCAGTAGCCAGAGGGAAATTGATATCTATAAATGCTTACATAGATAAAATAAAGAGAAGACCACTGAATTGGGTACGCAATTAAAAAAAACTAAAAAAAGAACAAATTAAAAATCCCCAATTAAACACCAAATTGGGAATCCTTAAATTTAAAGACGAGATTAATAAAATTTAATATAAGAAAATGATTGAATCAATAAATAAACCAGAAATTAGTTTTATAAAAAACAACAACAAAATATATAAAGTATTGGTTAACATTATCAAAAAAGAAAGAAAATAAAACCACATTATTAGTATAAAAAATGAAAAGGGTGAATATATCACTTATGTAGATGAAAGTAATTATTAGGTGTTATTGTGCCAAACTATATGCCAATAAACTTAACGATTTAAGTATAGTGGAAAAATATTTACAAAACTATAAGCTGCCTAGATTAATAGAAGAGAAAACAGAATTATCTAAATAAACCTATTTTAGAAAAATAAATTTGTGTATTTATAGTACTCGGGTATTTCATTGTTCACAATTATTCTTTGAACAATATCACTGATATAGTGTTCCCTTGGTTCTGCTCACTTCAATTTTCATTATTTTTTCATTTAATATTTTTTCCAATTACATGTAAAGATAGTTTTCAACATTAATTTTGGTAAGATTTTAGGTTCCAAATTTTTCTCCCTCTCCCTCTCCCCTCCCCAATCAGCAATCATGTTAAATATTTTCACATTAGTCATGTTGTCAAAGAATAACAAAAGGGAAAAACTATGAGAAAGAAAAAACAAAAAAAGTGAAAATAGTATGTTTTGATCTTCATTCAGACTCCATAGTTCTTTCTCTGAATGTAGATGGCATTTTCCTTCATGAATCTTTTGGAATTATCTTGAATCACTGTATTGCTGAGAAGAGCTAAGTCTATCAGAGTTGATCATTGCACACTGTTGTTAATCTGAATAATGTTCTCCTGGTTCTTCTCACTTTACTCGGCATTAGTTTATGTAAGACTTTCCAGGTTTTTCTAAAACCTACCAGCTCATCATTTCTTATAGAACTACTGTATTCCATCGCATTCATATACCACAACTTGCATAGCCATTCTCCAAAGGATGGGCATCCCTTCAATTTCCAATTCTTGGCCACCACAAATAAAAGCTGCTATAAATATTTTTGTACATGTGGGTCCTTTTCCCTTTTTTATGATCTCTTTGGGATACAGACCTAGTTTTACTTTTCATTATTAAATCTGTTTCCCAAGGTGATCATGGAAAAAAGGAAAAGAACCTATATGTTCTAAAATATTTATAGCAGCTCTCTTTGTGGTGGCAAAAAAAACTGTAAATTGAGGGGATGACAATCCATTGGGGAATAGCTAAACAAGCTGTGGTGCATTATTGTAAAGGGATCCTATGGTACTATAAGAAATGACGCTCTGATTATTTTTTTTAAAAACTGGAAAGACATGAAATAATAAAAAGTGATGTGAGCAGAACCAAGAGAACATTGTATACAGTGTCAGCAATATTGTTCAATGGAAAATTGTGAACCACCAAGTTATTCTGAGTACTATAAATACTCAAATCAACCATAAAGGACCTATGAAGGAAGATGCTATCCACCTGAGAGAAAGAATTAATAAATAAAAGTATGCACAGTATGGTTTTATATATATTTATAAATTTGTGTCCAAGGTTGCCTTCTCTAATGCAGGGTGAGGAGGGAAGGAGATAGTTTGGAACTTAAAATGTAATCAAAATAAAAAAAAGATAAAGAAAAAAAACTTATCAAGTACTTAGTATATTCTAGGCACAGTTCTAAGTGCTGGAGATACAGAAAAATGCACTCAGTCTCTGCTCTCAAGGAGTTTATTATTATTATTGCTGCTGCTGCTGCTAGAGAGAGAGACCACACACAACAGTTAACTGCACAAATTCTACTTAACAAATTGATTCATTTGCTAAATTCTCCCATGTTTCTGCCCAGAAAAGACATTTTAATTAAAAAGAAATTCTTACTTATAAAAATAGAAATATTGCTTTAAAAAATAATGAAATCTACACATGGAATAACTAGCTTATACTGGAAGGTGGTGGTTCTTTCTATTTTTTCCCCCTTTTTCCCAAGCTAAACATGCTTATGCTTAATTCAGCCTCCCACATCTCAGGAAAGCATTTGAAGAAAATTAAAAAAACATTGCCAAAAAATATAGCCATTACCAACCTCTCATCATAAACCTTAATTGGAAAACAGATATTAAGTATGTATCTTTATTACATTTGGAAGACATGAATAATGTATGACTGGACAATGGTAGCACTAGGAATGTTGCATTAGAATTCAGATGCAATAGAAAATGCATTGTACTATCAATTAAAGTCTGGCTTCCTTGCAGGGAGGATAACCATGGGACATCAGCTGGTGATTTACAAACTCAAGCCTTCTTCATCACAAGCTGAGAAAAAACCAGTGGGAGAACAGTAGCCAAAGCAGTTGCCAAGACAACTTATCCTCAAATTGAATATTATAGCATAAAGAAAGAAGCCTATAAGGAATGAAATTAACTAATGCCTCATCCCGCTCAGTCCGGGAGGGAATAATTGACTCATCTGAAAGTCCCTAAAGAATGAGCCATGTAAGAATTCTTATATACACATAGGCTGATAGACACACTCAAACACACAGACAACAGTTACACTCACAGGCACGCACATGTGTAAGCATGAGCTCACACATGCACGTGCTTATACACACACCACCACAGGCACAGATACGCATATCCGTGAAATATTCGTATATAAATAGATGTAAACTTGGACAAATACAGAGACACATAAATCAAACATATATAGACATAGACACATTTGAACATTTATACACATTAAGTCATTGGCATTTCCCTCTGATGGTATCTGCATGACTTTTGCGTCATGCTGCAAGAAGCTCCTTGGCCTGCAAGATCATTTGATTCCTGCAACTTATATCTTATCAGTACATTGGACAGAGTTTCTTCAAAGGGCATTAGAGCAGAGAGAGAGAAGGCAGACAGGCAGTTTGGCTGTTATCTGAGCATTGTTTGGGGCTCTACCACTGTTGCTGCCACTTCAAATAGTCATAGCCTCAATGAGAGGCATCGTTGTATAACTTTTTATTCCAAGAAAACTGGTAAAAGAGAGAGAAACGTCTTCTCCGCCTTTTCTGCCCCCTTTCTTCTGCCCATAAGAGCAGATATTAAATCCAAAGTTTCCTTGGTCTTTTAAGTTTGTTTATATGGCTGTGCGATTGGTACTTATGTTGGCTTGGATGAATATTGGTTGATCATGCTGTTGCTGTTGTCATTGAGTCATTTCAGTCATGACCAAATCTTCATAGCCCCATTGGGGTTTTCTTAGCAAAGATACTGGAATGGCTTTCTATTTTCTTCTCCAGCTCATTTTACGAATGAGAAAACTAGAAGGCAAAGGGAGTGAAGTGACTCATCCAGGGTCACACAGCCAGTTAAGGGTCCAGGGCCAGATTTGAACTCAGGAATCCGAGTCTTCCTGACTCCAGGCCAGGCACTCTATCTCCTGCACCATCTAGCTATGTACTTTATCATAGCGACTTCTAATCATTATTATTGTGAAAAGAAAGCCATTAACAAAAGAAGTAGGGAGTAAGACATGCAACAGGGAGAAATGGAGACATGGACTGACAGAGAAGGAAGAGAGAGATAGAGGGAGAGAGAGAGAGAGAGAGAGAGAGAGAGAGAGAGAGAGAGAGAGAGAGAGAGAGAGAGAGAGAGAGAGAGAGAGAGAGAGAGAGACAGAGACAGAGACAGAGACAGACAGACAGACAGAGACAGAGACAGACAGAGACAGACAGAGAGAAAAGAGTAAAAGAGGCAGAGAGATAGAAACAGAGACAGAGACACACACAGAAACACAAAAACACAGAGAATGACACAGAAAGACAGAGACAAAGAGACAGAGAGAGACAGAGGCAGAGACAGAGACAAAAATAGAGACACACAGAAAGACAGAGACAAAGAGACACACAGAGACACACAAACACAAAGACAGACAGATACACAGAGAGAGACTTTTTAAAATAAGAGACAGAGAGACAGAAAGAGGGAGACAGAGACAGACAGAGACAGAGACAAAAAGATAGATAGATAGATAGATAGATAGATAGATAGATAGATAGATAGATAGATAGATAGATAGACAGATAGAGAGCCTCTAACTGACTTGAAGGGATCTGGTTGAGGGCTCTAAAATAAAATGAGATAGACTCTCATCGTTTTTATATTTTATAAAGCATAACTTCTTAATGTGAGACTAGTATGAATCTTATCTTTTTATCTTAGAGAATTTTCAATTTTTGGTGGGGGGAGGAGTGGCTGTTCTGGTCATGGAGCCCTTTTCTTCTCTGCTTTTTTCAAGTTTCTTCAAAAATATTCTTCCTGTGGGGTGGAGCTGAAGATAGCTGATAGAGTTTGATGACTCCTGATGGGAAGAGAAGAGGAGCAGCTGGAAAATGTTGACAATACCTGAATCCAATAGTGGGAGCCAGAGAAGCTATAGTAATAGTCTTAACCCTCATTCCTCTAGCAGTTAAATATATGAGTTTTCACCTTATATAAACAATCTCCCTCACAGACAAATAGTTAAATACATGAGTAAAAAGCAAAATTTTCTGCATCTGAATTCTAATTATCAAAATGTTTAGTTGTACAAAAACAATGGTGATAAGTCTCACGGAAATGTTCCAATTAATTCGCACCTATTGGGGAAAAGATTGCAGAGCAGAGGCTAAACCTGGGGTCCATATAGCCTTTTTAGGGGGTCCATGAAAGGGAAAGATACATCGTTATTTTTACTAGCCTGTAATTGAAATTTAGCATTTTCTTCAATTATTTAATACATTATGTTGAGAAGGTATGTACAGGCTTCATCAAACTACTAAAGGAGTTCAAGACACAAAAACAAGTTAAGAATCCCTGCTAGAGAGGTCATTTCACAAAGAACTGTGTTTAGAAATATCCCAAAAAGTAGTGCGTATTTTTGACCTCACCTGCCCCATTTTAATGCAAGTGAAATAAAGTTGAGTATCAATGTGAAATTAAAGAGGGGAAAAAAGAGGACCTGAATTGGTATATGTTGAAGGAAGGAGCAGTCTTACTGGTCTGTGATTGAATGCATTGAATAATGAGAATATCAAGTGAAAAATATCTCTAGTTAGTTCTTGTGAATGTGAAAGACACCCAAATTTGGCTCAGATGAAGCCCCTTTCCCCCATGTAGCAACCCTTCTGGTGCCAATCCACTGATAGGTTGGGATACCTAGATGGTAAGTTAACTACTATTACTGTTCTCTAGCTCTCTCTTTTGAAGTTCTAGGAGTAACATTGAGCAGAACAGGCTTCATAGTATTGCTATTCATAAGCCTCCACTGGTGTGCTCCCCATTAACAACCAACCAGTTCCCTCCATCCAGTTTTAGAAAAGAGATTTATGGGGAAGGTACAGTAAGAGCTGTTATTACAAAGCATTCCCTTCCCCCCCCCCCAAAAAAAGCATAGGATACACATTCCCACAGATACACACCAAGGCCATGGAAAAAGAAGTCACCCACCCCTTCATATCTTTCTTTGCCTTTGTAGGTTTGAGGAGACAGAGCTACTTAGATTGGATCTTGAGATTCATTTAGGTCATAGTGGATGTGGCAATATGGCTGCCTCTTTCTCTTTTTGTTTTTTTTTTCTTTCCAATATTATATGAATTTTTTTCTGAGATGTATGTTCAGGTTGCCTTGTGAGTTTAAGACATACAGAAGTCTTATTGGTGCTTGGAGATGAATGGCAGATGAGTAGTCCAACAGAGGCAATGGCTCATGACAGTATCTGCAGCAAGAGTGGAGACACATTGATGACAAATGGATGAGATCACACAGATACCAAAAGGCAGGCAGTTTCGTGTAGCAATACCTCTCAAGAAAGGCCAGCTATGGACTCAACAGTGGCAGAAACGCTTGGGGATCAGATCGGCTCCCAACCAGTAGGGAGATACATCTAAGAGGAATTTGGTGAGGTATCATTAAGGAAAAAAGGATTCTCTATACCAGGAGTTAGGAAATACCTTTGCCATATGTGTTCACTACACTCATGCTTCACTGTTTGAGTCCACTTTCCTCATAGACTTAGCATATATTTAAGGTAGAGTAGAACTCAAGTTCAGGGGGGAGGCAAGGAAAAAGGCTTTATAATAATTGTTTCTTATTATATTTCTTAAGTAAATCCTTTTTATAAATGCTGATGGAATCAACTGGTTGATTGTTGGTGGATGACACTACTGGGGACTTGTAAGTTAAATACTTGAAACTCTAATCTTTTTAGGATTCCCTCTAGAACCTTGAAAAAAAATAAAAATCAATAAAGCTTCTGAAGACTCCAGCCCACAAGTAGTGGCAGCAGAGTAACATACACACACACACACACACACACACACTCACAGAGATGTACATTTTCCTGGTTATTAACAGAAGTTGCGCATTCAGAAGTTAAAGGGCTACATGTGAACACATCCAAAATCCTAATAACCTATCCAGAAAGCAAATAGATAAAAACAAAGCTAACAAATAGAGATGCTGAGAAGCCACCTCCTTCTCTCTTGCCAGCTACCTCCCTGAGGAACCTGCCTAAACTGTGGGACTCAAAGTAATTACTTCCATTTTCAGTGCCATAGAAATGTCACTGACTTTTTTTTTTTGCTAGATCCTTCTACTTCAATGACTGTTTTCTCAGAAGGTGTGATATTTGTTTAATTTTCCACTTTCTTTGTGACTAAAAATACAGTTATAAAAAAAACTGGTTTGTTTCTAAGCCATTTAGACATTCTGTATTTATATAATATTAACAACAACAACAACATCAAAGATTGTGCAGTGGATAAAGCACTGGGCCTAAAGTCAGGAAAACCTGCATTCAAATCTGGCCTCAGATACTTATTGGCTCTGTAGCAAATTATTTAACCTCTGTTTACCTCTATTTCCTTAACTGTAAAATGGGGATCATAACAGCATACCTCTCAGGGCTGTTGTAAAGATCAAATAAGATAAGATAATAATTGTAAAGCACTTAGAACAGTGCCTAGCACAGAATACACATTATATAAATGCTTATCCCCTTCCCTTATCTCTACCAAAATCATTGTAAACTGCCTCATTGTGACCAAAAAGTAATCTTGAGTTCTCAAAGACTGTCACCTGGACAGAACTCTCTGTGGCAGGTTCTACAATGCCAATGTGGATTCCAGTGTGGATAACAAACTATGCATTAGTCAAGTAAAGGTGAACCTAATGAAATTCACAAAGGATCACTACCAGGAGACTGGGCATCAGGAAATGGCTATTTTTGGTCACAAAACCTCATAAAACTATCTACTAAGGAATGAAGGGGTTTCAGTCTATGCGGCTGGATGGAGTACCTATGCTGAGAAAACCCCAGGTCCTTTGAAAAACTGAAACAGCAGGGAGCATGGAATAGGGGAAAGAGCCCAGGCTTTGTAGTCAGAGGGCATCAGTTCAAATCTTGTCTCTGCCCATTCTTTCTGCGTGACCTTGGGTAGGTCAGTTAAAATGAGGGGAGGGAAGAAGCATATAACATAGAGATAGGGTTGTTGTGAGGATAAAATGAGATATTTGTGAAGCACTTAGCCCAGTACCTGACACTTCATTACAATATGAAATTTACAATGGAATACAAGAACACAGAGATGAAGTAACTTGCTGAGGGTCACAGAACAAGGAAGTGTCCAAGATGATGTGAACTCAGGTCTTCCTTTCACATTCTCTTCTACTTTTTTCATTCTTTTTATTTTGTTTGTGGAGGAAATCTTGACAGCTTAGAATTTTCTGACCTACTCTTCCATCTTCCCAGAATCTCCTAATAATTACATTCAGGAAGTAATGGACACATGAAGTAGGGTGAGAATTGGGGGAAAATGTTATCGTATGTAATGATTTAGGAGTCAGGATACCTGACTTCTATCACTGATCACTGTTACTTTGAGTAACAATTTTTCTCCCTCAGCCTCAGTTTTCTCATCTAAAAATGAGGATAATCATGATCATACTTTTGAGAAAAGGAAAACTGCCCTGATATTCTAGAACCAGAGAGTAAAATAGAAACTGAAAGAATCCACTGATTGCCTCTTGAAAAAAATCCTAAAAGGAAAACTCCTAGGAATATTGTAGCCAAATTCCAGTGTTCCCAGGTGTTTCAACAATCCAGCTAGCAACTTCTGTGGGGGTGTAAGATCCACCAACAACTGGCACCCAGAAAGCTGCCAAAACAGGTCCTTTTGATCGGCTTTACTTAAGGAAAGCAACGTTAAAGGGTTAGCAATCTTACTTTAATCCAGCATACAAATAACATCCACCTAGTTCAGGGAAAAAAGCCAGCACCCTGAATTACAGACCAAATACAATTCGTAGTTTTCAACATCTGAGTCTTCAGCTGGAGCGTTCATTACAATGGCTGGCCCAGAGTCACATGCCACTCTGTGTTGGTAAGCAAAATGGGCTCCTTAGTACTTAGTGCCCTTGAAGAGTTTGGCTTTTGCTTGCTTTGAGTAATGCTAAGCCCCAGGCCCAAACACCTATTAGGTGTGGAACCTATGTGGGTGTGGATTGATGACTGAGGTGGGGCCCAAGGTGGGGCTAACTCCAGGGAGGGCCTAGTTTACAGGTCTGGGACAGCAGAGACTCTTAGACTACGTGGGTTTAAGTTTGCCTCTTTGTGACGATTTTAGGTCACGTGGATGTGTCACATGTGCGACTCACCCCTGATGCTGACAAAGATATAAAAGCCAGGGGTTGGCCTCTTCTTCCTTGGAGCTCTTTGCTGCAATAGTGGTGGTGAGTGACTCTGGGTCAGCCTTTGTTCTGAGCTCCCAGGCTAAACCTAGATGTTGGTAACTATGAATTGTATTAGGTCTGTGTGTTTGTAATTTGTTTAAGGGCTCTTGAGATGGTGTTAATGATGAGACTCCGGGCAGCTGTAGCTAAGGAGCCCTCCAGCTTGTAAACCCGGATGCTGAGACTTTGTTGAACTCTGGTAACTATGTATTGGGATTTGAATCAGACAATATCTGTCTGTTGATGTTTGTAGTTTGCTTGTATTTTGTTCTGAAGTTCAGGGTGCTGGCTTTTTTCCCCTGAGCTAAGTGAATGATATTTGTGTACTGAATTAAAGTAAGCTTGCCAGCCCCTTAACCTTGCTCTCCTTATTAAGGCAGATTAAAAGAACCTGGGCTTTCTGGCTGTCCGGCAGCTTTCTGGGTGCTGGCTGTGGGTGGATCTGGACTCCCCACAGAAGCTGCTAGCCAGATTGTTAAAACACACTCTTGCTGTGGCTAAGAGCTCCAAGAGAGAACACCAACCTCTGCACTTATATATCCTGTTCAGGGCCCTGAGGGCCCTGACCTCACATAGGCTGGGCATGGAGAAGTTCCCCACCCCTAATATCACATCAGATACAAATCAATGACTTCCAATTGTCTCAGTGCTGAGAAATGCTAAAACATCCCACTTTATCTGCCCCATTCAAACAAAGGCCAGAATCACTAAAGGTCAATAGCAAAAAGCCCCACCTTAATTACTATTACATCAGGTCAAGGAAGAAATATTGCAAGCAGCCAGAAAGATACAATTCAAGTATTGTGGAAATACAGTCAGTATAACACAAGATCTAGCAGCCTCTACACTAAGGGATTGAAGGGTTTGGAATGTGATATTCTGGAGGTCAAAGGAGCTAGTATTAAAACCAAGATTCATCTACCCAGCAAAACTGAGTATAATACTTCAGGGGGGAAAATGGATATTCAACGAAATAGAAGAATTTCAAGAATTCTTGAAGAAAAGACCAGAGCTAAATAAAAACATTTGACTTTCAAATACAAGAATCAAGAGAAGCTTGAAAAGATAAACAGGAAAGAGAAATCATAAGAGACTTACTAAAGTTGAACTGTTTACATTCCTACATGGAAAGATGATATTTCTAACTCATGAGACCTTTCTCAGTATTAGGGTAGTTGAAGGGAATATAAATACATACATGCATGCATACATGCATACATACATACACGCATACACACACACACATATACACAGAGGGCACAGGGTGAGTTGAATATGAAGAGATGATATCTAAAAAATAAAATTAAAGGATGAAAGAGGAATGTATTGAGAGAAGGAGAAAAGGACAGATGGAATGGGGTAAATTATCTCACATAAGAGAGGCAAGAAAAAGCTGCTCTAATGGAAGGGAAGAGGGAGTAGGTGAAAGGGAATGAGAGAACCTTACTCTCATAGGATTTGGCTTAAGGAGGGAATAACATACACACTCAGTTGGGTATCTTACCCTACAGAAATGTAGGGGGGAAGGGAATAAGGGGGTGAAGATAGAAGGGACAGCAGATTGGGGGAGGGGGTAGTCAAAAGCAAACACTTTTGAAAAAGGACAGGGTCAAAGGAGAAAATTAAATAAATGGGGAACGGGATAGGATGGAGGGAAATACAGTTAGTCTTTCACAACATGACTATTATGGAAGTGTTTTGCATAATGATATATGTATAACCTATATTGAATTGCTTGCTTTCTCAATGAGGGTGGGTGGGGAGGGGAAAATGAAGAGGATTTGGAACTCAAAGTTCTAAAACCAAATGTTAAAAATTGTTTTTACATGCAACTGGGAAATAAGATGTACAGGCAATGGGGTATAGAAATCTATCTGACCCTATGAGAAAGTAAGGGGGAAGGCAATAAGTTGGGGGGATGATATAACAGAGGGAAGACTGGGGAAAGGAGCAATCAGAATACATGTCATCTAAGGGTGGGGAGGAGGGGGGAAATGGGGAGAAAATCTGTAACTCAAAATCTTGTGAAAATGAATGTTGAAAACTAAAAAAATAAATTAGTCTTTAAAAAAAAGACAAAAAAGGAAGAGAAAACATAAGAATTATTGGACTACCTCAAAGCTATGGTTAAAAAAAGAATCTTCATATTATAAGAAATGATTAAAGAAAATTGTCCTGAAGTTATAGAACAGGAGGGGGAAGTAGAAATAGAAAAAAATCCACTGAATACTACCTGAAAGAGATCCCAGGATGAAAACCTATAAGAATATCATAGACAAATTTTAAAATCCCTAGGTTAAGGAGAAAATATTAGGAGCAACAGGAAAAAAAATTCAAAATACAAGACTTAGCAGCTGCTACACAAAAAGACCACAGGTCTCACGAACACTCAAAGGACAAAAGAACTGGGGTTGTGGCCAAAAATAACCTATCCATCAAAGTTAAGTCTAATCCCAAATGAAAAAAAAAAAAAGACATTCAATGCATTAACAGACTTTCAGGTTTTTGTTGCAAAAAGACCAGAACTTAATTGAATTGGGTGAAGGTGGGGAGCTGGTAGTGCTAGTAGTGTTCTCATCAGATCTGGGTAAGAGTGAACAACATATACACCTACATGGATATAAAAGTCTTCTAAATTTATAAAGAAACAAGAGGGTGAGAAAACAGCATAAAGGGGGTGGGTTTATAGGAGTATGATTAAGAGAAGCTTAAAGTTTAGGAAGAAGCAGGGAGAAGAAAAGGGAGAGACCCTTGGAGGAGTGGGTAGGAAAGGAAAAGAAGGGGTAGGAAGTAGGTTGAGGGAGAGATTCTTTAAAAGGGTGTGGAAAATGAAGATAATGGTTAGAAATAAACTAGAGGAGGAGTAGGGCAAAAAGAGAGGCTCAGAAGGACAACAGGGAGGAAAAATTAAGATGGAGGGAAACACCCAAATAGTAATTATAACTTAGAATGTGAATTCACCCATAAAATGGAAATGTATAGCAGAATGAATTAAAAATCTGGAAATATGATGCTTAGAAGAAACACATTTAAAAATGAGAGACACACACGGAGTTAAAATGAAGGGCTGGAGAATATTGTATTTTGCCTCAGCTGATGCAAAAAAAAAAAGCAGAGAACCCTATTCTAATCAGATTTGGGTTAAAAGAGGGAACATATATATCTAGAAGAAAAAGAAATAGAAGGAATCGGAATAAGGAATGATCCAATAAAACTATCTCTTTTTTGCAGGTGATATGATGATGTACTTGGAAAAATCTAAAGACTTAACTGAAAAGTTAATTGAAATAATAATTTCAGCAAATAGCAGGATATAAAATAAAACCCACACAAATCATCAGCATTCCTATATATCACCAACAGAATCCTAGAAGAAGAAATAGCTAGAGATACCCATTTAAAATAGTTATAGACAGGTGGCAGAGCCAAGATGGTGTAGTAAAAGGAAAGATTTGTTTGAGCGCTCCCCCATGCCTCTCCAAATACCTGTAAAAATCACTCTAAACAAATTCTGGAACTATAGAACCAACAAAATGACAGTGTAAAACAAATTTTGAGGCCAATACAACCTGGAAGGCCAAGAAGAAGCATCTATTGCACCTGGTTTGGAGTGGAGCACAGTCCAGTGTGGGCCGCACTGGCACAGACCAGGGCCAGAGCAGGTCTCAGAGCACTGAATCACTGACAGCTGTAGAAGTTTTCAGACTTCTCAACCCACAAATGCCATGGACGAAGTAGAAGGTCAGTAGGGAAACTGTCAGACCTGCATGAGAGAAGAATGTGATCTGGCCCCAGCTCCAGGAAGGCAGAGCTGGTGGCAGTGGCAGTGGTGGTGGTGGTGGTAGCACCAGTAGCACCTGCTTCTGGAGCTGCAGGCCCACAGACAATACAGAGATCAAGTGGCTGATCAGAGGGGATCTCATGGCTGACACTGAGGCAGCATTCTCTTGCTTTTCCCTGCTTGGATCTGGGTCACGGTCTTGAGTGGCAGTCCTGGGGTGAGGAGGAGCACTGGTGTGGCAGAGCTTGTGGTGCCTATGGAGAGGGAATCCTCCTCACAGTTCCAAGGCAGAAAAGAATGCTTGTGGTCACTCACAGAGCAGAGCACAGGCCAGGAGAGGAGTAAGCACCTCTCCTTTGATCATGAGCAAATAGCATAAAAAAAAATCAGACTACAGAATCTTACTTTAGTGACAAAGAAGATCAAAACATATACCCAGAAGACAACAAAGTCAAAGCTCCTGCATCCAAAGCCCCCAAGAAAAACATGAATTGGTTGCAGGACATGGAAGAGCTCAAAAAGAAGTTTGAAAATCAAGTAAGAAATAGAGGAAAAATTGGGAAGTAAAATGAGAGTGATCCAAGAAAATCATGAAAAACGAGTCAACGGCTTGCTAAAGGAGACCCAAAAAATACTGAAGAAAATAATACCTTAAAAATAGAATAACCCAAATGGCAAAAGAGGTCCAAAAAGCCAATGAGGAGAAGAATGCCTTGAAAAGCAGAATTAGCCAAAAGGAAAAGGAAGTCCATTGAAAAGGGACAGGGTCAAAGGAAAAAAACAGATAAATAAGGGACAGGATAGGTCAGAGGGAAATATAGTTAGTCTTTCACAATATGACTATTATGGAAATGTTTTGCATAACTCCACATGTATAACTTATATTAAATTGCTTTCCTTCTAAATGAAGGTGAGTGGGGAGGGAAGAAGGGAGAGAATCTGGAACTCAAAGCTTTAAAAACAAATGTTTTATTTTTTATAATTAAGATTTTTTATTTTTAGTTTACAACACTAAGTTCCACATAACTTTGAGTTCCAGATTTTCTCCCCCTGCCCCGTTCCCCCTCCTTCCCCAAGATGGCATGGAATCTGATAAATCTTCTACATATAACTTGACATTGAACTTATTTACACAATAGTCAAGGTGTAAAGAAGAATTACAACCAGTGGAATGAATCAAGTAAAAGAAGAAACAACCCCCCCCAAAAAAAGACAAAAACAAAAGAGAAAAAAAGGGGTGGGGGAAAGGGAGTATAAAGTGTGCCTCAATCTGCATTCAGACTTCATAGTTCTTTCTCTGGATGTAGATAGCCCTCTACATCATGAGTCCTTTGGAGTTGTCTTTGAACTTTGTATTGTTGAAAAGAGTGAAGTCTATCAGGGTTAGTCATCACAGGGTCCATATATCTGTGGTTGTGTCTAATGTTCTCCTGGTTCTGCTCCCCTCGCTCAGCATTATATAGTGTAGGTTTTTCCAGGTTATTATGAAGTCTGTATCATGCCTATTTATTTTTTTGGAATATAATATTATATTTTTATTTAATATTTTAGTTTTCAACATTGATTTCCAAAAGATTTTGAGTTACAAATTTTCTCCCCATTTCTACCCTCCCACCAGTTCCAAGATGGCATATATTCTGATTGCCTCATTCCCCAGCCAGCCCTCCTCTCTTTCATCACACTCCCCCACCCACCCCCTTTCCCCTCACTTTCTTGTAAAGCAGGATAGATTTCTATGCCCCATTCCCTTTATATTTTGGTTTCCAGCTGCATGGAAAAAAAACTTTTTTAAAATTTTTTTAAACATCTGCTTTTAAAACTTTGAGTTCCAAATTCTCTCCCCTCTTCCCTTTCCACACACCCTCTCTGGAAAGGCAAGCAATTCAACATAGATCACACATGTATCATTATGTAAAACACTTCCACAATGCTCATATTGTGAAAGGCTAACTATATTTCCTTCCACCCTATCCTGTCCCCCTTTATTCAATTGTTTTTCTTGACCCTGTCCCCTTTCAAAGGTGTTTGCTTTTGATTACCTCCTCCCCTTATCTGCCCTCCCTTCTATCATCCCCACTTTTTTTATACCCTTCCCCTTACTTTCCTGTGGAGTAAGATACCCAATTGAGTGTGTATGTTATTCCCTCCTCAAGTCAAATCCAATGAGAGTAAGATTCACTTATTCCCCCTCACCTGCCCCCTCTATCCTTCCTATTTTCTTGCCACTTTTTGTGTGAGATAATTTACTCCATTCCATCTTTCCTTTTCTTCCTCTCTCAATATATTCCTCTCTGATCCCTTAAATTTATTTCATTTTTTTAGATATCATTCCTTCATATTCAACTCATCCTGTGCCCTCTGTCTATATTCCCTTCAACTCCCTTAATACTGAGAAAGGTCTAATGAATTACACACATCATTTTCCATGTAGGAATGTAAACATAAGAGTTCAACTTTAGTAAGTCCCTTATGAATTCTCTTTCTTGTTTGCCTTTTCATGCTTCTCTTGATTCTTGTATTTGAAAGCCAAATTTTCTGTTCAGCTCTGGTTTTTTCATTGAGAAAGCTTGAAAGTCCTCTATTTTATTGAAAATCCATATTTTGCCTTGGAGCATGATACTCAGTTTTGCTGGGTAGGTGATTCTTGGTTTTAATCCTAGGTCCACTGACCTCCAGAATATCATATTCCAAGCCCTTCAATCCCTTAATGTAGAAGCTGTTAGATCTTGTGCTATCCTGATTGTGTTTCCACAATACTGAAATTGTTTCTTTCTGCTGCTTGCAGTATTTTGTCCTTGATCAGGGAGCTCTGAAATTTGGCAACAATATTCCTAGGAGTTTTCTTTTGGGGATCTTTTTCAAGAGGTGATTGGTGGATTCTTTCAATTTCTATTTTATCATCTGGTTCTAGAATATCAGGCAATCTTCCTTGATAATTTCTTGAAAGATGATGTCTAGGCTCTTTTTTTGATCATGACTTTCAGGTAGTCCAATAATTTTTAAATTATCTCTCCTGAATCTATTCTCCGGGTCAGTGGTTTTTCCAATGAGATATTTCACATTGTCTTCCATTTTTTCATTCCTTTGGATCTGTTTTAAAGTATCTTAATTTCTCGTAAAGTCACTAGCTTCCACTTGCTCCAGTCTAATTTTTAAGGTAGTATTTTCTTCAGTGGTCTTTTGGACCTCCTTTTCCATTTGGGTAATTCTGCCTTTTAAGGCATTTTTCTTCTTGTTGGCTTTTTGGACCTCTTTTGCCAATTGAGTTAGCCTATTTTTAATGTGTTATTTTCTTCAGTATTTTTTCAGGTCTCCTTTACCAAGTCATTGACTTATTTTTCCTGGTTTTCTTGCATCACTCTCATTTCTCTTCCCAATTTTTCCTCTACTTCTCTTACTTGCTTTTCCAAATCCTTTTTGAGCTCTTCCATGGCCTGAGCCCAATACATATTTTTTCTTGGAAGTTTTTGATGTAGTTGCTTTGACTTTGTTGACTTCTTCTGGCTGTATGTTCTGGTCTTCTTTGTCACCAAAAAAGGAATCTAGAGTTTGAGTTTGAGTCTGAGTTCGAGTCTGAATTCATTTTCACTGCCTGTTCATGTTCCCAGCCAGCTACTTGACCCTTTAGCGTTTTTGTCAGGATATGAATTTTTGTAGAATAGAGAGTACTTTGTCCCAAGCTTTAGGATCCAAGCACTATTGTTTTCAGAGCTACTTCTATTCCACCTCTAACCCCAGGCTTTGTCACAGCAGCACCATTCCTCCCCCAAGAACTGCCAACCAGGACCACAATACAGATCCAAGCAGGGCAGAACAAGAGAATCTGCCTTTGTGCCCACAAAGCACTTGTTGTACTCCAGCTCTGATCTGCTGCTAGATTCCTCCCACCATGTGAGTCATGGACTCGGTAAGCAGCTGACACTGGCACTCTGAAGGCAGCCTCAGGAGCTTCCTGCTGCTGCTATGGCCACCGCTGCACCACTTCCTCCACCCCAGAGTTGGCAGCTGGACTGCTCTGAACTCAATCCTGCAGTTTCCCCCTAACCTGCTTTTGTCTTTTGTGGGTTGAGAAGTCTGTTAACTGCCACAGCTCACTGTTTCACGGCCTCAAGGCATGTTCTGGCTGGCTAACTCAGGGTCTGGTCTGTCCTAGCGTGGCCTATGCAGGGCAGCCCTCCGCTCTCAGCAATGCATGATAGACCCTTCCCAGCGACCATCCAGGCACTCCTGGAATGGATACCTGTTTCCCTCTGCTTTTTTGTGGATTCTGAAGCTCTAGATTTTGTTCAGAGCCATATTTACAGGTGTTTAGAGGGATTGGGGGGGCAGGTTAAGCAAGTCCCTGCTTTCCAGCTGCAATCTTGGCTCTGCCCTCCATCCCTATTTCTTATAGCACAGTAGTATTCCATTACCTTCATATATCACAACTTATTCAGCCATTCTCCAATTGATGGGCATCCCCTTGGTTTCCAATTCTTTCCTACTACAAAAAGAGCCTCTATAAATATTTTTGTACATTTGGGTCCTTTTCCCACTTGTATGATCTCTTTGGGATACAACCTTAGAAGTGGTATTGCTGGGTCAAAGGGTCTTAACATTTTTATATCCTTTTGGACATATTTCCAAATTGCTCTCCAGAATGGCTGGATGAGTTCACAACTCCACCAGAAAGGTAACAAGGTTCCAATTTTCCCACATCCTCTCCAGCATTTATCATTTTCCTGTTTTGTCATTTTAGCCAATCTGAGTGGTATCTAAGAGTTGTTTTGATTTGCATTTCTCTAATCAGTAGTGATTTCGAGCATTTTTTCATATGCCTATAGATATCTTTAATTTCTTCCTCTGAAAACTGCCTGTTCATATCATTTGACCATTTCTCAATTGCAGAATGACTTGTATTCATATAAATTTGGTGCATTCCCTGTATATTTTAGAGTTGAGGCCTTTATCAGAGACACTAGTTGTGAAGATTTTCTCCCAATTTTCTGCTTCCCTCCTAATCTTTGTTGCATTGGCTTTGTTTATACAAAAACATTTCAATTTAACATAATCAAAATTATCTATTTTGCATTTAGTAATGCTCTCTATCTCTTGTTGTGTCATGAATTCTTTGCTTTTCCATACATCTGATAGGTAAACTATTCCTTGCTCTCCTATAATATCAGCCTTTATTACTAAATCAAGAACCCATTTTTGACTTTATTTTGGTATATGGTATAAGATATTGGTCTATGCCCAGTTTATACCCTACCATTTTCCCATTTTCCCAGCAGTTTTTGTGAAATAGTGAATTCTTAGCCCAGAAGCTAGATTCTTTGGGTTTATCAAAGAGCAGATTGCTATAGTTGTTGACCAGTGCTTCTTGTGCACATATCCTATTCCACTGATCCACCATTCTGTTTCTTAGCCAGTACCAGGTAGTTTTGATGACTGCTGCTTTGTAGTATAGTTTAATATCTGGTATAGCTAGGCCACCTTCCCTAGCATTTCTTTTCGTTAATTCCCTAGATATTCCAGGCCTCTTGTTCTTCCAGATGAATTTTGTTATCATTTTATCCAGCTCTGTAAAATAAATTTTTGGGAGTTAGATTGGTATGACACTGAATAGATAAATTAATTTAGGTAAAATTGTCATTTTTATTATATTAGCTCAGCCTAACCATGAGCAACTGATATTTTTCCATTTCTTTAGATCTGACTTTGTCTGCATGAAAAGTGTTTCATAATTATGTTCTTACAGGCCCTGGGATTGTCTTAGCAGATAGACTCTCAAACATTTTATAGTATCTACAGTAACTTTGACTGGAATTTATCTTTCTATCTCTTCCTGTTGGGTATTGTTATTATTCTAAGGATTTACGTGGGTTTATTTTATATCCTGCAACTTTGCTAAAATTGTTTATCATTTCAAGTAGTTTTTTACTTGGTTCTCTAAGTAAATCATCATATCATCTGCAAAAAGTGATAATTTAGTTTCTTCTTTCCCTATTCTAATTCCTTCAATTTCTTTTTCTTCTCTTATTGATACAGCTAACATTTCTAGCACCAAATTGAATACTAGGGGTGATAATGGACATCCTTGTTTCAACCTTGATCTTATTGGGAGTGCATCTAGCTTATCTCCACTACAAATAATGCTTGTTGATGGTTTCAGATAGATGCTATTTATAATTTTAAGGAAGGCTCCATTTATTCCTATGCTTTCTAGTGTTTTTAATAGGAATGGGTGTTGTATTTTGTCAAAGGCTTTTTCTGCAACTATTGAGATGACCATATGGTTTCTGCTAGTTTTGTTGTTGATATGATCAATTATGCTGATAGTTTTTCTAATATCGAACCAGCCTTGCATTCCTGGAATAAATCCTACCTGGTCTAGTGTATTATTCTTGTGATAAGTTGCTGCAGTTTTTTGCTAATTTTTTTAAAATTTTTGCGTCAATACTCATTAGGGAAATTAGCCTGTAATTTTCTTTCTCTGTTTTGACTCTACCTGGTTTAAATATTAGTACCATATTTGTGTCATAAAAAGAATTTGGTAGGACTCCTTCACCTATTTTCCCAAATAGTCTATAAAGTATATGAATTAATTGTTCTTTAAATGTTTGATAAAATTCACATGTAAAACCATCTGGCCCTGGAGATTTTTTCTGGGGAGTTCGTTGCTTGCTTGCTCAATTTTTTTTTTTCTGAGAAGGGGTTATCTAGGAATTTTACTTCCTCTTCTGTTAACCTGGGCAATTTATTTTTGCAGATATTTATCCATATCCTTAAGGTTGTCAAATTTATGGGCATACAACTGGGCAAAATAATTCCTAATTATTGTTTTAATTTCATCTTCATTGGAGGTGAGTTCACCCTTTTCATTTTTGATACTGGAAATTTGATTTTCTTCTTTCTTTTTTTTATTCAAATTGACCAAAGATTTATCAATTTTATTGTTTTTTTTTTCAAAAAAAACAAGCTCTTGGTTTTATTTATTAATTCAATAGTTTTCTCAATTTCAATTTTGTTAATCTCTCCTTTGATTTTCAGTATCTCTAATTTGGTATTTAATTGGGGATTTTCAATTTGTTCCTTTTCTAGCTTTTTCAGTTGCATGCCCAATTCATTGATCTTCTTTTTCTCCATTTTATTGATGTAAGCATTTAGAGATATAAAACTTCCCCTAAGAACTGCTTTTGCCGCATCCCATAAGTTTGGGTATGTTGTCTCATTATTGTCATTTTCTTGAATGAAGTTATTAATTGTTTCTCTGATTTGTTCTTTGTCCCATTCATTCTTTAGAATTAGATTATTTAGTTTCCAATTAATTTTTAGCTTATTTTTCCATGATTCTTTATGACAAATAATTTTTATTGCATCGTGATCTGAAAAGGATGCTTTGACTACTTCTGCCTTTCTGCACTTGATTGTGAGGTTTTATGCCCTAGTACATGGTCAATTTTTGAGTATGTGCCATGTACCACTGAGAAGAAAATATATTCCTTTTTATCCCCATTCAGTTTTCTCCAGAGGTCTATCATATCTGACTTTTCTAAAATTCTGTTCACCTCCTTGACTTCTTTCTTGTTTATTTTGAGGTTAGATTTATCTAGTTAGAAGAGGGGGAGGTCGAAGTCTCCCATTATTATAGTTTTGCTGTCTGTTTCTTCCTGTAACTCTCTTAACTTCTTCTCTGGAAATCTGCATGCCATACCACTGGGTGTGTATATGTTAAACAATGATATTGCTTCATTATTTATGGTGCCTTTTAGCAGGATGTAGTGTCCTTCCTTATCTTTTTAAATTAGATCTATCTTTACTTTTGCTTTGTCTGAGATCAGGATTGCTACTACTGCTTTTTTTGCTTTAGCTGAAGCACAATATATTTTACTCCCGCCTGTTGCCTTTACCCTCTGTGTATCCCCCTGTTTCAAATATGTTTCTTGTAAACAGCATATTGTAAGATTATGGTTTATAATCCATTCTGCTATCTGCTTCCATTTTATGGGAGAGTTCATCCCATTCACATTGACAGTTATCATTACTATCTGTATCTTCTCCCTCCCTTCTTTCCCTCTACTATAATGTGTTTTTGTGCCTCTTCGTTTGATGTAATTTACCCTTTTCTATGACCTCCTTATGTCCTCTCCCAGAACCCTCCCTTTACATCTCTTAATTATGGTTTTTATCCTTATATCGATTATTTTATACAAACATCCACAGTCTATGTGTATCCCTTTCAATTATCATAATAACTATACTTTTCTCAAGATTGACATATGTGTATGCCTTTACCCTCTGTGTATCCCCCTGTTTCAAATATGTTTCTTGTAAACAGCATATTGTAAGATTATGGTTTATAATCCATTCTGCTATCTGCTTCCATTTTATGTGAGAGTTCATCCCATTCACACTGACAGTTATCATTACTATCTGTATCTTCTCCCTCCCTTCTTCTCCCTTCTCAAGATTGACATATGTGTATGTGTGTATATATATATATATATATATGTGTGCGTGTGTGTGTGTGTCTGTGTGTGTATATATATATATATAAAACATACATAAGATTATATAATCCTATATAAAGGTGTAAATAATTTGCCCTTATTGATTAATAAAGTTTGTGGGTGGTTTTTCCCCTTGTTTACCTTTTCATCTGTCTCTTGAGTTTTGTGTTTGAAGATTGAATTTTCCAATGAGTTCTGGCCTTTTCATTGGGAAGGTCTGGAATTCCCCGATTTTGTTGAATGTCCATCTCCTTGCCTGAAAAATTATGCTCAGTCTTACTGGGTAATTGATCCTTGGTTGTAGTCCCAGCTCTTTTGCCCTTCAGAATATCATATTCCAATTTCTCCTGTCATTTAATATAGAAGCTGAGAGATCCTGCATGATCCTGACTATAGTTCCATGATATTTGAATGTAGTAGGAAGGCCGAATTTATGATCTCAAATATAATCATGTATATGTTTGAATGGTTCGAAATCGCAAGGTATGAGAGATTCTCTAAGGAGAAAACAACAAGAAATTTATTTAGGCCCCACCGCAGCAGAACCATGAACCA
>CM053622.1:98667060-98679164 GCA_028646595.1 Phalanger gymnotis
AAAACAAGATAGTATTTAGCCAAATCATTTTCACTGGCCTCACGTTCCTGCTTGCACTTGGGTAAGCCCTGCTTCCACAGCTTCCTGCTTCCACAGCTTCCGGCCTCCACAGCAGCTTCTGCTCCTGCTGAAACTGTCTCTTGGCTCACCTTTCCTTGCAGCTGAGCTTCTGGCGTTCTCAAGCCCTGCCTCAATGACCAGAAACCATTGGTTCCCGAGCTGGCCCCTCCTAAGTCACCAATCCACACCTACACAGGTTTCACACCTGACAGGGCCCTGGGCCTGGGGCTTAGCACTTAACAGCTGAAAGTACTTCCACTCAAAAGAAACAAAAGCCATGCTAATGAGACAATTTTGCTTAACAACACATTGAATTGTTCCTTTTTGGCTGCTTGCAGCATTTTCTCCTTGACTTTGTAATTCTGAAATTTGGCTACAATATTTCTTGAAGTTTTCAATTTGGGTTCTCTTTCAGGGGGTGATCAGTGGATGCTTTCAATGACTATTTTACCCTCTGGTTCTAGGACCTCTGGGCAGTTATCTTTGATAATTTCCTTGAAGATACTGTCAAGGCTCTTTTTTTCATCATGGATTTCCAGTAGACCAATAATTCTTAGATTGTCTCTCCTGGATCTGTTTTCCAGGCCAGTTATTTTTTCCATCAGGTATTTCACATTTTCTTCTATTTTTTCATTCTTTACATTTTGTTTTACTACTTCTTGATGCCTCATAGAGTTATTAGTTTCCACTTGCTCAATTCTAATTTTTAGTGAGTTTCTGTCTTCATTTTGCTTTTGAGTCTCCTTTTGCAGTTGGTTGATTTTACCTTCCAGGGTGTCATTTTCTCTGTTTAGATTCTGAATCTCCATAGCCATTTTGCCAATCTTATTTCTTAAAGACTTGATTTCATCAGTGGATTTTTTTTCCTTTTTTTCCATTTTTTCTTTTACCTTCCTAATTGGTTTTTAAAATCCTTCTTTAGCTCTTCCAGTAATGCTTTTTGGGTTTGAGACCAGTTCACATTTCCTTCTGAGGTATCAGATATGGGTATAGTGTTATTGCTAACCTGTTCCAAATTGGTATTTTGATCATCCCTGTCTCTGTAAAATGAATCAATGGTCCTTGTATTTTTTTGTGTTCCTCTTCATGTTGGTTAGCCTTTTTCTGTCTTTACAATGGATTTCTGCTTTTGGGGCTCAATGATCTCTGTCCCAGGTTTCTCATTCTGGGGATTTTGAGTCTATTTACTGGTTTTGTGTATCATGGCCTTCAGTTTCCTGAGGCATGGGGAAGGGGTCTGCCTGCCTGAATTCTCCTTTTCCCCTGGGGCTGCTCTCCAGCACTGTTGCTCTTCAGCAATGGTCTCAGCTGTTTGTTGTCTGTGATGGGGTCTGCTACTTCCCCTGGGGGTGCTAGAGTACATCTGCTGCTGGTGTTGACCCCTGCTGGCTCTGCCCCTATGGGACTAGGGAACTCCCACTGCTCAGCCACTGAAGCCCCACTTCTGTCTCCTCTATTGCAGCATTTTTTCCTAAAAACAAATGTTAAAAATTGTTTTTGCATGCAACTGGGAAATAAGATATGCAGGCAATGGGGTATAGAAATCCATCTTGCCCTACAAGAAAGTAAGGAGGAAGGGGATAAGAGGGGGAGTGGGGTGATAGAGGGAGGGC
Organism: Phalanger gymnotis; assembly: GCA_028646595.1. NCBI lineage: Eukaryota > Metazoa > Chordata > Mammalia > Diprotodontia > Phalangeridae > Phalanger > Phalanger gymnotis. Next base: position 98,668,734 of record CM053622.1, read on the forward strand.
AGACTGGGGGAAGGGGTAATCAGAATGCATGCCATCTTGGGATAGGGTATAGGGGAGAGATGGACAGAAAATTTAGAACTCAAAATCTTGTGGAAATGAATGTTGAAAACTAAAAATAAGTTAATATAAATGAAGAAAAAATAACTTTAGACAGTACAAAATACCTGAGAATAACACCTACCAAAACAAACCCAGGATCTATATGGACAAAACCATCAAAAATTTTATACGCAAGTAAAATTAGATTTAAATAAATGGAGAAATGTTAATTGCAGGGCCAACATAATAAAAATGACCATTTTACCAAAATCAATCTATATATTCAACTCCATCCCAATTAAATTATCAAAAAATTATTTTCTGGAGCTAGAAAAAATAATAACGAAATTCATCTGGATGAAAACAAAAGTCGAGAATATGAAGGGAACTAATGGAAAAAATGTAAAGAAAGGGGTTTAGCATTACCAGGTCTTAAACTATATTATAACATAGTAATCACCAAAACTATCTGTAGATATGCCAAGAAATAGAAAGGAAAATCAGCTGAAAAGAGTAGACATACAATCTACAGCAACAAATGGATATAATAACCCAGTATTTGACAAGTGTAAATGATGAGGGCACAGTTTCTGGGAACCCCCTTGAATCTGGAATACAGTCTCTGGGAGCCTCCTTGAACTGTTCTTGAATCTTCCAGCTAGATCTGGCCTTCCCCTAAGGCCATAAGCCTTACATTATCATTAGGCCCAAATCTCTACCCAGCCTTATCCTTTATCGTCCAGCTATTTCCCACCCTTGTTGCTATCAATATCCATGCCTTCAGCTACTTCCCACCCTTAATTCCATTCTCTTGGTTCCTGGAGTCTGACCTCATCTTGTCCTCCTTAGACTCCTCCTCAAGACCCTCCCTAAAGCCCTCCTCTAACCACCCCAGACCACTCCTCAATCCCTCCTACAATCTTTGTGTATGTAATCACCATCTTGCCTCCCTGAAGGTGCTCAGATTTAATCTAGCTCAGTAGATTTAATCTGGCCCTTTTGTGAAAACAGGTGTCACAAAGGGTGGGATTTCTTAAGATAACCCATTATGGGGAATCCTTAATAAACTTTGTCTTTTCCCTTGGCTGAGAAGGCTTGAGTCAAATTCTTTCGGCAGGATCTGGCAGGTAGGTATTTTGGGGTCTTGAGCACCCCTGAAAATGTATGGTTCCCTACCATCATCACTTTGTTTAGACCTCTTCATTAAGACTTAAATTTTGGGGATAAGAATTAACTATTTGTTAAAAAAAAATTGTTGGGAAAGTTGGAAAGAAGTCTGGTGAAAATTGGACATATAACAATATCTTACATCATTTACCATGATAAGATCAAAATGGGTACATGACCTATATATAAAGGGAGACACTACAAGAAAATTTGAAGAACATGGACCATATTACCTATAAGATTTATGGATAGATGAACAATTTATGGACAAACAAAAGATAGTGTTGTGAAATATAAAATGGACAATATTGATTACATTAAATTAAAAAGGTTTTGTACAAATAAAACAAATGTAGCCAAGATCAGAAGGTGGAAGGGAGATGTGAATTTTATAGACTTCCTCAGATGAAAGTCTCATTTCTCAAATATGTAAAGGACTTTGTAAAATCTGTAAGAATGTGACTCATTCCCCAATTGATATATAGTCAAAAGATATGAAAAGCAGTTTTCTGATGAAGAAATCAAAGCAATTTTTAGTCATATAAAAATGTTCTAAATCCTTATTGATTAGACAAATGCAAATTAAAACAACCTTGACATATCATTTTATACCTATTGGATTGGCTAAAATGATAGAAGTGGAAAGTGACAAATGTTGGAGGAGATATGTAAAAGTTGGGACTTTAATTCCTTGTTGGTGGATCTGTGAGCTGATCCAGTCATGTTGTAGAGAGATTGGGAATTATGCCCAAAGAGTTATTAAACTGTTTATACCCTTGGACACATCAATACCACTATTAGGCCTGTTTCCCAATACCATTAGGGAAAACAGAAAAGAACCTACATCTTCTAAAATATTTATAGCAGCCCTTTGTGGTGGTAAAGAACTGGAAATTGTGGGGATGCCTATCAATTGAGGAATGGCTAAACAAATTGTGGCATATATTCAAGATGGAATAGTACTTTGCTGTAAGAAACAATAAGCTCAATGATTTTAGAAAAGCATGGAGAGACCTCCACGAAGTAATGATGAGTGAAATGAGCAAAACCATGAAAACATTGCATAGAGTAACAGCAACATTGTTTTAAGAATAACTTTGAGCAACCAAGTGTAATAGTAATTAAGGTGGGACTTTTTGATTTTCTTCTCCTAAGGGCCTTTAAGGATTCTGGCCTTTGTTTGAATGGGGCAGATAAACTGGGATCTTTTTGTCCTGGAGTATTTCTCCTCACTGAGACAATTGGGAGTCATTGATTTGTATACGATGTGATCCTGGGGATAGAGAACTTTCCCAGACCCAGCCTGGGTGAGGTCAGAGCCCTCAGGACTCCAAACTGGATATAATTGAGAGCTTGGCATTTGATTTTGGGGGCATACTCATGGAAGAAGTGTTGAGACTCTGGGCAAGCTGCAAACTGCCCCCCAGCTTTGCAACCCAGATGTTGGTACTGGTAACTATGTATTGTGATTTGAGTCAGACAAGGTCTGTCTGTTGATGTTTGTAATTTCTGTTTGTATTTGCCTTGAAGTTCAGGGGGCTGGCTTTTTCCCCTGAACTAAGTGAATGATATTTGTATGTTGGTTTGAAATAAGATTGCTAACCCCTTAAAGTTACTTTCCTCAGTAAAGCAGATCAAAGAACTTGTGTTGGCAGCTTTCTGGGTACTGGTTGTTGGTAGATCTTACACCCCCACAGAAGCTGCGAGCAAGATTGTTGATACACCAAGACATTCTGACTATTATAAAAACCCAAATTAACTGCAAAGATCTATGAAGGAAAATGCTGTTTGAATAAAAAAAGAGGGAGGAAATTGTAAGAAATGGGAGGAGTTGTTTTGTTTCCACAGAATTGAGAGTGTACCTTTCCCCCTCTGTCCCCCCAGCTTTAGCAGAAACCAGGCCTCAGGTGGGTCGGGTGAAAGGTCAGAGGCTTTTACGCGTGCTTAAATGAGTCATTTGAGGAGGGCATGATGTACAGTCAGGGGATTGTATCTGGCCAATGAAGAGCCTGGCGGGAGATTCAAGGCAAGGGTCTACTAAAGGACCGGAGTCCATTTGAGTCCTTTGTACTTTCTCCTGTACTCTGTTCAGGGGAGATGCCCATTTATTCAGGAGGAATACATGCAAATTATTGTTAAAACGTTCCTGACTTCCCAATGAGCTGTTTCCACAATCTGGCTAGCAGCTTCTGTGGGGGTGCAAGATCCACCAACAACCAGCACCCAGAAAGCTGCCAGCACCCACCAAAGCACAGATTATTTTGATCTGCCTTAATAAGGAAAGCAAGGTGAAGGAGTTGGCAAGCTTACTTTAATTCAGCACACAAATATCATTCACTTAGTTCAGGGGGAAAAGCCAGCACCCTGAACTTCGGAACAAATTACAAACAAATTACAAACATCAACAGACAGACCCAATACAGATTTATAGTTACCAACATCTAGGTTCAGCCTGGGAGCTCAGAACAAGGGCTGGCCCAGAGTCACGCCGCCATTGCTGCGGCAAAGAGCTTCAAAGAAGAAGAGGCCACCCCCTGGTTTTTATATCTTTGTCAGCGTCAGGGGTGAGTCACACATGCGACTCACCCACGTGACCTAAAATCGTCACAAAGAGGCAGACTTAAACCCACGTGGCCTAAGAGCCTCTGCTGTCCCAGACATGTAAACTAGGCCCTTCCTGGAGTTAGCCCCACCTTGGGCCCCACCTTAGTTGCCAATCCACACCCACATAGGTTTTACACCTAATAGGGGTTTGGGCCTGGGGCTTAGCACTTAGTAAGATTTGATGAAATAGCTGAATTACTCAAAGCAAACAAAAGCCAATCTCTTCAAGGGCACTTGTTGAACTAAGTGCTAAGGAGCCCATTTTGCTTATCAACACATGTTTCTTGCTTATTCCTAGACAATGTGAGTATGTTTCTAACAATCCAGAAAAAAGAAGTGACGTACACAAACAAATATACACATATATGTGTTTTACAAACAATCATACAGATTGTGTCTACTGGTAGCCATCTTTAAGTTCAGGGGGAGGGGAAAAAAAGAAAGTTACATGATAACTGTTGCATATTGAAAGAAATAGCTGTACATAACAGATCTTCAATTTCAGGTGCAATCCTCTGTTTTTCTACCCCATTTTTAAAGGAAATGTTAGTTTTATTTCTTATATTTGGAAAAAAATGCATTTAAAAATATTTAGAATTATTAGTGGTTGCCCCTCCTCAAAAACAAAACAAAACAAAACTTTAAAACCAGCAGGGTATACTTGGTTAAGTGAAGCAGTCATTTAATAAATGGTGACCTAATCTAGTTAATGCAGCTTTCAGAAAATCCTAATTCACTCCCCAAGAGACAATTATGAACTGGGAGAGGCTGGCCCATGTCCCTGAGTTCTACATTACAACCTTAAAATAAGATTTGTTATGCACTCAATATTTTTCTGTGATTAGGGAGGGGGCAGGATAAGGGAGGTGATCTTAAGTTTATGAAGGGAACCCGCTTATCTTCAGTATAATCAAATTCCTTCTGTCTCACATGAATTAGAGGGATAGAAAGGAGTGTCAAGAGAAATCTAGCTTACAGCCCCTTAGCTTTGCTCACCCCATCACCATTCAATATGTTGTTACTTAGAATTATACAAAAATATAAGTCCATTTGTACTCCTCAGCAGGAAGTATAGGGAAGAATCATCAAACCCCAGGGCCAGAAATGATTCCACAGATTATCTCTGGAGCATATCTCATCCAACCCCCTCAGTTTCTTTATCTGAAAAATCAGAGGGTTGTACAAGATCATCTGGGAGGTCTCTTGCAGCTCTGACATTTTATGATTCTATGAATAAACCCTGAGTGGGTGCGATTATCATGTCTTGTTCCTCAGAGGGTTTTTAGGGACTAAATAGTGTGCATAAACACATAAAACTAGGAATTAAAGATATATTCCTCCTCCATATAAATATGTTAATATAAAATTTTGAATACATAAATATATCCCTGTTTTATTCCTCTTATCATTCTCAAAATTCATCTGAGATAGAAGGAATCCAATTGTACCAAAAATAAATGGGGTCTCATTAAACATTATATTTACAAATATATTTATGTTTATAAAATACCATATATACCTGTAAATATACACGTACATACATGTGTCAAAGATGTCAGAGATAGAACTTGAAACCATATATTCTTGGTTCTGAGGCTAGCTTTTAACCATTACATCATATCCATACACAATGTTCTCTTCCCCTCACCCTCCTCTTTTCCCTCTCATACGTAATACACACGTGTGTGTGTATTAGACATACATACATATATGTATGTATATATACTCTGTTAGAATATCACCAATTCCTAGACATTGACAAACTGAACAAAAAAAGGTCCCTGTTTGAACTTCACCTTGTGTTTGTTTCACAATGCCTTTCAAAGGTATTAACACAGTGTGATGACAGTTGGTGAGGTAGCTCCTTCACTCACTGTGTGTGTGTGTGTGTGTGTGTGTGTGTGTGTGTGTGTGTGTGTGTGTGAGAGAGAGAGAGAGAGAGAGAGAGAGAGAGAGAGAGAGAGAAACAGAAGAAGGGAGAGGAAACATTATGACATTGTGTTGTAAGGGCCAGAGAGGTAGGCTCAGGACTATAAAGAGTTGGTTTCTAGTTCCATCTCTGACACAACTTGCTCTATGACTCTTGACACACTATTTAACCTCTTGGTACAAGTCTCTAAAACTACAAGTTGCAGATCAGGTATTAATCTGCTTAGCAAAGGGAACTTCCTCACTTTGGGAACTGGGAGTTCCCAAAACCAATGACAACCACAAGCCCAGTCCAAGGCATTGGGAGAAAGGGGAAAGTGTACGGATGTACATATATGTTTGTGTGTATATGCTATATATGTTCATATATATGAATATATACATATACATATATGTATATATGAGAGAAAGCAAGTCCAGCAGATTCTAAGATTCTAACAAGCTCTCTCTCTCTCTCTCTTTTTCTCTCTTTCTCTCTCTCCCTTTATGTTTGTGTGTGTATCTCTCTGGTTCTCTGTCTCTCTGTATATGTATGTGTGTATCTGTGTATATATTGATATACAAGATATACATGTGTATGTATATATTTCCTTCCACTCAGGTCCTACTCTGATGCCTCTTCATACTATATGACATAGAGATGGCTTTGGGTCATCAAAGCCTGGGCATGGGTACTAACAGATCCTACCAATATGGAAAAGTTTCAGGGACGGAGTAGTAATGGCTGATTTGTCTGCCATCTAAGGGCCAACCCAGCTAAATCAAGAGAGGTTCATCACATGATTGGCAGTGGGAAGATGCCTTTTCCCTGCCACAGTAAGTCACAATGAGCACATACTAAGTGAGTGAGGAGTTACCTTCTGCATTGGTGTAGGCAGCAGCACAAACACTGATGAAATTACAGACCTGTACGTATGGAAGAATTTAATGTAATAATTGCTAAGCAAATCCCTAAAAAAATTAGTGAATTTTACACTCAGTAATGATAAAATCCATTATCAGTTCTCAATCCTACTGAATCTTTCCCTGTAGCCTCCACCACCTTTTCTAGTCACTCAGAGGCAAAATATAGTAACACGAAGAGCTAATATTCTATGTTACCAGCTGCCAAGGGTCCCTAAAGATGGAATCCAAGACCCAGTACCCCCACACCTGAGGTTACACAGAAATACACTGCTTCATGCTTAAATTCCTGACCTTGAAAGTAAGCAGTGTTGTGTAGTGGAAATAGAACTGAAGATTTCAGTGCAACGATATATCTCTATAATCTATATCTGTGGGCCAAATATTAATGCAATGCATTAAAAATACTGAAAGGCATACCCATATGGAAAAATTTATTGTCCATTATTTTGTCTTAAGGTGGCAGTCTAGCCTGCAAATAGAGAGTGAGCCTACTTGGATTTCCTTTAGAAGTCACCAAATGAATTAAAATATACCTATGCCTTTGAAAGATATGGAAAAACCAGACAAACACGAAATGCCATGAGGTCAGTTAGAAACAGAGACCTCTTTTGACTTGGTCAACAAGGTTGTCAGTATCTGAAAAGTAGTTTTATTTCTGCCACAGAAAGCATTCTGTGTGGGCGGCCACCTTTGACAAAGGTTTCACACTGAACAGAATCTTGAGATTTCAAAGACTGAGAAGTGACAGGCAAGATGATGACCTCTTAAAGAGCAATCAAAATCATAGTCATGATCACAGAGAATAATAGAACAATGTCCTGTGTTAAGAACACAGCTGAAATAACCTAAGGATTCTTTCATATGTTATTTCTGAACTCTTGAAATCTGACCCTGCACTGGTTGTTGGGGGAAAATATGGATTAGATCTCTATCATCTATTACACAATTAAGGTAATCTTAAAATTCCAAAGGGTTTGAGATCTTCATTTTTTTTTGGTAGAGAGATTTACTCAGGATTAAATCCAAGATCTTTGAAGGATATGAGTGTACTTGTTAGAGCCTTTAATGATCAGTTATTATTATTATTATTTGCTGTTGTTGTTATTCAGTTATTTCAGTCATGCCCAACTTTTCATGAACCCATTTGAGGTTTTCTTGGTAAAGATACTGGAATGGTTTTGCCATTTCCTTCTCCAGTTCATTTTACAAATGAGGAAACTGAGGCAGACAGGGTTAAGTGACTTTCCCAGGTCACATAGCTTATAAGTATTTGAGGCTGGATTTGAACTCTGGTCTTCTTGACTGTAGGCCCTGCACTCTATCCACTGAGCCACCTAGCTTTCCATTGTTGTTGTCACTGTTATGTTATATAGTTTTTGTTCTATATAATATTGTTATATATGTATGTCATAGAATATTATTAACTTGTTAACAAGTTAATAATACTATATAACATAACAATTTTATGATTTTTAATGATCTTTCATAATCTGTCTTTTAATGATACACAGCAAATACCCTAGTTCAGGCCCTTATCACCTCTCACCTAGGTTATTACAGGAACTTCTGAACTTCTCTTTGCCTCTTCTCTCTCCACTTCAGTTCATAACACACCATTAATAAAGTGACTTTCCTTAAATGTAATTCTAAATTTATGATCCTCATTACATTCCAGTGCCTTGTTGTTGTCAATATCCCATCAGGTAATGTGTCTGGTCATTCTACCTTCATGACATCTCTTGTATATTCCCAGTCTCTCCTCTGACATTGCCAGCTCCGTGGTGCAGGCCCTCCTCTCCTCATGCCTTAACTCTTACAATCGTCTGCTAGTGGGTCTCCCTGACCCATTCCAGTGGATTCTCTACTCAACTGTTGAAGCGATCTTCTGAAAGTACAGCTGTATCACACATGCCACCTTCTTACTCAATAAATTCCAGTAGTTCCCTATCACCTCCAGATCAAATGTCAAATCTTCTTTTTGGCTTATAAAGGCTTTCTCTGATCCTCAAACACAACATTCAATCTCCCAACTCCAGGTCTTTGCCCTGCCTGTCCCCATGTCTGTAAAAAACTACAGCTTACCTTTTCCTATTTTTTCTTCAAGATGTAGCTCAGGCACCACCTCCTAGTAAAGCCTTTCCTGATACGTGCAACTGCCAGAGCCCTCCTGTCGAACTGGCTTGTAATGTCCTACTTTGTATTTACTCTGTCTATATTTATTCCATACATATTTATATATGCCCTTGCTATATTCCTTGATAAAATATAAGCTCCACATGAATAAACATTGTTTCATCTGTCGTATTTGTATCCCCAGTCCCAATCACATTGCTGGGTTTATGACAGATGCTTAAGAAATATTTGTTGATTGATTAATCCAGGTGGCACTCTTCTATGAAGTCTTCCCGTATTTCCTCAGTTGTTAAAGCTCTCTTTTCTTTCAGATTACCGTGGACTCATTTATCTGTGTAGTTCTAGTACGTCTTTCCAATATAATATGAGCTCCTTGATTTTGGATTTTGTGTCCCAGGTGACTAGCACAGTGCTTTGCACATAGTAGGCTCTTAAGAGATGTTGTATGTGCATGTGTGTGTGTTAAGATAAGGGGAAGTAAATGGAATTTCATGAATATTGGAGATAGAACTCTAGTGAATGCATCAGCAGAAGGTAGATAGGAAGATAAGTGGAGTCTAGGAGGTGATCCTATGCAGGAATCAAGTGCGTTAAGAGGAGAATTAAAGGCACTCTATTAATAGGAAATGTGTGAGCATTAAAGCATGAGGGAAATTAAATTGGGGACAAGGATCACACAGTAGAAAGTGACTGTGATAGAAACATGAAAACAAGGGAATTTATAAGTCATCTCATCTAATCCATTCACTTTATAAATGAGAAACAGAGACCCCTAGAACTTAAGTGACTTACCCAAAGTCACAATGATAAGTCAATTGCAGAACCAGGATTGAAACTCAAGTTCTTTGAATCCAAATTCAGCCCTCTTTCCACTGTACCACAAGGAAATATGATGCTAAATTGTGAATGCCCTTGCATGCCTGGTAAATAGTTCGAACTTTACTTGGAAGGCAATAGGCAAAGAGCTAAGGAGTTCTAAGTAGACAAAAGACATAACTAGATCTATGGCCAAAAAAAGATTAGACTGACAGAAGGTCACGGAATGGGTTGGGGTGAGCTTCAAAGAGAGGAAGCCTAAGAAACCTGTGAAAAAGTAATTGCAATAGTACAAGTAAGTACTAATGAAAGCTTGAACTAGGGTATTTGCCATGAGAAAAGACAGGAGGCAATGGATACTTGTGTTGTAGTGAAGCCAAAATCGACAGATCCTAGTCATTGAATAGAAATGAAAGGTCAAGGCAAGGAAAGAGCAGAAGAAAAAGCAAGTTTTAAGGAAATGTAATAAATTTGTTTTTGGAAATGCTGAGTTTAAGGTTCAGGGGAAGAATCCAGGTGTACATGCCATTGTAAATAGTTAAAGAGGTAAAACTGAAGTGCAGAAAGGCTGTAACTAGAAATGTAGCTGTGTAGGTCATATTCACTAAGCTGGTAGTTCATTGCTGAGAGAAAGTGAAGAAAGAGGACAAAAGAGGATCTAGTCCAGTGATGGGGCACCTGTGGCCTCAAGGACTTGTGGCCCTCTAGGTCCTCAAGTGCAGCCCTTTGACTGAATCCAAACTTCACAGAACAAATCACCTTTTTTTTTAATTTATTTTTAATATGTTTAGTTTTCAGCATTGATTTTCACATGCGTTTGAATTACAGATTTTCTCC
>CM053622.1:98679664-98809879 GCA_028646595.1 Phalanger gymnotis
CGGTCTGCGATCTGCCGGGCCGCCCGCTGGGCTCTGCTTGGCTCAGCTCCACTCCCCTCAGCTGGGGGCTGGGAGTTCCGTTCGAGACAGACCTTACCCCGAGACCATCCAGGCTGTCCTGGGCTGGAGCCCTGCTTCCCTCTGCCACTTTGTTGGTTCTGCAGTTCTAGAATTGGTTCAGAGCCATTTTTTTATAGGTTTTTGGAGGGACTTGGTGGGGAGCTCACACCAGTTACTGCTTTCCAGTCGCCGTCTTGGCTCTGCCCCCCCAACAAATCACCTTAATAAAAGGATTTGTTCTGTAAAACTTGGACTCAGTCAAAAGGTTGCACCCAAGGATGTAGAAGGCCACATGTGACCTCAAGGCCACAGGTTCCCTACCCCTGATCTAGGACAAACCAAAAGGAGATACCTTATCCCCTTAAGGGAACAGGTAGATGTTAGCAAAGGAAACTGAAAAGCAGCTGTCGGTGAGGTAGTTGGAGAACCAGAGAAGTGTGGTATCTCTAAAGGCAAGAGAGGAAAGATTATACAGTACAAAGGCAAAACATTCGAAGGAATAATTTAAAAGAAGAAGAAGAAGAAGAAGAAGAAGAAGAAGAAGAAGAAGAAGAAGAAGAAGAAGAAGAAGAAGAAGAAGAAGAAGAAAATATCCTTTGGATTTGATGCTTAGAAAGTTGCTGATGAGGTAGGAAAAGAATTTCAGACATACATGATTATGAGAACAGCCCAATTACTAGGTGCTAAGGAGAGAGCAGATATTTGAGGAAGCTTGCGGTGTCTTATAGGCAAATGGGAAGGAAGAAATTAAAGATGCATGAGAAAAAGAGAATGACGGATGGAGCAAGGCCATGACAAAGGCAGTAGGGAATAGGATCAAGGGTACAGGTAGAAGGATTAGCTTTAATGAATCCTCTGTGACCTGACCTGATGGAAAAAAAAGATTGTAGTGCTCTGAAAGTTTCAGGAGGACAGAGGGGTAGGAATTGTAATATTTGTATTAAGAAAGTTTATTAAAACTATGAATTTAGTAGTTATGGTCTAACATAGCCAAGAAGCAGCTTAGGCATCAGAATGAGAGGTCATGTTCTTCCAGATTTCTTCAGGGTTTTCTCTGCAAACTAGTTTTCCAACACATTAGAAAAGACAAGCCAAAAACAATCTTGGATGGCTGGAGTGAAGTATCGTTAATTGGAATGATTCCTTGGGTATTCCGTGGAGAGAAACAAATTAGAAATACAAATAGAATCTGAGGGCTGAAATTGATCACAGAATCATAGACTTGGAGCCTGAAAGGATCCTAGCAACCATACACTCCAATCCACTCATTTTACAAATGAGTTTTTACCAACTTGAAGATTTGCAGTGCTCAAGGTCACAGAACCATTCGCCAGCCAAACCAGGTATTAGAACTACCATCCCGATGCTCTTTACTCTGATTCTTGGAAGGACAGTCTAAGCAAGCCTCAGATGAACTATAGCATACTTTGTGAACACTACTTTAATCCTCTAATGCATTTAAAACCAAAAGGCAATTCTTCAACAGCCTAAGTGCTTGGGGATTTTACTAAGGAAGCAGTAATAGAAAGAAAGATAGGCCAACTCGTGTCTCTTGGCCTGACACAGGCACCCAGCACATGCTCTTAGTGGACCAGGAAGAACCCATATCGAACATATTGAACAAAAGATTCAATCATCATTTTCTTAATGGGAAATCCATCAAAGCTGGAGTACAACAGATCTTCATTTAAATGGCTATCCTCATTGTCATTGAGAGACTATTGGACTTCTTTCAATGATAGCACTAGGAACCTGGAAGGGCACATGGTCCAAGACTCTCATTTTATAAATGAGGAAACTGAGGCCCAGAGAGGTTGCAACTTACTCAAGATCATATACGTAATAACAGTCTGTCATTTAATACTCTGGTCCTCTAGTTCTAAATCCAGCATTCTTGAGAATCTCTAGCTTTATTCAAAACCAAGTTCATGTGTCACCTTCTAGAAGAAGCTTTCCTGTATCTCCCTAGTTTCTAGCACCTTGTTGCTCCCTCCATTATCATGTATATACTAACAACCTGCTTAGGAAATGATCGCAAAACCAGCTGACAATCGCCAAGCAGAGGCCAGTAATTACTACAGGACAGAAATCACAAACCATATGAAAGAGCGGTATGTGAAATATACAGGGTAAAGAACAGGTAGGAATTAAACATGACAAGTTCTAAGCCTGGGTGGCTAATACATGCTTGGTTGAACAATGGATCCTTCAAGGCACAACTCCTGAGCCATTTCTTCTGTGAAGCCTTCCCAGATCTCCCCAAGCTAGACATTTTTTGAACTTCCATGGCACTTTGTACAGAGAATCTGAACCACTTAAATAAATCCCATTGTCTTTTCCCCCTCTGTGCCCTTACTGCTAGTGTCCTGCCACCTTAAGTTGCCTAGTATTCATATTGAATATATTCTGTACGTAAAAATGTATATACCTGATGTCTCCCCATTGGAAATAAGTTGCTTGAGGGAAGAGATCATATTTACTATGTCTTTGAATCCCAGGGTTTACAGTAGTGGCACATGGTAAATAATAAATGTTTATTGATTGATTGTCAAATTCAATTGGAGTCATTACAGTAATAACAGTATTAATAATAGCTAATATTTAAATAGCACTTTAAAGTTTACTAAACATTTTGCAAATATTACCTCATTTGATCCTTACCACAACCCTAACACGTAAGTGCTATTATTATCCCCATTTATGGATGAGGAAACTGAGGCAAACAGAGGTTAAGTGATTTGCTCAGGTTTGAACAGCTAGTAAGTGTCTGATTCAGGAACTGAACTCAGGTCTTCCTGACTTCTGACTTCCTGACCCCAAGTTTAGGACTCTATCCACCATATGACCTACCTACTTCGATGATAATGAAATTGCATATGAGCTAACTCAGTGAAGCACATTTTTTGAGGACAGAATGCTGGTATTAGAGTCATGAAGACTTGAGTTCAAATAGTGCCTGGAATACTTAGTAACTGCATGACTGAGCAGGTCACTCTGCCTTTGTTTCCTCATCTGTAAAAAATGAGGATGCTAATACCACTTATGTCTCAGGGTTATGGTAAGAACCAAATGAGAAAATATTTGTAACGTACTTTGTATACCTCAAAGTGCTGCATAAATGTGAGTTACTGTTGTTTTCACTGTAATTTCCAGATAAGGAAACTCATTTCGAAAATGGGAAATGTGAGTCAGCAATATCAGGATATTTAGATCTAAACTGAGAAATAATATCAAAATCATATATACTATCAAGTCACTACCAATAATATCAAAAAGTAATACAATTAAATGCAATATGGTAAAATATAGTATAATACAATACTTTGTAAATGCAATGCAATATAATATAATACAATGAAATAAAAAAAAATTAAGGACCTATTGTTTGTAGAGCACTGCTCTGGATGCCAAGAGAAAATCATGATATCTCTCTTTAATGGTCTTACAGTCTGGTAGGGAAATAATAAAGGAACATCGATATGTTATATTACACGAAAAGTGTCATTGAATAAAGTTCTGGGAGTGGCAGCCTAGTATAATGCCTGGCCTTGGAATTAGGAAGATCAGGGTTTGAATCTTGCCACTCCACTAACTATCTGTGTGACATTTGGCAAGTCACAACTCCGGTCAGCCTCAGCTTCCTCATTTGTAAAATGGAAATAGTAATAGTACCTACCTCACAACATTCTTGTGCGGAACAAATGATATAATATATGTAAAACATTTTTTACAGTTTTAAAACACTATATAAATATAATTCATCATCATTATTACTATTAACTTTTTAATTCACCAAATACTTATAATTATTATTAATAATAAAGTCAAAGACTGTATGTGTCAGATGAGTTGACTACTTGCATCTGTTGAAGGAATTTTCACATAATATTGAAATCATAGGTTTGAACATCACTGTCTCATGCCCTGTCCTCCTTCCTTGTCCCCTAAAAAATGTTCTATGAAAGGACTAAGGGGAAACAAAACGTAGTTTATAATATTAGGCAAGAATCCAAGGAACCTAGTATCTAAAAAGGTAAGGGCTTATTAACAGTCTGCATTCTACTTTGGCTTTCTTAATGTAAAAACAACACCTATGATGCCCTAAGCCCTAAATTTTGAACACTAATTTTATTAGCCCCTTCGTTTTCAGTATTAGTTTGAGTTGTGGACACCACTATTGCTATTTTCTATGAGGGAAACAACCGAGTGCCCACAGGGAACATTCCCTTAATTACTCAGTACGATTAACCCCAGGCGTTCAGTATGTCTGCCACAGGGGACACTTAATTGTATGTCCTTTTAATGGTTCTAAACTTAACCAGAAGCTGAAAATAGTTCTTCTGCTCCATCTGACTCCCCAGAATTTCTCTACAATGTCACAAAACCATACCGGAAACTCATTCCTTGCCAAGATTTGCCATTTTGGAAATACCCTCCACCTCTGCAGCTTCTCCCTCTGAATGGCTAGTTCCTCCCAGAATCTTCATTTTACAAAGACTGCCTAGGCCAATCTTCATATCTCTCTAGGCTGTACTCCAGACTCTTCAGATTTTCTCTATCATACTGCCCCCAAATTCCTTTTCTGTGTCCTCACCCATTAAAATATAAACTCTTTGATGGCAAGGGCTCTCTTTCTTTCTGCTCATATTTATACTCCCAGTATTCAGCACAGTGCCTGACACATTCTAAGAGCTTAACAAATGCTCATTGACTTGTTGACTTTACTTGAGATCTAAAGCAGAAGGCCAGGGTCAAATGCTTGATTAATTGCAAGCAGTCTACTTTTAGATTTAACTACCTTCTTTTGGGGGGACATTTCATCCTTGGATGAATTCTCATTTCTTCTTAAATTCCTATGAATCTTATTTCCTCTCAAGGCTCCCTTTTTCCTTCTAAACTGCAAGGACCTCTACTAACAACTTCCTGATATGCAGAGGCGCTAAATTTCCTGGTTCTGGAGAGGGAAAGTACCTATCTAAGAATGTGTCTGGGAAGATGGGAGGATGAAAAGGTAAGCTGGTATTGAAATTGTCAGAAAACTAGTTCAGGTGTTAGAATGCTAGTATGATAGGGGAAGGCCAGATGACTGCTCCAAAGTAAAGTTCTTTCAATAAGCCATTAATATGGGCATGTGAGAATCATACATTTATGAAATAACTGCTGCATGAAAGTCACTGGTGATGCAAAGTCAAAAAAATGAAAGTCTCTTCTATTTTCAACATCTGAGGGACAGACATTTCAAAAAGTGGCAACAGGTCAAGAACTGTGAAGGCAAAAAAAGGAGGAAAGGAGAGGGGAGGGTAACAGAGGGAAGAGGAAGGGAAGAGAGAGATAGGGGGAAGGGCAAGTTTAAGGTCTATTTGCCTCAGTTTCCTCAACTGTAAATGGGAATACAGTACCTACTTCTCAGAGTAATTGTGAAGATCAAATGAGAACATTTGCAAAAAAAAAAAAGCACATAGTAGGTAATGTATAATCCAATCCAATAAATCTAATCCAATAAACACTTATTAAGTGCCTATGAGTGGTCAGACACTGTGCTAAGTGCTGGAAATACAATTAATAAAGAAAGATGGTCTCTGCTTTCAACAAGCTTAAAATCTAAAGGGAGAGAAAATACACAAAAGAAGAAAGGAAAGAGATGAGGTAGGACAAGACATCAGGAAGTACGCTGTATGAGGCTATCTTGTTCCATCAAATTGAAAATAGGAAAAAATAGAGTGATACGAGAGGGAGAGGGAAGGAAAGGGGAAAGGAGAGATCTAGAATCTGCTATTTATTACCTGTATGACTTGGAGCAAAATATTTGATTTCTTTGGACATCGCTTTGCTTAACAATAAAATTAGGACACTGTACTATATGACTTCTGTGGTACTTTCCAGTTCTAAACTCTGACACAATAAAGGACCATCGAAATGCTAGCAGCCATTTGATGAGACCCTTCCATTTTATAGATGTGGAAAATAGGGCCTAGAGAAGGGAAAAAGACTTAACCAAGACCAAAAAGATAGTAAATGTAGGAGGTGGGATTTGAAACCAAGCTGTCTAGACTCCAACTCAAACACTCTTTCCACAATGCCCTACAGTTTCTCCCAATCAGATACAACCCTGCCATTATAATTTAATCTCATGTTTTTCTCCTCCATGTTCTTCAACTTGATTTCTGACTCTGAAATGTGTCTGCACTCTCATGCATCCATTTCTTTGCTTAGACTATTCTTTATGCTTGGGATACCTTTCCTCATAACTACTTGATACTCCCTTCTGGAGGATAAACTGGAACTGGCCAGCTCCAGTTTGGTGATGCTGCTCCTTCCTTCCTTCCTGTCTCCCTACTTCCTTCCTTCCTTCCTTCCTTCCTTCCTTCCTTCCTTCCTTCCTTCCTTCCTTCCTTCCTTCCTTCCTGCCTTCCTTCCTCCCTTCCTGCCTTCCTTCCTCCCTTCCTGCCTTTTTCCCTTCCCTTCCTCCCTCCACATAGGGAATCATACACTTACATGTGGATACTCTGCCCAAATAAATATATATTTTTTTTTACAATAGAGCTCCATTAAGCCAAGATTTAATAAAGCTCATTCAGTTTCAAATGGAGCTACTTGACTATGCCTTAAAGCCAAAACACTTTGGCTCTCACTGATTGGCCAACAATAAGTTCTAGTCCAAGCCTCTGCTGGTAATTGTTTGGATTTTGATGGCTCAGAGTGAGTTTAAATAGCCATTGTTTCTATTCTGGCCAGAAACCCAGAAGGTCCCCTACCAGATTGATCTTTTTTTGACTAGATAAAAGAGGCCATTTTTTTGGCTTCCTTTCTTATCTAACCTTAATCACTGAATGGGTGCTGCCTCAGGTAAACTGAGACCTGGGAAAGACCTTAGCTTAAAAAGGCCAAGGTTTCCCACTGCATCTGGAGCCATTTCTAGTCTTCCTGTTGTACGTCTTGCCATTGGATCCAGACAGCTCTGGAGAGAGAGTGAGCTAGCAACTTTGCACATCCCTGCCTCACTTAAGTCCAATTATATACCCTATGGGTAGCCATTAAGTTCAGACTAGAGAGCTGCAGAGACTAGAGGGCTGAGAGAAGAAGGAGGAGGAGGAGGAGAACAACAACAACAACAACTTTGAGAGAGGACAGAGAAATAGAAGAGACAGAGAGATGGAGAGACAAAGAACTGGAAGGGCTTTGAGAACTGCAAGGGTTTTCAGAACTTCAGGAGGAGAGGATGCAGGCAAATAGACAGTTAGGATTCATGAGTGAGTGTTTACAGGAGGGTCCTACCGGAAGGGAAAGTTGCAGGATGGCTTGGCTCTTCGTTGTGATACTATGTTTTAATCTCCTTGCTGTTACATTGAGGTGTACTTACTGGTTTTGGGATACAATTACTGCTATGTCGAATTGGAGTTATTGGTTTTGGGTTTTGATCCTCTGGTGTCTGAATAAATGTTTTACTTCTTCTGCCTCCTGTACAGTCTCATACTTTGCAATTCTGAACTATACAAGCATATTCATGATCACCATCGATATCATGAATCTTGCATTACTGATACAGCCTCTCTATTGCTCACTGTGAGTCTATGAATTCTCTTTCTCTGTGACCTCATGATAAGACATGATTTCCTAGCAGGGAGGACATGTTCTCTAAATATGACATTTTCCTGAGCACCTAGTACAGTGGTCTGTTCATAATAGTGCTTAGTTATCTTCGTAGAATGAATCATCATCATCTTTTCCAAGGTTGTGATGAGAGCATGGAACACTTGAAAGAGTGTAGTAGACTGGAAGCCCCTTGAGAGCAGGTAATAATTTTCACTTTGTTTTTGTATAGCCTGCACCTAAGACAATGTCTTGCACAAAGCAGGCCCTCAATATGGGCTTCTTGAATTGAATTGAAAGATAAAGGGATAGGGCTGAATAATGATGAGGATGATGATGATGGTAATGGTGATGGTGGTGGTGATCACACTTAATAGCATTTAATAGCACTTTAAGGTTTGCAAAGACATATGTTCTTTAATTTGATTCCTCATAACATCCAAATCACTCTGGGCAGGGGTTGTTATTATGTTGCTGATTTTATAGATAAGGATACTGAGGGTGAGAGAAGTTAAAAGACTCACGAAAAGGTAGAGGTACCCAAGAAACAAACCACTATTTTCAAAAAGCTTATTAAAGCCAGTGCAACTGCCAAGTTCATTAGATCACACAGTACCTTCCTTGAACATGGTACTTTTAATGGTATTTATACAAAAATCAAAACAACTGGAGACTGTAACTGTAGAGACCAAGCTTGTCCCTGGAGGAGAGTTGAAAAAATACATTCCCTCCCTTCTTCAAAGACATGTGTGACGGGGTAGGAACGTGGAATGTTGCATTTAATGTGGGAAGCAGTAGATATTTTTGCATTTTTCTTTACCTGCTTTTTTGTTTCTTTTTTTTGGTGGGGGAGGGGTATATAACAACAATGTTACTAGCAGCTGCTGTGGAGGTGGAACACCAGCACCCAGGAGGGCTGCTAGCACAGATTCTTTGATCTGCTTTTCTAAGGAAAGTAACTTTAAGGGGTTTACGCTCATACTTTAATTAAACATACACATATCATTCACTTAATTCAGAGGGAAAAGTCAGCACCCTGAATTTAAGAGAAAACACAAACAGAAATTACAAGCATAAATTATATAAACAGAGCAAATAACACAAATCAACATACAGGGCTTCTGACTGTCTGGCCATAGCAATACATACATAGTCACCAGAAAGATAAGCACCAACATCTAGGTTTTCAAAGTTGGGGGCTCCTTAATGGCTACCTAGAGTCTTGTCTGTCCAAATCACATGACACTCTTCCAATGAGTGAGCCCCCAAAGCAAAAGGCTAACCTCAGAGTATATATACATTTCTTCAGGGTCAGAAAGCATCACAACCATGTGACTCAAACTCATGTGACTTAGGCTTTCTTATAACTTAAGCAAGTCATTGAAGACTCTTGATTCAATCAAAGGCAAGACCCAATCAAAGGCACTTGGTTGCCTTAGTGCTGAGAAGCACTCTAAAAGAAAAAAAATAGCAAAAAGTCCCACTTTGCTTGCCATTACAGGGTGTTACAATGGATGGCTCACTGGGGAGGGGAGGAAGAAGGATATCTTCAAAAGTGAGTATGATGTAGAAATGAAAGATAATTAAAATTTAAGAAAAGAGTTTGTTGAATTGAATCAAGTTAAAAATTGTACCTGTTTCTACCCCCCCCCCCACTTGAAGAGAAGAACAGTATACTAATTCCCTCACAGGTGTCTGTTTCACAGCCATTCTTTGCCCCCTATTCATCATCTCCCTCCTGAATTTGTGCATTTGTTCTACCCAGTGACTGGTGGGTGAGGTGTGGGTTGGGAGTTCTTTGTTATGTGCACTCATCTCTTGACAGAAGTACCAAAATTAGAATCTTGTCAAGTACATGTTTAAGCTGTGCATCTGTGACCCAGTAGATTCAGGACAAGCAGTTCCACCTACGCAATGGGGTGAGAAAGGCGCCAAGAGGTCATGTGCCCCCAAATGCCTCCCCACCCAGGTGTTACTATCTCCTCCTTCACCTCTGTTTCACATAAAGGAAGCAGTTATGTTTGCTGAAAACAAAACAAAACAAAACAAAAACCCTCCATAATGAACAATTGATTTTATAACTTCCCAGCTTTTCCAGCACATTGCCCCCGCTATTATCTCCACTTTCTCACTAATCTTCAGTCTCTCTCTGTCTACCAGCTGCTTCCTTGCTGCTCACAAATATGTCCATGTCTCACTCATCCTCCTTTGATCCCCCCAACCCTACTAGCTATTATCATTTGTCTATTTCTTTTCATGGTTAAACTCATAAAAGTGTCAACGATCAGAACTTCCATTTCTCTCTCTCTCTCTCTCTCTCTCTCTCTCTCTCTCTCTCTCCCTCCCTCCCTCCCTCCCTCCCTCCCCACCTTTAACTCTCTACTGTATGGCTTCCAACCTCCTAATTCACCTGAAACTGATCTTTATAAAGTTGTGAGTGATAAAACTGCCAAATCTAATGATTTTTTGTCACTCTTCATTCTTTTTTACCTTTCTGCAGACTTTATTGCTTTTCTTTCTACATTTTCATGACACTACACTCTCCTTCTTCCCCTACCTGTCTGACCACTCCTCAGATTCTTTTGCTCCCACTATCGATCTGCCCCGACCCTTTGTCCTGGTCCTTCCTTGCTTCCCCACTGTGCTATTTCCCTTGGTGATCTCATTAGCTCCCACAGATTCAATTATCATCTCTATGCATATGATTTTCAAATCTATTTATCTGTCCCTAACCTCTCTGCTGACCTTCAGTCTCACATGTCCAAGTGCTTATTGGACATCTTAATCAGGATGCCCCATCAAGACTTAAAACTCAATCTGTTTAAAGTGAACTCATCATTCCCCCACCAAACCCTCTCTCACGCTAACATTTTTTGTTACTGTAAAGGGTATCATCATCTTCCCAGTCACCCAGTCTCACAGCATAAAAATGGCTTGCTCAAGGTAACATAGGTAGGTAGTGGCAAGCAATGATTTGCACTCCGGTATAAGCAGCGCTGATGGGTATCGCTGACTATGGTCTGATTTGTTGGTACTATTTCTGTAAGCACCTCTTCCAGTTGCATTTCCCAACCCATCCCCATGACCACCAACCCTCCCACCCACCTCAAGGAGCCTACCACTATGTATGGACTAGGTTTTTCCCTTTCTACGCAACTACCCCCAACCATAGTGGGGTATAATCATTTGTTAGTCTTGAAAATATCCATTAATTTTTACTGTGGCCTTGCATCCAACTATGCTTTACAATTTGCAAAGAATTTGTCATATATTTTCCTCTCTGACTTTCCCAACAGCCATGTGAAGGAGTTGTCGTTCAGTATTTTTCAGTCCTGTCCAACTCTTTGTGACCCCATTTGGGGTTTTCTTGGCAAAGATACTGGAGGGGTTTGCCATTTCCTTCTCCAGCTCATTTTACAGATGAGGAACTGAGGCAAATGGGGTTAAGTGATTTGCCCAAGGTCATACAACTAGTAAGTGTCTAAAGCAGATTTGAACTCAAGTCTTCCTGACTCCAGGCTGATGCACTATTTGCTGTATCACCTAGCTGCCCCTTGTGAGATAGGTACTAAGGTATTATTCTCCTCATTTTACAAATAAGGAAACTGATGTTCAGAGGTGTTACAAAGCTAGTCAATGTCAGTATTTGAACCCTGGTCTAACAGACTTATAGCTTGTACCTTAGACACCAAAGTGAGGCACTGGGCTAGTTACTTGAAATTTAAAGATAGATATTTTATAGTTCTTGCTTTCAAGAAGCTTATATTCTAATATTGGAGTTATTCTAAAAAAGAGATAAGCAAAAATAACTGATACAAGGGATTCTGCACATGTTATATGAGAGTTTGGACAATATGACCTCTCATTCTAATATTGCTTCATCTATTCTAACAATCTTGGCAGAATTGAGTACTCTGACCCTGACAGGAACAAGGTTCACCATTCTAGTTACCAGCCATGTCTGATCACATGAGACTCAGTCCCCACAATGTGCCTGGCCCCTATTCTCCCAGCCTGGCACAAAGAACAGCTGCCTAATTTGTTCCCAGTTGTTCTCAGTTCCTAAAGTGACTTTATCACGTTATTCACCCAGTCATTTCAGCTCATTTCTTCCATTCAGAGACTGGTGGGTGAGGGTGGGGGTTCTTTTTATGATCTTGTCTCCTGACAGAAATCTAAATTTCCATCTTGTCAAACATATGTTTAAATGATGCCTGTAAAACTTCATTGTTTTAGGCTGAAAGGTAGAAAATATTTAATTTTACCACACTGGCAAAAGGCAGTGATGCTTAGATAGAAGACAGCCAATCCCTAACAATCTGCAGAGGGACTTGACAAAGAAATCACAAGGGTTAATAATTTAACTCTTTCAAAAAACTTGAAAATGTTTTAAGGATAATTTTGCTATTTTTTGCCTTTCTTTTTCTTTGTATCTCCCGTGATTAACACAGTGCCTAGCATATAACAAGTGCATAATGAGTACTTTTTGAATAGAGTGACATTTGCATCACCTTCATTTCCAAGTCCCTTTCCCTCTCCTACTCAGCAATCTGTCTTTCCTGAAAAGTTTAAGAACGAAAGATAAAAAAGCAATTCAGTAAAGTCAGCCAACACATCAACTACTATCAAACATTTATTAAATTACTGCCATGTGCAGAAAATTCAGAAAGAGAAAAAAATTCAGGTAAGACCCAATTCTTGTCCTCTTAGAGCTTATGATCTTAGTTGGGGGATGAGACTAAAATAGACACTTATAAAGCACAATAACATAAAGCAATTGCATTAGAGAAATAGAAAACAAAGTATTATAAAATAAGGCTACAGTGAATTGCTTTTAAAATACTGGATCAAAGACTTATGACCTATGTCTCCAAGAGTCCCATTATCTCTAGAACTGGGAATAGCTAAAAGAATAGGAATAAAGAAAAAGTTAAATGAGTTATAGGTGGAAATAGATAATAAAACTATACTAATAAGGGACCTCAACTTGAGTCTCTCAGAACTAGATAAATCTAAGCATAAAATATATTTTTAAAAAGCTAAAGAGATGAACAGAATTTTAGAAAAGTTAGATAGACCTCTGGAAAAAATTGAATGGAAATAGAAAGGACTATATTTTTCTCAGCTGTACCTTGAAACTTCATAAAAACTGACCATGTATTAGGGCATAAAAACCTATCAAACAAATGCAGAAAAGGAAAAATATTGAATGCATACTTTTCAGACTCTAGTATGATAAAAATTATGTTCAAAAAAGGGCCACGAAAACAGATTAAAAATAATTGGAAACTAAATAATCTAATCCTAAAGAATGAATGGACCAAAGAACAAATAAAAAAATAAGCAATGATTTCATTAAGGAGAATGAGAATAATGAGACAATATGTAAAAATTCATGGGATGCAGCCAATGGGGAAATTTAATATTTTTAATATTTCAATAAAATGGAGAAAGAGTAGATCAATGAATTGGGCATGCAAGTTTAAAAATTGGAAAAAAATTATTTAAGATCTCCAATAAAACACAAATTTGAAAATCCTGAAAATCAAAGTAAAGACTAATAAAATTAAAGTAAGAAAACAATTTAATTAATAAACAAAACTAGGAGATAGATTTATGAAAATTAAAACACAATAAAATAGATAAACCCTTGATTTATTTGATTTTATAAAAGAAGAAAACAAATTACCAGTATAAAAATGAAAGGTGAATAAATCCACCAATTAAGAAAAAAATAAATTTTGCCTCATTATATACCACTGAATCTGACAATCTAAGTGAAATGAATCACTATTTACAAATATATATGTTGCCCATATTAATAGAAGTAGAAATAAAATAGGTAAATAACCCTGTCTTAGAAAAAGAAATTGAATGAACCATAAATGAGTTCCCTTAGAAAAAAAATCCCCAGGATCAGATGGATCATAAGTGAATTCTACCAAATATTTAAAGAACAATTACATCCAATAGTATATAAATTATTTGGAAAAATAGGTGAGGGAGTCCTAACAAATTCCTTTTATAACATAAATATGGTTTTCCTACCTAAACCAGGTAGAGCAAAAACAAAGGAAACTATAGACTAATTTCCCTAATGAATATTGATGCAAAATCTTAAATAAAATATTAGCAAGGAGATTACAGTAATATATCACAAAGATGATACATTATAACCAGATGGGATTTATACAACGAATGCATGGCTGGTTCAATACTAGGAAAGCTATCAGCATAATTGACCATATCAAAAACAAAAACAAAAAAAATGATTATCTCAATAGATACAGAAAATTATCTTGACAAAATAACAATACTAGCTTCTATCAAAAACACTTGACAGTACAGGAATAAATGAAGCTTTTCTTAAAATGTGAGTAGTATCTATTGTGGTGGGTAAAATCTGAAATAACTGAGGAAATAAAGTTGAAGCTTCTGAACACATTGATTTATTAAGCAATGCATGCCAATTGCATCTCAAATTGAGACCAAGCTGCTCAGTTTGGCACTGGACCCCAAATATACTCACTAAATATCCATATAAATACAGAGCCTTTATGCTTACAAGATTACAATAATTCCTCAAATGTTTTGTAGGGTAGAAACAATCAAACACATATAGCAAGCATTCTACTTGCTTTGAATACAATCAAAATAGATAATTCTTTCTCACCTAAAATCTAATTAATGTCTTGGTCTTCCTCCTGTACTATAACTAACAAATAGAACAAAGTTCTTTTTTCATAGACTATTATAAGAAACAATGTAGGTTCAGCAAAATACATTATTTTTTTTTATTCTTCCTTGTTTGAATTACCCAAAGTACCAAAAAAACTCAAGATAGTTTCTGTAACAAAAATTATGCTATAGAGTAGTTATAAATCCATTTACTTGGTTTTGAACCACCAATCAGCATGGAAAAAGACCATGGAGGAAATCATAGAGGGATGTATCATAAATATTTTAGGTAGGCCATCAAAGACCTGTGGGATTAGTTTCTAGAATATTTAGCTATGGAATGATAAAATATGAGCTAGAAAATACTTTAGAGGTCATCTAGCTCAAACTCCTCATTTATACATCAGAAAACTAAGGCCTAGCTAGGTCCTGTGGCTCAATTACGGTCATAGATATTGTATTCTAGAGGTGAAATTTGAACCCAAGTCTTATTTCACTTCCAACGTTGTTTCCATAATTCTACACTCTGTCTCTAGCAATACCACACTGATAAATAAAATGCTACTGTTAAAATGACAGAGAAATTTGCCTCCCTGTATCTTAGGAACATACAATTTGGAGTTTGAAGTCACTTTGGTGATCATCTAATGTTGCCTCTCTGATTTAAAAATGGCCCAGGAAGCTCAATTGACTTACCCATAGCCACGTAGGTAATAAGAATTTGAAGACTCTGATCTTCAAATTATGATCCTATAATCTTTCCATCCAATAGTCCTAGTTCAACCTTGTAGGGCCAAAGTAAAACAATGATCATATAAGTAAGTGACTTATAGACATTTATCAAATTCTTTAAAACCCAAGTTTCTCACTTATTGTTATTTCCATTAAAATAAATATTCCTCTTTTAGGAAAACATGCCTCTGCACTTGGTGAAAATATGAATTGTAACTTTGAAGTGGGCTGTCAGCTACAAAACTTGCTTTCAGAGACAACTTTAAAGACCAGCAATTGAAGATGGTGAGCTCAGTAATCACAGAGAATTGAGTTTTATGGCATGCCAGCCCCATCAGGAACACTGAGATTTTGATGCTTCCATAGATCTATGATCTCATCTATGAGCAACTCTCTCCATAAGTACAGAGGGCAAACATTCTAGATGTCATCTTACCCAGGTCTTTCCAGAAATTTGACACCTTGCACTTATTGTCTAATGTCCACAGAGTGCAAATATTTTTACATGTTTTCAAGAAGAAAGGGAGATTTGATCAAACTGATAGCCTTCCCATGTGCTGAATAATCTATGGTGCTTAATCACCACCATTGTTTTAAGCAACACTTATGCACAGTAGAGTGTTATTAAAACAAAAAGAAGGAAGGCACTCAAAGTCTAAAGGAGGAGTTTATTAACTACTAGAGAGAGCATGGAAGTAGATAGTAGGTACAGTAGATAGTAGATAGTATCCAAAGTGGATTATATTCATCAGGTCAATAAGGGGAGGGTATTTGAAGCATAAGGAAAGGAGGGATCAAAGGCACAGAGTTAGCAGAGTACATGGGCGAGTCACATTCTGAGAACAGAAAATAGTCCATTTTGATGTAAGCACAAAAGAAAATACAATGAGCAAAGACTGGGAATTTTTCCTCAATTATCCCCATCACCACCATCATTATGCTCATAATCTCCACATCATCACAGTCAACATCATCATCATTATCACTGCCACCTTTGTTATCATTACCTTCAAGAAGAATACTGCAACTAATGCACTGCAAGATTACTCCATAGAATTGTTTTCATAGATCTGAAAACTGACGAGACCTCCCAGTCCATCTAATTCAACCCTTTTGTATTATAGATGAGAAAACTGAGATCCAGAGGGTCCAACATCTCATGGGTAATAATGGTCAAAAGTAGTATTGAAATCCACATCTTCCACCTCCCGAATGCTATTTAAAGCATTGTACCATGATACCTCCCCTGTTATTTGAAAAGAAATAAAAAAGCTTATGGACCAACTCTGAAAGTCTGTGATACTGTGATACTGTGATATTTTCGTTCTTATTCCTGCCAATGAAGGTTGACTAAAGATATTGGGATTCATCAGTGACATACTGATTTATAAATACAAGCTCAATCTTTCAAGGAATTTAAGTGATAAATCTATAATAAGTTAATTATTCCTAGAATATATTTCCTTGAAGTATATACTGTAAAGATAGTTCTGTGCCTCATCCTAAACAACCGTTTCACACATGAACCCCAATAAACCTCCTTCTTTTGATTCCACTATTAGATGAACAATGGTCTGGTTCTTATGTGATACAGATGTGGAAATGGGGGTACAAATATATGCATTTACACAAAAAAATCAATGTCCAGATTAGATGTTAATTACTTCCTTTCCATCTGGCTCCAAGACCTCCAGAAAATCTCCATACTTTTCTCTCAGCTGCCTAATTAACACACGACAGATAATTTCCATGTCTTCTTTCTAGAGCAATATTCCCTCTGCTCATCTTCAGTCTCCTATCAGCTATTGAAAATTTCCAACTTTATGACCTTGAGACATACTCATCATGTAGAAAACTGAACTCATTATCTTCCCTCCAAACTCTCTCCTCTTCTAAACTTCCTTTTTCTGTTGAAAGCACTATTATCCTTCTTATCTCCCAGGTTTGTAACCTTGCCATTATCCTTGACTCCTCACTTGACCTCAATGCAAATATCCAATAAGTTGCACTAAATCTTGAATTTTTTATTTCTGAAACATCACTTCCTGTTTCTCTGCTTCCTTAGGTAAGGACCCCATCACCTCTTGCCTAGATTATTATTAGAACAACCTCTTAATTGGTGGCCCTACTTCAAATCTCTTCCCATTCCAGTATATCTTACACACTACTGACAAATTAGTTTTTCCATAAACACAGGTATGAGCACACGATTCAAATATTCAATAAACTCCAGTGGCTCCCTAATGCCTCTAGGATAAAATTGAAATTCCTCTATTTGGCTTTTAAAGTCCTATATAAACTAACACCAATCTATCTTTTCAGGCTCCTTCCTTTTTCTTCTTTCCCTGTGATTCTCCCTCTCCTTCTGCCACTCTGTGATCTGGCTAAACTGGCCTTCTCTCTGTTCTTCACACATAGCACTCCATCCCTTATCTTCATGTCTTTGCTCTGGCTATTATCCCCTATTCCTGGAATGTACTATGTACCTCCCTCTTCCTCATAAAATCCATCTCTTCTTTTAATACACATCTCAAATATGCCTTTTTGCATGAAGCCCTCCATGATCCTTACAACTAGTATTGTCCTCATCCAAACCACCCTTGTATTTAACTACTTTCCGTATACTTTATTTACGAATTTATCTTCACGATATACTTTCATATGTGCTTGCTTTCTCTCCCATTAGAAGGTAAGCTCCTTGAAAGTAGGGATTATCTCATTATCTCATAGCCAGCAGCTAACTCAGTACCTGGCATAAAATAGGGGATTAATTAATATTTGTTAATTGATTTAACCAAAAGAGCATTCAACTTATAATCAGAACACTGAAATACAAGTTCTGCCTTTTCTACTCACTACTTATCTTCTATGCATGTTATTTCATCTCTCTAAACCTCATTTTCCTTATCTTTAAAATCAGAAATATAATTTCTTTATCCAATAGAGCCTATAGATACTGCTACTATCTCTGTTAAAAATAACATAGGGGAAAGTTTAAAAAATTACAATTTTAACTATTATACTATGTACTTCTCCCTACAGAGTCAGTGACTATGTATGTATTTAACTCTGATATATGATGACCTATTAGAAAAAAAAAAACTATGGAGAGAAAAGAGAGAAAGAAGGTGAAGAGAAACTTCCTGTTTGAACTATCTTAATTCTTATTTATGAAAAAAATGTCCTAAAGAGATTTTATGTGGAATGACTCAGGGGAAAGAAAGTTGAGAGTGATGGCTTGAGAGAAACTAAAGTTATTGTTTTCCTGTGTTTTTTTTTTTCTGGAGATAAGCTAGAGAAGACAGAGAGAAAGAAGATGAAGGACCTTTAGTTCTTCATGAACCTATTGTAACTTTCATCTTTCAAAGAGGATGAAAAGGGTTCTTGTGAAGAGACTTTAGTCTCTTAAGTGAACTGAGTGGCATAGGACTGTGCTTTCAGAAGAAGTGGTCATCACTGTAGAGAAAAATGCCAGTTCTAAAGGACCTATGATGAAAAATACTATCTACCTCCAAAGAAAGAACTGGTGGACTCTGAATGTAGATTGAAGCATACTTTTTTTTTACCTTATTTTTCTTGGGGCTATTTTTGTCTGTTTTCTTTTACAACACGACTAATACAGAAATATGTTATATATAACTGCACATGTATGAGCCATGCCAAATTACTTGCTTTCTCAATTAAGGTGGAAGGTAGGGAGGGAAATGATTTAGAATCCAATTTTTTGAATGGTAAAAATTGTTTTATGTATAAATGGAGGAAAATAAAATATTTTTGAAAAGGTGAACTGGATGATTTCAGAAAATCTGGGAAGACTTCTATGAAGTGATGCAAAGTGAAGTAAGCACAACCAGGAGAACATTGTACACATGATATTGTACACAGTAATAGCAATATTGTGATATTGTAATCAGCTACTCGGTATTGTAATATTGTAATCAGCTCCTCTGATTAAAACATTGGTCCAAGATAATTCCGAAGAATCTGTGATGAAAGATGTTATCCACCTTCCAGAGAGAGAAAACTGATAAAGTCAGAATGCATATAGAAACATTTTTTAACTTTTTTTATTTTCCTTGTTTTATTTTGCATGTTTTCTTTTGCAACATGGCTAATATAGAAATATGTTTTGCAAAACTTCATAGGTATAATCGATATTAAATATCTTGCCTTCTCAAAGAGAAGGGAAGAGGAGGGAGGAAGAGAATTTAGAACTCAAAATTTAAAAAATCATTGTTAAAAATTGACATGAGAAGTATTTAATGAAATAAATAAAAATATTTATTTTAAAGAGAAAATAAATGATGGGCTCCTGAACTAGGTTTCAGAAAAAGAGAAGAGATTACAATTTGCAGAATTTAGATTTAGAGCCTTGGCTTCCATCCTTGTCAAAATCCTAGAGCAAGTTATTAAATTCATGGTTTTTAAGCATTTAGAAAGGAAAACAGTAGTTATTAAAAATCAGCATAGCTTCAGCTAGAACTACTCAGGCCAGTCTAATGGCTTTTCCTTTTGTAAATGAGTTACTTTGCCGGTAAATCAGGAGGATTCTATATGCATACAATGTAATGAGATTTGTGCAAAGATTCGGAAAGAAGTCATAGCATCAAAAGGAATTTCTCTTGACCCTCATATCCCACCACTCTTCTCCCCTTTGTTGCTAACCTTTATTAAAACTTCTCTGTGTTCTAGATAGCTAGATATATAAAACATTCATTAAGCACTGACTGTGTCAACGCTATACAAAAATACAAACAAGAAGACAGTTCTTACCCTAAAGGAGCTTATATTCTAATGGAGGAAAGGAGGTCTATAAAGAAGGGAAAGAGGGAGGAAGATCAGTCCTAGGAGGGGCAAAGTGAATGGCATGAAGTGGAAACATTGAGGGAAACAAGTTGGGAGCAAAATGAACGTGGTTGGAAGCGCTCCTGAAATATCAGTCCAAGTAAGAGAGTTCTATAATTCTACTTCTTCACTATCCACCCTATTATTTATCTCTTTCACTTGGATGTCTCTTCATGCATAAACTCTTTTTTGGGGGAAACGGAGGCAATTAGGGTTAAGCGACTTGCCCAGCATCACACAGATAGCTACTAAATATCTGAGGTCAAATTTGAACTCAGATCCTCCTGACTCCAGAGCTTGTGTTCTATTCACCATGCCACCTAGCTGCTCCTGAAAGTTCTTATATAAAATCCCATGGATTTTATGGTCTTTGACTTCTTTGGCTTCTTCATGGCCTCTTCACAGATAACAAGATAGGAATAAGCAAATAAGGTGAGATTAAAACTTAAGGAGATAGAGGCAATGTTACAAGGGCTAAACTCCCCGTAAAGATTGGAGGGGATAGGGCTTAGGGCACAAGTATGGGGCTTATATAGGCAAAGAAAAAAGGTCCCTCTTCCTCCAATATGGAAGCAAAGGAGGGGAAAGTGAGGGATGGTGTTGAGATGATTTGGAATACATAACTAGGGACAAGAGGGAGTTCATGATAAATTACCTGAGCTTATGTCTGCTTGTCTAATAAGCTCACAGACCTTGAGAGGAAAGCATTTTTTTTTGGTGAACTTTAAGGTGCTATATAAATGAGAAATTATTATTATATGAATTTTCTCATCCTCTCATAGTTTATAACTAGTGTTCTTTTCACTTGACAATCCCTACTTCCACTACTCATCTGTGTGACCTTGGATTAGACTGTTAGTCTTTCTTGGCATCAGCTTTTTCATCTGCAAAATTATGTTGTTTAGCTAAACCATAGGGTCAAAGATTAAGAGATGTAAAGGACTTATTGGCTGCCTATTCTAACCCCCTCATTTTATAGATAAGGAAAGAGAAACCTAGAAATTTAATTTCTAGTTCATTTAATCAAAAATCATTTAGTAAGCATTTATTTGCTAAACATATAGATTTCAGTTCTTCAAATCTCTATCCCTTTTTGACCATGACAACACTATTACTTGCTCTTTCCCCTTAAAAATGGTTTTAAGACCCTTTCTCTCCTCTCAATTCTAATCTAAAACTATGTTCTGCTTGTGCTTCTACTATCTGGTAACAAATAAAACCAGATATGTTCAGCATAAACTCACTTTAAATTTTTCAAATGACTTTTGATAAAGCCCCCCATAAAAGGCTGCTGTGTAAACAGCATCCTTAGGAAAGCTTGTATGAGAGATAAAGTCCTATCATGAGCTGGAGACAGGTTAAAGGATAGAAATAAATGGTCAGTTGCCAGCATTGGCAAAGGGAGAGTAGCAACGTTCAATATATTGGTTAACTATCCAGAAGTGGGAGCTGACAGCAAGGTGGCCATATTTGCTGACAGAATTACTCCAGTCAATCAAGATAAAGGATTGTTGTAAGGAAATGCCAAAGGAGCTAACAAAACTAAGTCACTGAGAAAAGTGTGCTCAGGCAACAGTCAGCCTAAGTTTAAGATTATGCACAATGCAAAGCATAATTGAAAGTACTCATGAATTCCAATAAAATTTTTATTATAATTTTAAAAGAAGATATTAAATTCTAAAGATGCTAGTACAATCTATTTTTTTTTATTTTTTGAGGGAGAAGGCAGGTCAATTGGGGTTAAGTGACTTGCCCAAGGTCACACAGCTAGTAAGTGTATCAAGTGTCTGAGGCTGGATTTGAACTCAGGTCCTCCTGACTCCAGGGTCGATGCTCTAATCACTGCACCATCTAGCTGCCCCTCCTAGGACATTCTAAAACATTAAATAAGTCCAAATCAACTTAGTAAAGCAAATATTTCCATAAAGATGTAAATCAATAAGCATATACCAATAAATTTATCAACATGCATATATTAAATGCCTACTGTATGCTAGGCATGGAGGACAAAATTTAAAAACAAGACAGTCCATGGTCTCCCTCCATGAGTTCTATTATCAAGCGGCAAAAACGTTGGTTAAAACCTTAGCATTTTAACTTTTATTTTTTTTCTTTTGTGTTTGTGATAGGTTTAAATTTTTAAAATTTTGATTTTGTTTTATTTTAGCTTGCCTGGATGAAGAGATGAGAACACTCTCTCATTGGTATAAAAAATTGTGATGGCTTAATAAAATGACTGTGACAGGGAAGAGGATGAAGTATAACAGCATGGTTTTTAAGGTCATGGGGTTGATTACATTTGGAATTTTAGAAATATAGGCTCATAGATGGTGTATAGCAACATGGGGTAAAGCTGCTCAGCTTAAGTGATGAATCAGAGACTCTACACTGGATCCAACAGACATATAATCCAGCTTTGCCCTCCTATTACTGTTGGCCCAGACTGGTCCACCACAATATGAGAATATGTGGTAATATATAAGTGGACATGTAGACTAGAAAAATCTCATTTGGACAGCTTGAAATGTCAGGAAAAGGATGCCAAAAATTCTGTCTCCCTTACTCAAAGGGAGTGGCTCCCCACATTCTATTGGATAAAGTCTAGACTCCTTAGCTTAACAATCAAAGCCCTTCCTAATCACATCCCAAGCTATGTGCCTACTCCTATTTCATGTTGCTTTTCAGTATAGATTTTCTGCTGTAGATCCACTGGGGTACTCTTGTCTCCTAAACTTGTTTTGAACATTTATCCATACACTTCATTGTTCCTGTCCTTCTGTCTAATGACAATGCCTTCTTATCACCTTATCACCAATTTTTTCCTATCCATCTTTCAAAGTTCCAAGCCCTAGCCACCATGTAAATTCTCTGTGACCACCATGGTCCAAAGTGAGCATTCTAAGATCTAAG
Organism: Phalanger gymnotis; assembly: GCA_028646595.1. Taxonomy (NCBI): domain Eukaryota; kingdom Metazoa; phylum Chordata; class Mammalia; order Diprotodontia; family Phalangeridae; genus Phalanger; species Phalanger gymnotis. The sequence continues at coordinate 98,702,480 of CM053622.1, forward strand.
TTCCTAAAGTACTTGTCTTCACTACTCTGTGATGCAATGTCCTTTCTCCTTTTGTAGGTAGAGGGCTTTTTCGTTATTTTTTTTTGTAAATAGTATTTAACTATGGTTAAACTTTCATATGAAATCCTAGAAAGAGATTCATCCCTTTTGGGGAGGAATGGGAGCCAAACGTCAAATATTTCACAAAAGAGGGATTCTTCAGAGGTGAAGGATCAAAATGATGAGAGAAATGAAGACCATATCATATAAGAAGCAGGTGAAGAAACTGAGGATCTAATAATCCAATGCAGAAAATATCTACTTAGTTGCTAAGTGAAAAGCACTGTTCTAGGAGCTGGAGATGGATAGGTAGATAGATAGATAGACAGACAGATAAATAGATATCTTTTGTGTAGCACTTTAAGCATGTTATCTACTTTGATCCTCACACAATCTTGTTAAGTAAGAACCATTAATATCCCACCTTACAGATAAGGAAACCAAGGCAAAGAAAGGTTAATTGATTTGCCCAAGGTATCTGAGGAAAGATTCCAACTCAGATCTTCCTAACTCCCAGTTCAGTACTCTAGGAACTTTGCCACCTAATCACCTCTATGATAATCCTTAACTTCAAGGTTCTGACCTATACTCTATTATGTAGCCTGGAGAAGAGAAGATCTTTGGAAGGCATGATAACTACCTGTAAGCATTTAAGGGTCTGTCACATTCAGGAGAGAGATTAGTTTTGCTCTGCCCAGGGTTATAGTAAGGTTCCTTATGACATGATGTATTCAAGCAGAGGTAAGAGAAGACCACTAGCCAGGGATGATGTTGAGCATAGGTGACAAAAGCCCCCACAGAATTTCCCAGTATAGCCAAACCAGATTTAAATGGAATTAGCCAAAGCCTAACAGAATAAGTAAAAATACAATGCAACATAGATAATGATAATTTGTGGTTTTCTAAGTCAATCTGTAGCCTACAGGGACCCATTTCTATTTGAGATTGAAACCACTGGTGTGAAGGGTACAAGTCCAGGTCCAGGTCAGAGTATGTGACCCATGAGTTTCCTTCCAATGCCAAGGTTCTTTAGTTCCTTGAGCTGGCAACTGATCCAGGACAGGTAAAAAAATGTTCTGTTGATTCGGGGAGTGCCAATCTTAACTAACCCTCAAGTAAGAGAAGCCCAAGGACCAAGATTCTTTCCCTATAGCTAGAAATTTATGAGAGGCACCAAAATAGACACAAATTTTTATAATCCCAAAATAGAATCACAGAATCTCAGAGCTAGACAAAATCTCTGAGGCCATAGAATCCAACCCATTTTGATTCAGAAATTCATTCTAAAATATACTTAACAATGGTTCATCTAACAATCAATTAATTAATATTTATTAAGCACCTGCTTTAGGCCAGACACTGTGATAAGTGCTAGAGACACAAGAAATCTGTGCAAAAGACAGACACTATTAAAACAACTCCTTACAAACAAGAAGCATGACAAATTAGAAATAATACACAAAGGTAAGGCACTAGAATTGAAAGAAAATTGGAAGGGCTCCCTATAGACAGTAGAATTTTTTGCTGGGACTTGAAGGAAGCCATAGAAGCCAGGGAGTAGGAAAAAGAATAGGATCCCAAGGATAAGGGACAGTTAGCAAAATGCCCAAAGTGGGGAGATGAAGTGTCTTGTTTGATGAATGGCAATAAGGCTAGTGTCACTAAATTAAAGAATATTGAGAGGAGAGAGTCTTTCATCAAGGAGACTGGAAAAGTGAGGAAGGGGAGGAGGGGAAACAAGTTATGAAGTGCTTTGAGAATTGCCAAAAAGGATTTTATATTTGATCCTAGAGGTGATGGAGAACCACTTGAATTTATTGAGTATATGTCTGACAAGGTCAGACTTGTTTTTAAGGAAAATAGCTCTGACAACTGAGTGGAAGATGAACTGAAGAGGGAAGAAGCTTATGACAAGCAGACCATCCAGCAGGCTATTGTTATAATCTAGATGTGAGGTAATGAGGGCCTGAACTAGGGTGGCAGCAGTACCAAAGGAGAGAAGGGAGCATATCCAAGAAATATTACAAAGGGCAATATCATTAGGCTTTGCTTGAAGTCCACTAGTGACGAGTGAGCATCTTATAGGGCAGCAAAATATGCCAGTTGTGGACAGCTCTAATTGTTAGCAGATTTTTTTTTGCCTGTCATTTTTGTTTGTTTTTCCCCCCATATCAAGCACAAATTTATCAATTTTCAGCTTTTATCCATTACTCCTAGTTCTGCCCTTGGGTCAAGAAGAACAACCCTATTTTCTTCTCCACAGGAGATCCCTTCAAATACGTGAAGACAGCTGTCATAATCCAGCTGAATCTTCTCTTCTCCAGGTCGAATATCCCCAGTTGCTTCAGAATATCCTCATATGGCATTAACTTGGATCCTTTGACCAGAACAATAGCCTCTGCTGGTCATGCTTCAGTCCATCTTCATTCTCCCTGTGACCTCATCAGCTCACATGGGTTTACTTATCCTCTCAATGCTTATGACTTCTTTGCCAAGGCTAACCCCTATGCCTGTTATACCTTGATCTCACCCCTACGTTCCCTATCTTTTCTAGCAGGTTATTCCTTCAATCATTCCCTTTCTTTAGTTAATCTTCAATCTCTCCCAATGGACTGGTTCTTTATTTCCTTCAAACATGCCTAAGTTTCACCCAATTTAAAAAAACCCACTTTATTTTGTCATTTCCTCAAGCTATAATCCTATATTTCTCTTCCCTTTCCTAAACTCCTAATAAAAGCTAGATACACTCTTTGCCTCTACATTTTCTCCTCTTCAAATTTCTTTTCCTCAACTTTTAAAACCTAACTTTGAACCTCAAAAATTGACCGACATGAGGTTACTGTTGATCTTTTAACTGCCAAATCTGGTGATCTTTGTTTCCTATCTTCAATCCTCTCTCTCCCTGAACAATGTTGTATGTAATTTGTATTCATCATGAGGAAAAGTAATATGCTCTATTATTTAATAACCAGTATTACTCTGCGATCCAGCCTTTTCCTCCTTTTGTCAGACCCCACTTCTGAAGGGCAAGCAGTTTCGGAAGGCCAAGATGCATAATGTCATCACCCCCAGCCACCAATGCCCATTAACCAAGTTGGGCTAGGCCCCTCCCAAGTGGGAACCAGCCTGAGCTAGGCCCTATCCAGGCAACAAGTGTCCTGTCCTCACTTTCTAACCAAAGTTAGTGGTGATTTCGGAAACCTAATTGAAAAGATTTGTTTGTTTGTTTTTTCTAGTCAAGATTGTTAAAGGCAGATAGGTCTCATAAAGCAGCTACCATTCCTTAAGTATCTGAGAGGAGCATAATCAACCATATCGGAAGGCCAGCCCATTTTCCCCAGCTTCAGACCAATTCTATCTCCTGAGGGATAGCCCTGCTCCACCACCTCCTCCCCATGAAGTAATAGGGAGGAACCGAGAACTCTTAAACTGCCTCCTCATTAAAAAGTCTACCTGTCAGGATAGCCTTATCTTTGCCAAGGGAAGGCCCAGTGATGTACTGTCAGGCCAATCAGAAAGAAGACATACTTAGGTTTAAAAGGCCCTGTCAGCCCTCACTTCAAGTCTTTTGGCATAAATGGAAGCAGGCTATCGATCTCTTTATTATAAGGTTTCACGCCCCTGTTAATAAATGATATCTTGCTCAGAGAATTGACTCAGTGTCCATATTAGTTTTTTCTACTTGGCCCCATGGCACATAAATAGCAACAACATGTGGAAATTTCAAAGTGGCAATTTTAGTTTGTCTATGTGGAAAAAATATATACTAACAAAAAAATATAACTAACTAAAAATATACTAATAAAAATATATACACATATATACACAGGTTCGACCCACTGACATGCAGAGTCTATGCTCCCTTCCCGCTAAGACCCTTAGTTTGGTATCTAACTCCTGCTCTATCCCTGACTATCCATCAAAGCCTCCAGTTCATCCCTATAAATGCAGCATAATTTCTCTGGCTCCCCTAAACAGACAGTGCTTGCTTCTTGTAAGGCTATTCCTAAGGTTGGCCTGGGACTGTCCTCAGCTTTCCAATAAACTGTGCACAGTTCAACTCTTTTTGCCTCTGGTAGGAAAATGACCATTTGCAAATCTCATTAGAGCTAGAATTGACTGCTAGAAGTAATGAGTTCTCTCTTAGCAGAAGTCTTCAAACACATGTTGAATGAACACTTGTCATGTATGTTATAGAAGTGGGGAGATTTTTGTTCAGTATGACTTGAGCTAGATAGATAAAGCATTTAATAATGAATTATAATATAATTTATAATTCATACATTTCTATTTATTAATAATTCATAAATAATGAATTATAAATTACATAATTTATTCTGTCTATAAAGTAGACTCTGTGATAGATGATCCTGAGGTCCTTTCCCACTCTCAGACTCTGAGATTCTGTGACATCTCCAGCCTTATGACATGGGATCATCAATCTTGAACTTGAAGAGATCTAGTCCATTTCCCTCATTTTACTGTTGAGGATATTGAGTCCAATGGAGGTCACATGACTTTCCTAAAGTGACAAAGGTAGTAACTGTCAAAGGCAGAATTTATAATTAGGTCTTCTGACTTCACAGCCAGGCACTGTTTTTTGCACCGTACAATACCGAACTTGTACATCTTAAACTTTATTTCGTAGGGGATTTTCTGCTTTGTTTTCCCCTTTAGTTCCTTAATAAAGTGTTTGTTAAGATTAATTGAGTTGCCACAAGGCTCTTTTTACAAGCAAAAGTAGCTACAGTTCTCTGCTCAAGAGGAACTTGCCACTTAGAGAGAAAAGACAACTGCTGATAAGTAGCTAATAGAAGAATGATGGCATAAAGTTATAAGCTCCATGACAGCAGTGACTGTATCTTATCTGAACACTGTATTAGGCCCCAGCACTCAGCACAGTACTTTACACCCAGCAGGTGCTCACTGAATAAAAGTCGTCGAGTCTTCGAGAGGAAGAGGTTTACCCATGCCCTGGCCAGAGAGCAAGATGGGGGGAGAGAAGAAGCAGAAAGTGCCGTTGTTAGACAAGGAACAGCAGGACAGAGAAAATGAAGAAAAAGTCTCAGAGTGGGCAATGAGTTTAGAGTTCAATAGAAAAAACTTCCAGGATGCTTTGTTCTACAATTGACTTGTATTATACTTAGTTATTTGTCTAAGTCCTATTAAACGATGAGCTCCCAAATGGCAGACATTATGCTTCATCTATCTCATCTTAGTATCCCCCAAGACATGTGGAAGATACAGAGGGTGCCTTGTGTACAATATGTGATCACTGACATGATCTAACTCCCAATTAATTCATGGTCCCTTAGCCTTACATGGTTTTTGTTTGGTTTTTGGAGTTTTGTTTTATCTCAAAGTCTCAGAAGAGTATCTGGGGTTCACTACCTCAATCTTTCTGTTCCTTTTAATCTTTTTTCCCTTCTTTCATGAAGCCCTTCTCCAGGGTACTATAGTGAAAAGAATGCCAGCTTTAGAGTCAGAGAATCTGAATTTGAATCCTAACTCTGTCATTCATACAGGGAGACCTCGAAGAAGTCACTTGCAGGGAGGGTGGCGCTTCATTTTCCTCATTGGTAAAATTAAGGGGTTAGACTAAATGATTTCAAAAGTCGCTCCCAGACCAAAATCCTATGAACATCTTCCCCACTGCCTGCTCCACACAGCACTCTAGTAAAAAAGAGTGCTGGATTCTGAGTCAGAATACCTTGGTTCTATCAACTAGACTTTGAGCCAGTAACTTAGCCTCCCCGGGCCTCTACTTCTTCATCTGTCAAATGAGGAGTTTGGACCAAGGTCCCTTCTAGGTCTAAATCTATGATCCTATGACTTGAAAAACAAATACCTATCCCACTTCACACTATTGTGTGAATCATAGATGACTGTGAGGGAAAGAGCTTGTAGAATCCTACAGCCGTTAGATCTGGAACCATAAAGGACCTTAGTTTTGTTTTGTTTTTGAAGGGTCTATAGAGGCCATCTGGTTGAACCCTCTTATTTTAAACAGAGGTTAAATGACTTGTCTAGGGTCAACCCTAGAGGCATAATCTGATCCATCTTCCTGTCTCCTAATCTAGTACTCTATGTGTTAAACCATCCTCCCGGTTCCATTCTGAACCTTCTTCATTCCTTGTAGGTCCTCTGTGGAATAGAGGAGAAATGCAGACCTGGAACATTCTGCACATACACAAACACACACACACACACACACACACACATGCGCGCACACACACACACACATTCCATATACACATCCACACACTCACACATATGCACATACAGACAGTTATTGCTTTATGGCCCTATACATACACACACACACACGAAACCACCATACACATACACAGATATGCACATATATACACATACACACAAACAATTCCTTCTCAGTTGTTTATAGTTCTAATGTTCTACTTTGCTGGATTCTTATCACCTCTTCCTATTTCCATCTTGACTGGTTCAACATCTCACCCTGTCCTATATAGCTTCCAGAACAAAAAAGAAAAAAAAAAGAAAAAAAACTCCACATAGAAAGAAAAGATTCTGGTAATATTTCCAACCCAGGAATTTGTTTTGCTTGACTGTATGTATTTGTAATAAGTTTTGTTTTTCTTGCTTTCCTGCTGGGTGTAAAGAAGGGGAGGTTGCAAAAATAAAATAAAATTGAATTAATACTCAATAGTCAATAAACATTTATTAAATACCAGGTCTGGGGATACAAATAAGAAAAAGAAAGATAGTCTCTGCCCTCCTCCAGTAGTTTATAATCTAATAGCGAAGATAGCAGTCAAAAGAAATCTAAAAAGAAAGAAGGGAGAAGAAGGTCCCCTGAATGGGCATGAAGGAACACAACTGGAGGCAAACAAGGACCTAGCATGGATCTCTCTTTAAAAAGAGGCCCCGGAGGTCATTCGTTGCTCTGCCTTTTGACCTTTCAATCAGGGCAGCAGAACTGAGGGTGCTGATAAGGTCTGACTATGAAGGCTGTCGTAATTTCACAGGATGATGAGTCTGATTTAAAAAAAAACAAAAGAGTCCACAGAGTACCTAGACAAATAGTACACTCAAGCACGCTAAGGAATTGCAAGAGGATAGTTATCAATACCCCCGATGGAGAAAACCAGAGAAATCATTCAATCGGTAAGCATTTATTAAATATCTACCACAAGCTAGGCACTGTATTAAGCTTTGGGGATACAAAAAGAGACAAAAGACAGTACCTTATAAGGAGCTTACAATCTAATGGGGGAAACAACATGCAAACAAATACACACATATATGTATATGTATATGTATGTATGTATGTATATAAAGCAAGCTACAAACAGGTTAAATAGCAAATAATTAAGAGAGAAGGCACTAAAATTAAGAGGAATTAGGGAATGTTACCTGTAAAAGGTGCGATTTTATTTGAGACTTAAAGCAAGCCAGAGAAGTAAGTAGTTGGAGTGGAGGAGGAAAAGCATTTCAGGCATGGGAGAAAACCAAAGAAAATGTCCAGGGCTGAGAGATTGAGTGTCTTGTTAGCAGAACAGCCAGAAGGCCAGTGTCAGTGTATAAAAGAGAATGAGGAGGGGAATAAGGTATAAGAAGACTGGAAAAATAGGAGGGGGCTAGGTTATGAAGGACTTTGGATGCCATACAGAACATTTTGTATTTGATCCTGGAAGCAGTAGAGAGCTACTGGAGTTTATTAGGCTGGGGGTGGGGAGAAGGGGAGTGACATGACCAGAACTATGTTTTAGGAAAATCTGTTTAATGACTGATTGAAGGATGGATTGGAATTGGAAGAGACTTGAGAGAGGGAAGCCCACCAGCAGGCTATTGTAACAGTCTAGGAGTAAAGTGATGAAGGTCTGCACCAGAGGGTTGGAAGTGTCAGAGGAGAAAAGTCATAGGAGAGATGATTCAGAGGTTAAAATTGACAGGCCATGGCAACAGCTTGGATGGGGGAGAGAGGAGGCTTGAGAGACAGTAAAGAATCCAGGATGACTCCTAGGTTGGAAGACTAGGGGACTAGAAGATTAGCGTTCCCCTCTACAGTAATGGGAAAAGTAGGAAAATGAGGTTTAGGAGGAAAGATAATGAGTTCTATTTTGGACTCAACAGATTTTAAGATTCCTACTGGGCATCCAGTTTGAGATGTCTAAAAAGCAGTTGAAGATGTGAGATTGGAGATCAGCAGGAAGATTGGGGCAGGAAAGGTAGATCTGAGAATCTTTGACAGAGAGATGGTAATTAAATCCATGGGAGCTAAAGAGATCACTAAGTGAAGTAATATAGAGGGAGGAGAGAAGAGGATACAGGATAGAACCCTGAGGGACATCTACAGTTAGAGGCCATGATTTGGAAGAGGATCCAGCAAGAGACAGAGAAGGAGTGGTCAGATGGGTAGGAAGAAAACTAGAAGAAATTGGTCTCCAAAGAAAACCTAGAGATAAGAGAGTACCAAGTTGTAGAGAGTGATTAATGATGTCAAACAAACAGTGATCGCGGAGAATGATGATCGGAACAAGGTCACTGGATTTGGTAACTAAAAGATCATTAATAACTTTGGAGTGAGAATTTTTGGTGAAGTGACAAGGTCAAGGGCCAGTATTTAAGGAGTTCAGAGTGTGAGAGGAGAGGAAGTGGAGGCACTTACCATAAATGGACTTTTTGAGAGTTTAGTTACAAAGGGCAGAACAGATATAGGACAATAGTTAGCAGAGATGGAAGGATCAAATGAGAATTTTTCAGGATATCAAAGAAATGGTATACTTGTAGGCAGTAGGAAATGAACCAAGTAGAGAGTTAGAGATGTCAATAAGTGAAAGAACAGGGATGACAGAGGAGGCAAAGAGTAGATGGGATGGAATGGGATCACTTGAACAAGTAGAGGGGTTAGTCTTGGCAAGGAGGACGGTCACTTTCTCATGTGAAAGAGGAGTGAAGAAGAAAGTGTTAGAAGCACCTGAGTGATGAGAGATGTGGAAGAGAGAAGAGGGAATTCATGATGGATAACCTCGAATTTTTCTGTAAAATACAAAGGAAGGTTCTCAACTGAGAGAGTGGGGGAAGGGAGAGCCAAGGGAGGTTTAATGAGTGATGGAAGAGCCTCTGAGGGGAGTGATATAATGAGTTGATAAGGGAGGTCTAATATGATTGCCTAGCAGCAGTGAGGGCCCATTTGAGGTTATGTTACATAAATTTGTAGTGGAGTCCTTCAGAACAGTTATATGATTTTCTCCACCTTCATTCAGGGACCTGCCTGTAGACAGAAGACGGCTACAAGTGGTGGGAGTGATTCAAAGATGAGTCTTGGCTGGGAACAACTGTGATATGGTGAGGGGGTGAAAGACTGAAGAGAGTAGGACAGTATAGTGTAGAGCTGGTACACCAACAAGTCAACATGAAGAGAGTGGCTAGTGCAGGGTGAGATGACCTGAGAGAGAATTGAGGCATCAGGGCTGGAAGTCATGGAATGGATAAAGAATAGGATTCTATAAGGGAGGGTACAAGGAGAGGTGAAAAGTCAATAGACTTCTATTGTATGTCGGGATTTCAGAATTCTTGAACATAGGGGTGGTACATTTGTAGGTGAAGGTAAAATCAAGAGTATGACTATCTTCACATGTGGCTAAGGTGTGGTGGAGCTCATGGGTGATGAATAGGGTAAACCAGGTATCAAACCCACTGTGGAAGAAAGGGGAGTGATCTTGGAGGCTCTAGACAATAGGTATCAGAATTTTGATTGGGTATTAGACATAAATATCATGAACCTCAAAAGAAGGGAGAGGTTAATGAATGGTGGAGGAAGGGAGAGAACCTGGAAGTGGTGATGGGGAGCAAAGAGTATTCCAAGTCTCTCATCTTGACCAATTAGCCAAGGAGAATGAGTGAAGTTGTAACTAGTACTGAAAAGGGTGACCAGGAAGGCTGCGTCATCAAGAGGAAGCCAGGTTTCAATAAGAGCTAGTAGATGGAAGAATTGAGAGAGGAATAAGTTTAAGATTAAAAGAAGTTTGTTGCCTATGGAGCAGGCATTCTAGAGAGCACAGTGGAAGGACTGGGTGGAGTTATAATGAAATTTTGGGTGGAAGGGATGAGGAAGATGGGAATGAAAAATCAGGCAGTAGGGTAGAATGGAGTTGGGATAATTATACACAGGATTTCAGAGTCACTGGGATGTGAAAGATACAGCCAGATATGAGAATTTTCATCACCGAGTGGAGAGCACCACTCCTCTACCCTTAAAGGACAAGGGCAGCTGGAGAAGGGGGACCTGGAAAGGAAAAAAAATATCAATCTTTGAATCACCAGGATCTAGCAACGTCCTGGCATTTGGTATGTTTTTAATGTTTGCTAATTGACTAACTGAATCTACTTTTTAAAAAATCACAAAAAGATTGAAGAGTAGAGCTGAAAAATATCTTATGGATTAGCACTCTGGACCAAAACTCAGAATACAACCTAGTTCCAATATCTCCTAAGTGATCCTCAGTTTCCTCATTTGTAGAAATTCATAAGAGGCAGAATTTGGTTTGTGGCAAGGAAAAAATATCCTAATAGTGAGAGCTCTTCAGAAACAGGGCTGCCTCAAGGAGGAATTATGTCTTCCTCACTGTACCACTTCAAACAAAGGACATGACCATTAGAAGCTTTTTATAGAGGATAATCGTTTTCAGGTCTGGTTTGAACTGGTTTGTCAATGAGATCCCACCTAACTCTAAGATTCCGTGAAAGGAATGTCAAGATTCTATTATTTTGTTTTATTTTCAACAAAATATCATCTTACCTCTCACTGAAAAAAAAAACGGTGCAGATGTTTATTTGCATAATCATGAGATAATGAGAAGATTTTGTTACTGGCTGCCCATAGCATCTCTCTGTGTATAAACAATATGTAAATCAAAGAATTTTGGGCAACCTCCGAGTTCATGACATATATACTATGTTTTCCACAACATGAGATTTTCACAGAAACTTTTTTTTTGTTTAATCTCTTTTGAATTCCTTGGAGTATGGACTACAAATGATGATTAACATTCAGCTTTTTGAGAGGGAACAGCAAATAAATCAATGTCATTTTCTTTAAAAACCAAAAACTCGTGAGAAGCAGTTTTAAAATGATTATTTATCTCCCTCCAATGATCTACAATGGCCTGATCTTTACAATAGATCAGCTGATGGGTCCAGAAGGAATTAAAGACTCTGCTCCCTCCCAAAGCCCAGTTTTTAACCTTTTGTGCATCTTTTTCCCCTTTTCTTTCCATTTATATTTTTTTTTCCTTTTTGTTAGTTTGTTTCTCCTACATCAAATTAAAAAGGCAGTGTCACGAGAGAGGTTTATTGGTGTTTTCTTTCCGGGAACATTGGAAGAATGTAAAAGAAGGTGAATTCATGTAAAGGCATCGCTACAGATTCTGTCAATTCTCCATAGATGTTGCTAATCCAGTTAGGTATCTGATGAAAGAATACTGATTAGTGAAGAGAATCTTCCATATGGGTTTATGCAGCCTTTATCCTTTGGGGATCTCATGATTATGTAAATCTTTTCTTTCGACATCAAGGGCATTGGGCAAATGTTGAACGGCATCAAAATACCAAATGAATTGCTCTCTTCTGAGTATTAAACCATTAACACTTGTGCTTCAAAGAAGGGAAATTGCTTGAAGTAACTATAATGTCTCATAGGAAGCTTTGACCATTAGAATGTAACAGAATATTACTCATATTCCCTCATGCATCTGATCCCATTAAGATGGAGGAAACAGATGTGTTTCTTCTTCACATTGACTAAAGAAAGGGATTATAAATTGGGACTATGATAACGTGACTGATTTTGTAATAAACGTACCAAAATATGTACATCCGAATGATTTTTTCTCCTTCCAAATATTCCCTCTGGTAGGCGGAATACTTATTCATAGGCTTATATTTATTATAACAATACTACGACTTCTCATCAAGTCTTGGGACAGAGACAAGATTATCAAATCATGGAATTAGAATTGAAAAGGGGCCATAGGAGTCATCTGGTCCAAATCCTACCCAAATCAAGAATTTTATTTACAATATCCAAAAACACTGATATCCAACGGTAGGGAATTCATTCCCTTAGGCTTTCTACTACTTTTCTTTTTTGGGCAACATTAATTGTTGAGCTGAAATCAGTCTCCTGGTAACTTTTAGTCATTTATCCCATTTCTGTCTTCCCGTATCCAAGTTGTGTTTGCTGTTGTTGTTCAGTCGTTTCAGTCATGTCTGACTCTTTGTGACCCTATTTGGGATCTTCTTGTCAGACATATTAGAGGCATTTGCCATCTCCACCTCCAAATCATTTGATAAATGAGGAACTTAGGCAAACAGAATTAAATGACTTGGCCACAGTCAGACAATTAGTAAGTGTCTGAAGCCAGATTTGAGGTCAGGAAGATGAGTCTTCCTCACTTCAGGTCTGCCACTCTAACCACTACACCACCTAATTACCTTTGGAGTCAAGAAGAATAATTCTAATCGTCCTTTCAAAATTCTAGCATACATAGCTATATTTATTTGTTAAAATGTTCATGTATTCAAAAATAAATGATTTGAGGTTTAGGGATAGGACCCAGGGACTGAGAAGAGTTGGTAATAGTATTTCAGAAAAAAAGAAGAAACAAAAGAAAGTTATTGAAGCATTTACTAGAATAAGCATTGCTTTAGAGAATAGAGAAAGCTTTTAGGGTAACAGACAAGCAAGGTAACTTTGAAAGCTATATCATTATATAATTTTTATTACTCATTTATCTAATAATCATAATTTACTAATTTATATAATAATATTTTGTGAAAAAGCAAGTTTTTATTGTAACAATTCATTGTTTTACCTACAATACATTTTTTCTGTTCTGACCAGAACATAGAACATAGAAATATTCCCTTTTACATTTTTCTTTTTGGTAATTTGAGGTAACAACTATACTCCTTGAGCACGAAGTGGTTGCTGTAAATGGTTGCTGGATTTCATTTCATTAAATGATCATTACTCTATTTTCTATAATTAGGCATTGATGGAGGTAGGAGATACAAATGTGACATAGGGCCCCTTCACTCCAGGAGTTTATAATCTAGTGGGAAAATGAAGGCATCTAGATATGGAACAGACCAGTGACGATGAAAGGTAGTATATGGTTTGGTTCCTAAAGGAGATGGGTTATCTTTATAGATGTCTTCATTGTGTAGCATGGGTTTGTGCTAAGCATAGTAAATATTTTCCTTTGCTTCCATTTGACTGACTAATAGTTCTGGTGGACCTGCTTCTGGTCACATCTGACCCATCACTTAGGAGTTTGCATTGTAGATGATGAAAACTCCCCTAACTGATTTCTGATCTACAAGAACTGATGGCCCAGTGGGCCTTTTAAAAGAAGACACAGTTTCTGGCTGGTGATCTCTCGACCACTTCTCTCCGAGTAAGAAGATGGGCTTCCAGTGAAGGATAAGGTAAGATAGAGACTTCTGCCTTAGTCAGTCAATTAACAAGTATTTATTAAACATGTGCTATGTGCCTAGCATTGTGCTAAGCTCTGGAGGTAGAAAGGAAGAAAAATAGTCTCTGCTCTCAAGGAGTTCACTGTATAATTGCAGATATAACATGCATACAGCTATATACAAACAACAAATAAGGCATATACAAGATAACTTGAGGCTGCCCTCAGAGGTAAGGCATTAATATTAAAGAAGACTGGGAAGGGCTTCTTGCAGAAACTAGGACTTCAGTTGGGATTTGAAGAAAGCCAAGGAAGCTAGGAGAGTGAGATAATGAGGGGCAAATTCCAGGCATGAAGGCATCCAGTTAACACACTCGAGGTTAACCATTCAAGTGTCTTTTATAAGGAGTAGTAAGGGGGAGGTAACAGGAAGGAAACAAACATTCATTAGCTGGATGTCGGGTAGACATGTTAAGTTACACATGTCCAAAACATAATTCATTCTCTTTGCCCCAAACCCCTTCCTGCCTTCTCCATTACTGTAGAGGGCAGCATCATTCTTCCAATGCTTTGGCTCACAGCCTAAGAGTTGTCCTGGACTCCTCACCTATCTCTTATCACCATCCCTTGTCCCTCATAGACAGGCAATTGCCAAGGCCTGTCAATTTTACCTCTGCAACATCTCTCATATATGCTGCCTTTTCTCCTCTTACATTGACACCACTTTCTTGCTAGCCCTCATCTGTTGATGCCTAGATCAATGCCATAGCCTTCTGGTGGGCCTACCTGCTTCATATCTCTCCTCACTAATCTTTCTTCTATTCAGGCTGAAAAGTGAATTTCCTAAAGTACAGGTCCAACCATGTCACTCCCCCCACCCACTCAATAAACTGCAGTGGCTCCCTATCACTTCCAGGAGCAAAAGTGAAATGCCCTGTTTGGCATTTAAAGCCATTCATAACTCAGCCTCTTCCTTTCTGGTCTTCTTACACCTTACTTCTTACCACATAGTCTTAGATTTAGTGACATTGACTTCTTGGCTGTTTCATAAACAAGATAGACACTATCTCTCAGTTCTGGGCATTTTCTCTGTCTGCCCCCACATCTTCTAGATGCTTTCCCTCCTCAGTTCTACATGCTGACTTCCCTGGCTTAATTTAAGTCCCAACTGAAATCGCACATTTTACAGGAAGCATTCTCAACTCCTCTTAATTCTAGTACATTCCTTAAGTATTTCCTATTTATCCTTATATATAGTTTGCTTTGCGTGTGTATGTATGTATGTATATATTTGTGTGTATATATGTATATGTATATATGTGTGTGTGCATACATATGTATGTGTATATATCAAATATATATGTATATATATATATATATATATGTCATATATTTGTTTGGTACTATATTTTGCCTCTTTTTGTATCTCCCACACTTAGCCTACTACCTGGCATGTGATTAGCACTTAATCAGTAGTTACTGATTGACCAATATAAGTGCTTGCCAAGTGTGGACTATTGTGCTAAACGCTGGGAATACAAATGCAAGGAAAATGGAAGATGATCCCTGACCTCATGCATTGGTAACTAAGGTGGGACTTTCTTACTGTTTTAGAATGATAAATTAATTAATTAAGTATCTTTGATTGAGCCTTACTACGTACAAAGCCCCAGGCCCAAACCCCTAATTACTAGGTGCTAAGCCTATGTGGGTGTGAAGCCCTCGGGGTCCTAAGGAGAGTTGCTAAGACCAGAGCCAATAGTAGGAGACTAAGTTCTGGTTCTCAGATGACATTTTATGATGGCTAAAGAGTGTATAAAAAGAGAGAACAGGCTATTTGCTTGGGGCTCTGAGCCACAGGAGGAATGGTGCGTGACTCTGGGCCAGCCGTTGGCATGAGCTCCCTGGCTCTTGAACTCAGATGTTGGTTTCTTGGCAACTATGAATTGTATTTGGTCTGTTTATAATGTATCTTCGTAATTTGTTTGCATTTGCTCTGAAGTTCAGGGTGCTAGCTTTTTCCCCTGAACTAAATGAATGATATATGTATATGTTGGATTAAAATAAGATTGTTAAACCATTAATGTTACTTTCCTTAGTAAAACAGATCAAAAGAACCTGTGCTGGCAGCATTCTTGTTGTTGGGCTCGTGTTGGTCTTTCACCCTCACAGCAGCTGCTAGCGAAATTGTCGCAACAACTCAGGAAGCTTACATGCAAATAAGAGGAAAGAACTCAGAGAAAGAAGATGAAAAGCTGAGTAGGGAGAGGGGTCGAGTTATTCAGCATGTGGCCATGGCTTTGAAATCTAGAGGCAATAACTCTAGAGGACCAAGAAGAGAATGAAGACAGGCCAGCTTCAGCCCCTCCACAAAATGGAGGCTCACCAATGAGGAAAGGTGGGGTAGGGCTTGAGAGAGGATATTCCATAGTCAATAGGCAATGGGAAGTGGGTGGGGTCAAACTGTCCCAGGGTGAGGAGACCCCAGATTCCAATGGAAGTTCCAGCAGTATGGGAGTATAGTTTTGAAGTCCAGAAGAAGTCAGAAATTGGGTTGACAAAAATTACAAGCTATACCGAAAAGAATTAAGAAGAGTGAGAGGAAAGGAAAAAGAGACACTGAAAACTGCCTTCTCAAGAAGTTTAGACACAAAATGGAGAAAAGAAATAGAACAATAGCTGGAACAGATGGATGGATCAAGTGAGGGGTTCTGAGGATGAGGGAGACATGGGTATGTTTGTAGGCAGTGGGGAAGCAGCAATTAGAAAGGGAAAAGTTGAAAATTATTGAGACAGTTGGAATAATAAAGGAAGAAATATGCTGGAGAACATGGGATAGAATGGGAGCACTGAGGTAGATGTATAGATATAGCCATACACACAATATATATGCAATATATATGGATTTACCTTAGCAAGAAGAAGGGCCATCTCTTCCTGTGAAATAATGGTAAAGGAGGAGATATTTGTAGGCATTTGAGTGATATGAGATAACAAAGGAGAAGAATGTAACGTTGAACCTATTCGCTTGGTGGCTAGCATCAGATGGACTTTACTGGGTAAGCTGATGCTTAGTCCTGTGGCTACCTTTGACCCTTCTTCTTTGTGTTTATTCTTTCTTGATCTTAGCTTAACAAGTGTCCTATGGTGTATAGAGAGAGAGAGACAGCACAATGATGGTACCCTTGTGAGATGCAAATGAAAGTAGATCCTGGAAGACCACTGGCCCAGCAGTGGCAGTGACAATAGCAGTGATATCTCTGGCAAGAGAAGCATCTGCATTGAAGAGTTCAGATAATGCCAAGAAGGGGAGGGGCAAGCCTGTCCTGTTTTTACCAGCAGACAAGTGCCGGGAGTGATCAGAAATTGTACAGTACAGAAGTTAAGTAATAATTTGTGTTATTGCACAGTTGCATTAGGTTCTGAAGGGGCTTCAAATATTTGCATACCAACTGATTACAATAGTACTCACATATATATGTTATTACTGAATCTCATTCAAATCATTCTGCTAATACATGCTCTAATCTTTTTCTGCCCAGCATTCTTTTTTCTGCATAGGAATAAGCTATTTGTTTGCTATTCTATTCATTTTATACACTGAATGGCTCTTTTCCTACTCCTGTTTTTTGAGGAGGGCATAAAACAAACAAATAATAAGATAAACATTGTTCTGGGGATGCTAAGATGAGAGGTTAAATCAGCCAATGAGGTTAAGAATAGGGACCCAGATCTCTAATTAAAGAAAGGCTCCCATAACAATTAACCTAGTCTAGGACCACAATAACTGGGTACAGAACAGGGAGAGGAGAGGTACCTAGCCCTGTAAGGCCGGCCAAGTGGTGCTTCTATTTTAGAATAGGTTCACACCCTTAGAGCTGGAAGGAATTGACTATCCATCTAGTTCCAGCCTTTCATTTTATAGGTGAGGAAACTGAAGGTAAGAGATGTGAAATACTTTGACTGAGGTCATGCAGGAAGCAAATGGAAGATCCAGGATTTGAACCCATCTCTGCTGACTCCAATCCAGGACCCTGCCCAGTGTACTATACCTCTTAAATCCAAAAATGTACGTAATCTCCACAATAAATGGTAAAGCCAAAAGTCAAATTAAGGTACTCTGATTCCAAATCCAATAAACTTTTTATAGTACCATGGGACTAATAAGAATAAGAACAAAAGAATATGGGCATTGCTACCCCACAACCAATGATCTTGAAGTCAAAACCCAGGCTGAGTATTGTTTTAGTTCATTTGTGGCCACATCTTTGTGACCCCAGTTGGGGTTTTTTGGCATGCTGGAGTTGTTTGCCATTTCCTTGTCCAGCTCATTTTATAGATGAGGAAACTGAGGCAAACAAAAGTGACTTGCCAAGGGACACACAGCTAGTGAGTGTCTATGGCCAAATTTGAACTTAGGAAGAGGACTCTTCCTGACTCTGGGCCTAGCACTCTATCCACTGTAGCTCTTAGCTGCCAAGATTAGTGAGCAGATGCTAAAAGAATAGCGAGCTACCCTCACCGAGGCTCACACTTGGCCCAAGTCAAGAGTGCTTTAGACACAGTGGTTGCTAAGTATAGGCCTGTTGAATTAAACTGAAAAAACAGAACATGAAATTAGTTTGGCATGGCTTGATTTTACTGAATCCGTTCTGACTCGTTAGCGATTATTTCTTCTTCTACATGCACACAAATTACCTTTAAATAATTCATTGTAGGCCATCTTGTTTTTCTGTTTAAAAATGAAGACAAAATTTCTCCATCTCTAGTCAGGTGATAGTTTTCCTGTTTGGCTTAGTTCCTCAGAAGTAACCATCAAATTAACCATACCGCAGTAGTTCCATCACACACACACACACACACACACACACACACACACACACACACACACACCCCAAGTCAAGAACCCCTGACTGGATCATACAATTGCTAGCTGTACGACCTTGACTAATTAAACAGAGAACGAGTTGCAAAGGAAAGAGAATTTGATTTGAAGTCTGAGAAAATGTATTCAAATCTTGTCTCTGCTACTTATTATTTGAGTAACTTTGGGCAAATCACTGGATCTCTTTGGGCCTCAGTTTCCTTATCTGCAAAATAGAGAGGTTGGAACTTGGTGATCTCTAAGAATTTAGCTCTTAAACCTAAGATATTATAAGCGCATAGGATCAAACCTCTTAGAGCTTGTTTCTTTACCTACAAAATCAGTCAATGAGCCAATAAACCTTTTTAAGCACTTACTATGTGTGAGGCACTGTGCTAAGCACTAGGGATACAAATATGAAAAAAGAAAGAGAGACTTTTCCCTCAAGAAGCTTACAATATTAGGGAAGCTGAAAAATAGGGGTTGTAGGAGAGAGAGGGGTGTGATGGAGAAGTCCCAAAGTAGTACAGCCAGAGGAGAAATGAGAAGATGTGTGAGCTGAGGATTCACTTTAAATGAAGGTAGGAAATTTATGGCCCCACTCTCCAGAGAGACAGAAGAGAGTGATAAGGTGCAGTACCAAAATAAACATCAATCATATGTGTATGTATATATATATATATATATGTATATATATATGTATATACACATATATAATGTAATAAATACAAAATTAATCTAATAATGCTTATGGTACCTCACAAAGCTGTTCTGATGAAGGCACTTTGCAAACTTTAAAGGAGAATGTAAATATGAGTTATTGTTATTAATTTATTATGAAATATTATAGGGAACTAGATGGAAGATTTAAGGCTTTTGACCCAGATAGGTTGTTATAACGGCAAATGAGATAAAATTGATTATAGGAAAAGGTATCTCAAATGAACACAGTGTGGTTAAGTCAGGCAGAGAAGACTTTGACATTCAATACCCAAAAATAAATGTTGGTGACTGATAATAAGATGAGTTTCCTGAACCAACAAATATTATCTCATGTTTACCAAAGATTTGCCTGAATACTCTCCCGGCTCCAGCAGAGAGGGAGCTAAGAGAAAACACTGCTCTGTTACAGAGAAATCTGAAGTTAGTTCAACATAAATCAATTCAATAAGCATTTATTAAGTGACTATTATGGGCCAGGCACTGTGCTGGGATATAAAGACAAAACCAAACCAGACTCTGCTCTCAAGTTTATGTTTTAAAGAGGACCACATGTACACAGAACCAGAGAGTTCATGGATGCACATGGGTGCAAAGTAATTTTTGGCCAAAGGAGTGCTAACCATTGGTAGGATCAGAATAGGCTGCCCTTGTGGGAAGTTACACTTGAACTGAGACATGAACAGAAAGAAGGAATCCAAGAGGCAGAAGTGAGGAGGGTGAGCATAACAGATAATGGAGATGGTCTCTAGAAAGCACAGAAATGGGTAACGGAATACCTTGTATAGAAGATAGCAAGTAGGACAGCCACATACCTAAGGAGCTATCCAGGCCATATTCATGCCTACCACTGCATCAAAAATGTATCAGGGCGTAGCATATCATCACTTATTTATAGTGAAAAGGGCTAGTTGTCTAGGTTGACTCCCATCCTTACAAGACTATTTCCTGAACTCATTATGTTACCTAACAGTACACTTCTCTTAACTCCTCTATTATTTTTCCTAACAGTGCACTTTCCTTAACACTTCTATTGCTGTTAAAGACACCAAGATTCTTCCAGTTACCTGGGTTTAAAACCTCAGAGTTATTCTTAATACTTCATTCTTTTCACCCCCATATACTTATCAATTGCCAACTCTTATCCACTCTACCTCTACAACATCTTTCTTATCTGTCTCTTCCTACTTATCACAACCACCAGAGTTCAAGCCCTTAAAACCATGCTTGGACTATGACAATAATCTCCTAATTGATCTATTCGCATATAACTTCCCCCTCCAATCTATCCTCCAAATACCATATACGTATACACATGCATACATACATCTATATGAATGTGCACATGTGTATGTAGGTGTATACATAACTATATTGTGTATATACATAGTACAGGCATGAGTATGTGTGTGTATATATGCATGTATATTTATGTACGTGCATATATATACATTCCTCAAATGCAAATATGACCATCATGCTTTCCTGTTCAAAAAACTTTCATAGCTCCCTATTATTTCTTCAATAATATTCAATTTCCTCTGTTTGACATTTAAAATCACTCACAATCTTATTCCAACCTATCTTTCCAAACTGATTTCATAATACCCTCTGCCCTTCACCCACATATGCTCCATGTTCCAGACAAAATGGAATAGATCCTATTATCTACATACAGCATTCTACCTGTAATCACTGTCCTTTTGAACGACTGTCCCTCATTCCTGAAATGCTCTCCCTTCTCACTTTTACCTCATAAATCCCTCAGCTCCTCTCAAGGGTCAACTTACATGACAGATTCTATATAAGGCCTTTCCTGGTCCCATCAATATGTAAAGCCCACCATCACCTACTCTGCATTTACTTTGTATGTGTAGCACAGTGATCATCCAGGCACCACTCAAACTGAAACCATGGGGGCTGGCTGACCACATGAGACCATCTCCCACAATGCTATTGTGTTCTGCCTCAATTCAGGAGGAGAATGACTTCGCAATTGGGAAAATAAGCTGCATGTTTTATTATCGTCTCATATTCTCCCTCTGGCTACACTGAGGACCATTTTATATTTGACTCTAGTCTAAAGATTCTCCCCTGGAAAGGAAGGAGTATAAACAGATACCCAGAATGCGAACAAGAACGAATATAGAGTAGGTAGGTAGTTTTAGTCCCACAGAGAAATAGAATGCAGAGCAAAAAATAATAATGGAATGATTAGAGAATGATTAAGACCATCAAGGACATCATTGTCATCATCACAGACATAAATATAATGCTTGTAGGTCTATAAAACTCTTTGCAAACTACTTCGATTAGAACATTAAATTGAGATGCTAATTTTCAAGCTTTAAAGATCTCTGTGAGAATCAACTAGCCTTTTAAAAGTTTTCATCTTCAAAGTTCACAATAGAGTCAATGCCAAAGTGACTCTTCCTTTCTGGTGGATCCTTTCTCTGGAGATAACTCTTTCCCTTTCTACCAGTCTTCTTCTACCACTTCAATACTGCTCCGGTAGCCTCTACCCTACCACTTGTAGCAAAAACAGTAATTATATATAAATTATAGCCTCTCTCAACTCTAGGGACAGCCTTTCTCTAAATTACACACAAAGTCTAAGGGGGAAAGAACACAGAGTATAATGATAATGAGGCACAAAAGTAGGATACTCATGTAGCCAAGATAATTCACAACTCTTAAACTGCAAAGACTTAATGCTCTTTCTCTCTTTAGAAGGTCCTCACAGAGTATGCTATGAATGGACAACTTTTCAGCTAAACATTCATTTCAGCTGGCTGAGAGAATCTCTTCAACAGGATCTGTTATGGTTCCAAGAAGGAGATGGAAGATTTGCCTTTTCTTTAAAAAAAAAAAGAAAATTTATATTTTATTTATTTTTAACATTTTCTTTTTATATTTTGAGTTCCAAGTTCTCTCCCTCTCATCCCCTCCCCCACCCACTGAGAAGGCAAGCAAAATGCTATCAATTATACATGTGAAAGAATGGAAAGCACATTTACAGGTTAGCTATATCACAAAAAAAGACAAGAAATATAATAGAGTGAGAAAATTCTACTTTAATTTCCACCAAATACTTCAGTTCCCTTTTTGGAGGTGGACAGCATGTTTTTTTTCATCATGAGTCCTTTGGGACTGTCTTACACTATTGTATTGAACAGAGTAGCCAAGTCTTTCACAGTTGATCATTACAACATTGCTCTTATTCTGCAGTGATCTCCCAGTTCTCACTTCACTCTGCATCAATTCATATAGGTCTTGTCAAGTTTATTTTTTCCCGAAGCCACCCCACTCATCATTTCTTATAGCACAATAGTATTCCATCACAATCATATGCCACAACTTATTCCACCATTTACCAATTGATGAGCATCTCCTCAATTTCCAATTCTTTGCCACCGGAAAACAGAGATGCTATAAATAAAAATTATTATTATTATTGTTATATGTATATATATATGTGTGTGTGCATACATATAAATATATATATACTTTTCCTTTTTTGTTAATGTCTGTGTTAAATGTTAATTAACACATTTGTTAATGTGTTAATGCACAATTTTATAATCCTTTGGGTATAGTTCCAAATTGTTTTCAAGAATGATTGGACCAGTTCACAACTCCACCAATAGTTTAGTAGTATACTTATTTTCCATTATCTCCTCCAGCATTTGTTTATTATTAATGATTATGATCATGTCTATGATTAAAACACTTTATTGGTTACAAGCTTGACTGGAATAGAGGGTTCATATAAGGGACTAGTAATATAAAGCTGGACCAGGGCCAGATTGTAGAGAGTTTTAAAGACTTTACTGAGAAGTTTGAATTTTATTCCACATGAGAGGTATTGAAAGATTTAGAGTTGCAGAAGTGATGTGAGTAAGCCTGTATTTTGGGAAGATTATTTTGACAGAATAGAGAACCCAGTGTATAAGAGATCAATTAACAGAAAGTTTGAGATAATGAGACATCTCTATTCCAATAAGATATCCATGCATATTTTAGAATCATGCAAGATTTATTAAAAAATAGAACTACAGAAATGATTCTGTTAACTAAGGTTGTGAGAAAGCAGGGCATAAAACAGAAAGATGCATGCTTGTGAAAAGGGTTTGCCATCCTTGTGGAAGATATTGAGTATAGAGTTCAATTGGAAAAGGGATGCCTTCAGGAAGACTTGAGTTCAAATTCAGGTTCAGACACTTACAAGCTGTGTTACCCTGGGCAATTCATTTAACTTCTGTTTCAGCTTTCCTAACTGTACATTGGGGAGAGTAATAGCACTTACCTCATACAGAGTTGTTGTGAGAATAAA
This sequence comes from Phalanger gymnotis, assembly GCA_028646595.1. Lineage (NCBI taxonomy): Eukaryota > Metazoa > Chordata > Mammalia > Diprotodontia > Phalangeridae > Phalanger > Phalanger gymnotis. The sequence continues at coordinate 98,725,893 of CM053622.1, forward strand.
ATAAGTTAGCATATGTAAAGAATTTTGTAAATCTTACATAAATTCTATAATTTATTATTATATACACTATAATATTGTATAAATTATATAAATTCATTATTATTATTATTATTTGGTGGTGAGGTCCTTGAGATGCTACTATTTGGTAAGTGACATTTTCCTAATTCAATCAATCTTGAGATACTGCAAAGCATTCTGAATTAAGTCCTCAATCACTCAAAAGAGCCTAAAAGGAAAAATCAAATGGACAAAAAAAAGCTTATTATCCAAAAAGTGAAGCCATCAATCTCTGCTTAGGACTTACTATGTTCCAGTCACTGTACCAAGCACTGGAGACATGAAGAAATGCAAAAACAGTTACTGTCCTCAAATAGCTCACGATTTTGTGGGGGGAAACAACACATAAACAGCTATGAAAACAAGAGAGAGAGAGAGAGAGAGAGAGAGAGAGAGAGAGAGAGAGAGAGGAACTGATAGATATCAATAGGGTTTATAAACATAGATATGTAGATAAGTATGTCTATATGTATTACATATAAGCATGTACATATATATTTATAGGTAGAAACAGATATAGATGATATTCATATAGATAGATATAGGCATAGGTATGGATATAGATAAAGATAAGGTATAGATATAGGTATGATAAATTATAGATGATCTCAAATGAAAAGAAACTCTAGGACCATTATTCAAAACTTTTTCATACACTTTAACACAGAAATACCACCACTAGGTCTGTATCCCAAAGAGATCATAGAAAAAGGAAAGTGACATATTTGTACAAAAATGTTTATAGCAGATCTTTCTATAGTGGCAAAGAATTGGAAATTGAGGGGGTACCTATCAATCGGAGAATGGCTGAACAAGTTGTGGTACATGATTATGATGGAATACTATTGTGCTAAAAAGAAATGACAAGCAGGATGCTTTCCGAAAAAAACTGAGAAGACTTACGTGAATGATACAAAGTGAAGTGAGAAGAACCAGGAGAACATTACACACAGAAACGATTATATTGTACAGTGATCAACTATGAATGACTTAGCTTTTTTCGGCAATACAACAATTTAAGACAATTCTGAAGGACTTCTGACAAAGAATGCTATCCACATCCAGAGAGAAAAATGATAGTCTGTGTGCGGATTGAAGCATAATTTTTTCACTTTATTTTTCTTGGTAGCTTTTTTTGCAACATGATTAACATGGAATTATGTTTTGTGTGATTTCACATGTATAATTGATCTCACATTTCTTGCCTTCACAATATGGAGGAGGGAGGGTGGAAGGGAGAGAATATGGAACTTAATTTTTTTTAAATGAGTGGCAAAATAAGTAAATAATAAATTTAACCAAAAAAAGATCTTTTTTTTTCTGAATTACATCCAAGTCTTATGATTCTAAATACAGCCCTCTGTCCTCTATATCAGGCTATTTTCTACAAATGTAAGTTTTAATTACCCATATACTCATACACACAAAGTCTCATAAAAATACTTAGCTAGGTATCAAGAGACCTAGATGCTGATCACTGGCTAATTCTACCGTGAACTAGGTGTGTAATGTCAGGCAAGTCTTCACTTGTCCAAGGCTCAGTTTCTTCACCTGTCAAAAGAGGAGAGTTAGATTAGATTGTAATAATAACAGCCAGAATTTCTACAGTACCTATTATATGCCACACACTGCGCTAAGTGCTCCACAAGGATCATCTCACTTTATTTTTAATTATTACAGATGATTACTAAGGTCCCTTCCAATGCTAAAATTCTGTTTTTGATGGGGAATGCCCAGTGATGATGCATATCAGATGGAGATTAATTGAAAAAAATAATGATGGAATTAAAAGTAAATACTGCTATTTCACCATGTGTCTTATACCAACAGTGTGCCAGACACTGAAGCAGAAAACACTGCTCTATGAAAAAGCCACACATTTCACTCCAAAATTAAAAATAAAGATCTCTTGGCAGGACATGACATAGAGCAGAAGGAATCACAGCCGGGTGTTCATAGCAACAGCAAAGAGAACCAGAGCACTCCATCACTGATTATAAGAAGCAACGTCTACACAGCATAGAGTGAGGGGGAAATCAGGACATGAGCTGAGTGATGCTAGTTTTGGTTTCAGTGACGGTACATCAATCAATCAAACCATGAGCATTGATTAATCACCCACCTACTGTGTATCAGGCTCTATACTAGCCATTGGGCATACACAGACAAACACAAAACAGTTCTTACCTTCAAGGAACTTACATTCTATCAGAGAAACCAATATGTGCCCGTATAAGTATAGGGAAAAAAATAAAGGTTAATCCCCGAGGGGAAGTACCTGCATCTAGGAGAGATCAGGAAAAAAATTTATGTGGCAGATGGCATTTAAGCTTAGTTTTGAGGGAAACTAGGATCCTAACAGAAATGAGAACGAAATGCATTACAAGCATATAGAGGAGCCTATGCAAAGAAATGGAGGCAGGAAGATGACGTATGTAGCAAAAAGCAAAGTTATTTTATCTAGATCATGAAGTTCATGAAGGAGAGGCATAGTAGTAGTAGTAGTGGTGGTGGTAGTGGTAGTAGTAGTAGTAGTGATAGTAGTAGTGGTAGTAGTAGTGATAGTAGTGGTAGTAGTAGTGGTAGTGGTAGTACCTAGTGGTAGTAGTAGCAATAGTAGTGGTGGTAGTAGTAGTAGTAGTAGTGGCAGTAGTGGTAGTTGTGGCAGTAGTGGTAGTAGTGGTAGTGGTAGTAGTAGTAGTGGTAGTGGTAGCAGTGGTAGTAGTAGTAGTAGTGGTAGTGGTAGTAGTAGTTTTAGAGTCTGTTTGCTCGCGAACGGAAGGAGACCAGGGACAACAGGATTAGGCAATCCCCTAGAGCTCTTTATTACTGGTATACCAGGGCCTCCATCCTAATGATGAAGACCTCGACTCCAGGTTTAAGGCAGAATTTATAGGGAACAGAAACAAAGAGGTAGTTAATTAGGGTACAGAGGCAATTAATGCACACACAGCTAAGTCAACATTCCGTTCTTATCAGTTCCTGGGGTCTGGATCTTGTCAGTTCCTGGGGTCCGGACATTATCAGTTCCTGGGGTCCGGACATCCCGACGCCTCATGTTTATCTTCTTCTTATCTGTAGGAACAGACCCCATCTGGAGGTAGTTAATCTTGTCGGGTCCCACCTGGAGGTAGCAACTCTTGTGGTGACAATTTTATTATCCCGTGCATTCTGTATTTTCAACTACTTTCTTGTTGAAACTATTAACCCTTTCCTAGGTCCCTACAGTAGTAGTAGTAGTAGTGGTAGTGGTAGTAGTAGTAGTAGTAGTAGTGGTAGTAGTAGTAGTGGTAGTAGTAGTAGTAATAGTAGTAGTAGTAGTAGTAGTAGTAGTAGTAGTAGCAGTAGTAGTAATAGTAGTAATGAGCATCTGTATAGGGCTTCAAGGTTTGCAAAGTGCTTTACAAGTTTCATTTGATTCCAGCCTCACAACCCTGAGAGTTAAGTGCTATTACTATCTCTACTTTATGTAGGATAATAATAACAATAACTGTGCTTTGTCCTTTCCAAAGAGGACCAATACCATCACAGGGTAATGTCTTGACTTGCTCATGAATTGTATTTAAGTGAGGCCGAGTTGCACAGAGTCATCAGCCTCATCCTCTCTTTCAAAGTCATGAAAGTCCAGTGGTAAGACAAAACTGGTGATAGTCCAGGATGTGATAGCAGACCCTGACATCCTCAATGTCTGACCAGACTGTAAGTGCCCTACAGCACCTGCTTCTGCTGCCTTCATGGCCATTAGAATGAACTGTTCTCCTCTACCCATTCTTCCAAAGGAAGTCTTCACATGCTGGGGTAGACATCTCCCTCACTCACTAACAGTCAGTTGCCCTCAGCCTTGTTTAGCCTGTCTGCTGAGACTGTTTTACCTGGATGTGGCTGCTGTGCATGCCAGAGCTTCTTGGAGCCACAGGTGAGGGTTGAGTAAAGGTGGACACCAAAGTGGATGAGAAGTCCTGAAAAGGACTCGGCAAGCCCTCTCATCAGAGGTGCTATTCCACCCGGAACAGCTAAGGAAAATAATAATAATAATAATAATAATAATGATAATCTCAAACACTTACATAGCACTTATGTGCGAGGCACCATCCTAATAGCTTTAGAACCATTATATTTGCAAGCCTGGGAATTAAGTGTTATTATTATCCCAATTTTACAGATAAAGAAACTGAGGCAAACAAAGGATAAGTGATTTACCCAGGGTCACACAGCTAGTAAGTGTCCAAGGCCAGATTTGAATTCAGGTCTTCCTGGCTGCAGCACAGCACTCTACCCACTGTACCATCCAGCTCTCCCATGGAGATTTTAGGTCACAGAATGAATTGGGGTTATGTGGAGGGACATCTTACACTGCTCTGCTATTTAGACAGCCTCAATCCACTTCATAATGGAAAACTCCCCCCTCCCTTTCATTCTGAGTTGCATTAACCCAGTCTGAGTGATACAAGCACAATTCCAGGTCTTCTAGAGTGTAGAAGGAAGGATAATACATTCACACAAGGGAAGGAAAAAACTAAGTTTTTCTAAGAATTCTGAAGAATCTTATTTCAGCACAAACTCCCTGTGCCTCAGTTTTCTCACCTGTAAAATAATACGGTCATGGGCAAAATGATTTCTTATAAATCTAATTTAATACAACATCGTAACTGCATTACTAAGGCACATTACACCAGTTTGAATGTAACATGAATTTCAAACTTATCTCCAAGAACTCTTAACACCGAACACACAACAATAACAAGGACAACCCTGATTGCTCTCTTTTAGCAATCAAAGTATTTGTCTTAGGCCTAAATAACACCATTAAAGAAGATCTACTCTACTTATAACTCTAAGATGTCAGTGATTCAGGTAAGTTCTCTCTATTATCAATATGAAACCCTATTGTTTGTCAGTCAGTTAGCTAGCATTTATTAAACAATTACTATGTGGCAGGCACCATGCTGAGTGAGGAGAATACAAACAAAGGCAAAAACAAACACGCATAAACAAACAAAATGTCTCTGCTCTCAAGGAACTCACATTGCTCATGCGAAACAATATGCACACAGAGGAGTTGGAAGGGTTTCTGCAGAAGGTAAGAATTTAGCTGAGAATTGAAGGAAGCCAGGAAAGTCAGGAGACAGAGATGAGGAGGGAGAGCGTTCCATGCATGAGGACAGTCAGTGAAGTTTCAACTATGTAAAAAATAACTTGCCAGGCAGCTGTGTGTCTCGAAGACAAACAGGATTTGATCATTGATCCTGGAGGTAATAGGGAGCTACTAGAGAATTTATTGAAGAGTAGGATTATAGGATAAGACTCTCACTTTAGGAAGATTAATTTGACAGCTGAGTGGAGGATTAACGAGAGTAGAGACTTAAGGCAGGAAGACCAACCAATGAGTTACAACAATAATGGCCTGCACCAAGTTGTGGCAGTCAGAAGGGAGAAGGCAGCATCTAGAAGAGAAGTTATGAAGGTAGATATGACAAGATTTGACAACTGATTGGATATGGGCAGGGAGAGGAGGACAGCCAAGGAATTACACCTAGATTAGTAAGCCTGGGGGACTAGGAAGATAGTGGTACCCTTAATAATAAGAGGGAAGTTAGAAAGAGGCAAGGGTTTGGGGGAAAGATAATGAGTTCAGTTATGTACATGTTGACTTTAAGATGTCTACAGAACATCTAGCCCAAGACATCTAAAAGGGGTTGTAGATGCAAGAATAGAAGTTGGGAAAGAGGTATTGATAGACAGATAGGTCTAATAGTCATTTACATAGAGATAACAATAGAAAACATGGGAGGTAATGAGTTCACCAAGCAAAATCGTAGAAAAGAAAAAGAGAAGAAGGTCCAAGACCAAACCTTGGGAGACCTCCTAGGTTAGCAGGAATGATAAGGATGAAGATCCACCAAAGAATTCAGAGAAGAGGAAGTCAAACAGTTATGAGGAAAACCAGGGGAAAACAGTGTCATGAAAACCTAGAGAGGGGTACCAAGAAAATACGATGATCATCAGTTTCTTTTTTGGGGGAGATTTTTTTTTTAAAATTTATTTAATATATTTAGTTTTCAGCATTGATTTTCACAAGAGTTTGAATTATGAATTTTCTCCCCGTTTCTACGCTCCTGCCCACTCCAAAATGGTGTGTATTCTGGTTGCCCCATTCCCCTGTCAGTCCTCCCTTCTGTCACCCCACTTCCCCTCCCATCCCCATTTCCCTTCTTCTCTTGTTGGTCAAGATAATTTTCTACGACCCATTACCTGTGTATCTTATTTCCTAGTTGCATGCAAAAACTTTTTTTTCTGTTTTTGAACATCTGTTTTTAAAACTTTGAGTTCCAAATTCTCTCCCCTCTTCCCTCCCTGCCCACCCTCCCTAAGAAGGCAAGCAGTTCAACCTAGGCCTCATGTGTATCATTATGTAAAACCCTTCCACAATACTCATGTTGTGAAAGATTAACTATGTTTTGCTCTTTCCTAACCCATCCCCCTTCATTGGATTTTCTCCCTGGACCCTGTCCCTTTTTGAAAGTATTTGTTTTTGATTACCTCCTCCCCCTGTCTGCCCTCCCTTCTATCATCCCCCGTTTTTTATCTTCTTCCTCCTTCTTTCCTGTGGGGTAAGATACCCAATTGAGTGTGTACGGTAATCCCTCCTCGGGTCAAATCCAATGAGAGCAAGATTTATTCATTCCTCCTCACCTGCCCCCTCTTCCCTTCCTAGAGAATCGCTTTTTCTTGCCACTTTGATGTGAGAAAATTTACCCCATTCTATCTCTCCCTTTCTCCCTCTCTCAATATATTCCTCTCTTATCCCTTAATTTGATTTTATTTTTTTAGATATAATCCCTTCATATTCAACTCACCCTGTGCCCTCTGTATGTGTATATATATATATATGTATATATACCTACATATATACGTACATTGACACACACATATGTGTGTATATATATATACATACACACACACACATATATATACATATATATATATATGCATATTTCTTTCAGCTACCCTAATACTGAGGTCTCATGAATCATACACATCATCTTTCCATATAGGAATGTAAACAAAACAGTTCAACTTTAGTAAGTCCCTTATGATTTCTCTTTCTTGTTTACCTTTTCATGCTTCCCTTGATTCTTGTGTTTGAAAGTCAAATTTTCTATTCAGCTCTGGTCTTTTCACTGAGAAAGCTTGAAAGTCCTCTATTATGTTGAAAATCCATATTTTGCCTTGGAGCATGATACTCAGCTTTGCTGGGTAGGTGATTCTTGGTTTTAATCCTAACTCCATTGACCTCAGGAATATCATATTCCAAGCCCTTCGGGCCCTTAACGTGGAAGCTGCTAGATGCTGTGTTATCCTGATTGTTTTTTCCACAATACTCAAATTGTTGCTTTCTGGCTGCTTGCAATATTTTCTCTTTGACCTGGTAGTTCTGGAATTTGGCAACAATATTCCTAGGAGTTTTCTTTTTGGGATCATTTTGAGGAGGCGATCTGTGGATTCTTTCAATTTCTACTTTGCCCTTTGGATCTAGAATATCAGGGTAGTTCTCCTTGATAATTTCTTGAAAGATGATATCTAGGCTCTTTTTTTGATCATGGCTTTCAGGTAGTCCAATCATTTTTAAATTCTCTCTCCTGGATCTATTTTCCAGGTCAGTGGTTTTTCCAATGAGATATTTCACATTGTCTTCCATTTTTTTTCATTCCTTTGGTTCTGTTTGATAATATCTTGATTTCTCATCAAGTCACTAGCTTCCACCTACTCCAATCTAATTTTTAAGGTAGTATTTTCTTCAGTGGTCTTTTGGACCTCCTTTTCCATTTGGCTAATTCTTCCTTTCAAGGCATTCTTCTCCTCATTGGCTTTTTGGAGCTCTTTTGCCATTAGAGTTAGTCTATTTTTTAAGGTGTTGTTTTCTCCAATATTTTTTTCATGGCTTTCTCGTGTCATTCTCATTTCTCTTCCCAGTTTTTCTTCTACTTCTCTAACTTGCTTCTCCAAATCCTTTTTGAGTTCTTCCATGGCCTGAGAACAGTTCATGTTTTTCTCGGAGGCTTTTCTTGTAGGCTCTTTGACTTTATTGACTTCTTGCTGTATGTTTTGGTCCTCTTTGTCACCAAAGAAAGATTCCAAGGTCTGAGACTGAATCTGAGTGTGTTTTCACTGCCTGGCCATATTCCCAGAAACTTACTTGACCCTTGAGTTTTTCAGCAGGGTATGACTGCTTGTAGTGTAAAGAGTACTTTGTTCTAAGTTTGAGGGGATGCGCTGTTGATTTCAGAGCAATTTCTATATAGCTGGCTCTGCCACACCAGCATTCCTCCTTCCTTAAGAACCACCAGCCTGGACCTGATGAAAATCTTAAGCAGGCTCTGCACTCCTGCTCTGATCTGCCACTTAATTCCTCCCACCAGGTGGGCCTGGGGCCCAAAGTAACTGCAGCTGTAGTTCTGCAGCTGCACCTCCAGGGAGGGGGCTCCTCCCCCCACTGCCCCCAGGGAGGTGGCCCAACTGCAAACTCTTTTCACTCTGTCTCCTGCAGCTTTTCCCACTAACGTTCTCTGTTGTCTTTGGCGTTTGTGGGTTGAGAAGTCTGGTAACTGCCACAGCTCACTGATTCAGGGTTCAAGGGCTTGTTCCGCCTGGCTCCCGGTCTGGTTGTTCCTGCTGTCGCTGGCACTGGGCTCTGCTCCCCTCCGCTCCGTGCACGATACACCTCATCCAGTGACCATCCAGGCTGTCCTGGGCTGGATCCCTGCGTCTCTCTGCTATTTTGTGGGTTCTGCAGTTCTAGAATTTGTTCAGAGCCATTTTTATAGGTTTTTGGAGGGACCTGGCAGGGAGCTCACGCAAGTCCCTGCTTTCCAGACGCCATCTTGGCTCCACCCCTTGAATCCTTCTGATCATCAGTTTCTAAGGCTCCATGAGATTTGAGAAAAGTCCTGTAGATATGGCAAGTACAAGATCAGAAATAACTTTGGAGAGAATAGTTTTGGTTGAATAATGCATCAGAAGCCAGACTGCAAAGAGTTAAGAAGAGACCAAGAGAAAAGTGGAGGGCTCTCTTACAGATAGCCTGCTAAAGGAGTTTAGCTAGATGGAGGAAATAGGACAATAGACAATGGGAATGGACAGATCGAATGAGGGTTTGTAGAGGAGGGAGGAGATGTGGGCATCTTTTTCAGCAGGAGGGGAGCAGTAGAGTAGGGAGTGGTTGAAGATTAGTGAGGCAGTGGGAATAACAAAGGGGGCAGTTTGCTAGAGAAGACAGGATGGAATGGGATCTCTTGTGCATGGAGAAAGGCTTCCTTTGGCAAGGAGAAGAGCCAACTCTTCATGTAAAATAGAAGTGAATGGAGTAATGATAGCAGAAGGCATCTGAGTAACGAGAGATGAGAAGCAGGGGAGAAGAGAAAGCTCTCAGAATTTTCTCAATTTTTTCAGTGAAATGAAATAAGTTCTTGGCCAAGAGGGTAGGGATGAGGGAGAAGTGTGGGAAGGTTTGAGAAGGGATTGAAAGGTTTGGAAAAGCCACTGTGGTGAAGAGGATAATGAGTCATTAAGGGATGTGTAAAAGAATTGCCTTGCCAAACGGAGGATCCAACTGAGACAATGTAAAGCAAACTTGTAGTGGACTCAGTCAGCACAGTTTCATGATTTTGTCTATCTCCATTCTGCAGAATGTGAATAGTAAAAAAGAAAGTGAATGGTGAGAGTAATATAAGGCTAGTTAGTATATAAACTCAGAGATTTAGAGTTGGAAGGGACCTTAGAAGCTATCTATTGTAACCATTTAACTTTACAGATGAGGAAACCGAAGTATACTGCAAATAGTAGGGATTTGCCCATGGCCACACAGTTAATTACTGTCAAAAGTCAGAAGATAAGAAGGCCAAGAGGTCCTTAGGGTATATTGGTCCATCAGATGACAGTGCTGAGGGGGAAAGGCTATTGGAAGAAGACAGGGAGAGGAAGGTCCCTACTGACAATTGCTTGAATGTGGTCTGAATGACCTGACATGAAAAGAGGTGATGGAGACCCCTCCTAGCAAATGTTCTTGCCCATCTACCCTGGATAGGGTCCAGGAGGCCAGAGCAAGTACTTTAACATTTCGGGCCCACAGTTTTCTCATGTAGAAATTGAAGGTGTTGTCTTGGATGAGCACTAGGTTATCTTATATCTCTAAATCTATGATCCACATAGGATATAATCTCTATCCATGTGACATTATATAACTATAACATTTGTCCTGAGCACCTGTCCCACCAAGTGTCACCTGGATGTTTAGAGTTAGATGTCCTTTAGGCATCTCCAAATTCAAAAGTCTAAAACAGAACCCATTAACAAGTCTCTTCTCCAGCATTTTAGTTCTGTTTAGTGTGCCACAATCCTCCATTAGCCAAGTTGTCAGCCTTGGAGTCATGTTCACTGATTCCCTCCCCGCCCCCCCTCCACCTTCCATATCCAATGATTGGTCAGGCTTGCCAGTTCCTCTTTCACCAGCACCTCTTCACATCTATCACTTTCCCTATACTCACCTGGCCCTAATCTCTCCTCAACAAAGGTGCCATGATAATCTTTTTAACCCAGATGAAACATGCTTCCAGTGAAGGATAGAGTAGAATACAGTCCTTTACCCCAGCCAGTCAGTCACTCAGTTGGTCAACAAGTATTTATTAAACACTTACTACATGCCAGGCAGGGCTTAAGTGCTAGGGATATAAAGAAAAGCAAAAGACAGGTGCTGTTCTCAAAGAACCCACAGTCCAATGTATTCCCTCAGCTCTTAGAATCTTAACTTCCTTCAAGGCTGAATTCACATGCTACCTCCTCTAAGAAGCCCTTCCTCTGGCCTAATTTTTAGTGCCCTCTCCCTTCCTATACTGACATATATATAACAATTCACATGACCTAATCCTCTGGTAGAATGTTATTTATCGAGGACTCTATTTTGGTCTTTGTATCCTAGTGCCTAGCATAATATTTTGTATAGAGTAAACTCATAATAAATGCTAATAAATGCTTGGTTGCTTGATTGAATTTTTCATGGATACTTTCCAGCCACAAAGTATGTGTATATAAGTCACATAAGTAAAATATAAAGCTTTGCTTGCTGTTTGCAGGCAACCACAGTCCACTTTCGAGGTGCTATTTCTTCAACTGATATATGTGTTTATGTTCCAAAGGCATCATCTCTATGTAATTTTGTGGACCTGACTACCCACGAGTACCAAGATTCTTTGAAATAGAATGATGGATCAATAGTTGTAAGGAGGCTTCTCTTGAAATATCAGAGTGGTATTTTTCTACTCCTAGAGAGCAGGGAACATATCTCATAGTCTCTCCAGCTCAGAGTTCACTGTAGCCAGTTTTATAAAGGTAAGGTGGCAATTAAGGCAGTTACTATGAAGATTTAGTCCTCAAATTCCTCTAGCTTGAATTATCCAGAATCCTACCTTCTGAACCAATAGTCTATTGTTTCCAAGCTGTGCTGCAAAGTCCTTGTTTGTAGGATTCTGGACATGCAGAAAAACTTGCTTTAATGATCCATCCATCTCATTTTTTAAGGGAGAACAGTCTGTGGGGCCTGATCATCAGACTTAAAACAAATGAGCAGTCACCAAGCAATAACCACAAGCAATATGCACTGGCAGTTGGTTAAAATTGATGAATCCTGGATATGAAACTGCATGGCATATTCTGAGAAAGGTCACAGATCACCAAATCTTGAAAACAGAAATTTTTGCATCTGGGAAAGTACTACGTATCACATCCTGGACAAGTAGCATGTATCTCAATCTGGGGGGAGATGGGATGCTTAAAGTAAGAAAGGAAAACCCAAGTATGCCATGGTGGTGTGATAAGATCATTAGGGAAGTTATAGCTTGTGTGGGATTGATGAGGTGGGATAACTTAACCCTAGATTGTCATCTCAGTATTCTGTTTCAACTAATTTTTCTTGTTAGTTCAGTTAAATCCTATTTTTTAACATACCACTGAAGGATTCTAAGAGCTGTCAGTGTCCTCTGAATTCAGTATCCTTGGGAAAGTTACCCTTTCTGGTTGTGATTCTGCAGCCCAGCAAGCAAACAACAACCATACTGTCAGAAAAGAACAAACCAGAGAGCAAAGTATCCACAATAGGAGTTGAAAGGACATTGCTTTATTTTATAAAAACAAAGGTGGTATAGTGGGTAGTGTACTAGACTTGGCATCTACGTGAGGAAGACTTGGGTCTAAATTTCACCTCTGACACTTACTAGATTTGTGATAATGGACAAAGAACTTACATTTTCTAAGCCTCAGTTTCCTCACCTGTAAAATGGAAATGATAAACATATACCTATGTTACAGGATCACTGCAAAGATCACATGAGGCTAGATATATAGTGTGTCATATAAATGATGTATCGTTTATCATATAACCAAAATTCCTTAAAACCGTGAAAGACTTAAGAGGTCATCCTGTCCAACCTACTCATCTGGCAGGAGAAAAAGTGAGGTCCAGAAAGGGAAGTGGCTTCCCAAAGTCAAGTATCAAGTAATGGCAGACCTAGGATTTAAACTTTGGTTTCCTGACTCTTTCTCCAATGTTCTTTCTATAAAACCATATTAGCATCCTCAGATATGATTTTTTTATTTCTACAGTAAAATTCTCTACCCCTCAGCTCTTGAACCTAGTTTCTCTTTTCCTTATAGGCCAAAATGGGCCTTTCTTTCCGCCAGTCATTTGTCTCTCCCCAAACCTGTTCCTGTGACCAGAGAGATCCTCCTAAATACAAAAATGCCTTTATATTCCCCTCCCTCAAACACATTCCCTTTTTTCTGTTGTTGTTACTATGTCAATATAAGTATATTATGCCCTATCACTGTTTTATTTAATGTGTAAAGAGGCAGGTAGATGATGCATTTTATAGAGTACTTGGCCTAGGGTCAGGAAGACTTGAGATCAAATCTAGCCTCAGACATTTAATAGGTGTGCAAGCTTGGTCAAGTCACTTAACTACTGTCTGCCTCAGTTTCCCCATATGTATAATGGGGATAACAATAACACCTACTTTTCAGGATTGTTGTTAAGCTCAAATGAGACAATATCCATAAAGCACTTGGCACAATGTCTGGGACATTGTAGATGCTTAATAAATGTTTGTTTCCTATATTTCTCGCTTCCTTTATTCCTTCAAAGGTTGCAAAATTTACTCCTTAACTTATCTTAAATCATAAGGGCTACTGAGATTTACACACAGAGAGATGTAAGTGCCTCATCCAGATCACCCTACGTGGATAGAGTGATGGACTTGGGTCCAGAAAGAACCAGAAGAAGGTACCATGAAAAAAATACTGGCTCTAGACACAGGAACTGGGTTCAAATCCTACCTCTTATGTGACCTTGGGGCACTTATCCTCCTTGTGACTCAGTTTCATTATTTGTAAACATCGGGGGTGTGGCCTACATGGCCTCTGAGGTCCCTTGCAGGTCTAGATCTATGATGCTCTGGTCTCACGTGGCTTGCTCTTCGTGTGACCATGTCAGGTCATTCACCTCAGTTTCCTCTTCTATAAAATAGGAGACATGCTAATCATAGTATCTGATTCATAAAGTCATTGTGAGTCCCAAATGAGTTAATGTATATAAAATTTTCTGAACACATTAAAGTGCTACATAAATGTCTGCTATTATTATCATTGTAGTTAAGGAAATTAATTTATGTTTTATTTCTACCCCACTGCCCTCAGCTGAGCAGCACATAAAAATTCCAAAGATCAGAATGCTCACAAAGATGTGGAAAGAGCTGAAGTCAAGGGGAAAGGGGGTTAGTTTCTAGGATTTTTAAAGAGGAACAAAAGAGAAAGAGAAAATGGAGGGAGTATGGCATAATGAAAAGAGCACCAGCTCCGGAGTCAGAGAACAATTGTTCAAATCCTATTTCTAATGTGAAATACCTGTATGACTTTAGGTAAGTCCTTTAACTTCCTTGTGTTTCAGCATCTTTATTTGTAAAATGAAGGGGTTGGGCTACATGGCCTCTGAGTTTCGTTCTAGCAGTACTAGCCTTTGATTCCATGGAAATGAATAATGAAAGGCTTGGTTATTTATGGGGCTTGTCTCTCTATAAGTGAGAGAGACAAGGACACAGATATAGACACAGACAGAGAGACAGACAAATAAAAAGAGAGAAAGAAGAAAAGAGAAACAGACAGAGAGGTAAGGAGGGAAAGAAAGGAGGGGAAGGGAGAGGAAGAGGGAGAGAAAAAAAACAGGGGAGCAGGGGAGAGAGACGGACAGAGAGACAAGAGAGAAAGTGAGGAAGGGAGAGGAAAGGAAAGAGAAAGAAAAAGAGTGATAAAGACAGGAGGGGAGGGAGGAGTGGGAGAGAAAAGAAAGGAGAGAGGGGAGAGAAAGAGAAGAGAGAGAGAGAGAGAGAGAGAGAGAGAGAGAGAGAGAGAGAGAGAGGAAGGAAGGAAGGAAGGAAGGAAGGAAGGAAGGAAGGAAGGAAGGAAGGAAGGAAGGAAGGAAGAAGGGAAGGAAGAAAGAAAGAAAGAAAGAAAGAAAGAAAGAAAGAAAGAAAGAAAGAAAGAAAGAAAGAAAGAAAGAAAGAAAGAAAGAAAGAAAGAAAGAAAGAAAGAAAGGAAGGAAGAAAGAAAGAAAGAAAGAAAGAAGAGAAAGAAAGAAGAGAAAGGAAAGGAGAGAGAAAGTCAGCAAAGGAATGTTATATTTAATCTCAATCAGGTTTCCAAAACAAGCCAGTCACTTTTTCTAAATGTAGTTTCCTGGAGGTGCTTTGAAAGACCTGGGTATCAAAGATCCCATAGAAGGAGAAAATGACCATCAAAGAAGTACATGAAGTATCCAATTCATAACCTGTTAAATATTTCATTGTGTATGCTTTCTCCCTCAGCTTGACAGGCTTATATATTATTCTCCCTATGATTACTGTAGAATTTTTTAAAAAGGATAAAGAATTTGTTATAAGTATAAGAAGCATGTCAAGATGAGCAGGTACCAGAAATCATGACATTGAGAATAAAATTTGGTTACAATATTAACTTCACCTAGTAAAGCAGGGAGAAAAGTGTTTAGAAAGAAACACAATCACCCAACCTGGATTCTCTCCATTATTGGTTTTCTATACTATTGGCCCTAGGCTGAAAAAATAAACAAATATGCACTGCTACAATGTCATGTTATAGACAGTACAGTGTAGAATAAAGAGCATTGGATTTGTTTGATAAAAGACCCGGGCTCAAATTCCAGCTCTGCCGTTTGTTATCTTGTGACCTTGAGCAAGTAACTTAAAATTTTCATGCCAGTTTCCTCATCAGACGAGCAAGTTAATAGTCATTTTTAAGCATGAAATGCGGACAGAGCTCTCTTCTAGGCACATGGGATGATATAAAAACTGCAACTTGCCTCTTGTTCCACACTAGGAAAGAGACAAGACATGAATACAGATACTTAAATTACACAATATTCGATGATAATTGAATGGGGAGGTTGCCAAAAGTACTTTGTAGGGTCTGAGGAAGAAAATAGTTAAAAATATCAAGCATAGGGTAGTCATAGAAGGCTTCCTAGAGAGAAAATGTTTGCTTTGCTCTTTAATACACACATAGTAGCTCAAAAAAAGGTGTATGGGATATTTAGGGAGGACTAGCACCTCTGGTGAAAGCTTAGCAAGACTAAGCTCTTTTCAAAGTTTCTCACCCACCTTTGGTATCCACCTGTCACCCAACTCTCACCTGTGGCTCTGAAAAGCTATAACATGGGCAGCAGCCATATCCCAATAAACCGTCTCAGCAGACAGGCTAAACTATGTTGAGGGTAATTGGTAACCAACAGACTTTAAACCCATTGATGACCTAAGCGTGTGAAGACTTCTCCCAGTGGACTGGGCAGATGAGAACAACATGTTCCAAAGGCCATGAAGACAGCTGAAGCAAGCACTGTACAGTGCTTAGAGCTTGGCCAGACATCAAAGATACCAAGGTCATTCACTGCATCCCAGGTCATCACCAGTCACCTTTACTCTTGTGTTGGCACTGGACTTCCATGACTCTGGAAGAGAGACTGAGACTGATGATTGATTTGCACAATTCTTTCTTATTTAAATTCAATTCAAAAACAAATCAAGACATCACTCATTTGTGTTGTCGTTGGTCTTCTTCAAAAATGACAGATGAACAACACTAGAAACTCAAAAGGCAAATATGAAGGAAAGCCTCCAAGTCATGTTGAGCAGCTTAAGCAAAGGCTTAGAACCATAAGAACAAGGTATATTTTGGACAGAGATTTATTTGGTTTGGCAAGAGTGTACCATGTTTTGAAAGGTGCAATACAAAATAAGGCTTGAAAGATAGAGTGACCTGAAGTTAAGAAGGACTTCAGTACCACTCACTTATAAGAGGTTAAAGAGAAAAAAGAGGAAGAAAGCATAGGATGGAGAGAAATACAAATTTAATAGTTATAATTGTGAATGTTAATGGAAGAACTCACCCATAAAATTGAAGAGAACAGCAGAATGGAGTAAAAAGCAGAATAAAATAATATTTTTTATGAGAAAGAAACTCAAAACAGAAATATGTACACAGTTAAAATAAGAGGCTGGAACAAAAATACATTATGCTTCGGTTGAACTAAAAAAAAAAAACCAAGATAGCAATCATGATCTCACAAATTGTAATAACAAAAAAGGGCATGATTTAAAGAAATAATTGGAAAAACTACATTATGCTTAAAATATTCATAAACAATGAATTAATATAAATACTTAAAAATACATGCACCAAATGGTATGGAATCTAAAAGCCTAAAGGAAATGTCCAGTAAGTTACAGAGAGAAATAGACAGCAAAACTATATGAATTAAGGTCTTCCACATACCTCTTCCAGCACTAGACAAATCTAACCAAAGTATAAATAAATAAGTTGAAAATATGAATAGAGTTTTAGAAAAGTTAGACTGATAAAACTCTGACAAAAACTGAAGGGAAATAGAAAGGAATATATACTCTGTTTGCCTCAGTTCCCTCATCCATAAAATGAGCTGGAGAAGGAAATGGCAAAGCACTCCAACATCTTTGCCAAGAAGACCCCAAATGGAGTTGCAAAGAGTTGTATATAACTGAAAAATGACTAAACAACAACAAAAGGAAATATGTTCATAATCACTATTGTTTGTTGTTATGTAGCTATGGTAATAAAGATGAGAAAAAAATTGGGAAAATTAACATGAACCAGGATGAAATAAAATTATTGAGGTTTTTAAAAATTATATAATAATTTTCTCAAGAAATCTTAGAGAATCAGTAAACTAAAAATCAAAACAATCACTTCAAAAAAGTAGCAAGATATAAAATAAGCTGGCACAAATCATCAGCAAAATAATTATAACAAAATTCATCTGGAAGAACAAAAGTTCAAGAATGTCTGAGGAAATGAGGGAGTGGGAAATTGTGCAATAAATGAGGACTTAGTAGCAACATATCTCTACTTATACAACAAAGGAGGAATCATCAAAACTATTTTTACTTTTTAAGGAACAGAGAAATAAATCAGCATAACAAATTAAGTACTGAAATACAAAAGAAAACAAGCATAGAAGCAGTTTTCCAAAAACTCAAAGACCTCAATGATGAGATAAAGGACTCAATATTCAACAACAAAAAATGCTGAAAAAAAAATTGGAAAGCAGTTTGCCAGACAGTAAATTTAGACTAACATCTCACACTATGTACCAGGATAAACGTCAGAGATGGATGATAGATATAAAAATTATGTCACAACCATAAACAAATTAGAGGAGGAAACAAGGAAATACCTATCATAACTGAGGCTAGGGAAAGAGCTCATGATCTAAAAAAGTGATAGAATCACAGAAGTTGGAATAGATTATTTTGATTACATAAAGTTAAAACAGTTTTGTACAAACAGAACCATTAAAACTAGGAGAAAAATAGATAACTGGGGAATAAGGAGGAAATTTTGTCACAAGTTTCTCTGATAGAAGTCTGACATCTAACACAGATAAGGAATTGATTCACATATATAAAAAACAAAAGTCACAAATTTATAAATGAACGAAAGACATGAACAGGCATTTTTAATTAATTTATTTATTTTCGGGTTTTGACACTCGCTTCCACATGATTTTTAATTCCAATTTTTTTCCCCATCTCTCCCCTCCACCCACCCCAGGACAGGGTGCATTCTGATTACCCCTTCCTCAGATCTGCCCTACCTTCTATTACTACCCCCTTTCTCTTATCCCCTTTCCTTCTATTATCCTGGAAGGCAAGATAGATTTCTTTTTTGGGGGACAGGGCAATTGGGGCTAAGTGACTTGCCCACAGTCACACAGCTAGGACATGTGTCAAGTGTCTGAGGCAGGATTTGAACCCAGGTCCTCTTGACTCCAGGGCCAGTGCTCTACTCACTGCACTACCTAGCTGCCCCCAAGATAGACTTCTATCCCCATTGTGAAAAGGCATTTCTTAACATAAAAAAATGCAATCATCAATCAATCAATTTTTGATGATTAGATAAGTGGGAATTAAAACAATTCCAATATTGCACCTCACTTCCATAAGGTTGACAAAAAAAATGTCTTAAAAAAGGGAAAATAGCAATTGCTGGAAGGAAAAAATTGAGGGAAAACATGCACACTAATACACTCTGGGTAATACTATGAACTGGTTCAGCCATTTTAAAATTCAATTGGAATTTAACCCTCAAAAACACTATATGGTACATACTCCCAGAGGCAGAAATATACCCAAAAAAGATCAAAGAGGAAAAGTATTGATGTATACAAAATTCTTATAGTAGCTCTTTTTACATTATCAAAGAACTGCAAACTAGAGGTTGCCCATAAATTTTGGAAAAGCTTAAAAATTGTGATATGTGAATACAATGGAATATTATTACTCATATAAAATGGTGACAGAGATGGCTTCAGAAAGTGTGGGAAGACATAGGAAGTGATGCAGAGTAAAGTGAGCAGAATATAAGGAATATTTATACAACATCAATATTGTAAAGGAAAAAACCCTAAGAAAGATTTAAGGATACTAATTAATGGTCAAAAAAGATTTATTAAGTATCTACTATATTCCAGGCATTGTACTAAACACTAGGAAGACAAAAATAAGCAAAGGAGAGTCCCTGAATTTAATGACATCGCAATCTAATGAGGCAGACAAAAAGCAAATATATAGCAATAAGCTACATACAGGAAAACTAAAAATAATAATTAAGAAAGGGAAGGCACTAGAATTTAGAGGAACTGGAAAAGGTTTCCTGTAGTAGGTGAGATTTTGGTTGGGACTTAAAGGAAGCCAGTAAGAAGAAATGAAGAGGGAGACTGTTCCAAGCACAGGGGACAGCCAGAAAAAAATTCCTAGAACCAAGAGATAGAGTGTCTTACACATGGAACAGCAATGATGCCAGTGCTAGTGAATCAAAGAATACATGGTATGGAATAAAATATAAGAACACTGGAAAGATAAAAAGGGGGCTAGGTTATGAAAGA
This sequence comes from Phalanger gymnotis, assembly GCA_028646595.1. Lineage (NCBI taxonomy): Eukaryota > Metazoa > Chordata > Mammalia > Diprotodontia > Phalangeridae > Phalanger > Phalanger gymnotis. The sequence continues at coordinate 98,745,484 of CM053622.1, forward strand.
CTTTGATGATAAGGAGCCACTGGAATTTTTTGAATAGGGAGATGATATGGTCATAATTGCACTTTAGCAAAATTGTCTTGATGACTGAATGGAAAATGGATTGGAATGAGGAGAGACTTGAGGCAGGGAGATTCATGAGCAGGATATTTCAACAGTCCAGGTGTGAGGTGATGATAGACTGTGCCAGAGTGGGGGCAGTGTCAGAGAAGATAAATTGGAAATATTTGAGAGACGTTACAAGGGAAAAATTAACAGGACTTGGATATGAAGAGCAAGTGATGGTGAGGAGTCAAGGTTAATATCTAGGTTGGGAGTCTAAGGAACTGAGAGAATGGTGTTACCCTTTAGAGTAATAAGGAAGGTAAAAGGTAGAGAGTGTTTAGGAGGAAAGATAATGAACTTGGTTTGGGTTTTAAACATGTCTCTCTTCACTCATATAGCCACTACACTTGTTACCTCTCAACTAGACTATTGTGATAGCTTTCTAATTGGTCTCCCTGCCTCAAGTTTCTTCCCACTCCACTCCATCCTCCATTCATCTACCAAGGTTGGACCATGTCATTTTCCCATTTAATGGGCTCCAGTGGCTCCCTATTATCCATGGGATCAAATTTAAACTCCTCTCTTTGGCATTTGAAAGTCTTCAAAACCTGCTCCTTTCAACCTTCCCTGCCGTCTTATATTTTATTCCCTGCTAATACACTCTACAACACAGTAGCACTTAATTGCTATTCCTTAAACACAGCAATCTATTTCTGCTCTCCTTGCTTTGTGCTCTGGCTCTCCCCATGCCTGGAATACTTTGCCTCTTTATCTATGCCTCTTAGCTTCCCTGTCTTCCTTTAAGACTCAGCTCAAGCCTCTTTTATAGGAGAGGCTTTCTAGATTCCCTCAGCTGCGAGTGTCTTCTAGCAGCTGAGATTATCTTTTATCTACTTTGTACATATCTTGTATGTATCTAGTTATCTATATGTTGCCTCTCCCATTAGAATGTGAGCTTTCTGGGGGCAGGGACCATTTCCTTGTTTTTTGACTTTCTTTAAATCTCTAGTGATTTGTACAATGCCTGGCACAGACATACATAGAGTAAACAATAAAGGCTCATTGACTCCCCATGTTGCAGATGAGGAAATGGAGACTTGGAAATGTTTAGGGGCTTTTCATCATCATCGCACTATTTTAAACAATTCCACACTGATAGGACTGAAATTATTGTTCATTCTTAGCTCTCAAAGATGACCAATGGCATCAAGAGGGTGATATCTTAACTTGAAAATGAATTGGATTTAAGTGAAACAGAGCTTCACAAAGTAATCAGCTCCAGTCTCTCCTTGAGTCATTAGAGTCCAGTGGCAAGACATAGGTCAAGATGACTGGCAATGGTCCCAAATTCAGTGGAAGACTTTGGCCTTTTTAAGCTAAGGTCTTTCCCAGGTCTCAGCTTGTCCGAGTAAAAGGTTAATAGTGAAAGGCTAGGTAAGAATTGAGGTAAAAGATAGTCCACTTTGCCTTCACAAAGCAATCAGTCAGGGAAGGGAAGACTTTCAGAGTTTCTGGCCAGAACGGGTAGGTCTTCCAACCCTAAGTTGTATGTTCTATCCATATCCTCAGGCATATCCAGATCTTCCCAGTTGTTAGTGCCTTCCTCTAAATATACATATATACATATATGTATATATATATGTATATATTACTTTGTGTTTACAATGAATATATTTTATTTACCTATATGTCTACATTTTATTTACCTTCAGCAATAATAGTAGTGATCACAACAACAACCATAATAATAGCTAACACTCAAAAGGAATGTGAAGTACTTTACATATAGTTTCCTGAGAAGAGGGACAGTTTTATGTTTGTCTTTGTATTGCTAGCACCTAGAATACTGCTTTGGTCAAAGGAGATCTTTAATAAATGTTTGTTGAATTGAATTGTATTGAATTTACTCTATTACACCATGCTGCCTCCATCAAATTCACACTTGATAATAAAGAACAGCCAACAGAGAAGAAACAGTCTCCTTCCAATTGGTCAGAATCACATTAATTTGAGTTTTATATGTTGAACAGATTGAAATTAGTTCATCTTAATTGGGGAAAATTGATGAATTTTTTAGGATGAATTTGATTCATGTGATTTTGAACTGATGGGTTTTGAATGAAATGGAAACACAGAGCAATGTGTTAATGGTTGCAAAATCACATGAAACTGAGGGGAAAAGATGGCAAAAATTGCTTTAGGGCTAAATTGGCAGGCTTCCTGTGGTTTTCTTTGATAGCCTCATCAGGAAGATGAGTCATTCAAGAAACAATAAAAGGTGAAAATGGACAAGAGGCAGCTTAATGTTAATGACTGTTAACTCATTGACTAATGGTCAATTCACTTCACTTTACATAAGTTTGTGACTCTTCTAGAAGGGTGGGAACATAACTGGTCAAAGAATGCAAGGACCCATATTACATGATCTGGGATACATAGGAAGCCATAGTTTAAAAAAATAAAACACAACATCTGCACTTCGGAACATTGGGCCATAGATTTATAGCTAGTATATAGTTGAAATAACACTGAATCTGGAGTCAGACGACTTGAGTTTCAAATTCATCTTTGATGCTTACTACTTATGTGACTTTGGATAAGTCACTAAATCACCCCAGGTGTCAGTTTCCTCATTTTAAAATGAATGAATTAGACGAGATGGCCTATAAGTTCCCTTTAAGTTCTAGCTCTGTGATCTTATGATCCCAAAGTACCTTAGAAGCCCTCCTCATTTTCAGATAAGGAAACTTTAAATTATATAATCTTTATTCTCTAATGCTCACTCTAAGTACCTTTTAGCTATTTCTGAAAATCAAAAGCACTCTTAAAAGACATCAGTATTTGTCATCATTGAGAATACTTAAAAGAAGACATTGAAGGCAATTATCAAACAAAAATTTCCATAATCTTTGAACAATAATGGTAGTAACACGAGACTTTTAAGGAGTGCTTTAAAGTTTACAATGTACTTTACATAAATTGTCTCATATGAGCCTCTCAACAACTCTGTGACACAAATGCCATAGATATCATTACCCCTATTTAACAGATGATGAAATAGGCTCAGAGAGATTAAATGACTTATTCATTATTTACCACGAACATTTATATAGGGCTTTAAGGTTTACAAAACATTTTACATATTTTATCTCATTTGATCCTCACAATAACCCTGTGAGGTAGGTGCTATTATTATCCTCAATTTGCATATGAGGAAATAGATGAGATCTTAAAGTCTTGTCAAGGGTCACACAGCTAGTAAAAATTCTAGTTCAGGTCATCTTGACTTCAAATCATATACAAGATCATCATTGAAACAAGCAGGTAGTTTTCAAAGGCAATGCCTTTGAAACAGACAATAGTTAATAGGAGTTATAAGTTCCACACCATTCATTATATTATATGCTGCCTCAGATTAAGTACATTCAGTTCAACAAATCTTTAACAAGCAGCCACCTGCTACACAGTCTTGTGGCAGGAAACGTGGGAAATACAAAGATGACGAACTTAATACTCTTGAAGAGCACCCTACGGCAATCCAGTACGGAAAATGAAAGAAAGACCAGACTTTTTTAGTCTAGTCACAGAGGGTAGAACCAGTGCAATGAAAAGACAGATGTTACAGAGAAGTAGATTTACCAATTATCAGAGAATTCCAAAAGTGAAATGGGCTTCCTTGAGAGATAATAGGCTCCCCATTATTAGAGGTCTTCAGACAAAGGCTGGATGACCACTTGCCCCTAGCATTGTAGGAGAAATTATCATTCAGGCATAAGGTAAATTATTGCATCACTGGATAAATAGTGTCTTTAAGGATAGGTAAGATTTAATGGGAATGGAACAGTATGAGCTAAGATATTGAGGTGGAAAAATGAAAGGAAAAAATGAATAATCCAGTTTCTCAAGTCAACAAGGATTTATGAAGCACTCACTGTGCAGCAATCACTATTTGGAGTCTACAAAGAAAGTAACAAAAATAATCTTTGCTCTCAAAGAGCTTACAGTTTACAATTTTGAGAGTAATATGAGGTAAGGCTGGAAAGATGGGCCTGAATAGGTCCCTGATATAGATGGTCATAAGTATTAGGTAGTAGTCACATTTTTGAGTGCAGAAATGAAATGTGGGAGCTGTGCTTTAAGAATATTAATAAGATGGGCACATCGGATGGGTTAGAAGAAGATACTAGGGGCAGGGAGAATGGCTGAGAAAGTTATTATAAACATCTATTGGAAAGGTGATAAAGACAAGCAGTAGATTGTTGTTGGTAGGAATGAAAAAGAGACTTGAGACTTCAGAAACAATGCCTGGTTAGACTATACAAATGCATGGGGGTGGAGGGAGTGGTATCAAGTGCAATAAGGAAGCCAAGGAGGATAAGAATTGGATAAATGAAGGGAAAGCATTAATTTAGTGCTTATTATGTGCCAAGTACTGTGCTACATGATGGAGATGCAAATATAAAAGCAAAACTGTCCCTGCCTTAAAGGAGTTTATATTCTAATAAGCTTCTCAGGTTAAGAGCCCATTGTTATCTCAGTGGAATGGTGAAAAGAGGTGTTATATTCCTAGGCAGGGTCATCATAACAGAGATTGGAGTCTATATGTACCAGGCAAGCAAATTAGATTTGATATAAGAAGTGAGTTCAAAGTTCAGCTTTACTACTTACTTGCTACATGATTTTAAGGATTAGCCATTTAGCCTTTTAGGGTCCCAATTTCTTAATTTGTTATTATTGTAGGAATAAGGAAAATAAAACTTCTGTACTAAGTATGCATAATCAAGCAAAACCAATCCTTATATCGGTCTCATTTGAAAATGTCTCATTCTTCTCCTTATGTACATCGCTGCTATTAGCACTTGGAAAGTATGCATTTTTACTGTTCTTCTGGAATTATTTGCCCATTGAATTGATCTCTCTAACCACAGGTGCCCCACAAAGTTCCATCCTGGACCCTATTCTCTACTCCCTTTATATTGCTTCATTTGGTGATCACATCAGCTCCCATGGATTTAATTACCATCTCTATGCTAATGTTTCTCAGATCTACCTATTCTACTCTAACCTATCTGCTGACCTCCAATTTCGCATCTCCAATCAATTTCACAGACAATGATATGTACTACCTACCTCACGTAGTTTTTGTGAATGGTTGTTGTTCATTTTTCATTTTTGTAAAAAACAACATCATGAAGGTAATGTCTTGATTAGTTCATGAATCACATTTAAGTGCGACAAAGCCATCAGCCTTACTCTCTCTTCCAGAGTCATCAAATTCTAGTGGCAAGACAAAGACAAGAATGACTGGTAATGGCCTGGGATACAGTGGATGACCTTGGGGTCTTCAATTTCTGACCAAGCTCTAAATGCTCCACAGCACCTGCCTCAACTGCCTTTATGGCCATTGGAACAAATTGTTCTCATCTGCCCATTCCACTGAGGTAAGTGTTCACTTGCTTAGGGTATACATCCCTCTAACTCACTGGTAGTTTTGAGGCCCTTCAACCTGGTTTAGCCCATCTTCCAAACAGCAATATCAATAGCAGTTATTATTATCCTATAAACAAGTTTTGGCCTTTGGTCTCCGCTTTGAAATTTTCAAGCTAACAAAGCCTCGAACATTCCTACCACTAGTTTTAATGAAGCCGAAGGAGGAATTGTATTTCTGTACCCTGCAACCGAAAGTAATTTTGGAATCATGAAACTGGAGCTCAATGAAAAAATCACTACCTTATAGATAGCTCATTCTTCATTAGTAGATAAGTCTAATTCTTATAATGTTATTCCTTATTGAGTCAAAATTTATCTCACTGTAAATTTCACCCATTAATCTTCGCTTTATCTTCCAGGATAGTGAAGATCTTTGAGTCCATTTCATATGAGGATTGGCTGAATAAGGATATCCATCCTAGAAAAGGGAAGACTTTTGGCTTGGCAGAGGTGAGATGAAAGAGGGGGACAGAGCAGCTGGCTTCAAGTATTTGAACAGCTGTCATGGAAAAGAAATTAGCTTTATTCTGATTTGTTTGGGGCTACAACTGATAGTATTCCATCACGCAGGCTGGTTCGGAATTAAGAAGTGGATGCTGCTTAACGTTTCCTGCTCAGAAGGAACTCAAGACTAAAAGAATCATGTGCAAATCAAGAGTCAGCAGTTCAGAGGCTCACTTTAGAAGCAGATCAGCAGCAAAAGTGTTTAAACAATCCATGAGGATAGCCAAGAGATGTCGTATGAGGTCAGGGTGGAGGGTTAGTCATCATGGTAATAGCGTCCAAGTTACACCAATAATCCACAAAATTTGGTACACTCAGGTTCCTGCAGGGGTGTGTGTGTGCGTGTGCGTTGTATGTGTGCTCATTCACATGTGTTTGGCTCTGTGAAGTTGGTCCTACTTTTGAGTTTTCCTCAAATTTGGTTTTAGATCAAAAACCAATAGCAGTATCATTCCATAAGAAAGCTACCATATCTAAACAATGATAGATACTGAAAAGGATATATTATGCTTTTTCTACATAACTCAAATATTTAAAGAGAACTATTGTCTTCCTCCTACAGTAAGCCTCTTGTCTGAGTTATACATTCTTAGTTCCTTTAATCAATCCTTTTACCAGATAGTCTCAAAGACCTTCACCATCCTAATCACTCTTCTCTGGATGCACTCCATTTGCTCTCCAATGCTTCCTAGTTGTATGACCATGAGCAAATTACTTAACCTTGATTAACTCAGTTTTTTCATCTTTAAAATTTAGAGTATGTACCTCGCAGAGTGTTTTTGAAGCCCAAAAGAGATAAAATATGTAAAGCTCTATAAATGTCAGTTTGTATTTCATAGTCTGCCTTGTCATATAGCTATTTCTATGAATTTTGTGTATCCTCTGCTGAATAGTAAGCTCCTAGAGAATAAAAGCTGTGCCATACTTCTGGGTATGTCCTCCATACCCAGTGTCCTCCATATGGTAAGCACCCAGCTAAAACTGATCCAAAATGGAGATTGTTGCATTCTTTGTTTGTAGCCCCAGAATCTTGCATTGTTCCTGTAAGTACTTGATAAGTTCATGTTGATGAGTTGTTGAATGAATGAGTGACTTGTAGGAGTTTTAAATACTAAAGGAAACAATAGTTTAATACTATAAAGATAAGCAATTTCACTAGTGGTCATTCTGTAATCTCATCACAACACTGTTGTACTTTACAATGGGTAGTCTATGAGAGCAGTTATGAATGAAAAAATTGTTGCCTTGTGGCCAACATACTTATTAGCCTCTCTGTTCACCTGGCTTGGTTATCATATTAGTAATGCACTCTATCACTGGACTCAGTTGGTATGGAACCTCTAGAGTTTGTGCTTCATTGCTATGGCCATTAGAAACCTCTAAGCACTGGACTAAGGTAATTTTTCATTTTTTTAATAAATAAGTCCCCACCTTGCCTAACTTACTCTTCATATATTCTTAATGTGACCTTTACTATGGCTGATTATGTAGTACTCATGGCTTCCATGAGATAAAAGTGACAAAATATGTATTCATGTTATCCTTTCCAATGACTTTTCATGACATGGAGCAGGCTATGTTTGACTAAATGCTGGCAACTCATAGCAGACTATCTTCTAAATCCAGCCCATCTACATCCAGAAAAGCTCATTCCTAGAAGACTGGCCATAAGTAAATCAATCAATCGATATTTATTAATCACATACTATATGCCAAGTTCTACGTGTCAGGCACTGGAAACTTAAAGACAAAAAGGAATCAGTTGCTGGAGCCTCAGGGAGCTTCCATTTCATCAAGGGAAAAACATATACACATATCAGCAAAAAGCAAATAGTATAAAGCAATTTTTGAAAGGTGGTGACAAGTATTAGGAGATGGGAGAGGAATCTGTAGGGATGTCAGAAAAAACCATACATAGATGATAGCACTTGAGGTGAACATTGAAGGAAATTAGAAATTCTGAAAGGTGGGGGGTGAGGAAAGGATATCTACTAGACTTGGGGGACACTTTTTGGACATCACAAAGATTGAACTGTCTCATGCAAGGAAAAGCAAGCAGGCTATTTTGGTCATAGCTTATTGTATAGGACTTAAGATTACAAACAGAAATATTCATCATTGAACATGGATCAATAGGGAACAACTGAAGCTTCTTAACCAGCAGAGTGACATGGTCCAACCTGTGCTTTACAAATATTGTTTTGATTCTGTAGAGCAATTTGGAACTATGCCCAAAGGGTTATAAAACTGCACATACCATTTGATCCAGCAATACCTCTACTACGTCTGTATCCCAAAGAGATCATAAAAAGGAAAAGGGACCACATGTAGTGGAAAAGAATTGGAAAATGAAGGGATGCCCCATCAATTGGGGAATGAATGAACAAGTTGTGGTATATGAATGTAATGGAAAACTATTGTTCCATAAGAAATGATCAGTAGGTGGATTCCAGGAAAACCTGGAAAGACTTACATGAACTAATGCTAAGTGAAATGAGCAGAACCAGGAGAACATTGCACACAGTAACAGCAACACTGTCCAATGACCAACTTTAACAGACAGGTCTTCTGAGCAATGCAATGATCTAAGATAATCCCAAGGGACTGATGGTGGAAAATGCTGTCCACGTGTATTATGAAGGCAGAATTTATGATTTCAAAGAGAATCATATACATGTCTGAATGGTTCAGAACCACAGGATATAAGGAATTCCCTAAGTAGAAGGCAGAAGAATTAAAGCATTTATTAAAGCTCCAAAGTAGCAGACCCATGAACCAGCGTCCCCATTTTGATATCCTGGTCAAAAGCTTCCAGGCCCAATAAGTCCTCCTCATAAGAGTAACCAGGAGGCCACAAAAAAACATGATGGCATTAAACCAAATCATATTCATGCTTCCCCTCTCTGGTAAGAAGATTACCCACTGGCCTCAAGCCCTTGCTCAGCACTCTTCAGTCCACACACGGGTCAGCCCTGCTACCAGAAGCTCCTGCGTCTTCAGCTCCTTTGGCTTTGGCTTTATCTTCAGCTTTGGCTATAGCTGTCTCTGGCTCCAACAAATCTCAATCTCCAAGCTGTCTTCTCTCCTCTTACAGAGTTTTTGACATCATCAAGCATCATCTGAATGCCCAGAACTTAGGCTCTGGTGATTGGTTCTTGAGTTGGCCCCTCCCCTTAGGACCCTGGGAAGTTCACATCCACATGGATTAGGTTAACATCTAATAGAGTATGGCTCTGGAGTTAGCACCTCCCCCCAGCCAGCCCCACCTTGGGTCCCACCCCAGTCACCAATCCATACCCACATAGGATCCATACCCAATAGGGGTCTGGGCCTGGGGCTTAGCACCTAGTCAGGCTCAATGAGATACATTGAATTACTCAAAGAAAACAAAGGCCATTTTGCTTACCAACACACCACATCTAGAAATGTGGACAGAGATGGACTCTGAATGCAGATCAAAGCATGCTATTTTATCTTTATTTCCTTTCTTGTCATTTTTCCCTTTTTTTCTGAATCTTCTTTCACAACATGACTAATGTGGAAATATGTTTAATATGATTATACACATATAGCCTATATCAGATTGTATGCTATCTTGGGAAGTGGGGGGAGAGAGAGAAAAAATTTGGAACTCCAAATCTTGTCAAACTTAATGTTAAGAACTATCTGCATGTAATTGAAAAAAAATAAAATATTATTAAGTGGGAAAAATGGAAGGAATTAAAAATATTTATTTGGCAGTTAGGTGGCAGATATGCTGGGGAGGAGGGAAACTTAAAGCAAAAGGTATGGATGATATGAACTAGTATAGTCATTGCAAAGAGAAAAGATATGAAAGCCCACCATTTATATAGTTAGGGGTTGGACATGGATAATTACCTAGCAAAGGAGAAAAAGAAAGAGCAAACAGGTGAAATTAGACCCAAAAAAGAAAATATTTGCTGCAACTCACAAAAATATTTCCTAAAATACAGAGATGCTGTAATCTCCATTTTTACAGAGGAATACCCACCCTCATGAATTGAATTTAAGTGAGGCAAAGTTGCACAGTCAACAACCTCATTCTTTCTTCCTGAATCATCTAAATCCAATGGTAAGACAAAAGTCAAAATAACTGGTAATGGTGCAGGATGCAGTGCATGACCTTGGCATCTTCAATGTCTGACCAAGTTCTTTTTTTTTAGTATTTTATTTTTCCCCAGTTACATGTAAAAAACAAATTTTAATGTTCATTTTTAAAAATTTCATTTTCAAATTCTCTCCCTTCCTCCCTCCCCAACCCCTTATTGAGAAGGCAAGCAATTTGATATAAGTTAAACATGTATAGTCATGCAAAACGCTTCCATAATAGATATGTTGTGAGAGACTAACTGTATTTCCCTCCATCCTATCCCCCCACCATTTATTCCTTTCTCTCTCTCTCCCTTCACCCTGTTCCTCCTCAAAAATGTTTTACTTCTGACTACCTCCTCCACCTATATGCCCTTTCTTCTATCACTCTCCTTCTCTTATCCACTCCCTCACTGTTTCAGGTAGAGTAATATAGATTTCTATACCCAATTGAGTATGTACATTATTCCCTCTTTGAGCCAATTGTTATCAGAGTAAGGTTCACTTCCTCCCTCTCACCTCCCCCCTTTTCCCCTCTACTGTAAAAGCTCTTTCTTGCCTCTTTTGTGTGAGATGATTTACCACATTCTACCTCTCCCTTTTTCTTTTTCCCATTATATTCCTCTCTCATCCATTAATTTTATTTTTTAGATATCCCTTCACATTCAACTCATAACTGTGCCCTCTCTCTACATATATATGTGTGTGTGTGTGTATGTATATATATAATATACATATATATGTGTATATGTGTACGTCTATATATCTATATCTATATGTCTATATCTATATATATGTGTATATATATATATATATACATATATATATACTTTTTCTAACTATTCTAATAGTGAGAATGTGAGAAAGGTCTTATGAGTTACAAATATCATCTTTCCATGTAGGAACTAAACAGTTTAATTTTAATAAATTCCTTATGATTTCTCTTTTTGGTTTACCTTTTCATACTTCTCTTGATTCTTGTATTTGAAATCTAAATTTTCTATTCAGCTCTGGTCTTTTCATCAAGAATGCTTGAAAGTCCTTTATTTCATTGAATTTCCAGTTTTTCCCCTGAAGGATTATACTGTTTTACTGGGTAGGTGATTCTCGGTTTTAGTCCTAGCTCCTTTGACCTCTGGAATATCATATTCCAAGCCCTTTGATCTCTTAATGTAGAAGCTGCTAGATCTTGTGTTATCCTGATTGTGTTTCCACAATACTCAAATTGTTTCTTTCTGGCTGCTTGCAAGATTTTCTCCATTACCTGGGAACTGTGGAATTTGGCTACAATATTCCTAGGAGTTTTCATTTTGGGATCTTTTTCAAGAGGTGATTGGTGGGGTGGGTTGGAGCCAAGATGGTGGAGTGAAAGCAGGGACTTTCTTGAGCTCTCCCAGAAATCCCTCCAAACACCTGTAAAAAATGACTCTAAACAAATTCTAGAGCTATAGAATCCATGAAATGACAGAGAGAAACAAGTCTCTAGCCCAACATGGCCTGGATGGTCACTGGGAAAGGTTGATCGCATCAGGCTGGGAGCAGAGCACAACTCAACTTGGGTTGTACCAGCACAGACCAGGCCAGAGCAGACCAGGCAGAGCAGGCCTCAGGGCAATGAATCACTGAGCTGTGGTGGTTTCCAGACTTCTCAACCCAAGAACTCTCAAGATGATTTAGCAGGTCAGTGGGAAAACTGTGTTGGACCTGGGTGAGAGAAGGGCATGGTCCAGCCCCAGCTCTGGGGAAGCAGAGGTGACCACAGATGCAGGAGTAGCACCTGCTTCCAGAGCTCCAGGCTCATAGATGATGGGGGGAAATCAAGTAGTTGATCAAAGCAGGAGTGCAGGGATCTCCATGCTGGTGCTGAGGCAGTATTTTCTTGCTTTATCCTGCTTAGATCCGGGTCACAGTCCTGGGTGGTGGTCTTGGGGTGAGGAGAAGTGCTGGAGTGGCAGATCTTGTGGTGGCTGTGGAAAGAGAGTCCTCCTGGTAGTTACACAGCAGAAAAGAGTGATTGAGATCACTCATGGGCCACAACACAGACCAGGAGAGGAGGAAACACCTCTCTTTGGATCATATCACCTCAGAAGAACTGAAAATTTACAGGTACCTAGAAGTAGCTCAGAAAACAGCAGTGCAAAACCCCTGAAACTTGGGACAGAAGACTCTCCACTCTGGAAACAATCAGACTTTGATAAAGAGCTCATAAGTCAAGTAAATGACTAAGAAAAAGAGCAGATAGTATAAAAAAACCCTCAGACTATAAACTATTACTTTGGTGACAAAGAAGTTCAAAACACACAGCCAGAAGAAGACAACAAAGTCAATTATCCTACATCAACAGCCTCCAAGAAAAATATGAATTGGTCTCAGGGCATGGAAGAACTCAAAAAGGATATGGAACATCAAGTAAGAGAAATAGAGGAAAAATTGAGAAGAGAAATGAAAGTGATGCGAGCAAATCATGAAAAACAAGTCAACAACTTGCTAAAGGAGACCCCAAAAATATTGAAAAATTAACACCCTAAAAAATAGACTAGCCCAAATAGCAAAACAGGCCCAAAAAGCCAAGGAGGAGAAGAATGCCTTAAAAAGCAGAACTGGCTAAAAGGAAAAAGGGGGGGAGTTGAGTGATAAAAGGGAGGGCAGACTGGGGAAAGGGGCAATCACAATACATGCTATCTTGGGGTGGGGGAAGGGGAGAGATGGGAAGAAAATTTGTAACTCAAAATCTTGTGGAAATGAATGTTGAAACTAAAAATAAATAAATTAATCTTCTAAAAAAAGAGGCTATCAGTGGATTCTTTTCATTTCTATTTTCCCCTCTGGTTCTAGAATATCAGGGAAGTTTTTCTTGATAATTTCTTGAAAGATGATTTCCAGGCTCTTTTTCTGATCATGGCTTTCAGGTAGTCCAATAATTTTTTAATTACCTCTTCTGGATCCAGGTTAGTGGTTTTTCCAGTGAGATATTTCACATTATCTCCTATTTTTTCATTCTTTTGGTTGTTTTATAATTTCTTGATTTCTCATAAAGTCATTAGCTTCCATTTGCTCCATTCTAATTTTTATGGAATTATTTTCTTCAGTGATCTTTTGGACCCCATTTTCCATTTGGCCAATTCTCTTTTTAAGGCATTCTTCTCATTGGCTTTTTGGACCTCTTTTGCCATTTCAGTTAGTCTATTTTTAAGGTGTTATTTTCTTCTGTATTTTTGGGTCTCCTTTAGCAAATCATTGAGTTGTTTTTCATGGTTTTCTTGCATCACTCTCATTTCTCTACCTAATTTTTCCTCTACTTCTCTCATTTTATTTTCCAAATCCTTTTCGAGCTCTTCCATGGCCTGTAACCAATTCTTATTTTCCTTGGAGGCTAATGATGTAGGATCTTTGACTTTGTTGTCTTCTTCTGGTTGTATGCTTTGATCTTCTTTATCACCAAAGTAAGATTCTATAGTCTGAGATTTTTATGCTGCTTGCTCATTTTCCCAGCCAATTATTTGACTTTTGAGCTCTTTGTCAAGGTGGGACTCTACTTCCAGAGTGGAGAGTGCTCTGTCTCAAGCTTCAGGGGTTTTGTGCAGCTGTTTTCAGAGATACTTCTAGGTGCCTGTAAATTTTCAGTTCTTCTGAGGTGGTAAGATCCAATGAGAGGTGTTTTCTCCTTTCCTGGCCTATGCTCTGGACTTTGAGTGACCTCAAAAACTCTTTTCTGGCTTGGAACCATGAGGAGGATTCCCTCTCCACAGCCACCACCAGCTCTGCCCCACCAGCACTCCTCCTTACCCCAGGACTGCCACCTAGAACTACAAGCCAGTAAGCAGAGCAAAGTAAGAGAACACTGCCTTAGTGCAGGAAAGAGATCCCTGCAATCCTCCTCTGATCAGCCACTTGATCCCCCCCCCCCACCTTCTGTGGGCCTGGAGTTCTTGAAGCAAACGCTACTTCCACTGCCTCCACCGCCTCTACTGCCCCCACCGCCTCTGCTGCCCTGGCTGGGGCCAGACTGTGCTCTTCTCTCACCCAGGTCTGACAAAGTTTTCCCACTGACCTTCTATGTTGTCCTTGATGTTTCTGGGTTGAGAAGTCTGGAAACTGCCACAGTTTCCTGTGATTCAGTCCCCTGAGGCCTGCTCCAGCCCTGTCTCTGCTGGTGAGGCCTACCCTGGACAGTGTTCTACTCCCAGCCCAGTGTGATAGACTCTTCTTGTCCACCTTCCAGGTTGTCTCGGGCTGGAGATTTGCTTCATTCTGTCATTTTGTGGGCTCTTAGCTCTAAACTTTGTTTAGAGTCATTTTTACAGGTATTTGTGGAGGTTTGGGGGAGAGCTCAAGCAAGTCCCTGCTTTTACTCTGCCATTTTGGGTCTGTCCTAGCCTGTTTTTTAAGTGTTATTTTCTTCAGTATTATTTTGGGTCTCCTTACCAAGCTGTTGATTCATTTCATGATTTTCTTGCATCACTCTCATTTCTCTACCTAATTTTTCTTCTACTCCTTTTACTTGATTTTCAAAATCCTTTTTGAGTTCTTCCATGGTGTAGTAGGAAGGCCGAATTTATGATCTCAGAAAGGATCATATATATATATATATATATATATATATATATATATATATATATATATATATCTGAATGGTTCGAAATCGCAAGGTATATAGAATTCTCTAAGCAGAAGGCATCAAAAAATTTATTCAGGGCCCACAGCGACAAATTAGCAAACCAACCTCCCCATTCCAATATTGTGATCACAAGCCTCCAGGCCCAGTAGGCCCACCTCACAAGAGTAGCCAGGAGGCCACAGAAAAATAAGATGGCATAAATCATATTCACTGGCCTCAAGTCCTCGCTCGAACTCCTGGGTCCACACAGGGGTGGGCTCTGCTTTGGCTTTTTTCAGTTGTAGTTTCTCCCCTCTCCTCACAGCCGAGCCTCTGGTTCTCAAGCCCCGCCTCAACGACCAGAGACCAGAGTCCAGAGAGACCATTGGTTCCCGAGTTGGCCCCTCTTAAGTTATTAATCTACGGCTCACAAGGGTTTCACACCTGATAGGTCTTTGGGCCTGGGGCTTAGCATTTAACAGGTGAAAGTACTTTCACGGTAAACAAAAGCCAAACTCCTCAAGGGCACCCGTTAAACTAAGCCCATTTTGCCTTACTGGCACACACGGCCTGAGACCGATTCATGTTTTTCTTGGAAGCTTTGGATGTAGGAGTTTTGACTTTGTTGTCTTCTGAGTGTGTGTTTTGATCTTTCTTGTCACCATAGCAAGTTTCTACAGGCAGAGGTTTTTTCCATTGTTTGCTCTTTGTTAAGGCAGGGCTCTGATTCCAGGGTAGTGGGCAAACTATCCCAAGTTTCAGAGGTTTTCTGAGGCTGTTTTCAGAGATATTTCTAGGAACTTGTAAGTTTTCAGTGCTTCCAAGGTAGTATGATCTAAAGAGAGGTGTTTACTCTTCTCTGGTCCATGAGCAACCATAAGCATTCTTTTCTTCCCTGGAACTGGAAGGAGGGTTCCCCCTCCACTGCAGCAGCAAGCTTTGCTTTGCTACTTCTCCTCCTTGCCCTGGGACTGCCACCCAGGGCTGTGACTCAGAGCCAAGTATGGGCAAAGCAACAGAGTCCTGCCTCAATGCTAGCAAAAAAAAAAACCCACTGTAATATCCTTCTGACCAGTTCTTCAACCCCCTTACCATCTGTGGCCTCAGAGCTCTGGAAGCTGCTGCTGCTGCCACTGATGATTCAGTCACTCCCACAGCCTGCTCCTGGTTTGCTGTAGCTGGGGCTGTGTCGGTATGCCTGTGTTCCTCTCTCACCCAAGTGCAACAGACTTTTCCTGCTGAAGTTCTAGAGTACGTTTGGTGTCTGTGGGCTGAGAATTCTGAAAACCACCTCTGCTGCGAATGATTCAGTGGCCCAAAGGCTTGCTCCAGGTTTGCTGGGGGCTGGTCTGCACTAGCACTAGCATGGCCTGTGCTGGCCTGCACTCCCCTCTCGCCCTGATGTGACCAAGCTTTACTGTCAATCTTCCAGGTTGTCTTGGGCCGGAAATTTGTTTCACTCTGTCTTTTTGTGGATTCCACTGCTCTAGAATCTGTTTGGAATCATTTTTAAAAGTATTTGGAAGGGTTTAGGGGAGAGCTCAGGTGAGTACCTGCCTTTTCTCTGTTATCTTGGCTCCACCCTGCCATCTGATGAAGTTCAAAGAGCTTCACAGCACTTGTTTCAGCTGTCTCAGTGGCCATTAAGACAAATTGTTCTCATCCACCCATTCTACTGCGGGAAATCTTCACACGCTTGGGGCAGACATCCATGGGATTTTACTTTGCTGTAAAAAAAGGATAAATATGATGAATACAGAGAAGCACGGAAAGATATGAAGGGATGTGAAGTAAACAACAAACAAGAAAACTATACATATATATAATGTATATATATATGTATGTATATATATATATATACACAATGACTACAATGAAGTAAATGGAAATAAAACAATTGAAAATGAATGATGATAAATTATCATGATTAAAGCTCAGCCCAGAAGGAGAGATTTTAAGAAGGCATTTCACTCTCTTCTTTTCAGAGGTGAGGGACTGTGTACATGGAATATTACATGTAATATTTTTGCATATATTGGTTAGTGCATTAATTTATTTTTCACTCCATCATTGAGGGATGATTCTATGAGAGGTTTAAAGGGAAGAGTTATATTCAGAGATGTGCTGGTAAATCTTTAACACTGGTTGTGAGGAGGTTGGAAGCATGACACACTTCAATATTAAATCTGGATTATTAACATTTTGTTTATCCCCTTCTAAAGTAAAGCCCTGATTTGTAGCATTTGCCCATTTATGAAGTGTAAATGCTTATACTAAAAATTTAACAATTGGCTCTGAAGAAGTTTCAAGCTGCCTCTAGCAAACCCCTTCATATTCTGATAAAGGTAGGTGATAACAAAGACAAAAGATAGCAATACAAATGGTTTTTGGTTTGAAGATTGATTTAAATTTGTTGGCAATTGTCTAAGGCTCCCACCCTCCCCCTCTCCCATTTTACTTCTGGGAATAAGAATGTTTAGAAGCATTTGTCTATAGAAAGACCTTTGGGTATTTTTGCTTCTGTTGGGAGGACAGAGGACAGAACATAGAAGAGAGGCTGGGCCTTAGAAAATCACATTCTAGCGCCAGTGTTTATAGCTGATTTTAACACTGTTATTTTTACTTTCAAGTTCTTTTAATTAAATCCCCATTTAGTCTGAATAGTGAATAAGTTAATTCTTTAAGGATACACTGAGAAACAAAAGGAAGATTTAGGAACCAGAGTGGGAATGGGAGCTAAAGCCACTCGATATTATTTTGAGTGAATTAATCCATTCCTTTAGATTTAAAGTGATTATGGAATACTGGAGAGTATATATAAGGTTCTCCTGGGCACACTCAGTTCTCTGTGAGCTGGTATAACTCAAGCTTCAAATGACACCTACTGGTATATATAGATATAGCATCCTGCAGCATCTACAAATCATAACACTCCTGATTGAAGAAACATACTTCCCTGTATATGATGTAAGGCTGTTGGTGTCGATCTGGTTTAGCCTGTCTGCCAAAATGGTTTACTGGGGTGTGGCCGGGAATGCTACAGCTTCTTAGAGCCACAAGTAGGCACCAAAGGAGGAAAGTAGCCCTGAAAAGGCCTTGGCAGTCTTCACACCAGAGGTGTTACTCTTCCCTGAACATACCCTAACAAAGGGGTCTCAAACCCATTGATGAATTAGAGGGGTCTCTACCCCAAGCATGTGAAGACTTCCCCTGGTGGAATGGGTAGATGAGAAAAATTTGTTTCAAAGGCCATAAAAGTGGCTGAAGCAGGTGCTGTGTAGGGCTAAGAACTTGGTTAGACATCAAAGACACCAAGGTCATGCACTGCATATTGAGCCATCACTATCTTGATTCTGTCCTGCCACTAGACTATGATGACTCTGGAGGAGAGAGTGAGGCAGACTATTTCGTGCAACTCTGCCTCACTTAAATCCAATTTACATATGAATCAAAAGGCATCATCCAATCTGACCAAGGCCTTTGATACTGTTAGACATGAAAACTTATGGAAAATTATGTCAAAATTTAGTTGCCCAGAGAAGTTCATCAGCATTATATGTCAATTTCACAATGGCAAACTTGCTTGGGTTCTAATAATAAACAATGCTCTCATGCTTTCCCAGTCACCAATGAAGTGAAACAAGGCTGTGCTCCCATGCTTTTTAGCATGATGTTTTCAGGCATGTTGTCAAGTGCTTTCAATGAGGATGGACAAGGCAGCAAGATCAGATACCACGCTGATGTTAAATTCTTCAACTTGAAAAGGCTACAAGCCCAGACCAAAGTGGAGGGAGTGTTGGTGCATGATTTTCTCTTTGTGGATGATTGTGCACTCAATGCAGCCTCTGAAGCTGAGATGCAACAAAGCATGGATCAATTTTCTACTGCCTGTGCTAATTTTGGCCTCACAATTAAAACCAAGAAAACACAGGTGCACCATTAGCTACCACCACACCATCCATACATGGAAACATCAGTTATAGCAAATGGAGAAGTTTTGAATGCATGAGTGTTGTATATGGCAAACATTGACAGAAATCTTTGAGTCTATTAGGGTAGGATGGTATAAGGGAGAGACCTCTGACTCGAGTCAGAGGACTTGTGTTCAAACCCTGCCTCTAACATATGCTAACGGTATGACATTGGGCAAGTCATTTGTCCTCCCTGGGCCTCAGTTTACTTATGTGCAAAATGAGAGGGCTGGACTAAATGGTTTATGGCGTTCCTTTCAGCTCTATATTTATGACCCTGTACACCCCTAATCCAACATTGATTATGGTTTAGGAAACCCCTGTCTTGCCTACCTCACAAAAGGCCATTCATCTACCTATTTGACGCTGAATATTCAGGCAAGGTGTATATAAAGTGATGAAGACATATGACTGACTAATAGTCAATACTTCTCTGGATATATTTACGAATATCAAGACGTTGTCTTGATGTTGGTGATCAAGAAGGTATGGTAATTGAGAACAGGCTAGAGTCTCTAATTCCATGTACTCATCAAGAACAAGAATAAAAACAGAGAAGATAAATAGGATGGGTCTACCACTATTGCCCTCCCTCTGAAACTATCTTCCATTTAAAATGTATACATCTTGTATGGGTGATGGGAGAATGGTACCCACACAGAATCCATCATACTTCAGTGTGCTTAGCTGGCATAATTTCCCCACCTAGAAGAGTCTGAAAGACTGCTTCTGGATGACATGTACTGCAAGTGCCTAGAAGAAACGTTGGGGCATGCATAAACATTGTGTAATTAGTTCTAGTCTGTTAACCACATGATTAGAAGAAGCTTTTTTGATTGACTGCATAGCCAGAACTAAGGGCACCTTCAAAAGGCACTAGTGGCCAGAGACTCAGCTTTTTCTTTTTCTCTTTTTTTGACTGCTGCCTCTTGGTTTATGTCCTTTGCTTATGGCATCCTTACACTGCTATAAAACAAGAAGCCTTGGATCTTCTATCTTCTGAGACCATCATATAGTTCCATGAAAAGGGTCCTTTTGCTGTTTCTTCTGTTATATTTTATGTGAAAGAGATTAATCTGGAGGCTCCAGATTTGTGAGTTTCCAAGGGAAGGATAGCAAGCCAGAAGTCTAAATCCATGCTGGATTTTACACCCAGCTAGGCATCAATGCCCCAAGGAGCAAGGGGTGACCTTTAGATGTGACCTTCAAAACTCAGAGAAGCAGTAGCAGAGCACAAAGACTTATCTAGTATTTTTACTTTATCTGGACCTGAATTTGGTGACCAATGATGAATAGAAACTGCTAAGAGTAAGTTTACTCTCCCCAGAGATAAAAAAAAAAAGAATGGTTCCCCCAAGGTATTGGTGGGAAAAGGTTTTTTTTTTAATTTTTCTTCTTACTATATATTCAAAATAAATTTCCCCATCATAAAAGGCAACCGATGTGCTTAAACAGAACTTGGGTGCTAGTCAGTCACTGGTGGCTAACTTGAGATAAAGACAACTTGTAGGAACTTGAACCAATGTCATTGGAAAAGATACTTCTTCCAAACTTCCGACACTTCTACTTAAACTCTAAGGGGTAGATGCAACAAGCCCAGAGGAGAGAGACGCCAGAGAAAACTCGCTTTATATATATATATATATATGTATATGTATATGTATATGTATATGTATATGTATATGTATATATATGTATATGTGTATGTATATGTGTATATAAATATATTATATATTATGTATAATATATATACATATATACATATATATACACACATATATGTATGTATATATGTATATGTGTATATATATATATATATGATTTTTGTATGTTGATTCTCCTATAAGAATAGAACATCCTCAAAGGTTTTTGCCTTTCTTTATATCTCTAGCACTGAGTATACTATCTGGCATATAGTTAGGGCTTAATAAATGTTTGTTAACTAGTGATAATCATTTAATATCAATTTAGTAACTTCAATAAGGGCCAGAGCCTAAACTAATCAACCAGAGGAAAAGTTTGGACCTTACAACTTTTCTGTTCTTTGAGCAAACTCAGAGAATATCTCTTCCTATGTCAACAAGCCCAGATGGGGCTGACTTAAGAACATTATTTCCTCTGTTCATGGCATTAAGGATGAGACCCTTAACCCAAAACACTATTTGGAATAATGGGGCTTTTCCTTATCTCAGTATTTTATGGACATACATGCTGTTATGGTACATTAGTGGTAAGGAAAATATAAATGTCCTGGATCATAATTTCAATGGACATTTTGTCAACTCTCTTATCTTATTGTATTTACAACCTATCCAATTAAGAAATTCCTTTCTTATACTGTGATTAAACATACATGGAGATCATAAATTTTGAGTCACACAGACATGCTGAGTTGGGACTGTCCTGAAATGCATTTAAGCTTTCTCATTCTTTAGTTCAGATAGTCAGAACTTAGGCTCTGGCTCCTTGTACGTACAAGTAAGCTAGCTCCACTAACTTTAAGGGAATAAACAATAGAATTTACATATCACCTAGCTTGTTTGCCTCCTTTAATGAAACTTTCAGGTCGACACTAGCTAACTAGTAGGTGTGGGGAAGAGTGGCTATGGATTCAAGACAGAGAATAAAAAGTCTTGAAAGAATATGGTTCTGTATATAAGAAAATGAGAAAGAGGAATTATCTAAGAGTTTGGGGGCCCTTCAATTTTTGAAAGCTCTGTAACTTAGAAGGTCAACTAGGTTGCACAGTGGATAGAGTGCCAGACTGGAGTGAGGAAGACTCAAGTTCCTAGCCTCAGACACTACTACTTACCAGCTGTGTGACCTTGAACGAGTCACTTAACCCTTTTTGCCTCAGTTCTTCATCTGTAAAATGAACTAGAGGAGGAAATGGTACTCCAGTACCTTTGCCAAGAAAAGCCTAAATGGGTCACAAGGAGTCAGACACAACTGAAACAACCGAACAACAAAATAGCTTAGAAAATATTAAGAGAAGAGGTACTAGGGTATAATCCAGCCTTTTGCTGTTGTTGTTCAGAGAAGTTCTTTCTTAAATTGAAGAAAATGTACTTCCTGATAATTCTATTTATTTATTCTTAGTTCTACTCTTTGGGACCAAATAGAATAATTCTAATCTATCTTCTGTATAACAGGCTTTCAAATATGCCTGAATCTTTTCTTTTCCTATCTGAATATTCTTTATCCTTCCCTAGACTGGATGGGTAGGGCACTGTTTTCAGCTCCTGAAAGCTTTCCTGATCCCATGTACCAACATCATGGAAGAAGAATGCCTGTCTAACCACTGATAGAAGGAGCTTCTGAAACAAATTGGGATGTGTATGTCATTGAATCAAATGGAATGAATATTCTCCCATTGGATTTGTGATTCTCTATAGAGTCCAGCTTTTGATTCTTCTTCATGTACCAGGCTTGGGGTATATAAAAAAGCAACTCAGACTGAATCCAGGAATCTCGTATCATTTTTCACAGAATCATAGAGTTTCAGAGATGAAAAGGACCTCAGAGGTCTTTTACTCCAAACCATACTTGAAGAAGAATCTTCTATTCTACATCTTCCCAAAATGGTCCATCAAACATTTGATCTCCTTCATTGATGGGGCAGTGAGGCAGGCAATCTCACTTTGGCATAGCACTAATTGTTAGGATATTTGTCTATATCCTATGAGTTGAAATCTGTCAGCTTCTTGGCAACTTCTACGTACTACCCTTACCTCTGCCCTCTGGGGCCAAGTAGAACAAATTTAATCTTTCTTCCACATGACAGGGATTCCAAAGCCATATGTAGAAATTTTAGCACCTAGAGAACTATCAAACAATGTGAACACAAGTAGAAAAATTGTCATCAGGACCTGAGGATATTAATATATTAATGTTTGGGAAAGACAAAAATTTTCATATTGACAGGCACTACAGTGAATACTATGTGTGCTTGGCTAGAGAGAGTGTTGGAATGAACCTAGCTAAGAATTTATCAGAATTTCATTGCTGGGGAGGGAGAGGAGTAAAGGGAAGCTCAGTATCTAGTAGCTTCCTGTTTTGTTCAAATCAGTCTGGCTCTCATTGATTGGCCAACCATGGGTCCCAGTCTAAGATTCATTTGATCACTGTTTGGATTCTGATGGCTCAGGGAGAGTGTAAATAGCAATTGTTTCTGTTTTGGTTAGAAACCCTGAGGGTTCCCCTCCCAGATTAATTTTCTTTTTTGGACTAGGTAAAAGAGGCAATTCTTTGTCTCATTTTTACCTGTCCTAATCACTGAATGGGCTTCACCTCAGTCAAACTGAGACTTGGGAAAGACCTAGTCAAGGGTAGGCAACCTGTGGCCTGGAGGGCACATGTTGCCCTCTGGGTCCTCAAATGAAGCACTTTGATTGAATCCAGAGGCCACAGGCTTCCTTAGCTTACAAAGGTCAAGGTCACCCACTGCATCCAGGGCCATCTCCAGTTATCTTGATCTATATCTGGCCACTGAACCCAGATGGCTCCAGAGGAGAGAGTGAGGCTGGCAACTTTGCACAGCCCTCCCTCACTTAAATCCAATTCACTTGTAAGTCATGACATCAACTTCTTGAAGTCATGGTCCTCTTCAAGAATGAAGGACAAACAACAACAATTTTATCCAAATAACTTTGCTAGCTAGTTATTAAACTCATTATTTTTATGTGCTAAAAGCACCTTCTAAATGTCAGCTCCTTAGGACATAGCACCCATCACCCCACCCTATGTTGAGTTTTGAATCCTTTAAAATACTTGAATATTGCTAAACCCTTCCCACCTCCTGGGCAGTGGAACAACCCCAATTCTTCATGTCATGCTTTCCAATCCTATTGTATTCAAGCAAACATTTCTGAGTGTTCTGGTCCTTGGAATCAAAGTTACCCAAATGAGTTTTCAAAAACCTAAATACCTCTTAATTCATTATGTTTAGTATCAATTATTCATCTTCATCTTCATCATCACCATAATCATTATAATCATCATTATTGCTTTGATGTTCAGAGTATCTTGCTTCCAATAAGCTAAAAGCAAATTTCCCAAATATAGCAGAAGTATTCTTTGCAAAGTCTCCTTTGAGGAAGGCATAAAAATGCATTTAATAAAATAAAATAAGAGGCATTGTTTCAGTCCTTTCTAGTCTCCCTTCTTTCTTTTGCAATCCCCTCCCCCTCTCTCTTTCCTCATATTTGTATTCTCCCACTCCCCACCCAATAGGAAAAGGATTAACATCCCTTCAGACAAACTTCTCTTGGACTCCACAGGAGTAAGGACGCACTGTGATAAAATCAATATACTCACAGGATTTGGTCCAGAAAATAGCATTTTCTAATTCTCATTCCCCTGGTTCACATGAGGCTGACTCTATAAGGCTGTAGCTGGAATTTCAAAGAGCAGACAAATGCCCTCTGTTGAATTTCTCTCCCCATGATATCTTAAATGTAAGATCTCCTGGGGGTAGCAAACTCCCCAACTAATAAAGAGGTAGAAAACAGAGGGCAAACAGCAGCACAGGAATGAGTAAGCAACACACAAGCTATTTTCAAACAATACCAGAATGTCATTTTTCTTTATTTCTTCTTTTCTTTTTAATCAAGCAGAGGCTTCTAAGACTTACAAGCAGGTGAGGTAGAAGAGACTGCTCCCAAACCCCTAAAGGCCACTCGGAGTTTTAAAATTCATTGTGAAGTTCTTCAGCTCAATTCAGCAAGTATTTGTTCTGTACCAGCCAGCTGATTTCATGGTGTCATGGAAATAAGACCAGCTTTGGAGTCCAAGGACCTGAGTTCTAATTCTGATCATGGCTTGGTACAGGAAAATGGAAAGTTGGATTTGTTGTCAGGAAGACCTGAGTTCAAATCTCTCCTCAGACATGTCACTAATTGTGTGACCATGGACAAATCAGTTGACCTCTCTAAGGCTAAATTTCCTCAGTATTAAAATGTGAATAATAGCTTTTATTTCACAAGATTGTTGTGAAGATCAAATGAGATCATATACATACATATATATATGTAGCACTTTGAAAACCTTAAAGAACAGTAAGAATGCTGGTTATTATTCTTGTTGACTGAGTGACATTAGCCAAGTCACTTTGCCCCTTGCCTATTCAATTATAATAAGACAGACCAATGTTCTATCTGCCATATTTCCTAGTTGCTTCTAGCATCATATCAATGTTGCAAAAGTCAAATATTATCTTCCCTCAAGGAAAGAAGGGAAAATTTTCACATAAGAGTACACACTAAGTTCTTAATCCCTGTAATTTCCATTAATTTATTTGGCTTCCTGGAGCCACAAAAGGTAAATTTGTTCAATCTTTCCTGTGATGATTTTTCATATTTGTACAGACAGTGATCAGTCATGAATCCTCAGAACTTTTAAATTGGAATAGACTCCTGGGGCCATCTAGTTCAATCCATAACCAAGTGAATGAATGAATGAAAACATATTTATTACCTGATCAGAAATCCTCTCCTGCAAAATCTCCTACTTCAGTTTAAATGTCTTACTACTCCCTTCTGTGTAATTGAAGACATAGTCAAACTGGACAATCCACCATCCCCAAACATGTCATGCCCAGCAAGCCCTCCTCTGTTATTTCTACCTACTACAATCTTTCAAGGCCTTGATCAAATTATACTTTCTTTAAGGGCTTTCATGAGCACCAGGCTGACTGATGTCTCTTTCCTCAGAATTTTCCTAGCACCATGCTCTTATAACACTTTTCTTATGCAATTTATTACATGCTATTTATATTATAGTTACTAATGGATCTGTCTTAATTCCTGAGTTAGGTCTTATCTTATTAGGGCTGGAACTACAAATTGTGGCACCTCAGAAAAACAGCATAAAATGTTCCCTCAAGTCAACTTTATCAATCATAACATAGAGACCCAATGACTCAAATTTTTGCATGGTAACAGCTCAAAAAGGATGGAAAGCTATCAAGAATGAAATTCCAAACACATAAGCAGGAATAACTGTGAAAAAGAAGATAAGGAAGAGTTGCCTAGAGCAAAATAAAACAAAAGTTGATGTGGCTTCACTGGGAGTTCATATACCAACTTAGATTATTGAAAAAAAAAATTTATGAAATAGGAAAACAAGAAAAGGTTCATGGGTTCTGCATTCATTGACACCATTCACAATCCTTTTGTACCCTAACAGGTGATCTTTAGAGGCTCCTCATGAAGTTGTGAGAAAAATATATTGTAAAGCTCAATTGAAGGTTAAATGGAAATCGGACTATAGATGAAACTAAGACTTTTAGGTTTATTTTGTTTGAAGCAACTCCTCCTAATCCTCTTTTCACACTTATTCCTGCTAATGTGTTTGGAATTTCCTTCTTGATAGCTTTCCATCCTTCTTGAGCTGTTACCATGCAAAAAATTGAGTCATTTGGTTCCCTATGTGCCTTTCTCTGATTTTTTAATTATTCAGCCAAAATCTTATATTTAATTTCAAATAGTGTAAAGGCAATTAGTGAATAGGAAGATCTTTCCTGTACATTCACGGGGCTTCAGGGGCGGGGCTCTCAGGGTCCTGGGGGGAGTGGCTAGGACTGGAGCCAATGGTAGGCACCTGAGTTCTGGTCCAAGTGATGACATGAAGACTGTGGTGGGAGGAGCTTGCTGAATGGTTGGAGCAGAGCTAAGAAGCAGTTGGCGAGGCAGTTGGTGACAGCAATTAAGAGCTGAAGGAGAGAGGAAGCAGTCAGCTAGCTGGAACACAGCTTGGAAATTGCGGCGGAAGTGGCAGCAACGGTGGCAGGTGCTACGAAAAAGCAGGACTGACCTTTGTGGAGACCAGAGAGTGCAGAGCAGGGGCTTGAGGCCAGGGGGTGGTCTTCTTGCTAGAGAGCCCTGGTATTGGGGGGGAATCACTAGTATGGCTTGGCTTGCTGTCATAATGTTTTTTTTTTTTCTGTGGCCTCCTGGTAACTATTGTGAGATGGGGTACTGGTTTTGGAAGGTTCTTGCCAGGATGTCGAATTGGGGACACTGGTCCGTGGGTCTGCTACTTCTGAGTTTCAATAAATGCTTTAACTCCTCTGCCTTCTACTTAGAGAATTCCTTATATCCTGTGATTCTGGACCATTCAGGCATATTCATCGTTATCTTTGAAGTCGTGAATTCTGCCTTAATGATATAAATAGCAACCATATTTCCTCTTTTTTCTCTATTAAGAATGTTAAGAAAGGAGTTATTACTTGTCCTAAAAATTCCCATTATTCCTATTTAGGCACCAAGTTCCTCCTTCTTCCTGAGAAGCAAATACCAAATAACAGCTCCCCTTGTTACTTCCTCCACATTTTGAAGGACGAAAATTTTATTAAGGCAATAATAAGCTTACAAGATGTTCTTTTTTTGCATAAAGCTCCAAAAAATGTCCAGATAGTTGAAATATCCCATGACAAATGTAACCCTATCCTAAAGTGTGGGATTCTCTCCTATTTGGTAGGGATAAATGCCCTGCCTGCTATGAAGGCTGGAGCAGAGTTGGAGACAGACAGAGAGCTTTCGTTCTCAATCAATCCTTCCCTTGGGGACAATTCAAACAGGAGTCTCCAAAGCTAGAAGCCAATCTAACCTTCAAAGTAGATTCTTTGTTGGAAAATCCCCAAAAGGGAACTCCTAATTCAAAAGTCACCAAAGTGGGAACTGAGAATTACAAATTTCTATCTCTTGCCAAATCTGCCCAGTTTCTCATGCAGAGCAGGGCATTCATCTCCACCAATGGGCCTTGGGACAGGAGTTACCCTAAAATATTTTGTCTCCACACCACCTTTGCATGTGTTTCAGGAACAACTCATCAAAATCATAAACCTGCTCTAGTGGTCTAGAGTATACCATTGACCCCTACCTCCACACCTTTGGTTACCTTCATCTAAATGCTCTCACCTGTTTTCCTCCTCAGGCCTTCATATTTTCTCACATTTTTAATGTAACACTTTCATAGCTCTTTCATATCCTTTAAGAGTAATATTCCAGTCAAGAAAGTACCCTACCTGGTCTCAGTGATACATGTAAGGGCAAATTCCTCTCCTATTTTTTTATGCTAACTTAGAGTCTCTTTACTTTTTTATTTTTTACATTTTTTTATTTTTAGTTTACAACACTCAGTTCCACAAATTTTTGTGTTCCAAATTTTCTTCTCCTCCCTCCCCTTCCCCCTCCCCCCAAGACAGCATGGAATCTACTATATGTTCTACATAGACCTTCACATTAAACTTATTTACACAATAGTCAAGCTGTAAAGAAGAATTATGACCAATAGAATGAATCATGAGAAAGAAGAAACATTTTTAAAATTCCTAGTTCACTGTGTTTATAATCCACATATGTGTGTATATGTACACATATATATGTATGTATGTATGTGTGTATATATGTATATCGACATCTGAGGCCATAGTTTTTACTGAGCACTCTTTTCTTAGATCTTGTCACCAAGACAGCTAAAGGAAAGAAAACACACAGACTTTCCACAAATCTATTAAGATGTCAAGATTCCTGCAATGTTTTGGCCTTGTATTTAGTATAGCTTTAAACCTCACAAAACACAGTTTTACTCTAAAGACAGGATTATTTGATGGAATTCATTGGCATGTCCTCTAAAAGGATTTTTAATTCATTAACAAACATATCAATTCATCGAGGTGATTTTATATATTGAAAATAGACTTTCACAAACTTCTAAAACATATATTCTTTTAAATAGGATTATAATTCAATACAGTCAATCTGTTCTAAGGCCAGGAAAGCCTGCCTAGAAACAGTATTTAAACTTCCCAACTCCTAATAGAGAGAAAGATGAAGTCTAGGATGAACATTAATGCAAAACCATCGGAGGAAGAGGAAGAAGAGAAAATGATGCAAAGAACACAGCTAACACAGAAATATGTTTTGCATGACTTCACATTAATACTGGGCATCATATTGCTTGGCTTCTCAATTGATGGGAGAGAATCTGGAGAGAGGGAAAGAATTTAAAACTATTTTTTAAAAATTAATGTTAAAAATAAATGATGAGGGAAAAAAGAGTTTCCATTATAACAGATGAAATGAACATCATAGGATTAAAATGACCAATCTTGGCTCCAGAGAAGAGATAAATAGAGGTAAATGATGTCAGATGGGTCTCTGTGTTGGTTCTCTCTGTTACAAGGGTAGGCTTGCAAGGGTGGGGCAAAGGGTATATTTAGAAATGATTGTGAAATAAAAACAAAAGATGCCACAAAACTTAAAAAGAAAGAAATGATGCAAACCTTCTCAATCTTGCTATCATACTTTCAGGATGAAGCACATCCAGGAAGTTAAACAAGGCCAAATGAGATAGAAACTCAAAAGTCTTGCTGGACCATCAGAAAGAAAGCAAAGGCCTAAAGTGTAAGAAAAGTCTGTCAATTTTTCCTATGGCCGTAGGACTGGGTTTTTCCCTATTCAAAGCTTTAAAATGTGGCAGCTGTTTAACTGTGCTATTTTAGAGAACCATGGAGCTGGGAACAGAACTGTAAGGTAACAGACATTAATTATGACATTACCAAGTGTTACCAGTTCCAGAACTCTGACCTTCTCATATGAGTAGAGTCAGCTAGAAGGAAGATCCTTAGAAAAAAAAAGTGGGGTTTTTTTGTCTGTTACTTGGGGAGGTATGGGGGAGAGGGTGGGGGGAGGAGTCGACAAAACAATCTTATCTTGGACTGCTTTTATTTTCTTATACTCAATCACTCATTTATTCACCCTCAGGCTGATACAAACAAAGGATAAAGAAAGCTAATAATAGATAAAGGACATCCCATGGACTCTGCTACTCATTTGTAAATCTAATTATTGTCTCTAAATTAAAACATTGAGTGAAGTTAATACGTGAAAAAGCATTAAAGTCACAGTAAAAAGAGGGACATGGCCAATAGGCTATCAGATATAAGCTGTACAATAGAATGAATCACATTCTTACATAATTAAGACTAGGACACAATAGATGTCAGTAGTAGTCAGGTTGTGGGATTAGATATTCGTCCCTGTCCATAGTCTTGACTTCTCATAGAGGAACACACACAGTTTCTATACACATGATGTACATCTTTATTACATAAAGAAAGAGGTCCTGGGCACACCTCATAACACTATGCTTCCTGCTAATTTACTGTCTTCCAATACTATAGCATCCCACCAGCCTAAATCAACTAGATTGCAACAATTACTAATAGCAGCTCAGCAATCCTGTCTACCAATTTTTTTTTTCAGTACCTTGGAAAGTAGTCCATGTGGACCTTATAACTTGAACTCACTGAAGGCAGCAAGGCACTGTTTTATTATGCCTTTATCTTTATTTTCCACTCTTTATCCACAATTTTATGCTATCTTTTCCAGTTCAAAAAAGCTGGCTATAAGAGGAATGAATTTCATGACTCTTTGCTATTGGCACCATGCTTTATCACTGTGGTCTTCAAAGTGGGGCATGGACATCCCAGAGGACACTAAGGGTTGTATGATCAATCAGTTGGTGGGTGAGATCATAAGTCACACCAAATTCTTCAAGTGATAGACAATAGGCTTGTTTCCAGCATAATTATACCACCTTCTTCATGAATATTGCTCAATACTCCCCCATTCTACTTCCTTCCAACAGCTAGCCTTCTGTCACTGGGGGCAGGAGAAGTTTGTTTTTCATAACAGTTATAATTTGACCATAATCCAGGCATTTGAAGTAGCAGCACAGGCAAAATTTTGCCACCTCTTCCTCCATCACTACACCCTTGCCTCCCAGACTGCTTCTTGACTTTGGCAGGCACCCCATAGCAGGGGGACTCTGTGTGCTAAGGCAGAAGTCAGTGAATAAAATATCCACCTACTTATGCTTTTGATAGAACACAGGTTAAGCAGGCATGGATTGCAATCTGCTTTACAGATCTCCTTAAATTATATTTCCATTCAAACCCACCCATCTTCCAAATTTCCCTATTTCCAGGGTATCATAATATTGCTAGTCTCCCAGCTTTACAACCTAGATATCATCCTTGACTCTTCACTCTCCGCTATCCCTCATATCTTATCAATTGTCACATAGTGTAGTTTCTACCTCCACCACATCTCTTGTATTTGCTTCCTACTGTACACTCACATAACTATCACACTAGTTCAGACCCTTTGTCATCATTTGTCGGCACTGCTAGGACAGTCTCCTAATTGATTTCCCTGCCTCAAGGATCTCTGTTTCCAATCCATCCTATGGACAACTGCTAAACTGATATCACTTAAGTGCTGGTCTGATCAAGTCATTTCCTTGCTCAGCAAACGCCAATGGCTTCCTAATGACTCTACAAGCAAATGTTATTCCATTTTTTCTCTTTCTTTTTGCTTTCTCTTTTTGCATATTATAACGTACATAATTATTGATCCAGTAGTACATATATAGAGACAGATAGGTGGTGAAATAGATAGAAAGCCAGGCCTAGAGTCAGGAAGACTTATCTTCCTAAGTTCAAAACTGGCCTCACACATTACTAGCTATACGACCCTGGGCAAGTCATTTAAACCTATTTGCTTCAGTTCCTCATCTGTAAAATTATCTAGAGAAGGAAATAGTTAATGACTCCAGTATCTTTGCCAAGAAAACCCCAAAATGGGATTACAAAGAGTTGGACATGACTGAAAAATGACTAAATAACAAAATTACATATATACAATTTATATTAGTAGTAGTTATAGAGTGCTTTAAAGTTTGCTAAGCACATTACAAATATATCATTTTGTTTCCACAAAAACTCTGTGAGGCAGGTACTATATATACATTTTACAGATAGGGAAACTGAGGATGAGAGGTTAAGTGATTTGCTCTCATCACAAACCTAGTAAATGAGGCAAGATTTGAACTGAAGGTCTGTCCTAACTTTAAGCCTAATGCTCTATCTTCTAGGTCATCTAGTTGCCACTAAACTATACACATTTATGTAGGGTCCTCATTTTTTTTAGACGAATGGAACACATGATCAGGAAGGTTTGGTGACTGTTGCTCTAACCAAATGAGCTGAAGCTAGGACTCAAATCCAGATGCTGTGATTCCAAATCTAGCACTCTGTGCTCCACACCACGACTTCAAGCATTATCTTTTTGTTAAATCCAGTCAAAGCCAGTTGAGAAGTGAATAATCTGCACAAGAGCAGTCAAGCACATTAATTAAGGCTTTCCCACAAACATAGGCTTTGCCAAGGAGCTTTTTTTTCCCTTCTGTTAAATAGCAATTACTCAAAGTCCTTCCCTTGGGCAGCTGATTTTGTGACCTTTTGAGTAGCAGGTTTGATCCAACTGGTGCTACCTGAGCTGTTTTTCAACACTCTCAGTGGGAAGGAACATTTTCCTAGCATTTCTTTAATTGCATTTAGGAAAGAATGTGCACCTTCATCCCCATTACAGACCAACTGCAACTATATGTCATGGCAAATCCCAGTAGCCTTTGCTCAGAATCTATATATAGACCGAACCTAGGCCCTATGAAGTCTGAAAAATTTGTGTAATTTTCTCTCTTCCTTCCTTTTCCTACCATCATACTCTCACACTTTATATTGGCTTTTAGTTCCCAGATTCTGGCCTTGGTTTTTTCAGAAACATAATGCCAGTTCTCCCACACCAATTTCAAGCCTTTATACCTGTGTTCAAATTCTAAAACTGTCCCTCTGCCAACCTTCCTCCTCATAATTTACTTCTGTCCCTTTATCCCATTCTGGAGGAAATGCTCCCCAAAAAGTGACAGCTAGGTTTCTGATAAGCTGGTCCGTGTTCATGTATTGAATCACTAGCATATTAGAGTAGAAAATGACATTAGGAATAATCTAACCTAACCCCTGAGGATCACACCAGCACCTCACCCAATGGATGGGACCTCAAAAGAATATGAATTTATTCAAAGTTTGAGCAGGAATTTCCTCTACAATACAGTCAACAAGTAATCATCCAGATCCTGTCCAAGGGCCTCCAGCAATGGAGAACTTCCTACCTCCTATTACCTTTTTGGATCCTTCCAATTGGGAAGCAGTAGGGTGGGTCAGAAAGACCTGGATTCCTTCTTGTCTCAGACACATGCTTACTGTATGGAGCCTTAGAGGAAAATTATCCCTTGTGTACTTGGTTTTTTTTAAAAAAAAATGTAACGTAGTGATCCAATCACCATTTGCCACCTGGACTTTAAGCCAAAATCATATGCACGTGCAGAGGATCAATTTCATTTGGTAGCACTAGTTTTCAGCTCTGAGTCATGAATTATTGTTTCATTCAACCATTTATTGAACACCTCCTATACACAAAGTACTGCCCTTCAGGGATATTAGTGACTGACATTTATAAAACATTTTATGTTTACAAAGTGCTTCAAATCCAGTAGTGTATTTGAACCTCATAATACCCTATGAGGTAGGTAGTCATATATTATTATGTCTCTTATACAACTGAAAAGATTATGGCACAGAGAGAGTAATAATTTACACCAGGCCACACAGTTCATAACAGACAAAACAGTTACTCAGTCTCAGGTGAATGCCTCTTCTACTCTTCCATAGATTCTTCATCCAATCAATTCTACACTTGTTGAATGGTGAGACTGATGAGGGAAGATTAAATGTGAACTGTAGGCTATTAAACCTACATCACAGGGTGCATCAGCAAGAGTAGGTATAGGGTGGAGCCAAGATGGTGGCTGGAAAGCAGGGACTTGTGTGAGCAAGGTCCCTCCAAACACCTATAAAAATGGCTCTGAACAAATTCTAGAGCTGCAGAACCCACTAAATAACAGAGGAAAAAAGGGCTCCAGCCCAGGAAAACCTGGATGGACACAGGGAAATGTCTATCACAGGGATCTGGGAGTGGAGCAGAGCAGAGCCCAGCATGAGCCACGCCAGGACCAACCAGACCAGGAGCCAGGTGGAACAGGCCACAGGCCCTTGAATCATTGAGCTGTGGCAGTTACCAGACTTCTTAACTCACAAACACCAAAGACAACGGAGAAGGTTAGTAGGTAGAATGGCTAAAATGGAGTGAAAGGAGTGTGTAGTCGGCCTCAGCCCTGGAGGCACAGAAGTGGTGCAGCTCTGGGGCTGCTTCCAGCTGCAGTTGCTTCTGGCCCCAGGCCCACCAGGTGAGAAGAATTAAGTGGGGGATCAGAGCGGAAGTGCAAAACCTGCTTAGATCAGAGTCGAGGTCCGGGTTGGCAGTTCTTGGGGAGGAAGAGCGCTGGTGTGGCAGAGTTTATTGTGTAGAAGTAGGTCCAAAAACAGCAGCACAAGGCCCCTAAAGCTTGAGACAAAGTACTCTCTCCTCTACAAGCAGTCATACCTTTACAACAAGCTCAAGGATCAAGTAGTTGGATGGGAACATGAATAGGGAGCAAAAATGAGACTTTGGAATCTTCTTTGGGGGCCTACAGCAAAAGCCTCTAAGAAAAAAATATGAATGGGTCTCAGGCCATGGAAGAGCTCAAAAAGGATTTGGGAAAGCAAGTAAGAGAAGTAGAGGAAAAATTGGGAAGAGAAATGAGAGTGATGCAAGAAAATCATGAAAAACAAGTCAATGACTTGCTAAAGGAGACCCAAAAAATACTGAAGAAAATAACACCTTAAAAAATAGATTAATTCAAATGGCAAAAGAGCTCCAAAAAGCCAATGAGGAGAAGAATGTCTTGAAAGTCAGAATTAGCCAAATGGAAAAGGAGGTCCAAAACTCCACTGAAGAAAATACTACCTTAAAAATTAGATTGGAGCAAGTGGAAGCTAGTGACTTGATGAGAAATCAAGATATTATAAAACAGAACCAAAGGAATGAAAAAATGGAAGACAATGTGAAATATCTCATTGGAAAAAACACTGACCTGGAGAATAGACCCAGGAGAGATCATTTAAAAATTATTGAACTACCTGAGAGCCATGATCAAAAAAAGAGCCTAGATATCATCTTTCAAGAAGTTATCAAAGAGAAATGCCCTGATATTCTAGAGCCAGAGGGTAAAATAGAAATTGAACGAATCCACCAATCGCCTCCTGAAAAAGGTCCCAAAAAATAAACTCCTAGGAATATTGTTGACAAATTCCAGAGCTCCCAGATCAAGGAGAAAATACTGCAAGGAGCCAAAAAGAAACAATTTGAGTATTGTGGAAACACAATCAGAATAACCCAAGATCTAGCAGCTTCTACATTAAGAGATGGAAGGGCTTGGAATATGATATTCCAGAGGTCAATGGAGCTAGGATTAAAAACAAGAATCACCTACCCAGCAAAACTGAGTATCATGCTCCAAGGGAAAATATGGATTTTCAATAAAATAAAGGACTTTCAAGCTTTCTCAGTGAAAAGACCAGAGCTGAATAGAAAATTTGACTTTCAAACACAAGAATCAAGAGAAGTATGAAAAGGTAAACAAGAAAGAGAAATCATAAAAGACATGCTAAAGTTGAACTGTTTTGTTTACATTCCTACATGGAAAGATGATGTGTGTAAATCATGAGACCTTTCTCAGTATTAGGGTAGCTGAAGGGAATATACATATATATACACACACACATATATATATATATATGTATGTATATACATAGATAGATAGATAGATAGATAGATAGATAGATAGATAGATAGATAGATAGATAGATAGATAGAGTGCACAGGGTAAGTTGAATATGAAGGGATGATAGCTAAAAAATAGAATCAAATTAAGGGATGAGAAAGGAATATATTGAGAGAGAGAGAAAGGGAGGGATAGAATAGAGTAAATTATCTCACACAAAAGTGGCAAGAAAAAGCACTTCATTGGAAGGGAAGAGGGGGCAAGTAAGGGGGAATGAATGAATATTGCTCTCATCGGATTTGACTTGAGGAGGCAATACCATGCACACTCAATTGGGTATCTTACCCCAGATGAAAGTAGGGGAAAGGAGATAAAAGAGGGGGGGGACAATAGAAGGGAGGGCAGATAGGTAGAGGAGGTAATCAAAAGCAAACACTTTTGAAAAGGGACAGGGTCAAGGGAGAAAATTGAATAAAGGGGACAGGATAGGAGGGAGGGAAATATAGTTAGTTTTTCACAACATGACTATTTATGGGAGTGTTTTGCATAATGATACATGTGTGGCCTGTGTTGAATTGCTTTCCTTCTTAGGGAGAGTGGGTGGGGAGGGAGGAGGGGAGAGAATTTGGAACTCAATGTTTGAATAACAGATGCTCAAAAAAAGGTTGCTTTGCATACAATGGGAAAACAAAATATACAGGCAATGGGGTGTAGAAATCTATCTTGTCCTACAAGTAAGGGGAAAAGGGATGGGGGGAGGGGGAGAGGGGTGATAGAAGGAAGGGCTAGCTAGGGAATGAGGCAATCAGAATATATTCCCTCTTGGAGTGGGGGAGAGAGTAGAAATGGGGAGAAAATTTGTAACTCAAAATCTTGTGGAAATCAATGCTGAAAACTAAAAAATATAAAAAACATATCAAATAAAAAAGCACCCCGAAAAAAGAAGTAGACATAAATTCAATAAAGACAACTGCTAGAAAAGAAGAATCTAGAGAACTGTAGGACTATACATTTAAGGATGGAAGAGGGTGTAGTAGTAGTAGTAGTAGTAGCGGTAGTAGTAGTAAGAATAGCTAATATTTATATGGTGTTTACTATATGCAAGGCATTAGACTAAGGACTTTACAATTATTATCTCATTTGATTCTCACAATAATCCTAGAAAGGAGCTATTATTATCTCCATTTTACAGATGACGATAATGCATTTTGTTGTTGTTCTTCAGTCATTTTCAGTCGTGTCCAACTCTGTAACTCCGGTTGGAGGTTTCTTGGAAAAGATGCTGAAGTGGTTTGCCATTTCCTTCTCCAGCTCATCTTATAGATGAGGGAACTGAAGCAAACAGGGTTATGTGACTTCCTCAGGGTCACACAGCTAGTAAATATCTGATGCTAAATTTGAACTCAGGTATTCCTAACTCTAAGCCTATCTCTATATTCACTGCACCACCCAGTTGTAAAGGTTTTGTAGTCCTACTCTTCATGTGAAAGAAGAGGTAACTGAAGTCTAGAGAGGTTAAATGGTTGACCTAAAGTCATATATAGTAAGATTGTAACAAGCATAATTAGGATCTGAACCAGAATCTCTGACTCAAAAACCAACATTCTTTCAATTGTAGTACTGTGTCTAGGATGGACACTATATGAGGGTCAGGAAAAAGAATTCAGAACTGTTATTAACATAAAATCACATAATTTTGGAGTTTGGAGAGAATTTAGAGATACAAATTAAACCCTTCCCTTTCAGAGGTGGGGAAATTCTAACCCAGAGAATCAAAGCCAATTGGCCAAGGTCACACTGCCACTTTAGGGTAGGACTAGGACTGTGGTCTACCAAATCCCAGTTAAGCTATGCAAAGTAAGTGACCACCTGTAGGGAAAGATTTTGCCTTGCAAACAATTCCTTTCTTCCTCTATATCCTCAGATGGGACCTGTCCATCTTGGAACATTCTGCTACCAAACAGTGCCCCTCTTTTCCAATTGACTCCTGAAGCTTCCATTTTGTAGAAGGGCCCAAGCTGCCCTACCTTTGTTCTTCTCCCAGCCCTGCCTCTGTCTTTGTGGACTTCGAAAGCATACTCCAGGGTACCTTCCCCCTCTCCCTCTCTGCCCACCCTCTTTTCATTTCTGTTTTGTGTATTATCTTTCCCATGTAGCAACAGAGTGAGAGAGTGGGACTCGCATGTACAGTGAGGCTCCATGTGTGCTGACATCTTGTCCTTGTACTTGGCTCAAAGACAGGCAAAATAGACATCTCTAGACTCTTCCCTCATCCTTCTCCAAGAGAGACTTTTATTCCTGCTAGGAGGGGCAGTAGGAGGTTGAAGGTAGAAGCCACTACGCTTTCCTCAAAGAGAGGGGGATACCAGACTAGAAGTAGATTTATATGTTCCCTTAAATATTGTTGTCAAGGGTATATGATTGAGTGACATCTAATTTTTAATTGCTTTTTCATTTTGTAGAGGAAGGAGATCCCAAGCTCTATATGCAAGGTTTGACCCTTCCCCACGTAATACCAGTTCCATAAGGAACACACATAGTAAATAGCATAGAAGCCTATTTATCCAAATTGTAGCAAAATAGAAATCAGAGAAGGTATACGTAGTAGAGTATATACCAGACAATACATAATGAAAGAGCTCTCCTATTGAGAGATAGGTCACTTCAACCAAGAAAGAAGGTCCTGGATCTCACCCAAGGGGAAACTCTCCAAAGTCTCTAGAGTAGCAAGTTGAGAATGGGGATATGCCAGCTCCTCTCATGTCTTCCCAGATTCTTTTCCTCCAAAAACCTGAAGTATAGTAGACCTCTTCTATGTTCTCCATTGAAGTTGGATAGGCTGAATGATGAGGTCCTAAAGAGGATTCCTGAGAACTTCACCCAGCCCCTCCAAGTAGGGCAGGGCATCTACACCAAAAAAGAGAGAGCCTCTTATCGATGGGTTTGGGGAGAGGGGCTACATCTGATTGGAATATAAACTCCTTAAAGGCAAGGACCATCTGTCTTTTTTCTTGTATTTGCATCCCCTGCACATTGCCCTGTGTCAGATACCTAGGTTAGTACTTAATTAATACTTGTTTACTTCCTTCTATGCCTGATAAAAATCACCAAAGTACCACTATCAGAACCTTATCCCCTTTGATTTTTAACTTGGCTGTCTTAAAATGAAGATACTCCTAATGGCCATACCCTAGTCATAGAAAAAAGCATCATCTAAAAGCTGCTTTTGATAGGGGATGAATGAAAGAAGGCTCAGGCTCTTTATATAAATGAAAAAAAAAGTTACGTGAAAGAGAGAAAAGGCACAAAATTGGAAGGTTAGAGACACCTAAAACAATGTTTACTTGCTTATAATTTCACCAAAAAAATACTCTAATGTGTATAGAGCACTTTAGGGTTTGAAAAATGCTTTACATATCTTCTTTCATTATAGCTTCACAGCAACCCTGTGAAGTAGATAGAACACAAATTAATAGCCCCATTGCTGAAATGAGAAATTTGAGACTTGGGGATGTGAAATTACTTGCCCATATTCACATAGCAATTTAATGTCACTGATAGAACTTGGAACCAAATTTTTCTGCCTTCAAGTCTAATTGTCTTTCTATTATTCCTAGTTATCAGGTGTACGAAAGGCTAAGCCTCTAAGTGAGGTTAGGTACGGAATGAGTCTGCCATTAACTGTGTAACATCAGAGAAGTCATTTAAGCTCTCTCAGTTCCATCATCCGTAGATTGAGGTTTGGACTAGATGGACTAAGACAAATTTTATATTTTTTTAAAATATACTCTAGGCCTGGGATTTTCCATAATGAGGTTGGAAGCCAAGATGTCAGTGTACGAAACAGTGCTTGTAATCTAAAACTTATGCTTTACATTTGTGTATATATAAGTATAAATATACACATATGTGTGTATATAGATAGACATGTCTGTATATAGATACAGATATCTGTAGATAGATAGACAGACAGACAGATTTGAAATATGACCTCTGGCATGTCAGAGGCAGGTAGATAATCATAAAAAAACCCAATAGGGATTTTATGCTTGTATCTTTTTTTGAAAGGCAGGAAAATATGACTCCATATTCCATACTGTGTAGCTGTACCACCATAGCAACATTAAAACATTGAGTTTCAAACCTAGAAATGACCTTAGAAACTACGAAATCCAAACTTATTTCACAGACCAAATTTTACAAATGAGAAAAATAAGGCACAAATCAGGGAAAGTGAATTGTAGAAACAGGACAATTGAACCTCATGTGATGTGAATTCAAGGTTCTCCACCACCCTATTTGTCTCTTTTTTTGGATGTTGTTCTTTGGCTTTTTAATCTCCCTTCTTCAACTACTATTCCCAGGAGCATATATAATGCCCACGATGTCATCTGACTATGTCTAAGAACAGCAGAAGCGGCAGGAATTACTGTCTTATTTCTGAGAAGCAATGACTTTCTTAGAATTATCCATGACCACACTAGCTGCTGAGTTGCCATATCACATCATTGACTTATATTGAGTTTCTAGTCCACTAAGTAGCCCAGATATTTTTCAGACAAATTACTGTTTGACCATACTTCCCACATATTATACTTGTAAAGGTGACTTTTAGAACTCACGTGTAAGACTTTACATTTCTACCTATTAAATTTCATCTTATTAGGGTTAGTCCAAAATAGTAGACTTTATATTCTGATTCTGTGATCCAGTTTTTTTTAAACTATTCCTCCTAGCATTGTGTCATCAGCAAATCAATGAACATGCCATCTATACCTTTATCAAAATCACTGACAAAACACAGGGTCAAATATCTCTGAAATACTCCAATAGAGACCTTCTTCCAAAATTACACTTAGTTATTAGTTATTACTTTTAATCTAATGCTGGAATAATTTCTGAATCCACTCTTTTGCTCACATTTCTCCATGTTTTCCACAAGAAGAATATCAGATATTAGATACTAATAGGAGTCCAACACAGTTACACAGTGAGAGGAAAAAATTATTTAGCGTGATCAACTCTGTAATCACTAATAGGGAGGGCTTCAGCTCGTTCTGTGGAGAGAACAACACAGAACAATGGTTTGAACTTACATAGGTATGGATCTTACCTTATTATATTGCCAAACTTTCTAACAATCCTGACTCTAATCCTAACCCTAACTACACATGCTGCCTTATAAGGTGGTGAGTTTCCCGTTATTGAGGAGCTTCACTAATAACAGCTCCTATGTTAGGTAGGGTATGCTGGTAAATGTTCAACAGCCGACTTTCCAAAAGAAACGTGAGCATAACACACTTTTAGTTTAATCTATACTATTAATATTTTCTCCAACACCTTAAGTCTAGGCAATCAACAAAAACAATTAATTGAGCCTGGGTTTGAAATATTTGCTGATCTTCAAGCTGAAAATACTCCTATTGAAAATTTAGCAATCAGTTCTCTGAGCTGGTTTGAGCCGGCTCCAGCATAACCCTATTATATACGTATGTATATAGTTCCTTGAGTTTTAGAAATTTCATTCCTTATCACAACTTTGTTAGGAGGTGGTACGTGTAGACAGATGAGGATACTGAGTTTCAGAGACAACCCCTGATGTGAAGGGAGTCTACAATCACATACCAGTTGTACTAGATCACAAGTCCTTTCCAATGTTTATATTCTTCAGGGAGAGCCAGCATTTTTATTGGAATCTAAAGTGAGGAGTTGGGAGTACAATGGGATGGGGAGGGAAGGAGGAAAAAGGGAAGGAGAGAAAGAGAGAGAGACAGAGAGAATCAAAGAGTCAACAAGCATTTATTGAGTGCTTACTATGTACTAGGCACTGTAGGTGCAAAAACAGAAATGAAAGTTCCTGCACACAAGAATACAACATATTCACAAATAAGCACATGCAATATACATATATATATATATATATGCATTTATGTGTATATATATAAAATAAATTTTGAGAATAGGCACTAACAGCTTCAGTGGAGGAAAGGACTTCAGAAGAGGACCCATTTAAGAGGCAAATTCAATGGAAACTTGGGATTCCAAAAAAAGGAGATGAAGAGAAGAAGCATGATAGGGCATTACAGTGGATTTTAAGGTAGTTTACACAGGTGATTGTGCATAAAGGGTAAAAAGGAAGTCAATTTTGCTGGATTGTAGAATATGTAAAGAGAAATAATTCATAATAATACTGGAAAGATAGGTAGGATGGGGTCAAGGTTTGAAGGAGAAAGAGAAAGAGGGACAGTGAGAGACAAAGACAGAGAGGAACAGAGAAAGAGTCAGAGACAGAGGGTTCTGTGTTCCAGGTTTTGTCATTTGCTGTTCATTTTCTCCCTCTATGCCTTGGTGTTTTCTATGTTGAATAAGTACAGAAACTCCTGTGGGAAAGAACATGGATGCTCATACCACTTTGTTGAGCAGGGAGTCATGATTTTGCCAAAATAAAGGACCTCCAGGATATACCATGTGATCTATTATAGCATCCTAAATTTCTCTGGGCATTGCTATCTTCCCTGCTGTGAAATTCTCTGGATCCTAGGGCACTACCATCTGACATGTATTCTAAGGACCCCTGGGCTTTTTCATCCATCCCACTGCTGTAGCCTTAGGACTCCCAAAGCCTTTTCCAATTGCTTCACAGCAAAATACCTTTATGCATGTTATGTCCTTTACTTAGAGTATAAGCTTCTTATGAGTAGCAACCATTTTTCTTTTTGTATCCAGAGTGCACAACACCTGGCAAGTACTTAATAAATTGATTATATGCATTTATTCATTCAATCATTATAAAACTCTTTTTCCTCAAAGAAGCACTCATGTCTTCTCTGAGATGAAGATATAGAAGGACTGGAGCAAAATCCATCATCTGGAGGCACTGCTAATTTGCCAGTCTTTGAATGGGTGGCAGGAAGAAGGTTCCCCACTCAGTGGCCTGGTTAACTCAATCTGGGCAACCACAGCAAGAGGCAGGGAGAAGGGAAGGAATAAATTGGGGTGGAGGGATCTCAGATGAAAACAGAATACTTGTCAAGGTATCCTGCCTACCTCCCGTGTTGTCTAGGAAATCGGAAAATAAAAGAGACAGCCAGACAGAGACACAGAGATGCAGGTAGAGTCAGGAAAAGAGACAGAGAAAGAAAGACAGATAGTCACAGAAAGACAGAAGGAAAAGAAGAGACAGAGAAAGAGTGACAGAGACATTTTGAAATGAATACAGAGACAGAAAGACATTAAAAGGGAGCTTGTGGCAAAGATTTAGTGGAAAGCTATAAAACCCAGCCAGATTCTACCAGTTAAAAGAGAGAATGGAAGTCAGCACAGATTTCACTCTATCTTCTGCCTCCTAGTTACTGTCTGAGATGGAGCAAATCACTTATCCTGAATTTGCCCACGGGTAAGGTAATGATTCCTCAACTCCCAGTTCTTTTGCATGGATTGATTAATTAACAATTTTTTTTTAAAGCCTGAAGACATCAAGAGCATGATTACTCTTTCACTACAGGGACTACAGTTTCTCTGCC
Source organism: Phalanger gymnotis (assembly GCA_028646595.1). Lineage (NCBI taxonomy): Eukaryota > Metazoa > Chordata > Mammalia > Diprotodontia > Phalangeridae > Phalanger > Phalanger gymnotis. The sequence goes on from CM053622.1 coordinate 98,788,290, forward strand.
ATTCCGGAGCATAACTCCAGCAGCCCCCAAATCAACTACAATATACCCTACATCCATGGGCTGGCCCTGGGAGTTGTTCCTCATCTGATTTCTTTTGCTAAAAACTAATTAAAATCAATTATGGTAACATAGCATTGACTGGCCTGGTTTTCACCAGTGCATAACAAAAAGACTGAAGAAAAATCTTCAGGAATAATATATTGCTTGTTTTTACTCCAAAAATTGCAGTCGTCTCTTCTCAGTGAATGAACAACAGGAATTTCAAAAGCCCTGGCTTCAAGCATAACGAAGTGTCTTCCATCAAGCAGCTACATTAGGGATTTGATGAACATTTCTCCATTTCCTAAACTGCATGAGCTAGTGCTTTCTCAGCAGGACCATTTTAATCCCACTCATGTCTAACCCACTAAAGCAGAATCACAGGATCCCGGAGCTGGAAGTAACCTCCAAGGTCATCTAGTCCAGCCTCTACCTGCAGAAGCTTTTAATTCAACCTTTTTCGCTCCTTGGGCAAGAACAAAAAAATTTGTACAGAAGCAGTTAAGTGACACAGTGGCTAGAGGCCTAGACTTAGAGTCAGAACAAGCCCTAGTTATAATGTGGCCTCACACACATACTAGCCATATGACCCTAGACAAGTCATTTAACCTCTGTCTGCCTCAGGGTCTTCACTTGTAAAACGGTGATAATAATAGCATTTTACCTTCCAAGATTGGTGTAAGGATAAAATATAAAATCGTAATATGTTTTGCAAAATTTAAAGTGCTACATAAAAACTATTGTTGTAATTTAGATTCTGAGATTCTGGGAGGGCATATCATATTTTGGCTTTTACTGTCAATAGATACCTAATATTTGAGTGACTTTTAAAACCACAAGAAGAAAAACATTTGGGCAAAAGTCTTTCCCTGAAAGCTTCCTCCTATGTCTCATCATAGAATGAAAGTAACTCTAAATTCTCGAAGGTTATTATGCCATAGGAGTATCAGATCGGCAGGCGCTACTAAGCTTGGAAATTCCCAGATATTGGCACAGCAATGTGGCTTTCATCCAACAAGTAACTAGTCTAGCTGTCTAGGAGAGACTCGAGGCCAGGAGGCCTGTTAGCACGTGATGAACTTTTGGGTGCCACACTTACTCCTAAAACCATCTACCAAGGTCTAGAGGATACGTGATTTGTAGCAGTGGAAGGAGTTTTCAGATGGGTAAGAGAGGAGGAAGACAGAAGAGGATGGAGAGGAAGAGAGAGGGAGGGAAGAAGAAGGACTGGGACAGGCACAAAGAGAAGGGCAAAAGAGGAAAGGACAATGTAAAAGAGGGAGAGAAAGGGAGAAGGAATGGGAAAGAGGGAAGGAGAGGAACTGGTACAAAGACAAGGACAGGGAGAGGGAGAAGGAGGGGAAAAGAAGATGAAGAAGAGGAAAAGGGACAGGGAGAGAGAGATGAAAAGGTAGGAGACAGAGAGGAAGAAAGAGGAGGAAAAGAAAAATGAGAAGCAGAGGGAAAGAAAAAGGGAGAGGAAGACAAACAAGGAGATAGAGAAGGAGAGAAAGAGGAAGAAGCAGGAGAGGGAGAAAAGAGAGGAGGAGGGAGAGGAAAAGGAAAAGGTGGAAGGGGTAAAAGAAAAAGCAGTAAAGAGAGAGGAAAAGGTGGGAGAAGAGAGAGAAGGAAAAAAGTAGGAGAGAGAGTCATAAAAATAGGAGAGGAAGAGGGAGGAAGAGGGCCAAGAAGGGGAAAGAGAGGGGAGAGGAAAAGGAAGAGGGACAAGTACAAGTTGAGAGAGAGACACAGAGAGAGAGAGTAGAGGAAAAAGTGGGAGAAGAAGAGGAAGAAAGAGAAGGAGAGGAAAAGGAAGAGGGACACAAAGAGGGAGATGGAAGAGAGAGAGACAGAGGAAAGAAAAAGGAAAATGAAGAAGGAAGTGGAAAGTGCCAAGTACAGTGTTAAGTGCTTGAGGCACAAATATAAGCAAACGAGGTAGCCTCTACCTCAAAAAGCTTGCATTTTAATGGGGGAAAACAATATATAAAGAGGAAGTGGAAAGTGGGATGGGGCAGGAGAGAGTACTTGTGTCAAGACAAGGCTGCTCAAGAAGAGAAATGGAGTGAATTAAATAGAGAAATAGAGAGAGTGGAGCCAGTAGTGAAATGGGCATAGCTGGGACCCTTCATGAAATGACACTCAAAGTATGGACTGACCAATCCTGAGAGGAAGTCTCAGGATAGATATATCTCTAAGGGGGAATGCTGCTAGCATGGAGGAGAAGTCTGGAAGTAAATTCAGTTGGGAGTGAAGTGCATATGAATGGTGGCTGGATGATGAAATATTGACAGTTAGTCAATGATACCTCAAAAAGACCCAGAAACTAGCCATCTCAAATTTCTCAAACTCCTGTAGTTTGTCTTTTTTCCATCTATCTGCCTTACCCTGGAAAATATGGTGGTATCCAAATATGTCTCAAAATTGCCATGTTCCCTTGGTGGCTGGCTGTGAGGAATAAAATACCATATTTATCTCACCCTCCTCTCTTAAGTTTCCACATTTGGCCTCAGTTTCGTGACTTTCTTCACATTTGCATGCATTTACATTTTCTCCACCATTTAGAAAATAATTCAAGGGGTTTAGAGGACTATTTAATTTGCTAACATTTAGTGTTCTTATATTGTTCCTATCCACTTTAGACTCTTCTGACTTCTTCTACTAAAATACTACACTGGTGTCTCACCATGGTATGGCATTGACCCCAGGGGCTTGTAGCTTATGCAATTTGAATGAAAACTCAGGAACTGAGCTGGAGAAGCTCTGATTGTTGGCCCAATGACAGATAGTGCATCTGCTGCCAAAGGACCAGCCTAGCTAACCTCAGAGAGGGGCAGGACTGGAAGGAAGGTCATTGGGTAATGATTTTTTTCAAATTAAAATAACCTGAATTCCTTCAACAAGATTTTATTAAGCACTTAGCATGAGCAAGGTGCTATGCTTAGGTGCCTGGGATACAAGGACAAAAATGAGTTTGCCTTCTACTGGAACTCATGAAACTGCCTAGCAAGGCATGGAAGGCACAACTCATAGCTCTCCTCAGGGTGATTCCTCTTTCCATCCCCCATTATGCTGTCAAAAAGGCATATCTATCTCCAAATGGCCCATTTTACCTACTTACACATCCCAAATCTCTTAAAGGGGTCAGGTAAATCTCTAGCATCTAGGCTGGGACTAGTCTGGTGTTCTGGAGGCAATCATGCCATCTTCTGGATTGTATTCATTGACAATATCACTTCCTCCACCTCTACACTTGAGCATCCTCTACAACCCCTAGAATATGCTATCCTCTGTGGCATTGCCTTGCTACCTATCCTCCATAATAGCTCTAGTCTTTACAAATAATAGCATTTCTCGATGTGATCTCTTACTTTATTTACTATCCTTAGCTCAAAACATTTTGAGGGCATTTCCAAAAGTCAAATACATACAAAAAATAAACTTTTGCCATTTTTGATGATATAGAAGAGAAAGTTCCCCAGGTTCTCCAGCCCTGACTTCTCAATAAGTCATTTCCTTCCTGCCCCCAAGTCTTTATTAATTTCCTTTCCCCTGAACTTCTGCCATTGTTTACTGCCTGTTCCAAAGAATCAGAGACTAAATAAGCTTTTAAACTGGAAGGAAATTTAGAGGTTATTTAATCAACCTCTCAATAGAAAAGTGAATCCACTCAATCATATTCACCAAAAGTGGGCATGTAGCCTATGCTCAAATACCTTTAATAATAAGAAACTCATGACCTCACCAGGCAGCCTATTCCATTTTCAAAAGTACTAAGAGGATACCTTGCTGTTGTTCAGTTGCATCTGACTCTTTGTGACCCCATTTGGGGTTTTATTTACAAAGATACTAAAGTGGTTTGAAATTTTCTTCTACAGCTCATTTGACGGATGAGGAACCTGAGGCAAATAGGGTTAAGTAACTTGCCCAGGGTCACACAACTAGTAAGTGTCTGAGGCCAGATTTGAACTCAGAAAACTGAAGTCTTCCTGAATCTAGGTCTAACACTATACGTACTGTACCACCTAACTATCCAGGGTATAGTTGGCTTGTCACTATTACCTAGGCCCTAGACCATTTGATGTAATCACAGAAAGTTAGAAGTAGATAACAAAGAAAAACAAGACATTCATGTATTAGCACAATTTGCAAATATGTGTCTGTATCCTTTAATAAGTATGAAGAAATTATCTTTGATGGGATTAGAAGGCTGTGGCCATTGGATGGCAAAAGATAAACCGTATCCTTGATATTTTTTTAAAGAACAAAATGGGATATACTTTCTAGAAATAGTAGAAGCAGAGGAGGCAAGAAGCAGCTTCAAGAAGCATGACCCCCTGGCAGCAAAGAAGACAGCGTGGATTTAAAGGAGAATTAGTCCTGGGAATTGGGAATAGAGCCTTAGAGAAGAGCAGACCCAGGGAACTCAGAAGAATGATCCATCCAGCAGGAATATGCTGCATCCAGGTGTGGGGGTAGGGTAGGACGGAGGTAAGGGAATAGAAACAAGAGGAAACCACAAAAGCAGAAAGGGCATCACGGCTCTGCAGTGCCACAGGCACTAAGTGTCTTCACTACTTTTATTTCCTATATATTTACCTATTTACCTCATAGCCAGCATAATCTAAGTTTGTTCACACTGATTCTGACCTTTTGTGGTCTCTCCAGGTTTATGAGGAAATGTTGCGTTGATACTGATCATTACTATGCCATTTCAGTAAAAGGATTTGATTTTAGATCATTGTGTTTACTGACTGGGAGAGTCTGATAAGTTATAGTTTTAGGAATTCAAATCTCCAGAGGACCCTTTGAACTGGGGACTAGTAGTCACCCCTCCCCCCACCACAGACTCAACCCACTGGTGTGAATGTATGACGAAGAGAGGAAGCCAAGAGGAGTGATACACGGAAAATTCCAGTTTCCAAGAATGTTTTAATCTTGTGCCCAAAGCTGTCTCTCTGTAACACTCATCTGCTGATTCTAGGTCTTCTCTTCAGAGAATTCATCTTAACACATTACCATGTATGAACATTTATGACATTTCCATGTGCACAGACAAACATGCAGACATGAATACAGACAAAAAGTAGACTCTTACAACATGAAGAGAGGAGCTGGTCTTAGAGTCATAAAAGGAATGAGTCCACATCCTGTTTTTGTCACGTACTGGCTTTCTGATCTTTGGCAGGTCAATCTCTCAGTGTCTCATGTAACTCTTGAAGACTTTAAATAATAGACCAGTTGTCATTCTGTATCATATAGGATCATATCTATGATTTTTATTGGTATAGGTGAACCCTAGTATAGAAACTCAGTATACAGAGAGATGATAGATGATAGAAATAGATAGAAATAGATAATAGGTAGCTATTGATATATACACACCAAAAACATATGTGTATAAACATATAGTGATACAATTTTATGTACATATTTACATGTTTCTATGTATTAATATAGGTTTATGTATACATAAACATATATATCCACTTACATAAGTATAAAAACAGGGATTTCATCCTTTTTTCTCCTATTTCCAGTCCATGAGACAGTATATTGCTCAGGGTATAAACTCATAATACATATTTTTGAATGAACAATTTTTGATGAAATTTCATTGTTAGACATGCTAATTTATGCATCAAGTTATCCAACAAATATTTTTTGGTTTTTTTTTTCCAACAAATACTTTTTAAAGCATCAATTGTGTTCTACATTGTCTTAGTGACCAAGAAAGAAATGGTTCCTGTCTTCAAAGAGCTTACCTGATAAAATAGGTACACCAATAAATATAATTCAAATTTGAATATTGAAAGCACATGAAAGGAATATAAAATGACATTAAATTAAATTAGTGTGAAAGCACTTCCATCCAGAGGCAAGTGGAAGTAATAAATGGAATGATGAATGTAAAGGTCCTTCAGAACAAATAAGGTACTACACAATGATAAGCTATCATTGGAGAACGGAAGGAATTATCCCTGATCTACTCAATACCAGAGGAGAAAGGGGAAAAGATGGGAGTAGGGAGGAGTTGAGGAGGAGAGAAACTGAGAATAAGGAGAAAAAATAAAGAGGAGGGGAGAAGATAAGTAAGAGGAGACTTCATTGGAGCATTTCATCTTGATTTTCTGAGATGTTTGTCTAAGGTTAGTATTGAAATGTGGGTCAGCCCTGGAATGAGCATTCATGATTTAATGGTTTCTTCCCTTACCTACTGCCTATCCTTTACCTAGCACACATTCCATGACAAGATAAAAATCTTTTTCTGTGCTAGAATTGCCCTATATCAAGTACAGTTTCAGATAAGGGACCTATCACTTTGAGTTTAGAAACTTTCTCCTCAGTCAAAGCTTTTTACTTCTCAGCAGTCTTTGTTAACATGGAGTTCGGCCCGCATACAATGTTGTGACCCACAAGATTCTTCCCAGGCACTACTACTACAGCGTATAATTCACATGCTCACCCATATCCGGGAAAGTCAGGTTATTATTTTGATCAGCTATCTATTGGGGACATCGAATCACATCATCACATGGTTATACAATCGAACTGACAGAGAAAGATTGCCATTGGTTTTACTTCATGAATATGCCCCAGATTCTGTCACATCTTTCAATTAAAAGTGGAGCACTACCAGATGATAATAACTGGACTGTCTTCTTTCCCTGGGTTTGGCAATGTCAAATCTTGGAAGAAAAAGCAATTTAGTGACAATGGCGCTTTATTGTAATCCTATGCATTTCAAGTGTGGTTTCACTACATTCTCTCTATTATTGTCAATTAGTAGTATCTTGCTACTGCTGTTGCTCAGACATGTCTGACTCTACATGACCTCATGAACATTTGTCCAGGGGATTTTCTTGGCAAAAATACTGAAGCGATTTGCCATTTCCTTCTCCAGTGTCTCCCTATTTCATAGCTTGGCTAAAAGACTATGTTATGGAGAACTCACACAGGGCAAGCTCTCATAGGTTATCAGAAGAAATGATACAAAGACTCAAGGTCTGTCTTAAGAACTTTGGAACTGATTGTGTGACGTGGAAGACACTGGCACAGAGCCACCCAACATGGCATGCCATCATCAGAAAAGGTGCTGTGCTCTATAAACAAAGCAGAATTGAAGTACCTCAAAAGAAACGTGAGATGCACGGCTTTAGAGAATCCACCCCAAATGTTCACATGGAGTACTTGTGCCCGACCTGTCGTAAAGCGTTCTAAGCTCATGTTGATTTGATAAGTCACAGTCACATTGTAACTTGACTCTAACATAGTGATGTCATTTTGGTCTTTTTCAAGAATGAAGGGCAACAACCACCAGATGAGGACCTGAGAGAAATAGGTTTTAAGTGTCTTGCAAAGGGTAGCACAGATAGTAAACGTCTGAGGCCAGATTTTAATTTAGATCCTCCTGACTGCAAGTTCAGTGCTCTATCCACTGTGCCACCCTGATAACCCTGTAGTATCTTTTACTTCTACATAATTTCCAGAACTGAATTTTTTATGGGTAGAAAAAAGGAATGAAGAAATTTTCATCCAAAAATCCTTTCTGTCTTCTGCAAAATTCCTGGGCTCTCAAACACCTGAAGGGTTTTGGGGAATGCACTTTTTATTTTCAAATAATCACCATTTTAGAAATAGGATCAAGATGCTGTCTGAAATGCTTTGTCATCATAGACTCACTCATACCAGAAAACAGACTCTCTTCCTCTCAAGAGCGTACAAGACTCTGCCACAGTTTATAACCCATCCAGGAAAAGAAATTCAAAGAGAACATTATGTATAAGATAGCCTTTGTCTGACTTTCTGCAGATGGGAGAACAAGAGGTGAGATTCTTTTTTTTAATAGTTAAGATTTTTTATTTTTAGTTTACAACACTCAGTTCCACATAACTTTGAGTTCCAGATTTTCTTTGCCCCCCTCTCTGCGCCCTCCCCAAGATGGCATGCGATCTGATGTATCTTCTACACATAACTTCACATTGAACTTATTTACACAATAGTCAAGTTGTAAAGAGGAATTATGACCAATGGAATGAATCATGAGAAAGAAGAAACAAAACCAAAAAAAGACAAAACCAAAAGAGAAAAAAAGTGTTGGGGGGGGGGAGGGAAGGAGAGCTTAAAGTATGCCTCAATCTGCATCCAGACTCCATAATTCTTTATCTGGATGTAGATAGATTCTCCATCATGAGTCCTTTGGAGTTGTCTTTGCACCTTGTATTGCTGAGAAGAGCAAAGTCTATCAGGGTTAGTCATCACAGAATCCATATATCTGTGGTTGTGTATAATGTTCTCCTGGTTCTGCTCCCCTGGCTCAGCATTATATCGTGTCAGTTTTTCCAGGTTATTATGAAGTCCATATCATCCCCATTTCTTATCACATAATAGTATCCCATTACCTTCATATACCACAGATTGTTCAGCCATTCCCCAATTGATGGGAATCTCCTTGATTTTCTGTTCTTTGCTACTACAAAAAGAGCTGCTATAAATATTTTTGTACATATGGGTCCTTCTCCCACTTGTGTGATCTCTTTGGGATACAACCCTAGAAGTGGTATTGCCAGATCAAAGGGTATGAATGTTTTTATAGCTTTTTGGGCATAGTTCCGAATTGCTCCCCAGAATGGCTGGATCAGTTCACAACTCCACCAGCAATGTAACAATGTTCCAATTTTCCCACATCCTCTCCAGCATTTATCATTTTCCTGGTTTGTCATTTTAGCCAATCTGACAGGAGAGGTGTGGTATCTAAGAGTTGTTTTGATTTGCATTTCTCTAATCGGTAGTGATCTCAAGCATTTTTTTCATATGCCTATAGATATCTTTAATTTCTTCCTCTGAAAATTGCCTGTTCATATCCTTTGACCATTTCTCCATTGGGAAATGACTTCTATTCATATAAATTTGGCTCAGTTCCCTGTATATTTTAGAAATAAGGCCTTTATCAGAGACACTGGTGGTAAAGATTTTCTCCCAATTTTCTGCTTCCCTCCTAATTTTTGTTGCATTGGCTTTTTTATACAAAAACATTTCAATTTAACATAATCAAAATTATCCGTTTTGCATTTTATAATGCACTCTATCTCTTGTTGTGTCATTAATTCTTTACTTTTCCATAGATCTAGTAGGTAAACTATTCCTTGCTCTCCCAAATTGCTTATAGTATCAGCCTTTATTCCTAAATCATGAACCCATTTTGACTTTATTTTGGTAAATGGTGTAAGATATTGATCTATGCCCACTTTCTGCCCTACCATTTTCTAATTTTACCAGCAGTTTTTGTGAAATAGTGAATTTTTAGCCCAGAAGCTGGATTCTTTGGGTTTATCAAAGAGTAGATTGCTATAATCATTGACTACTGCATCTTGTGTACCTATCCTATTCCACTGATCCACCACTCTGTTTCTTAGCCAGTACCAGGTAGTTTTGATGACTGCTGCTTTGTAGTACAGTTTAATATCTGGTATGGCTAGGCCACCTTCCCTAGAATTTCTTTTTATTAATTCTGTAGATATTGTAGATCTCCTGTTCTTTCAGATGAATTTTGTTATTATTTTATCCAGCTCTGTAAAATAATTTTTTGGTAGTTCGATTGGTATGACCCTAAATAGATAAATTAAGTTAGGTAAAATTGTAATTTTTATTATATTAGCTCAGCCTAAACATGAACAACTGATATTTTTCCATTTCTTTGGATATGACTATTCGCATGAAAAGTGTTTCGTAATTATGTTCATATAAGCCCTGGGTTTGTCTTGGCAGATAGACTCCCAAATATTTTATAGCGTCCACAGTAACTTTGGATGGAATTTCTCTTTCTATCTCTTGCTGTTGGGCTTTGTTAGTAATGTATAGTAATGCCAAGGATTTTTGTGGGTTTATTTTATATCCTGCAACTTTGCATAGGCAGAGTAAGCCCTAAGGTGCTCTCGCTCTCCTTTGTTCTCATTGACCTTGAAAAAACCCATAAAATACCATGCCAGGAAAAAATCCTAGAACAGTGGAGACATGGTACAGCATTTTTTTTAGCCTAGGAGGCTAGGCGGATTAACAAGAAAGGTCCCTCTTGCTGTGGCTGAAGGGAACCAGTATAGGACAGGAGGCATCCAGGCAAGGCAGGAGCAAGCCCCATCTCAGCAAACTGGCAGGAGATCCTGAGCCCCAGGGAGGCAGAGCCAGCAAGCACCAACACCAGGATCATCTGTGTACCTTCACATGGCCAGGGTAATCGGCAGACACCAGCGCGCAGAACCACAACTTGCACTATGGATTGGCATCCCACCAGCAGCTGTGTCTACCTGTGCTCTAGCACAGCCCTCAGGGAGGAGGAGACCTCCAGTGGCCAGACTACCCTTCCCCCACACTTCACACTGTGAGCTTCAGTGTAACCCTGGGGAAATGCAGAAAGACCTCACTTGGCCTCAGCACACACCAGTCAAGATCAGCTCAGCACCAGGTAAGCTGTAGTATTATGCAGCTTCCAGCTGCCAAAACCTGAGGGTCCAGCACACAAAGCCAGTAACCAGGGCCCTAGCCCCCAGCCCAAGAAGTGGTGGAACAGAGTCCCTTGTGCCCCAGAACAGAGATCCACTTTCAAAGACAGGAAAAAGTCAAATACAATGATCAGAAAGCAACTTAGAAAAGCAAAGACCATAGATTGTTCCTATTGGGACAGGGAAGATCAAAATACAAATTCAGAAGAGGATATCATTGTCACTATACCCATATCTGAAACCTCAAAGGGGAATATGAACTGGTCTCAAACCCAAAAAGCCTTCTTGGAAGACCTCAAGAAGGATTTTAAAAGTCAAAATAGAGAGGTACAAGAAAAATTAAACAATTCCTTTAAAAATACAATGGACAAAATGGAAAAAAAATTCACTTAAGAAAACAACCCCCTAAAAAGTAAAATTGGCCAAATGGAAAAGGAAATACAAAGGCTAACTGAAGAAAACAATTTGTTAAAAATTAGAATTGGTCAAGTAAAAGCTAATGACTCTATGAGGTATCAAGAATTAGTCAAAATCAAAATAATGAAAAAACAGGAAAAAAAACATAAAATACCTCATTGGAAAGACAAATGACCTGGAAAATAGATTCAGGAGAGATAATTTAAGAATTATTGGTCTACTGGAAAGCCATGATGAAAAAAAGATCCTGGATAGTATCTTACAAGAAATCACAAGGAAAACTGCCCCAAGGTTTTAGAACCAGAGGGTAAAATAATGATAAAAAAAAATCTACCCATCACCTCCTGAAAGAGATCTCGAATTGAAAATGCCAAGGAATATTGTAGCCATATTTCAGAATTATCAGATCAAAGAGAAAATACTGCAAGCAGCCAAAAAGAAACAATTCAAATGTCATTGAACTACAGTAAGGATCACACAGGACCTTGCAGCTTCTACATTAAAAGATCAGAGGGTTTGGAATATGATATTCTGTAATGCAAAAGAGCTTGGATTACAACCAAGGATCAACTACCCAGCAAAATTAAGCATAATCTTTCAGGCAGGGAGATGGACATTCAATGAAATAGGAGACTTCCAGAAGTTCCTGATGAAAAGGCCAGAGCTCAATTGAAAATTTGATCTTCAAATACAAGACTCAAGAAAAATTATAAAATGCAAACAGGAAAGAAAAAAATGTTACTCAATAAGGTTAAATTGTTTACATCCCTACATGGGAAGGTGATACTTGTAAATCTTGAGAATTGTATCTTTATTACAACATTTAAAAGGGATATACATAAACACAGGGCGAGCATATAAATTAACTGATGTGATGATAAAAAACCTAATAAAGGGGTGAAAGGGGATTGTAATAAGAAGAGGAAAGAAGGAGGCAGAAAAGGGTAAATTAGATCACATGAAGAGGCATAAAAACATTACAGTACAGAGAAAGAAAGGAGGGAAATGAGCATTGTTTGAATTTTACTCTCATCAGATTTGATTCAAGGAGGAAACAACATACTCAGGTATAGAAATCTAACTTCCTCTATAGGCAGTAGGAAGGGAAAAGGAAAAGAAAAGGGAGGAAGTGGTTAGAAGGGAGGCAAGAAGTAGTATAGGGAAGGGGAAAGAAAAGAGAGGGATGCTGATAGAAGGAAGGGAAGATTGAGGGAGGTGATGGTCAAAAGCAAAACTCTTTTGAAGATGGGAAGGTAGAAGTGAGAAATAAAAGCATAAACAGGAGGGGAAATCAGATGAAAAAAACATAGATAGTATTCATAACTGTGAGTGTGAATGGGATGAACTGTCCTATAAAACAGAAGGAGATAGCAGAATGGATTAAAAACTACAATATGTTGTTTACAAGAAACACATTTGAAAAAGGGGGATACACACAGCGTAAAGGTAAAAGGCTAGAGTAGAATACATTATGCTTCAGCTGAAGTAAAAAAAAATCAGGGGTACCAATCCTAATTTCAGACAAAGCAAAAGCAAAAATAGATCTAATAAAAAGAGATAAAGAAGAAAACTATACTCTGCTAAAAGTCACCATAGACAACAAAGTAATGTCATTACCAAACATATATGCACCAAGAGTCATAGCATCCAAACTCTTAGAGGAGAAGTTAAGGGAATTATAGAAAGAAATAGACAGCAAAACTATACTAGTGGGGGACCTCAACCTCTCCCTCTCTGAACTTGATAAACTTAACCTCAAAATAAACAAGAAATAAGTTAAGGAGGTGAATAGAATTTTAGGAAAGGTAGATATGGTAGACCTCTGGAGAAAACTGAACAGGGATAGAAAGGGATATACTTTTTTCTCAGTGGTATATGGTACATATACAAAAATGGATCATGTACTAGGGAATGAAAACTTCACGATCCAATACAGAAAGGCAGAAATATTAAATGCATTCTTTTCAGATCATGATGTAATAAAAGTTACATGTAATAAAGGGCCATGGGAAGATAGACAAAAAATTAATTGGGAGCTAGATAATCTAATCCTAAAGAATAAATGGGTAAAACAACAAATCATAGAAACAATCAATAACTTCATTGAAGAGAATGACAATAGAGGTAGAGCCAAGATGGTGGCTAGAAAGCAGGGACTTGCTTAAGCTCTCCCCAAAATCCCTCCAAACACCTGTTTAAAATGGCTCCAAACAAATTCTAAAACTGCAGAACCCAAAAAATAGCAGACAGATGCAGGTCTTCAGCCCAGGACTGCCTTGATGGTTGCTGGGAAGGGTCTACCACACAGTACTGGGAGTGGAGCACAGCCCAGCATGGGGCGAGTCAGGACAGACCAGACTAGTAGTCAACTGGAGCAGGTCTTAGGGCCATAAATCATTGAGCTGTAGCAGTTACCAGACTTATCAACCCACAAATGCCAAAGACCACAGAGCAGGATAGTGGGTAAACTGCTAGATTGGGTTAGAGGGTGGTCTGGCCACCAGCCCTGGGGGTGGCAGAGGTTTTGCGGCAGTGGAGCTCCAGCATCAGCTGCTTCCTAAGTCCCTGGCTCACACAGTGGGAGGAATCAAGCAGCAGACCAGAGCGGGAGTGCAGGGCTTCCTTTGCCCTGCTTGGATCTGGGTCACAATCCTGGTTGGCAGTTCTTGGGGGAGGAGGAGTGCTACTGTGGCAGAGCTTGCAGTGACAGTGGAGTAGAAGTAGCTCTGAAAACAGCAGCACAGCCCTTAAAGATTGGGACAAAGTACTCTCTACTCTACAAGAACCCATACCCTGACAAGTAGTTGGCTGGGAACATGGTCAGGCAGCAAAAAAGGACACAGACTAAAACTCAGACTCAGACTCAGACTCAGACTCTAGAATCTTTTTTGGTGACAGAAAAGATCAAAACACACAGCCAGAGGAACACAACAAAGTCAAAGAGCCTACATCAAAAACCTCCAAAAAAAATATGAATTGATCTCAGGCCATGGAAGAGCTCAAAAAGCATTTGGAAAAGCAAGTTAGAGAAGTAAAGGAAAAATTGGGAAGGGAAATGAGAGTGATGCAAGAAAACCATGAAAAACAAGTCAATGCCTTGCTAAAGGAGACCCAAAAAAATGCTGAAGAAAATAACACCTTAAAAAATAGACTAACTCAAGTGGCAAAAGAGCTCCAAAAAAGCCAACAAGGATAAAAATGCCTTAAAAGGCAGAATTAGCCAAATGGAAAAAGAGGTCCAAAAGGCCACTAAAGAAAATACCACCTTAAAAATTAGATTGGAGCAAGTAGAAGCTAGTGCCTTTATGAAAAATCAAGATATTATAAAACAGAACCAAAGGAATGAAAAAATGGAAGACCATGTCAAATGTCTCATTGGAAAAACCACTGACCTAGGAATAGATCAGGAGAGATAATTTAAAAATTATTGGACTACCTGAAAGCCATGATCAAAAAAAGAGCCTAGATATCATCTTTCAAGAAATTATCAAGGAGAACTGCCCTGATATTCTAGATCCAGGGGGTAAAATAGAAATTGAAAGAATCCAGTGATCACCTCTTGAAAAAGATCCCAAAAAGAAAACTCCTAGGACTATTGTCACCAAATTCCAGAGGTCTCAGGTCAAGGAGAAAATACTGCAAGCAGCCAGAAAGAAACAAATTGAGCATTGTGGAAACACAATCAGGATAAAACAAGATCTAGCACCTTCTTCATTAAGGGATTGAAAGGCTTGGCAAATGATATTCTGGAGGTCAAAGGAGTTAGGATTAAAACCAATAATCACTTATCCAGCAAAACTGAGTATCATGCTCTAAGGCAAAATATGGACTTTCAATAATATTGAGGACTTTCGAGCTTTCTCAGTGAAAAGACCAGAGCTTACTACAAAATTTGACTTTCAAATACAAGAATCAAGAGAAGCATGAAAAGGAAACAATAAAGAGAATTCATAAGGGACTTACCAAAGTTGAACTGTATTGTTTTCATTCCTACATGGAAAACTATGTGTGTAATTCATGAGACCTTTCTCAGTATTAGGGCAGTTGAAGGGAATATACACATATATAGACAGGGCAAAGGGTGAGTTGAATATGAAGGGGTGATATCTAAAAAAATAGAATCAAATTAAGGGATGAGAGAGGAATATATTGAGAGAGGGAGAAAGGGAGAGATAGAATGGGATAAGTGATCTCACACAAAAGTGGCAAGAAAAAAGCAGTTCTGTAGGAAGGGAAGAAGGGGCAGGTGAGGGGGAATGAGTGAATCTTGCTCTCATCAGAATTGACCTGAGGAGGGAATAACATACACCCTCAATTGGGTATGTTACACCACAGGAAAGTAGGTGGAAGGGGATAAAAAGGAGGGGATGTTAGAAGGGAGGGCAGATAGGGGGAGGAGCTAATCAAAAGCAAACATTTTCAAAGGGGGACAGGGTCAAGGAAGAAAATTGAATAACGTGGGACAGGATGGGATGGAGGGAAATATATAGTTAGTCTTTTACAACATGAGTATTGTGCAAGTGTTTCACATAATGATACATGTGTGGACTAAGTTGAATTGCTTGCCTTCTTAGAGAGGGTGGATGAGAAGGCAAGTGGGGAGAGAATTTGGAACTCAAAGTTTTAATAGCAGATGCTCAAAAAAAAGTTGTTTTTCATGCAACTGGGATATAAGATATATAGGAAATGGGGCATAGAAATCTATTCCTGCCATACAAGAAAGTAAGGGAAAAGGGGATGGGGGGAAGTGGAGTGACAGAAGGGAGGGCTGACTGGGGAACAGGGCAATCAGAATATGTGCTATCTTGGATTGGTGGGAGGGTAGCAATGGGGAGAAAATTTGTAACTCAAAATCTTGTGGAAATCAATGTTGAAAGCTAAAATATCAAATAATAAAATAATTGTTGAGGAAAAAAAAGAGAATGACAATAATGAGACAACATACCAAAATGGAATGCAGCAAAGGCAGTTCTTAGGGGAAGTTTTATATCTCTAAATGTTTACATGAATAAAATAGGAAAAGAGGTGATCAATGAATTGGGCACGCAACTGAAAAAGCTAGAAAGAGAACAAATTAAAAATCTTCAATTAAATACCAAATTAGAAATGCTGAAAACCAAAGGAGAAATTAATAAAATTGAAATTAAGAAAACTAATGAATTAATAAATAAAACTAAAAGCTGGATTTGTGAAAAAAAAAACTAACAAAACAGATAAACCTTTGGTTAATTTGATTAAAAAACCCTCAGATATCTCTGTCATACACATGTATTAGTTACAGCAATATAAATGTAGCATATGTGATGCCAGCTCCACTCTCTCCTCTATCTGTTCCACAAAAACTGCAGTCTTTCTGCATGTTCATCCAAACACAGACTTGGACAGCGTCATGTGTGTAAATATAGTCTGTGACTAGCTGGGGGCTCTTTAGAGTGACATTTTGGCTTTTGATGAAAAAGAAAATTCCCTATTGCTGATCTATCAGAATGTACTGATTTTGTATCGTGTTTCTCTGCCATATGAATTATTCATTAATTCACTATTTAAGCCATTTGCATTAAGAGAAAAACCCCTTTGAATTCTCACATGAAATATATTTTGCTATCTCTTTTTTACCGTCTTAATGTAATTTTTCTTCTCTACAGGAAAAGTAATGGCTGAACAATGATTTGAACAGTTCAATAATCTTACAAGGTCACATTAGACAAATCTAATTATAAGTAATAAATTTGGGGGAGAGGGAATGAATTTTCTCCAAAAATCCAACCTAACTTAAGAAGCTTGTATTAAATGACTACTATACATAAAATACTGAGCTAGGCAATGGGAATACATATACAAAATTAAAAAAAAACTCCTATTTACATTTTCTTGCAGAAATAGAATGTATAAAGAGATAAGAATTCCCATGTTAATTTGAGGAGAAAAGAGAAAACCCTAATAAGTAATATCATAAAGAATGAATTTTGATAGGAGGTGAATTATGAGCTGAACCTAGAAGAAATCTAGGGATTCTAAGAAGTGGAGTTGAATAGAGAAAGTATTGCAGGCAAGGAGCACAGCTTTTGTAAGGATATATAGAGACAGAAGTTAGAAGCCTGAGTTACAGGAAAGGGGAGTAGGGTCACTTGGCGCCAAATCATGATAAGCTTAAAATACTAAGTTGGGGCATTCGAATTTTATTCTAGAAGCTATAGGGAACAATTATATGTCCTTAAGTAAAGAATGATATGGTCAGACTTTGGGAGCTATGTAAAGGAAGAATTGGAGGAAGAAAAACCTGGAAAAGTCAGGAGTCTAATTAGAAGGCTTCTAGGGCCGAGGGAATAATTGAGTAAATGAAAGATAACAAGGTATAAACTGGGGTAGATGTATATGGAGAGCAAAAATTGATAAGAACTAGCAAATTATCAGATATGGCAAGATAAAGGGAAGAGCATAGAATGACTCCAGGTTACATACCTATAAGAATAGTGGTTCCTTCAACCACAACAAAGAAGTATGGAGAAAGGATTGAGGAAGCCAGAGAGGATTGGATAATGAGTTCCATTTTGGACCTGTTGAATTGGATATGTCTACAGGATATCCAGTTGTCAATGTCCAGTGGAACATTGGGGAGGCAGCTCAAGAATTCAAGAGCAAGCTCGTCGGTCTCCTCCTTCTCTTCCTCCACTTCCTCACCATCACCAACATCATCTTCTTCTTCCTCCTCTTCCTGCTCCTGCTCCTGCCGCTGCTGCTTCTCCCCTGTTCCCTTCTGTGAAAAAAGCCAAAGGAAGGAGTCCAGGTTGAAAATGACTACATTAATTTGAAGATGGCAGGGCAAGATGGTTTGGTGGTGCAATTTAAGATTAAGAGGCACACACCACTTAGTAAATTCATGAAAGTCTATTGTGAATGACAGGCTTTGTCACTGAGGCAGGTCAGATTCTGATTTGATGGGCAACCAATGAATGAAACAGACACAAGTACACAGTTGGAAATGGAGGATAAAGATACAATTGAGGTATTCCAGCAGCAGACAGGAGATGCTTACTAAAAAGAGAATTTAATCTACTCCAGAACTGTGCTCCCAAGGAAAACAATACATTCACAATTAGAAACCAAGATTTGGATCATCACATCCTGCAGTATATTTTTCTCTCTTCTTTGATTCCCTTCCTCCATTCCTTTATTGTACATAAAGTAACTGGTGCATGTGTACAGGCATAATGTGTTTTTTTAACTAAGTGGCCAATGTTATGTTTTGATCAACATCAAATGGAAATGGGGAGGGGAAAAAACTGATTTTGTGAAAATATCCCTTTTCTCTATTAGTGGCATGCCCATTCAACTTTTGTCTTTATATTCCAGTAAGTTGTTTTACTCTCACTGTTTAACAAAAACAACACTAAAAAAAACACACAAAAAAATCCTTGCATACCTCGTTTGATTGGATAATTTCAATGTTTTTCTTTTATCGTTATAAAACCAAGGATGATTTTATAACTTTTTTATACATGTAGGGCAATCCTGTCTCTCAATAGGGATAAATTACTATAAAGAAATTGATCCTAGATAGTTTTCCCTTCAAGTCAAATATCTTGTTGTTTAAACAAATTTCTTGTTTAAAATTTAAAAATAAAAGAATTCAGGAGCAACACAAGTGCTATAAATGAAGATCTGGGAGTTATCTACATAGAGATGATAGTTGAACCCATGAAAGCTAATGTGATGACCAAGACCAAAAGCTGATGTGAGCAAAAAGAGATGAGGGACTAGAGTAAAGTCTTGGGGTCTACATATGTCTGGTCAGTGGGATCCATCCAGAAAAGGAGACCAAGAAAGTATAGTCAGATAGAGAGATGAGAGCTAGTAGAGAGCACCCTCGTAAATGCTAGAAGCCAGCATGTGACAGGTTGAAAAGTGACAGCAATAAGTGTGGATAACATTTTCTGGAAGTTTAGCTATGAATGATTTTCTCATCTTACCTGTTTTACTTTGCCTGTGTACAAACAGTCCTATATTGATAGATTTTTGTCATTTCTTCTTTCATATAACCAATGTTTCACTTGAACAGAGCCTCTAGGTACACATGCAATATAATGGGTATTATTAAAAACAAACACACACACACACATACACATACACACACACTAAACAATAGCAACAGCAAAATAAAATTAAACAAATACACCTTGCCTACCTGTTGGACTGCCCTTTATTGAAGAGGATACATGGTACAGTGGTAAGAATATTGAACTTGGAGTCAGGACACCTGGGTTCTCATCTCATCTTTGAGACACTAGCTGTGTGACCTTGAATGACTCACTTCTTTGTGAAACTCAGTTTCTCTTCTATAAATTAGGGATGTTGGAGTGGATGATCTCTAAGACTCCTAAAAATTCTTCTACCTTTAAAATTCTATTAGTCAATGATTATGTGAAATGAGGTTAGAAACCAATAGGACACAAAATCACCTTTGAATTCGTTGAAATTTGAGTGATAGAGCAGAGGTGTGAAAATTGGGGTGCCAGAAGTATTTAACTATAGAGTACAGGCATTATCAGGGCAATGACTACTCTATCTCTCTATTTTTTTCTTCCAACACAGGACAAGGATGACTTAGGATTTCTCATTTTATTTGTTCTACCTTCCAATCAGAGAATTTTCTAGCCCTGATACACTAGGATTTTATGGACAAAAAGTATTACAGAATCCTAAAATCCCAGAATCAAAAGGCAAACTGAGGCCAATCAGTAAGTTGACAACTATGTATTAAGTTTTTATTATGTGCCAGGCACTGTGCTAAGTGCTGGGGATACAAGAAAAGACAAAGGATAGTCCCTACTCTCGAGGGGACCTCAGTGATACCAGGGGGACAACTTGAAAACCGTTATGTACAAATAAAATACAGACAGGATGATTAGAGAATATCAACAGAGAGAAGGCATTAGTATTAAGAAGGATTAGGAAAAACTTCTTGTAGAAGGCAGGATTTTAGCTGGAATTTCAAGGAAGCCAAGAGGTAGAGATTAGGAGGAAGAATACTCTAGGAATGGGAAACATTGAGTAAATATGCCTAGTCTGAAGATGAAGTGTTCTATTCAAAGAACATCTATCTATCTGTCTATCTATCTATCTATCTATCTATCTATCTATCTATCTATCTATCTATCTATCTATCTGCTTAGATAGATAGATGGACAGACAGACAGATAAATAAGCCTTTATTAAGCACTTACAATGTGCTAAAGGATAGGAATATAAATATAACCAAAAAGAGAGACAGTTGCCCCTAAGGAACTTATATTATAATGAGGGAAGATATACAAAAGATACTTGAGGGATTTGAAAAGCAGAATAGGGAATGGAAGCAGGGGAAGGGGCAGAAAAAAAAATGAAAATATCTATGAAAGGCTATGGTGTTGAATTCCAGAAAGGCAGAAGCATGGGAAGAGATGAGTAACAGTTTCCAAACCTGGGACTCTCTCCCAAATCCAGGTTCCTCTAATGGCAGAAGCTGGCTGTCATGGCAGATTCCACCATGAGGAAGCCTCAGGCACTGAGAGAGATTGCAGGGTGAAATGATAGCTGCCGCATGGTGTTGAATAGAAAATAAGAGTCACAGATGGAAAAAGGTCAGTATCACTGGATTACAGAATATGTGAGGATGAGTGAGGTGACTGAAAAGGTAAAAAGGGGGCAGTTTATAAAGGGCTTTGAATACAAAAGATTTTTATATTTGATCTTGAAAGTAATAGGGAGAAGATGGCTGCATGAAAACAGCGTCTTACCGGAGCTCTCTCACAAGTTCTGTCAGATTCCTATAAAAAAGTGAATTTGAGCAGATTCGAGAGAGTTAGAAACTGTGAGCAGTCTGAGTGGGGCAAATTTCCCAGCCAGAAGAGTCTGAAAGGCCGAAGGAACGAATCTGTAGGCTGGGAGAGCACTCAGCGTGCAGAGCTGCTCCAGACAGGACAAAAGCTGGCCGGGAAACACATGCAGTAGACAGGCTGGGAGAAAGCCAGGCGCCTGAAACCAGCAGAGATCCCCAGGCCTCCCAACACAGGACGGCACTCAGTGGAAGAGACAAGAGGCAGTGCAACGCCACCGACCATGAGATACCAGCTCCTGAGGCTTACAGCCCAAAGGACACTTCTTGAACTTCCAGCAGACATAATGGCCAGGTAAACGTCTCTAATCCCTCCCCTCCCCACCCAGAGAATTCCCAGGAGGGAAAAAAGGAAGGAAAAAAAAAGCGGGAATAGAGGAGACAGAAGTGGGGCTTCAGTGGCCTAATAGTGGGAGTACCTGAGTCCCAGAGGGGCAGAGCCAGCAGGGGTCAACACCAGGAACCCAGACATACTCTTGCTCCCCCAGGGGAAGTGACAGACACTCAGCTTGAACAACAAAGAGCTGAGACCATTGCTGAACAGCAACAGTACTGGAAAACAACCCCAGGGAAAGAGGAGATTTCAGGCAGCCAGACCCCCTCCCCCACACCTCAGGAGAATAAAAAAGCTGAGACAGTGAGCCCTGAGCCCATAAAGCAGAAATTTATTGCAAAGGCAGGAAAAGGCTAACCAACATGAAGAACACAAGAAAACCAAGGACCATTGGTTCTTTTTATTGAGACAGGCAGGATCAAAATAC